>OY282559.1:206527764-207727764 GCA_958295665.1 Tipula vernalis | reverse complement strand
TCACCATGCGGTCCGACCAATTTATGACAAAAACGTTTGTCATTTTTATCACACACAAATGTCGACAAATTTTTCACCAAAAATTGTTGAAAAATAATTTTATCTAGTTAAGTAGTCGTTCTACCCACAAATTTTTAACCCAAAAAAGTGGACATTTTGTTGAATTGATTTTATTGACAAATTTTTCACCCAAAATTGTTGAAATTTTGTCAATCACCCGAGTAACCAAAATATGTGATCACCATGCGGTCCGACCAATTTATGACAAAAACGTTTGTCCTTTTTATCACACACAAATGTCGACAAATTTTTCACAAAAAATTGTTGAAAATTTGTCGAAAAATAATTTTTACCTAGTTAGTCATTCTACCCACAAATTTTTAACCCAAAAAAGTGGACATTTTGTTGAATTGATTCTATTGACAAATTTTTCACCCAAAATTGTTGAAATTTTGTCAATCAAGTGATTATTTCGTAAAACTCAAATTGTTGATGACAAATTATTAACAAAAAAATATGGACATTTTGTTGAACTATTTTGTTGACCAAAAATTGTTGAAATTTTATCGATGCGTGATTATTTCGTTAGTATAAATTTTTAATGGTTTATTCACCAAAAACAAAAATGTTAAAGGAAGAATCGTTGAATATGCCTCATTCACAAATTAATCAAATTTCAGTAAATTAATTGTTGATGCTGCGTTTAGGTAAATTAATAATAATTTAAACTCATAATGAAATCTCGTCAAATATCTGATTGTAAATAGTCAAAATGCGTTTAATTTCGCTAGCAAAACAAAATTTTAGCCTTTGTGGTAATTACCGTTGTACTACAACAATAAAACACGTATTATTTTATTTTGTAATGATAGAACAATAGGAGAGAAAGAGAGTATTATATATTTTGCCCTATTATTTCGAATATGTTTTTCTCGAAGAATTGTTGAAATTTTTAGTTTGACTTTTGCTTTCATTTCATTAAGTAAACTTAAATTTGTGCTCTAGGTAAAGTTAAGTTCAATCTTTTGCGATTTGGTTATTTCGTGAAATTTATCAACCAATTTTAATAATGTAAGTTCTGATTATATTAATTAATGTTAATTATCAAAGATTTTTTTATAAGATAAGATCAATTACTAACTAATTACGATAAATTAGTAATTTTATTAATACCTAATCTATGATACAAAACACTAACTTATACATTTATTGTTTTTTGCAAAAAATTAAAATTAGAAATTTTCCGGCTAAACCAAAAAATATAAATCTTACAGCAAACATTAACAGAATTGCCAGTAAATATCGCCTGCATATTATCAAATAAATCGGACGACGAAATACCAAATGATGACAGCGATATATCTTTGCCTATTAGTAATAAGGATATATTTGAAAAGTACAGTCCAGATGTGAGCATGATGACGTTGCAAAATTATTGGTAAATATTCCATTTATTAGCATTAATTTTCTAAAAATAATAACAAATTCGGTAATTTTCAGACGAGGAAGCTTTCAATATGCGGACGAGAAAGTATACAAAAGGCAGTAAGAAGATTAATTAATAAATTGGGAAGTTGAAACAACCGCATTTCGGGCCATCAATCTTATAATGAATAAATTATTTAAATTCAAAAGCTGTTGATTTTTTATTTAAAATAAATATTTAAAAAAATATTTAACCCAAATCACAAAAATTTCACGACCATTTTTCCGCAAATTTTGTCGCAAAGTATCAAATAATTACACACAAAAATGTTATCCATATTTCACAAATTTTTCATCAATTCGTCACAAAAATGTTGTCCAATATTTGACAATTTTTTAACCAAAACGTTTCACAATTTTGTTGTAAAATTTGTCATTTTATTATGGAAAAAATGTGGATTAAAAGAAAGAAAAAACAATTAATTTTTCACAAAATATTCCACAAATTATCCACAAAAATTCGACGAATTGATCGACAAAATTGTCAAGCAAAAAAGTGACAATTTGTTGATTTCAGGGTACCGTTTGTCGACAAATTATTCACAAAAAATTGACAAATTTTTAAACGATTTGGTCGACAAATCACAAATGAATGTCAACTTTTTGTCGATTTTTTGTGACATGTGGTTACTGGGGAATTTACTGAAATTTGATTAATTTGTGAATGAGGCATATTCAACGATTCTTCCATTATCATTTTTGTTTTTGGTGAATAAACTATTAAAAATTTATACTAACGAAATAATCACGCATCGATAAAATTTCAACAATTTTTGGTCAACAAAATAGTTCGACAAAATGTCCACATTTTTTTGTTAATAATTTGTCATCAACAATTTGAGTTTTACGAAATAATCACTTGATCGACAAAATTTCAACAATTTTGGGTGAAAAATTTGTCAATAAAATCAATTCAACAAAATGTCCACATTTTTGGGTTAAAAATTTGTGTGTAGGATGTCTAACTAGATAAAAATTATTTTTCGACAAATTTTCAACAATTTTTTGTGAAAAATTTGTCGATAATTGTGTGTGATAAAAAAGACAAACGTTTTTGTCATAATTTGGTGGGACCGCATGGTGATCACATATTTTGGTTACTCGGCATAACTAAATACTGAAACTTCTCTATATGTATAAACAAAGCTAATTAACGCTTCTTGACTATCAAGGGTTTCTGGTGTATTCCTGTTGTCCATTGAGGTTTTACTTGTGATATCGGTGAATTCCATACAGCACCATGTAGTATATGTATATATTTGCCAAGTTATTGTTAATTGCATCACATTTATTTCGATATATTGTATTTTATAACAGGCCCCACTTACATATATTTAATTTTATATTTATAATTGTATAAATGCAATGCTGCGTGTAGGTAATTGTTTCGTTTTCTTGGTTATGTGCACCAAATTCAAATTTTTACAGCTCTTTGCATAGGTATTTTATCAATAAAGTATCTCAGAAGATCAATAGTATTGTAAATATTATATCAATATTAAAAATATTTTGGTTTTCATCAAACCATCGCCACAATATTTTATATAATCCTTCAATTAGTGTCCTCACATGTTCAATAGTATTGCCAATACTGAAATATTGGCAAAAGATATTGAGTACGTTTATGCTTAGGGTTCAACCTGGTTTGAACCTAGGTTATCTTTTACTATAAACGGAGTCGAGTCATCTTGTAGTTAACTCGACTCGACCTAAAAAATTTCTAGGGTCGAGTCGAGTTAACTCTAAAATCATCCACTATAAACGGAGTCGAGTCGAAAAATAAAAACAACAAAAAATAATAATAAAAAGACACCATTTTGATTTCTTAATTCGTGTGCGCATCTCCGATTTTTGTGTTTCTGTAATTTTGTATACTGCAAACTTGTAAAATAAATTGCTTTAATTATAATTTTAATAATCATAATTTTTATTGAAAATAAAAATTATGATTTTTTTTTTGACGTTTCTGACTCGGTTTCAACCTAGTTTCGACTCGACTACGATTTGACTCTGCAGTATAAACGCTAAAAAAGATAACTACAAGATGATCCAAAGTTAACTAAAAGATGACTCGACTCTGAGCATAAACGTACTCATTGATCATAGAGTACGTTTATGCTTAGGGTTCAACCTGGTTTAAACCTAGGTTATCTTTTACTATAAACGGAGTTGAGTCATCTTGTAGTTAACTCAACTCAACCTAAAAAAATTCTAGGGTCGAGTCGAGTTAACTCTAAAAACATTGACTATAAACGGAGTCGAGTCGAAAAATAAAAACAACAAAAAAATAATAATAAAAAGACACCATTTTGATTTCTTAATTCGTGTGCGAATCTTCGATTTTTGTGTGGCAATAAAACTTTGCTTTTTTGTTTTTATAAAATTCAGAAAATAATACAAGAAAAACATATAAACATACGATAGTAAATGATAATTTTTGACGTTTCTGACTCGGTTTCAACCTAGTTTCGACTCGACTACGATTTGATTCTGCAGTATAAACGCTAAAAAAGATAACTGCAAGATGATCCAAAGTTAACTAAAAGATGACTCGACGCTGATCATACACGTACTCATAGTGGTTTTCCAATCGACCACCGCAAGTACTTATAAGTGCAAAAAATATGTCTCGGTTAATGCGTGATTTACACGTTCCAACAATGTTTTTCCAACTTTTTTTTTGTTGAGACTTAGAGCTACACGCAATAGAAAATATTTACATGCGATAAAAAGAGAAAAGTATAAAACGAAAATGTCGGTCGTGCTACAACTTTTTGGCGGTATAAAATCTATGATGTCCAATAGGGCGATAATACAACTTTATGTTTCAATATTACAACTTTTCTGGCAAAATAAAGCTTTTCGGAAGTAAACTTCCATTTTTAAACAAAAATTTATAAAAAATTAAACAAAAATGTCGGGCATGCTATAATTTTTTGGCGGTATAAAATCGGCAATGTAATTTTTGACGAATGCCGCAGCGATACCAATTTATTTATCAAAATTACGACTTTTCTTGGCTAAAATGAAAACTGTTCGAAGGTAAATTTGAATTTTTAAATAAAAATTTAAAAAAATAAAAATAAAGTGCTATAAAAATTTTACAAATCGCCATTTTTTATGTGTTTGTTTCCATAAAATATACTCGGGTCGAGTATATTTTATAGTCAAAAAAAATTGTTTATTTTGTTGTTTAAATTTTTTTAATATGGAGTTTGGTTAAAAACACCTCTAATCAAAATTTCAAAAAATGAATGAAATTTACATTGACGCTAATGATAAATAAATGATATTTATTAACAAAATAGTCATTTATATATTATTGAAATAAAATGAATGGATTATTGTTAAATTTACAGGAAAACGGAATATAAAAATCAACAATTATTTTAGTTTTGTGTAGTAAATTGTATGTTAAAAGAACCATTCTAGTAGCCTAACATAACAAATTTCATAAAAACAATCATCCTCCTAATAGAAATGGACAAAAAATAAGCAATTCTTAAGCGAAAATGAACATAAACCATCTGACATAACCTCACAAAATCCAAATAATGGTCGGTGTTTAAACATGAAATTCTAATAAATCAAAGGGTTTTCTAGTTATGTTAACTTAAAAATATAATAATTAGTCATTTGTTAACAAACAATTTTGTTTTGCCCTTCATATCATGGTAATTTTCACTCATTTTTAAAAATTTTAAATTAATTTTTTTATATCAAACTACATGGAGTTTGATCGAAAGCAGTTAAATTAAAGTTTTAAAAAAATGAATGAAAATTACTGTGATACGAACTGCAAACCAAAATTGTTGATTAAAAAAAGACTAATTATTATATTTTTAAGTTAAAATAACTAGAAAACCCTTTGGTTGATTAGAATTTCAAGTTTGAATACCAACCATTATTTGCATTTTGTGAGGTTATGTCGGATGGTTTATGTTGATTTTCGTTTGAGAATTGCTTATTTTTTGTCCATTTCTGTTAGGAGGATGATTGTTTTTGTGAAATTTGTTATTCTAGGCTACTAGAATGGTTCTTTTAACATATAATTTAATACACAAAACTTAAATAATTTATATTTTTAATATTAAAATTAAAAATTAAATTTAATTAATTATTTATAATTACGTGTCAAATCATCACTTTGTTTATTGCTTTCCCCTTAAAATTCATTTTGCAGTGTTGTCATTTTGTGGTAATTTAGCGATACTTGCGAAAAATAAATTGTCATAGCTAACTAATGGTGTTGTCGTGGATGAATATCGTCACGTCGCATAAGATTTAAATGAAAAAGACCACAACTTCTTCCGTCTTACTTTTACAAGTGGAACCAAAAAAAATTATTTTCTTGTTTACATTTGAAAGCTCTAATAAAAAAAGTAAAAAAATGAAAGAAATTTAGCCCCAAATCGATAGACGCAACTACAACTTTTAGCTGTAGTTACAGTTTTTTCGGAATTAAATTCCGAAACTGGTATTTTTAAACGACATTAAGGCCCGCTGCACATTTCAGCTAAGCTAAGCGACGCGATGTGGGCTATGTCCATAGCTTTCGATTGTAAATAAAGAGATTTAATGGAACGTTGCACACTTGAGCTAAACTATGCGAGCTATGTTTTTTGTTTAGAGCGATGCAAACTATATTAGCTCGAGTTGTTTTCGCCTTGCTATGCCAGCGAACATCGCTCACACATACGCTGATGTTTTTGTATATTTTATTATTAACTCGTAGGCTACTTAATTATATTAGGTATTGTGTCATAAATCATAATAAATGAATTATTCAGAAAAATCAATGTATGTGTGAGCGATGTAACTAGCTGAAATGTGCAACGGAGTGAGCTAAGCGGTCTAAACTATGCTAATATAGAATACGTTTATGCTCAGAGTCGAGTCATCTTTTAGTTAACTTTGGATCATCTTGTAGTTATCTTTTTTAGCGTTTATACTGCAGAGTCAAATCGTAGTCGAGTCGAAACTAGGTTGAAACCGAGTCAGAAACGTCAAAAAAAAATCATTTACTATCGTATGTTTATATGTTTTTCTTGTATTATTTTCTGAATTTTATAAAAATAAAATAACAAAGTTTTATTGCCACACAAAATTCGAAGATTCGCACACGAATTAAGAAATCAAAATGGTGTATTTTTATTACTATTTTTTTGTTGTTTTTATTTTTCGACTTGACTCCGTTTATAGTGAATGTTTTTAGAGTTAACTCGACTCGACCCTAGAAATTTTTTAGGTCGAGTCGAGTTAACTACAAGATGACTCGACTCCGTTTATAGTAAAAGTTAACCTAGGTTCAAACCAGGTTGAACCCTAAGCATAAACGTCCTCATAATAAACTACGTTTCTCGCTTAGCTTAGCTGATATGTACAACGGGCCTAAAACAGCGAATTTAGTTGGGTTTTTAATGGAATTTTTAAACGTAAATAAAACTACAGTTTTTCGAACATGAGCTGCCAAAACGAAAAAAATAATTTTCCTTTGTCCCATATAACGTACAAGCAAATTTATTTTGTGATGGAAACAAAACCATAGTTTTTTCAGATGTGAGATTAGCTGTCAAGAGAAGTTTTGTTTATATTATTAAAAAGGAATATTTAAAATGGAAACTGTGAACTTTTGTGGCTACGTAGTCGTAAAAAATATAAATAATTTTGTAATTTTTATTCATGAATAGCAAATTACAAATCTGGAGTCTCGTTTGTTGTTGTTATTATTATCCCAATTGACAATTTTAATTTTACTGGAAGAGAGGTGGGGGTAAATTTATCAAAATATTTCAATTTCTCAAATTGATTTACATAAAAAAAACATCAATAATATTTTCCCAAATGTACGCACAAAATTGCTGTAAATAATTATTTATTGATTTAAAGCAATATTTTTTTGTACCATAGAATTCCACATAATAAACAGCAACAACAATTTATGTTCCGAAAAAAATTCGGTATTATACGTCAGTTGTAAGAACTGTTTTAGTCACCGATATCCATGACTACAATCGTAACTAGAAATAAAAATCGACACTTTAATGTGGTTCAAAAATACCAAAAACAGACACTATTAGTCACAGAAGAAAGATTAACCAGAATAGACATTGCGTGGATCAATTTTTTTTTTCATCTTACCTTCTTTTTTGGACATTGAAGTATAATTATTTTCGAATATTATGAATTTTTTGAATATTTAATACAAATTATGCTGTCAAAACAAACTTTGTCATATAATTTCACTAACTATACTGTTAAGGATTCTCAATTTTTATTATTTCAAATAAAAACCAGTAAACCAAAGAATACATAACCCAACTTTCTCTTACCTTCGGCGAATCAAGGTCAAAAAATGAGTCCAAATTTTTCCATACAAAAGCAGCGTTATGACTATTCTGGTTAATCTTTCTTCTGTGCTATAGTCGTAGTTGCGAATTAATTTGCGTTTATCGATTTGGGCCTTACATGAACGCGAAATATAAATGAATGATATTTATTAACAAAATGATCATTTATATATTTCTGAAATTAAATTAATGGGTTATTGTTAAGTTTACAAGAAAAATGAAATACAAAAATCAACAATTATTTTAATTTTGTGTAGTTTATTTGTTAAAAATAACATTCTAGTTGCCTAGAATAACAAATTTCATCGGGAGCTCATAATAGCAAAGGACAAAAAAAAGTTCTTAAACAAAAATCAACATAAACCATCTGACATAACCCCACAAAATGCAAATATTAGTCAATGTTTAAACATCAAATTCTAACAAACCCAAGGCTTTTCTAGTTATGTTATGTTAAAAATATATTAATTGGTCATTTTTCAATCAACAATTTTATTTTGCAATTGGTTTCATGATAATTTTCATTCATTTTTTTGAAACTTTAATTTAGTTGTTTTTGATCAAACTTGAAATAGTTTGATGGAAAACCACTAAATTGGGGTTTTAAAAAAATGAATGAAAATTATCATAAAACCAAGTGCAAAATAAAATTGTTGATTGACAAAGGACTGATTAATATATTTTTAACATTTTATTTAAATAATAAACACCTTTGCATGAAAGTATTACTTTATCACCACACAAATAGCACTTCGTATAAAATTTTCATATAATGTCATTTGAGGTTATGTGGAAACGTCAACTTATCACTTTGATTCATCATTTTCCCCTTAAAATTCATTTTGCAGGGATGTGTTTGTAGACATTTTCAATTTTTTTATATCACACAAAAAAAGTCTCCACTAGTGATATAAAGGTGTGATATAGCACCACAAAATGACCACCCAGTTGCGAGTAGATGATTTAGCACAGACATAAACCATAAGTGCTTATTACTAAAGATACAATATGTTAAACCGAAAGTGGTCTGACTGAAAATGTCTGAGATAAATTCAACATTAAAACGGCGGCAAGACTGAAAGCAAAGATTATTAACAAGAAGATCTTCTTGTTAATAATCTTTGCTTTCAGTCAAGCCGCCGTGTACATGTTGAATTTATCTCGGACGTTTTCAGTCAGACCACTTTCGGTTTAACATGTATCTTTAGTATATAAGTACTTGCGATGGTTGATTGGAAAACCACTCATATGAGGGCCGCTTAAGCTACTGAAAAAAGTGAAATGGAAGTACATTAAAAACAAACAGAATTACACGCATACTTTAAGCCTGCATTCACAGTATTGTTTTCGCTCTGCGTTTCGATCTTGTTTTCAGATTTTAGTTTTTGTTGTTGTTTTTCTTCACGATATTAGCAAAGAAATGCTCCTTTACCATATAAAAAACTTATCGTTCCCGTGGAAAAAATCCAAGTTTTCTACCAATATTATTTAGTGGCACTAACAAAATATAGTGGATGGCGGTGAAAACAACATTGAATCCAAAAAAAATTGTCAACCATAGTAATTTTTGGTTGTTTTCGTAATATAAAATTTGAAACTTATCGACACATCGATATTTATTTTTAAAATGAGAACTGTCAATTAAGTTATTTATTGTTTTGTTTGGCAAATTGAAAGCATCATAATGGATGAGCTGGAATATGAAGCAGAATATCTAAATGATACGTTCGAATATGAAATTCTGGACGCATCTTCTTTAGAAAATGATGAAACACAGATTTTAGAGTGTGAGGCGGAATGCCAAGTGCCAAGTGTAGTTAAAATCGTTGATTTTTGTGGAAAAATTATTTCGCACATTACATCGACTTGGATGACGCTGACTTTGAAGAAGAATACCAGCCGCTGCTATAATGGCTAATATCTCCGTCTTATTATCCATTCTCTTCTGGCGATTAATATTGTTTTAATATAATAATAAACGATTTAATATTAGATTTGAATTTTTAATTAAATTTCTCTCGAAATTGGTATTGTGAACTTTTATTTTCACTTTGTAAATTTGAAGATGTTCTTGTTAATAATCTTTGCTTTCAGTCAAGCCGCCGTGTACATGTTGAATTTATCTCGGACGTTTTCAGTCAGACCACTTTCGGTTTAACATGTATCTTTAGTAAATGTTTTTTTTGTCTGATACGATACGTGTAGGAACTGAAAGGATATAAGTTATTATTCTTCAAATTTGCTATTTTTTTCGATTAGAACGAAATTTATTTTGTTTAATAATACATTTATTAAAGTAGATTTAATTATATTTATTTATGTGAAATATAAAGGATATTAATGTCTTTTAATTGGCATCAATAACTCAATTTCGCCAAAAATGTAGATCAGGGCTGGGATTTTGCACACAGCGAGTCGCCTTTTTTGAGCGACTTTTAGCTAAAAGCGAGAAAAAGCGATTTTGCACTAGGCGAATAGACACTCGCTCTCGCTTTTATTTTCGACCATGTGTAATACTTGGCGAGAAGTAGGAAAACGAATTTTAAGTTGATGTTTTAGCATAATTTGACACATCATATCCATATGATGTACCTATATAAGCTATATTTTGTTGAGAAATTTACAACAACAATTGCACGTGACAGGAATTAAATAATTCGAACAAAAAATTTGAGTTATTTAATTCGAGCTCGAACAAATAAAATACGTAACTGCTTGAATGAAAAACAGAATAAATACCAACATAGAATATAAAAATTAAATCGAAAAAATATTTCGCGGCTTGTTCTGTTGAGAAAAAAATAACTCCAAAATAATTCGAATTAATTTTTTTCAACAAAATACAGCTATAGGTAATTAAAAAAAAATTGAAATTTGCTGTCACATATATTATGAATATTATGTATTAGAAAAATTATTGTTTTAATTAAGAGATGCTGTCACTTGAGCAGAATTGAATTTAATCAATTTATGTGCATATTAGGAAAATTTCCCTATCGATTATTACAATAACTACAGAAAATAACACCGCCGAATATCACAGAAGCGAACAAGACGAAACGATCATATAATTGATAATTTAACAAACACCATAACATTTCCAGTGTTAGCGACAAAAAATATCACACTTGAAATAGAGCATCGGATAACCCGAAATTGAATGTTGAACCAACTTTTATTTTTTATTACATAAAATTAATTATTTATGTATTTTAAATAACATGATTTTTTACAAATTCATTTGTATCAACGACACAAATCTAAACAAACTTGTCAATAAAATGTATTTTGACAACTAAATCAAAGTTGTTCAATTTTCTCGCCTTTTATTTTGTCCATATGTGCAAAATCGAAAAAAAACCGTCGGACAAAATTGAAAGGTGAGAAATTAAATGAAAACTCGCTTCTCGCCTTTTGTGCAAAATCCCAGTCCAGTAAAACTTGTTTAAGGTGACTGCACGAGTATGGATATAAATCCATACAATCTGAATCCGAACGAAGTTAGTAACTTATTTGACGTTTTGCTCAATAAATTCCCCTAAATTCGTCAATTTTACTTGTCAATTCACTTTTGTTTTTTTTAAATTTCAATTTGTGCTTGGCTGTTTATACACAAAATTTATTTTTTGTGGTTTTCGAAGATTATGATTAAAATAAATAGTTGAATCCCTTTGTATCATTTATTAATCAATTAAATTTTTGCCAACGTTCGTATTTTCTCTTTCTTTGTGTTAAATTAAACTAAATTTGTTAAACTAAACCGTGTAGTAAACTAAATTAAATTTCTTTGTAACTATAATAATAACTAGTAAAGATAATATCTGTGTAAACGCAACTTACTCTATTATTATTTGGTCTTTTAAAAAGTTTAACGACCTCACCAGTGACGCGTCTCTTGGCTTGAAAATGCTCGCACTTCCACTTTTGGGTGGCTTTAATAACTTTACGTACTTTGCGCGTATAATTTTCCACCGCTTCTTGCATAATTCTGATGAAACTGACGGCAAATGACGGCTTTTAGAGCAGTGTTTTTATAATTTAAATTCTCCAAGTGATATACAAATTCTCTACCCTCCTTTCGGACTTCCTCGATGATTTTGTCATCTAAATCAGCCATTCCTAAAACAATAAAATTATTGTAATTTAAATCTAACTAATACCATGTTTACATTATACGTACCTAACAAGTATGTACTTTTTTGCTATTTAATTATTTTTCGGCTGCGGTTCACACTTGCTTTGCGATTTG
Source organism: Tipula vernalis (assembly GCA_958295665.1). Taxonomy (NCBI): domain Eukaryota; kingdom Metazoa; phylum Arthropoda; class Insecta; order Diptera; family Tipulidae; genus Tipula; species Tipula vernalis. The sequence continues at coordinate 207,715,680 of OY282559.1, read as the reverse complement.
TAGTGTGAACGCATACTATAAAAATTTATTGTTTTGAGAGATAGATTTCTGTATTCAATTTAGTTTATATGTTGTGAATTTATTCTCAAACTCTATAAGATTTGTCGGTAAATTATTTGATTAACACTCGAAATTTTTGTTTTGACAACAAATATACGAATGACATTAACATATAGTTATTAGTCAGGGTTCACATTACAACGTAATATATTAATACTTTTTAGATACATACTTTACCGAAATATCAAAAAAGTATGTGATAAAATATTTAAATATGAGTACACATGACGATACTTTTTTGCTACATACTTTTATTCTACTAGTGTAAACATGGTATAAAATCAATTTTACATTAATTTAAATAAAATTCGCCTTCCATAAAAAATTCAAAAATACTTGAAACTACCTATTCTGAATTGTTTGTGCAAGATAAATTTTTATTGAATGGTAAGATCAACACAACTTACTATTTTCGTTAAATCTTGTAATTTAAAAACAAATAATTTTTATTGTTGAATAACGTTTATTATTACCGAACCAAAAATCAAATTTGTTTCATAAATCGAAGCGTCATAAATAAGCAAAAAAGGGGAAAAAATAACTCATAATATATATTTTTTGGTATGGTTATGTTGGTTTTCTGCGGATATTTTGCTTAATGTTGAAATAATTTTAACTCGAGAGGAGAAATAGGGGAATATATTTTCGGTCACATGACAATATTTGGGTAATTTCATTGGATGAATGACCGGTTTCAGATTGTACGGATTTATATCCATACTTGTGCAGTCACCTTTAGCACGGCAGTATACTAAAGATACATGTTAAACCGAAAGTGGTCTGACTGAAAACGTCCGAGATAAATTCAACATGTACACGGCGGCTTGACTGAAAGCAAAGATTATTAACAAGAAGATCTTCTTGTTAATAATCTTTGCTTTCAGTTAAGCCGCCGTGTACATCTTGAATTTATCTCGGACGTTTTCAGTCAGACCACTTTCGGTTTAACATGTATCTTTAGTAATTGTTACATGTACTTTCTATACGAGTATTTATATTATCCGTTCCTACTCGTACCGACACAGGCAAATATTGTTGAAAAAATGTATAAATTGATGATGTCTGACGGATAGTATAAATTGATAATGTCTGATACGATACGTGTAGGAACTGAAAGGAACGGATAATATAAATCCACCACATACAGCCATTCCATACGAGTGGCGCTTACGCTATTGCATTTCTTCGACTCTTACCTCTTTTCACTATTTTTGCCTATAAACTAAATTTTGGAGTGGGGATATTTCTGTTGCGCTTTTTCCTCAAAAATTTTTATTGCGGAACGATGTTGTTTGTACACACCAATACACTGAAAAAGCAATAAAACAATTTTTGGGTCGAATTTTTTTTTTTTTGCTATTCATTTGAAATATGACCATTGAGGGAGAAACATAAAAAAATTAAATCATATGTTTTCGATTTTGTTTTAGGGTTTTCCGTCTTTTTAAACGTGGTTTAGATATAAATTCGACTGTTTTATCCGGTATTCATTTGAAATATGCCCTTTAACCGGTAAAATAAAAAATTTTAATGGGAAGCATGAGCCCCCAAGTTTTAAAATTATCATTGTTGTGTATGAATGAGCCACGAGAAAGAGAACCACGAACAGTTTTTCAAATATTTATTTGAAATTTTTGATTTAATGCACTCACAAAATTACCACTAAATTATTTATCGTTCTTTACACCTACTCTCTACCTGCCATTAAAATCGAGTTATACCATTAAAATTCGAAGTTGCTAGTGGAGACACAAAATTGCAACGACTTGCCATATGTCATACAATCATTTGCTGCCAAGAAGGCATAACTTGATTGTATACCAAAATTTTACATTTCTTGGCTGGATTAAAAAACATGGTTACCAGTTTCGAATGGAAGTTTTCTAATTTGTAGTTAGAAACTTTTTTTACAAAAATTTGTTGTAACAAAAAAAAATTTTTGTTGAGATATTTTTAAATACATACTTAAAAATATGGCAGCCAAAAAAGAATCATTAAAATACATATACATGTGACGATCTTTTTTGCAAAAATTTTTGCACAATTTCTTTAAAATATCAAAGCGCAAACGATTTCTAACCGTTAAATTTATTGTATGTTTTCCTCACCCGACGCCATTTTTTATATTTGTGTTACAATATATGGTAATTGTAATGGTAAAATTTATGTCAGGTGGAGTAGTCGGGTTATAAAAGACTAAAATAATATGTATAATGTAAGGCATGTTAGTACTTTCCACTCGATGATCTCAAATTAATACAAACACTCATCGATCTGTTAAACTTTATAATTCTTATTTCGTTCACCGATTAATTTATTACTTGATTATTACAATATTCTCCGCTTTCTTATACCTTCACTTTCAGCAACACGATTCCGAACGAATCCAACACCTCTTCCGCCGCTTCCTGTCGCCCGAAGTGTGTAAATTCCATTACCCTTCCACCCGTACCACAACTCCCTACTACCCAGTATGTATACCTTATGTCTACTGGGTTACCGTCTGTCATTTACCCTACAATAAATATAAATTTATATTTATTTGTATACATATAAATATATACGCTAGTCAAAATGGTGACGACTAAAAAAAATTGTTTGTTAAAAATGTTTCATTTTCTTGTTGAGTACATTTCATCTCAAAACATCATAATGAAATGAAAATAATTTCACAAATCCATAGATAAATTGACATTGGTGCAACCAATGCCACTACATAACATAGCCGTAACATCATTCTAAAAAAGTCACATCACTAATACCACGTTTACATTATACGTACCTAATATGTATGTACTTTTTTGCTATTTAATTATTTTTCCGCTGCAGTTCACATTAGCTTTGCGATTTGTAGTGTGAACGCATACTATAAAAGTTTGTTGTTTTGACAGATAGATTTCTGTATTCAATTCATACCACGTTTACATTATACGTATCTAATAAGTATGTACTTTTTTGCTATTTAATTATTTTTCCGCTGCAGTTCACAGACACTAGTGTGGCGATTTGTAGTGTGAACGCATACTATAAAAGTTTGTTGTTTTGGCAGATAGGCTTCTGTATTCAATTCAGTTTATGTGTTGTGAATTTCTTCTCAAACTCTATTAGATTTATCGGCAAATTATTTGATTAACACCCGAAATTGCAGTTAGAAACAAAAAAACGTAATCAATTTTAATTTTGACAACAAATATACGAATGACATTAACATATAGTTATTAGTTAGGGTTCACATTACAACGTAATATACTAATACTTTTTTGATACATACTTTACCGAAATATCAAAAAAGTATGTGATAAAATATTTAAATATTTAAATTTGAGTTCAAATGACGATACTTTTTTGCTACATACTTTTATTCTACTAATGTAAACGTGGTATCAGTTTATGTTTTGTGAATTTCTTGTCAAACTCTATTAGATTTGTCGGCAAATTATTTGATTAACACCCGAAATTGTAGTTTAACAAAAAAACGTATAAATTTTTGTTTTGACAACAAATATACGAATGACATTAACATATAGAATACGTTTATGCTCAGAGTCGAGTCATCTTTTAGTTAACTTTGGATCATCTTGTAGCTATCTTTTTTAGCGTTTATACTGCAGAGTCAAATCGTAGTCGAGTCGAAACTAGGTTGAAACCGAGTCAGAAACGTCAAAAAAAAATCATTTACTATCGTATGTTTATATATTTTTCTTGTATTATTTTCTGAATTTTATAAAAATAAAATAACAAAGTTTTATTGCCACACAAAAATCGAAGATTCGCACACGAATTAAGAAATCAAAATAGTGTCTTTTTATTACTATTTTTTTGTTGTTTTTATTTTTCGACTCGACTCCGTTTATAGTGAAGGTTTTTAGAGTTAACTCGACTCGACCCTAGAAATTTTTTAGGTCGAGTCGAGTTAACTACAAGATGACTCGACTCCCTTTATAGTGAGTACGTTTATGCTCAGAGTCGAGTCATCTTTTAGTTAACTTTGGATCATCTTGTAGTTATCTTTTTTAGCGTTTATACTGCAGAGTCAAATCGTAGTCGAGTCGAAACAAGGTTGAAACCGAGTCAGAAACGTCAAAAAAAAATCATAATTTTTATTTTCAATAAAAATTATGATTATTAAAATTATGATTAAAGCAATTTATTTTACAAGTTTGCAGTATACAAAATTACAGAAACACAAAAATCGGAGATGCGCACACGAATTAAGAAATCAAAATGGTGTCTTTTTATTATTCTTTTTTGTTGTTTTTATTTTTCGACTCGACTCCGTTTATAGTGGATGATTTTAGAGTTAACTCGACTCGACCCTAGAAATTTTTTAGGTCGAGTCGAGTTAACTACAAGATGACTCGACTCCATTTATAGTAAAAGATAACCTAGGTTCAAACCAGGTTGAACCCTAAGCATAAACGTACTCAGTAAAAGTTAACCTAGGTTCAAACCAGGTTGAACCCTAAGCATAAACGTACTCATAGTTATTAGTTAGAGTTCACATTACAACGTAATATACTAATACTTTTTTGATACATACTTTACCGAAATATCAAAAAAGTATGTGATAAAATATTTAAATATTTAAATTTGAGTTCACATGACGATACTTTTTTGCTACATACTTTTATTCTACTGATGTAAACGTGGTAGAGTGACTTTTTTAGAATGATGTCACGGCTCAAGAGGGGAATAAAGCTTTTTATTGTCCTATGAAACGTAAACAAAATCATATGGGATTTTCAAATACATTTTTTTATATATACTAAAGATACATGTTAAACCGAAAGTGATCTGACTGAAAACGTCCGAGATAAAGCCGGTATTCCATTGTGAAAAAATGTTTATCAGCAAAAATATATTGAGATAAAAATATAAAATCGGTGGTTGTGTGAATGAGACACCCAACTTCGTCAGTAAACATTTTTATTACAAAAAAGTTGTGGCTGTGTTAGTGTGATGCCATAATTATTGACAAAAAGTATCAAATGGAGTACTTTTTATTGCAACCCTCTAACACATCTACATAAATTTTGTGTACGGATGATAACATATTTCTCGCACACAATATTAATTTTCATAGTACGTCATTTTTATGGTAAAGATATTTTTTATTTTTTATTCTGTGACGGAAAATAAATGAAAAAATAATAATTCTGATATGAGTGAAAATAATATTTAATTTTTTAGATAATTTTGAGAGGTGAAAATATACGAATTAAGAATAACGCATAATTTTGTTCATATTTGTTGGTTATGTTTTTGTTTGCTGTCAAAATTTATCCATACAATTTTGCTATAAAATAAAAAATAAAAAAATTGTTTTTTCTTTGTCACTCTAATGTAACATTTTTTTTTTTGTCTTCTTTCATTTTTTCCAGCAGTCAGTAAATTTTTCATAATGGAATACCGGCTTAAATCAACATGTAAACGGTAACTTGACTGAAAGTTATCTGAAAGTAGTCTGAGTTCGGTCAACTTAAATTTGGTTGGTTCAGTCACTTTGTGTATTGAGTTAAACATATAAACTATAATTTAGTTGAATTGACAGATTTTTTCATACTATGAAAAAGGCAAAAGGTTTTTATACATTTTCGAAGTGGTTTTCAAATTATTTTAAATAATGTTTTAATAATTTAAATGTAATTTTAGAACAAAGTGACAGTTGAACTGTCAGCTCAGATCAAATAAAAATGTACAATGTAAACACCAACTCAAATTTTCAGTCAGATCACTTTCAGATAAAACTCAGACAGATCACTTTCGGTTTAACATGTATCTTTAGTAATAGTCTCTATTTTCAATTTAAATGAACATTTTTATTTACAAATATAAATAATTTGATATCAAATATATCGAAATGTAAATTGTGAACAATTTTGTTTGAAATTAATAATCATTTATTAAGTAATTTTGCATTTTTATAAAAATATTTTTTTCTCAAAACATCGTCATGCCTTGTGTTCCTCTAATCATAATAAATTTATTATGAACATGAAATGTTTAGAGGAACACGAAGCACGACGATGTTTGAGAAAAAAATATTTTTCGCCCGTTGCTTTTTTTTACTAGTTTATCACAAATAAAAATTAATTATATTTATTTTTTAATTGTTTTGTTTTATTTGATAATTTTTAATTTTCACGAAACTACACACAACCGCTTTTTAACAAGTATTAAAACTAAATGGTTTGTTTATATAAAAGAAAGTGCAACCTATACTATTCGTAAGAAATCATATATATCCGTCCTTCTTCAACTGTCTAAGCTTGAAATAGAAGATTTTATATGGGAAAAAGCCATATAAAAACTATGTTTCAGTTCTAGTGTATAACTCTATGCAGTGAACATACGAAATGGTGACTATTTATCTAATCAGCTGTCAATTTATTTGGTAAGTTATTTAATTTTAGTAAATTTTTAGTATAATACAGTTTAATTAACCAATTTACTATTTCAGAGCCTATGTATAAGCTTGCAATATGCTTATTTATAATATTCCTATTATACAATCGGATCTGCGGCATGAAGAAACAATAATACAGGCAATAAATTCTTTAGAATACCTCCAAAATGTTATCACTGCTATATTTGATCGAATAAACTGTAGAATTACAACGAACATCAGTAAAATAGAAGGGATAAGCGAGCGTATAGTGGCAGCAAATATTCAAGTTGAGAATTTAATCGGTATAAACAAAGCTATTAATATATTTTCATCACCTAAGTATCCTGCTGCAGATCTTTTTCGAAACATTGAGCTTACATTTGTTGTTGATGATCAAAACAATAATGATGATGGACAGGTGAATATTAACGATGAATTTTCCATTAAAAATTCATTAGACCCCGCTAGTCATAAACATATTCATGGTAAATTGCAATTTTACCACGTAAAAGGCAAAAATGAGCCAAAGATCAAAATGAATAAAATTTTATCGCCCCCTGTTGGGCTGGGTAAACTTCCGTTTAATATTCAATCGGTGAATAGTTTATTAATTTTCAATACGGATCAAAATCCGTATGAATGCTATAATCAAATAGACCCATTATTAAATACCGATAAAAGGCATCGTTCGATAAAGATATTGTCCAACCAAAACGAATTAGATGCCGTTCCATTTTCAATAACACATCGAAAATCAGTTGCGCAAAAACAAGATTTTTTACTGTATATTCCAAGTGTGGCAGATGCTCCGGAACTAGATTTGCCAGTAGATTTACCCGATCTGCCCGGCGTGGTTGACGATGTCGTATTTAATTTGTGTGAATCAGATATTCCCATTCGACCATCAAGAAAAGAGGGGCCGCCACCTCCAGACCTACCTGAGATAGAATATATAACACCTGACAGCTCACCAGCTCCTCTAGCACCACCTGTTGTGCCGGAAGAAGTTATTAAAGCCACATTTTTAGCCAAACAAAACAACTCAACACCACCAGAGCCTCCTCCTCCACCACCCTTACCACCAGCATTTTCATTTAAAGAAGATATAAATTCAAGTACCAGAAAATCTGAAAATACTGTTAAACTTTCAATTGAAAATAGTGAAGATGTACGCTCAAATTTAATGGATGCAATTCGTAAAGCAGGTGGTCGAACAATGCGTATTACGATGAATGAGTTAGTGCCCAGCACTTCACTAAAAAGTGAGGAATCCAAACACATAAAATCGCCGGGTGATTTGATGTCTGATTTGCATAACAAATTAGCAGCCAGACGAAAGGGTATATCTGGTCTTCATCAAGAGAATAATGTGGCCAGTAGTATTTCATCTATGATACCACCACCGGCGACAAAATTAAATTCAAGCCAATCAAATACAGAAGCAAGCGATGAAGATTGGGATTGATAAGGAATTCTGCTCTAAAGCGTTTTTGTTGCGTATTATTTCCATTGCGAATAAATTTATAAGTCAAATTAAAATAAATTAAAAATATAAATTCAGTGGTTGTGGTCAGTCAAGATTTTACTTCAAAACTTTTCTGTTATGTTCAAATATTCAACTGCTAGTGAAAAGGACAAAATTTGCAAAAGAAAGGGTGACGAGTACATCCAAATTAAAGCGTTTTCTCCGAGGGCTCGTCAGTCGTCACGAGCATTTTCTTATTTCGTAATTTCTCATGACATAAATACTGGCCTTCCAATCGACTACCGCAAGTGCTAAAAATATGTCTCGGCTATATGTTCGATTGGAACAAACAAAAAATTATGACGAGCAAAACATAACCTCTGAATTTTTAATTACATAATACCAAAAAATAAGCGATTCTGGTTTAATTTTTTAAATGTAATAAAATATTAAAATAAATATTTAAAAAATAAATTTTAGCTTTATTAGCTGTATTTTGTTGAGAAAAAATTAATTCGAATTATTTTGGTTATTTTTTTCTTAACAAAATAACCGTGCGATTCTAACGTAGTCATAGAGGTTGTGGTGACTGGTGATGGGTTAATATTCACCCCTATTATGATTGACGCGTCGATCGACACAACTGTATTGCAATAGAGTCGTGTCGATTTTCCATCGACTCGACAATCATTTTTTTTTTTTTTCCTTTTATTTAATATTACAACTGATTTACAAATCATTTAGTAATTTATCTTTCTTAAATGAAGATTCACATTTGACGGGCAGTAGCCCAATGGTTACTCCCGTTTGAATTTACATAGTAATTATTTTTCTCTATCTAAATTAAATACAACTGCCCAATTCCAAAGGTTTCTGCCTTTGAAGTCTTCTTACTGCATTGGTGGTATCCAACAAACTTCGTATGTCTGCATTTTGGTGCCGAGATATCCGCTGAATGTGTTTCTTTGCATGATTTTGTATTTCTTCACTTACATATTCCATGTTTAAGTCCCTATGGAGGTTATCATTTCTAATGTACCATGGTGCGTTTACACTGCCACGCAGCACTTTGTTTTGAAAACATTGAATCATTTGTACATTTGTCTTCTTGGTACAACCCCAAAGTTGAATACCGTAGGTCCATACTGGTTTAAGTATTTGCTGATATAATAGCAATTTGTTATGTATTGTAAGCTCAGAGTTTCTACCTAATAGCCAATACATTTTCCTATATTTAATGTTCAATTCTTCTTTTTTCTTTTTAACATGCTCTTTCCATCTAAGCTTGCAATCGAGAGTCATGCCGAGGTATTTGGCTGTATTTGCATTTGGAACCGGCCTTGAATTAAGTTTCACTGGAATCCAGTTAACTTTCTGGTTCGTGAAGTTTACGTGAACCGACTTTGCTTCGTTTAGGCTAATGCGCCATTTCTTTGTCCAACTACTCACTGTGTCGGTTGCTTTTTGAAGTTTGGTCGTTGCTTCTGATATACACTTTCCAGTCGCCAGAATAGCTGTATCGTCTGCAAATGTTGCTATGGTGGCACCTTCTGTATTTGGCATATCTCTGGTGTACAGGATGTACAATATAGGACCCAGTACGCTACCCTGTGGTATGCCTGCTGATATTCTCTTTAGTTCAGAGTACTCTTGGTTATATTTTACACGGAAATGTCGGTCTGCGATATAAGATTTAAGAATTTGATAGAATTGCTTAGGTAGATCTCGATGCAATTTAAATTCAAGTCCTTGGTGCCAAACTTTGTCGAAAGCTTGTGCTACATCTAAGAAGATGCTGGAGCATATCTTCTTATTTTCAAGTGAGTCTTCGATTATATCCGTTATTCTGTGAACTTGTTCTATCGTAGAGTGATTTTCTCTAAATCCAAATTGGTGTGGTGGAATCAAATTTCTCTCTTCTATTATTGGCTTGAGTCTCTTGAGCAGTAATTTTTCAAATAATTTTGAAATTACAGGAAGTAGTGAAATCGGTCTGTATGACTTTTTATCGTTCGCTGGTTTGCTTGGTTTGGGGATCATAATTACTTCAGCAACCTTCCATTGCCGTGGGACATATTTTAGTCTGAAGACAGCATTGATAATTTGAACCAATTTTCGTAGTCCCTTCTCGGGAATGGCTTTTACGACTTATCCAGTAATTAAATCATATCCTGGAGCTTTTTTTTGCGTTCAAATTACACTTGATCTCATTTTTTAATTCCTGTAATGTTACACATCGAATATTATATTCATCAATTTTGCTAATTGTTATTATGTTTTCATCTGCTGTTTGCCTAGGTAGCGGTTGAAAGGTGTCTTCCAAGTGAGCTGCAAATAAAATAGCTTTTTGCTTGTCACTTTTGGCCCAGGTTCCTTCCCCATTTTTAATAGGTGGCACATGCATTTTAGTTCTTTTTAATCCCTTTGTTGCTTTCCAAAGAGAGTAATCAGTATCTTTATGTTCGGTGAGACCATTTAAGTACTTGTTGATAGTTTCATTCTTAATTTCTTTTATAAGTTGTTTTAGTTTATTGCATAGAAAATTGAGGATTTTTTTGTTTTCCGGGGCGCGTGTCCTTTGCCAGGTTTTTCTTGCCTTCCGTTTCTCTCTAACTAACTCCCTGACCTCAATAGGATAATTTTGATTCCTACGGGATTCGGTGTGACTAGCAGGAGAACTTTCCCATGCTGCTTGTTGAATAGTACTGTTAAATACCTCTAGTTCGTCTTCCAACTGTACCGGTGTTTTAATCGGCACTCGTAGATTTATTTGCATTTCAATTAGTTTTTGGAATAGGTCCCAGTTAGTTCTTTTATTTGTTAATTTAGGCAGGTTATCCTTATTAATTATCATTGTGCTGAGTGTCATGATAACAGGTGTATGATCGGAATATATCCCTTCGCTGTTTTCGATGTACATGTAATCCTCGAAGATCCCTTTCGTTACATAAAAGTCAATGAGATCTGGTATTTTATTTATATCAGCAGGCCAGTATGTTGGTTTACCTCCAGAGTGGAACTCGCAGTTATTTATTCGTCCGGCTTCGAATAGCTCTTTTCCTTTATGGGTTGTAAGTCTTGATCCCCAATAGGTGTTTTTTGCATTAAAGTCACCACCAATAATAAAATTGGATCCTAGTGATCTAAAGAGTCTATTATAATCTTCTTTGTTTAGATTATAGCGTGGAGGGCAGTAGATAGAGGAAATACTGTATTCATTATTATTGTTAGTTTCAACTTTTATGGTTTTAACTTGCATACTTTCCTCTTCTATACTAGGTTCTTCATAGTGTTTGCGACTCTTTTTCACTATTACTGTTGATCCTCCTCTGGGTTTTCCTCCTGGGTGAACAGCATGGTAACATTCATAATCACGTATTTTAATAAATGATGTTTTTGTCAAATGGCTCTCCGATATAAGGCAGATATCTATTTTTTCTAAATTTAGAAAAATTTCTAGCTCTGGAACATGTTGCGCTAATCCGTTCGCGTTCCAGGTGACAATTCTTAGTGATCTGCTCATTTTAGTATATGAGGGCTGTTGCCTCGTTCAAGGTTTGATGCATATCTAGACGCTTATATAAAGCTTCTAGACCACGTTCTTGCTTTGCTAGCCTTATATTTATGGCTTCTATGCTTCGACAAATCCTTTCAAGGGGATTATCATTCGTAGCATTAGATGATTGCTGTACAATTTGTGAATAACTTTTCCGCTCTGTACCAATACCTGGTGGTTTTGGCTCCGCTTGGGTTTTAGTTGGTTTCTCTTCTCTGGTAACCCTAGGGTTTTGAGGAAACTGATGCGTTTTGTTTCTTAGTCTTTGAAGTTCTTTGGCTACTTCACAGCCTCTATAATTTGCAGGATGATGCCCTTTACAGTTTATACATTTTGCAGGGGTGTTTCTACTTTCTGTACACTCTTTCGCGTTGTGTTTTCCAGCACATTTTACGCATCTTGGCTCCCGTCTGCAATATTTTTGCGTGTGATTGAAACCTTGGCATTTTTTGCATTGAGGTATTAGCCTCGTGTTTTTCTTAAGCGGTTCTATTTTAACCCTCATGTTGAGAATTGCTTTGATGTTGAAGATGTTTTCAACTTTCTCCTTTTTGTTAAACGTAAGCATGAAGAGTGGAAGCCCCCTTTTTTTGACTTGATTGTTCTCACCTCTCTCTCGTTTTAGGATGTTTACTGCATCTTCTATTTGCAGATCTCTTGCCTTTAGGTCCTCAATTATGTCCTCCTTCATACACGTTGGATGAAGGCCTCTGGCCATAACCTTAATTGCGCGTTCGTTTTTATCTTCGTATGTGAACCATTCTTTACCTTCCGCATTGAGCTTTGTTGCTAGAGCTCTATATGTGTCGGAATCTGGTGTATTGATTTTCCACACGTTATTGTTTAGTGACACTACTCTATATTCCTTAGCTGTCACTGATTTCATTATAGTTTGTATACTTGCAAATTCTGTTATGCCGATTACATTAATTGGCGGAGGAGCCTTTTCTTTCGGTACAACCTTTTGTTGCTGTTGCTGGTGAGTTGGTTTGGTATTAGTATCACCAGTTACTAATACATTAGCTTGCGAATGATCTCCAACTTCAGGCGAGAATTCTGCTTTTCGTTTTTTGGTAGGTCTTTTCTTCCTTTTCAGCACCCAATCTGTTTCTCTCATGAGATCCTCTTCATCAGTATGGAACTCATTGTTATAACTAGTGTGAGTACTTGTTTCATTATAACAAGTTAGCGGGTTTTCAGAAATCTCCATTGGTTTGGGCTTCTTCAATTCTTCATTTTCTTTTTTCAGCTTTTCAATTTCGCTTCTTAATTGGGTTAAAAGTACCTCTACTTCACTGAGTTTTCGACAGAGTTCAGCGTTTTCGTCTTTCTGCTGATTTGCAGAGTTAGTATGATTGTTTGGTGATCTTAACAACATTGAACTTCTTTCGAATGGGTTTAGCAATGATTGGCTCACCCCAGAATCCATTGAGCCGCCTCGTAAGAGGGTGGATTAGCCAACTGGGTAGTTGGTTTACCACCTGGGGTATTGTTTCCTTTTTGCGTTGAACTCATTGCTTTAAAACTGGTTATGTATCAACTACCAACCTAACCAGTACAAGTTGGTAGTGGGTCATTGAAGAGAACATCATTTGCTATGTTCTCGGTAGTCGGTTATTCCGCCGTATCTCGGTCGCCAGAGCCTCGTTAGTTAATTAGCAGGAAGTACCACGTGCAGGTGAGGTTGGCATTTGGGCTAGTATAATAAGACCATCTAAACCGGCGCCCCTTACCCCCCTAATCATAAAGTACTTTTCATACCAGGCGCCTCGGCTTTGAGCTTCGTAAATAAAAATTTTTTATATCGATTTTTAATAATGTAAATTAGTTTTATTCGATTGATACCGTTTAATTTTATAGTAATAAATTCAATTTGTTGAAAAATAATTTATTTTTAAGTGATAATTTAAAAAAAAACAAAATATATTCCAATGAAGTTATCTACAAAGCCAAGGCAATGCACATTTTTGTTGGTTTTGGTTCCACACTCGACTGCGACATTTTAAAGTAGTACAAAGCGAAGTGCTTTCTCAACATAACCTACAAATCACATTTTTTGCACAAATATTTCATACTTATCAAAAAATCTAGCTCATATGTGCGTTACAAATTTAGAATATCTCAGTTCCTGCTATAATTCACGTGTAAAATACACCTAAATAAAATATTTGATAGCAACCGAATGTTCAAAGCCAACGCCACCGGTATGAAAAGGTATCAGCTTCGCATTTGTGGTAACTAAATATTTCGAGGCGAGGCGCCTGGTATGAAAAGTACTTAATAGGGTTAGGGGTGATTTCACCTACTACGTTTCCATGATGGAGTTAACCGGGATTAACGGGGATTATCTCATCATGGAAACATGTCGAGTTTATGATCATCGTTAAGTTTCTTAATCCAACTTAACTCAACGAAAGTAGTAGGGTTAGAAGGGATTCTATCTGTCAAAAGCAAAAAAAACAATTATACCAATTCAAAATGGAATTGCGAGTATTTTTTTCTCTCCATAATACTTTATAAATCATAAAAATCACAATAAATGTTAAATTTAAAAATTTCCAACATACAAATAAAATTTCCAAAAGTAACATTAAAATTTTGTGAAATGTCAAATTACACTAGAATTTATAATTGCATGAAAACGATATGGATTAGCGCGGCCATGTTATTAACTCAACGAAACTCTTAAATCGGGTTAACTCTGTCATGGAAACGTAGTAACCGACAAATACAACAATCGTGTCGACTACAGGATCCGCAGGAGCGAATCATATACTAAAGATACATGTTAAACCGAAAGTGGTCTGACTGAAAATGTCCGAGACAAATTCAACATGTAAACGGCGGCTTGACTGAAAGCAAAGATTATTAACAAGAAGATCTTCTTGTTAATAATCTTTGCTTTGAGTCAAGCCGCCGTGTACATGTTGAATTTATCTCGGACGTTTTCAGTCAGACCACTTTCGGTTTAACATGTATCTTTAATGAGCCAATTCACATTAGGTTGTAGTTACATGTTGTAACTACCTCGTACTTTTCCCCTTTACCAACGAAACCGGTTTTTGATTGTCGCAACTTTTCAACAAAAATTTTAGCGTTGAACGAGTTGTGACACACTAATACTATCAAAAAGATAATATAAAAGTATACAAGCAAAACCAACAAAAATGTTTATACAAGCAAAATCTTCTATAATAAAAGTCATGAAACTCTCTTTTACAGACAAATACATTTATTGATTCCACTAGATTTGGCTGTATTAGTTACACTAACAATTCAACGTAAATTTGAATTTTTTTTTCTTGTTTCTACACCAACACCTTTATACTTAGTTAACTAACCCATATAAATTTAGTGATGAGAAATATACACCAATACACATAGAACCTGATTTTTTTTATTTCATATGTATGGAATTTTCATGACTTTTATTATAGAAGATTTTGATACAAGCCAAACAGTACAAACACTTAAGATATAAAAAAGTACGTTAAGGCGTAGTATTAGTGATGCATATAAATAAATCAGAAAGTATATATACACAAAACAAATAAGTATAGGTGATAAATTCATAATAAATATAGTGTACATTTTTTTGATAGGATCTGTGTAAGGAGCGAACGAGACGGCTTGTATAAATATTTTTGTTGGTTTTGATACAAGACGTTTTTCTTGCACATACAAAAATACAACACATATAAAATACAAAATGGCTATTTTACACATACATAAATATATTGCAACGTGTAGTTACAATATGTTGTAGAATTGCGACACAATGTAGATGCACGGTGTTGTGGTTACAACATGTAACTACAACCTAATGTGAATTGGCTCAATAATAGTTTCATTTATACTGTATATGCTGCGAGTCGAGTCGAGTTTAATCCGTGTTTAACTCTCACTATATACGGAGTCGAGTTATTTTCTAACCAACTCTAGTGCCCGGTTTCACAAAATAATAGCAATCTCTAGTTAAATAATATTCCCTCCCTTTCTTCTTTTATTAAATTGCGATTTATTTCATAATACAAATTCAGCGCTTGCTAATTTTATTTCTTTTTTTACATCAACATTTTAACTAGAGAGTTAAATATTTAACTGCCCAATTCCATCGAGCTCAATATTTAACTGAATGCTAAATACTTCTATGTAAAAATCAAATATTATCAACTTGAATAGAATTTGTATTATGAAACAAAACGTAATTTTATGAAAGAAGAAAGGGAGAAAATACTATTTAACTAACAATTGAATATTTTTTTGTGAATCCGGGCATTAGTGTATATACTGCAGAGTTATACATATGCAGAGTTCAAATAGGATTGAAACCGAGTAAAAAAAAATGGAACAAAATATCATTTCAGATGATCATAAGATTGATTATTCTTGTTGTTGATCGCTATATATGTTATTGTCATTTTTCCAGCGATATTATGTCCAAAAAATTGTAATTTTCAATCAAACTCCATGAAAATTACGGGATAGATCACCGAAATGTTGGAGTATTGTTTTCGAAAAAATAAAAAATTAAATACCAAAACAAAAATTTATTATTAAAATTAATTAATTAAAATCTTAATAAATAAGATATTTAAAATAAAATAATAAATTTAATTGAAAAAATTAAAACGAATATTTTTTAATATTGGCGCACGAATTTTTCTTTAATTTTGTTGTTGTTTTTTTAACTCTACTCTATGCGTATATAGTGCATTTTTTAGAGTAGAGTTTAACTCGACTCTACAAATTATTAGGTCGAGTCGAGTTTAACTCGACTCCGTATATAGTTATACTGTATGAGTACGTTTATACTCAGAGTCGAGTCATCTTTTAGTTAACTTTGGATAATCTTGTAGTTATCTTTTTTAGCGTTTATACTACAGAGTCAAATCGTAGTCGAGTCGAAACTAGGTTGAAACCGAGTCAGAAACGTCAAAAAAAAATCATAATTTTTATTTTCAATAAAAATTATGATTATTAAAATTATGATTAAAGCAATTTATTTTACAAGTTTGCAGTATACAAAATTACAGAAACACAAAAATCGGAGATGCGCACACGAATTAAGAAATCAAAATGGTGTCTTTTTATTATTATTTTTTGTTGTTTTTATTTTTCGACTCGACTCCGTTTATAGTGGATGATTTTAGAGTTAACTCGACTCGACCCTAGAAATTTTTTAGGTCGAGTCGAGTTAACTACAAGATGACTCGACTCCGTTTATAGTAAAAGATAACCTAGGTTCAAACCAGGTTGAACCCTAAGCATAAACGTACTATATATGCTGCGAGTCGAGTCGAGTTTAACTCTCACTATATACGGAGTCAAGTTAAACTCGACTCGACCTAATAATTTGTAGAGTCGAGTTAAACTCTACTCTAAAAATGCACTATATACGCATAGAGTAGAGTTAAAAAAACAACAACAAAATTAAAGAAAAATTCGTGCACGAATATTAAAAAATATTCGTTTTAATTTTTTCAATTAAATTTATTATTTTATTTTAAATATCTTATTTATTAAAATTTTAATTAATTAATTTTAATTCAAAATTTTTGTTTTGGTATTTTTTTTTACTCGGTTTCAATCCTATTTGAACTCTGCATATGTTTAACTCTGCAGTATATACACCTAGAGTTGGTTAGAAAATAACTCGACTCCGTATATAGTGAGAGTTAAACTCGGATTAAACTCGACTCGACTCGCAGCATATACAGTATAAGCACAGAAGAAAGATTAACCAGAATAGACATTGCGTGGATTAAATTTTTTTTTCATCTTACCTTCTTTTTTGGACATTGAAGTATAATTAGTTTCGAATATTATGAATCTTTTGAATATTTAATACAAATTATGCTGTCAAAACAAAACTTGACAAATAATTTCACTAACTATACTGTTAAGGATTCTCAATTTTTATTATTTCAAATAAAAACCAGTAAACCAAAGAATACATAACCCAACTTTCTCTTACCTTCGGCAAATCAAGGTCAAAAAAATGAGTCCAAATTTTTCCATACAAAAACAGCGTTATGTCTCTTCTGGTTGTATTCTGTGGTATAAGTATAATTGAAATGCCTTTGGGCTTTTTTACAAATCGTTAAAAAGAAATTGTTTTAGAAACGCTACAAAACTATTGCGTTTGTACGGTGAATCAAAAAATCCAAATTTCATGTAAATCAATAGAAGTTTTCCAGGGTACTTTGATTTGCGGCAATTGTTTACTATTATTTTTATATGCAGTTTTCGATCCGCGATTGATTTGCTCCCGCGGATTCTATAATCGACATGATTGATAAAAATAATTTATTGCAACCGACTTTTATTTATATTTTGCACCGCTTAACCTTGCATTCCATGGGCCCTATTCTCGAATTCCACATCCATTTTCCA
The DNA here is from genome assembly GCA_958295665.1 of Tipula vernalis. NCBI lineage: Eukaryota > Metazoa > Arthropoda > Insecta > Diptera > Tipulidae > Tipula > Tipula vernalis. The sequence goes on along the minus strand of OY282559.1, from coordinate 207,697,815 downwards.
CATGTGGACATCTGTCAAAATTCATAACAATTGATTTTTTCGGTACTAAGGGAATATTTCCGATTGGGTATAAGCAGGTGGAAAAAATTCCCCATATAGGAAAATGTCCATGCCGTATGTATTATTTTATATATGAATTACAATTTTTGAACGTTTTTGTGTAAACTATGACAGATGTCCACATAAGTGAGACCCCCAGGCCCCCAGGGGGCCTATTCTCGAATTCCACATCCATTTTCCACATGTGGACATCTGTCAAAATTCATAAAAATTGAATTTTTTCGGTACTAAGGGAATATTTCCGAATGGGTATAAGCAAGTGGAAAAAATTCCCCATATACCGCATGTGTATTATATACGAATTAAAATTTTCGAACGTTTTTATGTGAACTTTTACAGATGTCCACATGTGAAAAATGGATGTGGAATTCGAGAATATGCCCCCAGGGGCCCTATTCTCGAATTCCACATGCGGACACCTGTCAAAATTCATCAAAACCACCACCACCATACATATTACTAACGAAAATCGTCAGACATGTTACCAACATACGCCACTATACATGTTATCAACATACACCACTATATACTACCTTGATCAACAAGTTCCCGGAATAACCACCGTGTGGCGCTCCCATCGTTCCGATTTGAGTTCTGTTTTTTTGTTAAGTTGGTACATCTGTTGTTGATATTTCCTCTTAATCTTAGCGGCATAGCTTGACATTTGTAAAAGTTACGTAGTCAAGAGTACGTCTATCTTTGTGTGTGTTGGCGATTTTTCCATTATTTCCTCTCGGCTGCTGAAACGCGTTCCCCGTAATGGTTTTTTAACTCGATTGAACAGAAAGAAGTCACAGGGAGCCAAATCAGGTGAATTCAGTGGCTGTTGGATTGTATTTGTTGCATTTTTCGTCAAAAATTTACGAATAATGATGGCACTGTGCGACGGTGCGTTATCATGGTGCAAAATCCACGAGTTTTCTGCCCACAATTCTGGTCTCCTTCGGCGAATTGCTTCACGCAAACGTCTCATAACGCCCAAATAATACTCTTTGTTTACGGTCTGGCCTTCTGGCAATGATGCACTACACCGTTGTAATCCATGAAAACCGTGAGCATTGCCTTCTTTTTTGACTGAAAACGACGTGTTTTTTTTTATGAACGCCATTCACTTGCCTGATGTCTGGATTGCGTGTCGTACTCATAAACCCACGTCTCGTCTAAATGATCCTTTTGATGAATGTGGGATCGGATTCAGCCTCGCAAATCATGTCTAAAATTGTAGTTTCTATATGGATAAACCTACATCCACATAAATTCAGAAGAGAATTATCGTAAACGTCCGCTGAGCAAGTAAGTCGTTACTAGCTCTTACATAAATTTTATAACGAACTAAAAATAAATTTTATGGAATAATAATTAAGGATTGTATATAATTTATTAATAACAATAAACATTATAATAATAAATATAAAATAAATATTTAATTGTTTTGTGTATTAAGTGTGTATGCGAATTAAATCAGTAGCACTGACGGTAATGCACACTTACCACTCCGTCGAGCATTACACATTGTAGGGAGTACATCCACAACAAGTATCCCCCTATAAAATTGGTGACTCCGACGTGATCCGGCCCCTTACTGCAAATTCGAGCCGGCCGATCACTAACCACAGCGGCAAAAATAAACATTTCAGCCGCTTTTAAAATACAATTAATCGTACCAATTACGCACCAAGCAGTTCGATCCAATTACGGTTAACTGCCGTATGAGCAGGATCCAAGCATTACTCCTAACCGCTAGTTGTATAACAAAATACAACGGTAAATATAAAATAAGGTGCCCACTGAAGAGGCAGGTGAAAATAGAGGCCCAGGAACCCATAGACATCCCAGGCAAACCAATATTCAAACAAAACTAGAAGTATTAGTGGCAGCATTTGTTGACTACGCTGACGAAATCATTAATTCTAACTGTTTTTGCTTTTGGAATATCTTCGTTTGATGTGCTTTCTGACTCGTCGAACCAAAGCTTCAAAATTTCTTCCATACCGGAGTCAGATGCATCAAGGGTCTAAAAATTAAAAGACAGATATGTAGAAATTTATGCTAACAAATTTACTCTTCCTTAAAATTACCTCATCCATGATCAATTTAAATAATTAATTAGGAATTTATTTTTAAATAACATATGATTATTATATATTTATATTTATTTTATATTTAATTTATAAATTTTATTTATTTATAAAAATTTTTTTTAACCTCAAAAACTAAACACAGCACAAATGAAAAATTAATTGTTTTTGATATAAAATCAACACTAATCCCCCAAGCGAGCAAATTTGGCGTAACTGCTTGTAGGTACTCATGAAAAATTAGATAGAGCAGTTGCGATTTAGCAAAGACATGAACCATAAGTGCTTATAAGTACTTACGGTGGTCGATTGGAAAACTACTAATAGCAAAGGACAAAAAAAAATTCTTAAACAAAAATCAACATAAACCATCTGACATAACCCCACAAAATGCAAACATTGGTCAATGTTTAAACATCAAATTCTAACAAACCAAAGGCTTTTCTAGTTATGTTATGTTCAAAATATATTAATTGATCTTTTTTCAATCGACAATTTTATTTTGCACTTGGTTGGTAGTTGTTTTTGTATCAAACTCCATATAGTTTGATGGAAAACAACTAAATTGGGGTTTTAAAAAAATGAATGAAAATTATCATGAAACCAAGTGCAAAATAAAATTGTTGATTGACAAAGGACTGATTATTATATTTATAACATTTTATTTAAATAATAAACACCTTATTTGCATTAAAGTAGTTCTTTATCACCATACAAATAGCACTTCGTATAAAATTTTCATATAATGTCATTTGAGGTTATGTGGAAACGTCAACTTATCACTTTTGTAGAATTCTTTTCGTTTTTTCAAATCAATGTAAATTTTGTGGTGCGAAAAGTACATGAAACAAATTGATGTGATTTTTTGACGTTACTAGTGTCGATATCTTTTCGTTTTTTCAAATCAATGTGAATTTTGTGGTGCGAAAAGTACACGAAACAAATTGATGTTGTTTTTTGACGTTACTAACAACAACAAAAATAGAAACTTCATTTTGTATTTGTCAAAGTTGTGAATATACGAGTTTTTTGTGTCTTGATTTTAAATCATTTTAATTGTTGTTTAATTATTTTAATCGTTTAAATAAAATTTTCAATATAAACAGTTTTTTCCGTCTCGATTTTTATTATCCTTTTGTTTGTTTGTTATGTTTAATTATTTTAATCGTATGAAATAAAGTTTTCAATATAAACAGTTTTTTCCGTCTCGATTTCTTATCCTTTTAATTGTTCTGCTTAATTATTTTAATCGAATTAAATAAAATCAAGACACAAAAACTCTAATTGACAACTAAAAATTGACGTTTCTAATTTGTTGTTGTAGTTGATTTATGAAAAAATATACATTTCGTAAAATTGATGTACATCGAATAAAACATTGATGTTTTTTGACGAAAAGTACATGATTTTCGATGTACATCGTTTTTTGGAGCAAAGAATTTGACATTTGATTCATCATTTTCCCCTTAAAATTTATTTTGCAGGGATGTGTTGGAATACTTTCTCCATTTTTTTATATCACCCAAAAAAAGTTTCCATTACTAATATAAATGTGTGATATAGCACCACAAAATTACCACCCTGTTTACAATATGATAACCCAAACACTTAAGTGGCGCTCTACGCCTGACTTCGCTTCTCTTCGTCTTTATTATTTTTTGCATCCACTGCATCCAATTTGACATTTAGGCCTTTTCGAAAGTTATTGACGATTGTAAAAGTAGAGAAAGCGCCTCTCGAGGAAAAAATTTAAAATGAGGCAACCGCCAAAATGACATTTCTCATAAATACGACGAAAGAAATTTTTGCAATCCGGTAATTAAAAATGGTTTTTATAATCCAAAATTGGAATTATTTACAATTATTATCAATCTGGTAGGTAAAAATTGTGTTTACAGTTCAAAATTGGAATTGTTTACAACAATTTCGAACGTCAAATTAGCAGCTACCTCAGTTTAAAAATTTTCCACTAGGTGGAATCTGTAATGCTCCAATCGTCAATACTTACATATTTATTTAAACATACAGTGGAACTTCTTTTATCCGGAACCTTCGGAGGATCAAATTTCCGAATAATCGAATTTTCCGGACATTCGAGGTCTCTAATAAAAACGCAATATTCCAGTATAATATTTTTAGAAATAATGTTTTTTATACAAAAATTATGAGAGAGAGTAAAATACTAAAATAAAAAAATTAAAAAAATGTTTTTTTTATAGTTTTTTCTGATTTTTTTGTTCTTTTGTTTCGTCCGGGTAATAAAAGTTCCTAATAACAGAAGTCCGGATAAACGAAGTTTCACTCTACTTATTTGCCGCCATCTTAAATAAGTATGCAACATCATCCGAATTGATTTCACATACTTATGTTTTATTTTGACTATTTTGTAACTATAAAATAATTTTTAAAACATAATATCACAATATGTATGCAATGAAATGAACAGAATTTTGGTTTTCGTTTAAGATTTTTTTTGTAAGAACCTACTTATTTTAAGTTACCTCGCCAACATGCTTATTTTTAATAAGTCGGTCTAAATAAATAAGTATAACTTTCGGAAATCCCTTATTTATATGAAAAATGTTGTTTGGGTTTTTACTACTTTTTTACTTTTTCGCTAATTTAGCGCCGCTGTTCGCTCAGTCAATGTGTTTGGGGTATGAAAAGAAATACCCCAAATACATAAGCGGCGCTCTACGCCTGGCTTCGCTTCTCTTCGATTTTGTGATTTTTTGCAAGAACATAGACGCCGCTAATTTGACGTTTATTTATATTAAAAATGTTGTTAGGGTTTTTACAACAAAACATTTTCATAAAAAACTCTTTGTTTAATGACTTATTACGAACAAATTTAAGTTCAAATTTAGATTTTTTTTTTCAATTGTCTTTCTCATATGCACATTTGGATGTAAAATTCAGCTAAAATTAGAGGTTTCCAAGCATTTACTTTAAAAACAACCACTATAAATACAAATGTCATTCATCGCCTCAAAAAATACAAACTTTGCTAGTTTGACGCCTCTCTATGTGTTCGCTCTTATGGAAATACATATATGTATTCTAATTTAGTGCCGCTGTTCGCTCCGTCAATGTGTTTGGGTATAAGCGCGTAAACGTATCGTACAAATCTTTCTATTAACGTTACGTAAAAAATTCTAATTATCGTGGGACGTTGGATTCGTAAACATCGATTTCGAATCGCAAAAACCATTCGTAACCCGCTAAACAATTTAAGCGAATTCGCAAAATACGTCGCATAAGCGTACTATAAACGTAACACTTTTTTGCTTGTCACAAATACATTCTCAAATTTAAATAAAATATATGTAGTATAAAAGTACCTCGCAACCAAACTTAATTATCATGATGCAGAAACGACGTAAATGTTTCGTTTTTGCTACACCTAAACATAACACCAAATTCCTTTATGAATATTATTGGAATAATATAAAGAAACGATAACTATTTAGTTTTGAGTTTTCGATCGCCATTACGTATTTTTTGGGTTGAAGAATTTTTTTTATTAAATAAATAACCAAACAAATAATTAATGTCCAAGTTTGATTTAGAAAAATATAATTTGTTACTTAATTTTTTTTTTTTTTTAAATAAAAGAAAATACTTATTATTTTTTTAGAAAAAAAAATTTGCAAATTAATGCTTCATTAAATTCATATCACTAAAAATGTTACGTTATTATTTCACGAATCACGTGACATAAATGCAACACCTCAAGTGAATAGTTTAACGAACTACTACCGCATTGATAACTCCTCAAAAAAAATCTAATTATCATAGGACTGGAACGACATAAGCTATATTTTGTTGAGAAAAAATTAATTCGAATTATTTTGGAGTTATTTTTTTCTTAACAGAATAAGCCGCGAAATATTTTTTCGATTTAATTATTATATTCTATGTTGTTATTTCTCTAGTTTTTCATTCAAGCGGTTACGTATTTTATTTGTTCGAGATCGAATTAAATAACTCAAATTTTTTGTTCGAATTATTTAATTCCTGTCACGTGCAATTGTTGTTGTAAATTTCTCAACAAAATACAGCTATAACTGCTTCGTTATTGCAGCACCAAACTGTTACGGTTACGCAGAGTTGTATGAATAAAATTCTTCACTAGTGTTACGTAAACGTAACACCTTGTTTGACGGGAAGTGATATGTTGTTGTTTAGTGGGTTATGTTTGCGGCTGTCATCCAAATAAGTAAATTTCCATAATTTAATTGCCAATATTTTATAATAACTCACCAACAAATTAAACCAGTGAACTTAAGCTTGAATAGTGTACAATGTAAAATGGTATTAGTTAAAGAATACCGTATATGTATGCCATTAACTGTCGAAGAGGTTAGATAAGTTACATTTATTCTGGTTCCAATTGCAACAAACACAGACTCCGTTTTCATGTGGTTTCCCTTACAACAAATACTGTTTTTGCTCCAGTATTAATAAACTTTAGTTTTTCGCTCGGAGTCTGTTTTTTGGTGCAAGTGGGAAGCCACGGAAGGTTCTTATAAAATTTAGTTTGGTACAACAAGTACAAATATTGTTCCAGTATCGCATTGGCCAATTGTATATGATAGCCCGCCACAGTTTAGAACAGTCTGGAGATGGTGAAGGTGTTGAAATAGTTGAGAATAGGGAGTGTGAAGATCCAGATCACGGTAAAGGACAATTTACCGAAAAACGAATACATTTGTCATCTCGTTTGCCCTATTGGATCCAATCATTTTGCCCATTGGTTTATATAACTGAGAAATCGTGGAACTACTATCCGTTTACAATAACGGAATATACATGTTCAATTTTACCAAAATTAAATATTTCAATATTGACCAGATTTGAAGATAATAATGGTACAAATGAAAATGTAAGGCTTAGATATTTAGTATAAATTACATATGTATGTACCTGTAAAATTTAAAAATCTATTTTCAGTGCTTGAAACTATCTGATGACAAATTAAGCAACCGAACTGTAGATAACATCGATATAGCTTACGACGAGCTAAACAAACATTATAAAGAAGAAGAAGATCCTAAATTTTTTAAATCAAACTTAACCGGCCGTGGACCTTTAGTTGAAGGGTGGCGTGATGATGATAAACCTATTATGTGTTCATATAAAGTTGTTAGCGTGTCATTTGAATTATGGGGACTGCAAACCAAGGTTGAGGATTACATTCATAAATGCATCCGTGATGTTTTGTTATTAGGCCATCGCCAAGCGTTTACTTGGATGGACGAGTGGTATAATATGACTCTAAAAGATGTGAGGGAATACGAAAAGAAACTTCATAATTTAACTAATGAAAAGATGAAATTGAACTCCAGCCAAGATGATGGCATCAAATGCACTAACGGAACTCCTTTGGCATCTCAAGTTGAAGATGTATTACCATTTGATTAAATTCAAATAAAAAACTGATTTGCAAATGTACTTCAAAATTATAATTATATGTAGTACCATAGAATAAAATATATGGTAAATGTAATTTTAACATTTTGTTTGTTTGTTTTTCAATTTGTTGAGGTCAGATCTTTTAAACCACAAGACCGACGAGGGATAACAGCCCAAAATTCCAGAAACTACTCCAGGGCCTAGATTCCGATCAAGTGACAAATGACAAATGACAATTTTTTGTGACTTTGTACTAAAATTTTAACTGCTATAAAATGACAATATAGTTGTGAGTTCTAAAATGTGATTCTGATGAAGTGACTTTTTCAAAATGTCACCAGAAAAAAAATGACAAATTAAGCAAAATTGTCATTGATTTGCTTTTCCGTGACAAAAGTCAGTTGCAATTTCAAATAAAATATGTGTGAGTATATTTTGTTAATTTTTAATAATTTATGTTATAAATTTTAATTGTTTATATTTTAATTAAAATAAAATAATATTTTATCTATTTTTATATATGTATATAATGTGTATATAGCTGTAATTGAGTGTGAATGGGCCTCTTCATACGCAACAAATGCTCAGAAAGAATTTGTGGTTGGGTTTCTTGAGCATCATCTAGATACTGCCAAAAATCAGTAATTATTTTGGAATATTAGCGTTATAAAACAATTATAAATTTTGTTTATTTCACAGATTCAGTTCCGTTGATGGCAACAAAAAAATTTAAAAGGATTGGGAATTGGGAAAAGTTGGCGTTGGAAGGAATCGGTTGGAAGGGGGGGGGGGGGCTACTAAAAACGCTTCGCAGTGGCGCAAATTTTGGGAAGATTTAAAGTAAGTTCTATGCAGTTACAAAATTAATTAAATTAAAAGTAATGCTTGCTGTTTTCAGAGCTAGAGTTAAAAAAAATTAACTCTGATTAATACCACGTTTACATTAGTAAAATAAAAGTATGTAGCAAAAAAGTATCGTCATGTGAACTCAAAGGACGGAGTTAACGAAATAACAATACCGGAGCTGTCAGAATTGGAAAGCCGAGTTGTCGGTGTTATAACCCGTGTTAATCAATGAAATTTTCCGTCGGTGTTAATTAATGAAATTTTATATTTTTGTAAATAAACAACCCAAGCACTTGTGAAAAATGAGAAATGTCATTAAAATTAACCTTAAAATATAACTGCGGTAAACTAGAAATGCAACTGCTGTAAAATGTCATAACTCATTTCATCAGAATCGCAAATTTTCCGTGACAATATTTAGTACTAATAACAAAATGTCACGAAAAATTGTCATTTCATCAGAATCTACCCCCAGGGCCTAGATTCCGATCAAGTGACAAATGACAAATGACAATTTTTTGTGACTTTGTACTAAAATTTTAACTGCTATAAAATGACAATATAGTTGTGAGTTCTAAAATGTGATTCTGATGAAGTGACTTTTTCAAAATGTCACCAGAAAAAAAATGACAAATTAAGCAAAATTGTCATTGATTTGCTTTTCCGTGACAAAAGTCAGTTGCAATTTCAAATAAAATATGTGTGAGTATATTTTGTTAATTTTTAATAATTTATGTTATAAATTTTAATTGTTTATATTTTAATTAAAATAAAATAATATTTTATCTATTTTTATATATGTATATAATGTGTATATAGCTGTAATTGAGTGTGAATGGGCCTCTTCATACGCAACAAATGCTCAGAAAGAATTTGTGGTTGGGTTTCTTGAGCATCATCTAGATACTGCCAAAAATCAGTAATTATTTTGGAATATTAGCGTTATAAAACAATTATAAATTTTGTTTATTTCACAGATTCAGTTCCGTTGATGGCAACAAAAAAATTTAAAAGGATTGGGAATTGGGAAAAGTTGGCGTTGGAAGGAATCGGTTGGAAGGGGGGGGGGGGCTACTAAAAACGCTTCGCAGTGGCGCAAATTTTGGGAAGATTTAAAGTAAGTTCTATGCAGTTACAAAATTAATTAAATTAAAAGTAATGCTTGCTGTTTTCAGAGCTAGAGTTAAAAAAAATTAACTCTGATTAATACCACGTTTACATTAGTAAAATAAAAGTATGTAGCAAAAAAGTATCGTCATGTGAACTCAAAGGACGGAGTTAACGAAATAACAATACCGGAGCTGTCAGAATTGGAAAGCCGAGTTGTCGGTGTTATAACCCGTGTTAATCAATGAAATTTTCCGTCGGTGTTAATTAATGAAATTTTATATTTTTGTAAATAAACAACCCAAGCACTTGTGAAAAATGAGAAATGTCATTAAAATTAACCTTAAAATATAACTGCGGTAAACTAGAAATGCAACTGCTGTAAAATGTCATAACTCATTTCATCAGAATCGCAAATTTTCCGTGACAATATTTAGTACTAATAACAAAATGTCACGAAAAATTGTCATTTCATCAGAATCTACCCCCAGGGTGATTCTAGAGATCACATTGTAAAAATGGCCTAGGCTCATATCGTTAGTATGTGATGAATTATGGATCGCATCAATTAATATTGAGCAGATCCTGAGTCTTTTCTTACAAACGTGTTTTTTATAAGTCGCAAAAAAAGTGATGATTCCTTCGCTCTGTGTACAAAATTATGGGCCTTTTACGGAATTACTCGGTACCCGGAACCACTTATTGCGATTTAATTTATCCACATTTTTTTGGTCCGCTCTGTAAAGCCGACTGCACGGGCGAGATTATTTTCTGAGGTTATTTTTATCCCAACATTTTCATTCAATCAGACTCTCCACACTTTAATTCCTTCCTCCTGCTTCTACGACATTAAAAAATCACTCGACGTCCATATTATGCGCCTTTCTTTGTTGTGTGTAAAATGATTATTGACGTTTCGTATAACAAAAATTTAACATTTGTTAACAAAAACTCGTGGGAATAAAAATAAATAATTTACCTAATAATAATAATGCCTGTTTTCTGACCGATGATGGACAAAATGATGATGCTGCAATGATGGCAATGACATCAATCGCTGCCGCTGGTTTGCTATTAATAGCTGCAACAAAAGCGGAGGAGGAACAGAAAACGGAAAGACGATGCTGGGTTAAAGATTATAGGAAAACCAGGGGGTAGATTCTGATGAAATGACAATTTTTCGTGACATTTTGTTATTAGTACAAAATATTGTCACGAACAATTTGCGATTCTGATGAAATAAGTTATGACATTAACAGCAGTTTACAGCAGTTACATTTCTAGTTTATCGCAGTTATATTTTAAGGTTAATTTTAATGATACACATTATATATGAACATATATAAAAATAGATAAAATATTGTTCTATTTTAATTAAAATATAAACAATTTAAATTTATAACAAGAATTTTTAAAAATTAACAAAATATACTCACACATATTTTATTTAAAAATGCAGCTGACTTTTGTCACGGAAAACCAAATCAATGACAATTTTGTTTAATTTGTCATTTTTTTTCTTGTGACATTTTGAAAAAGTCACTTCATCAGAATCGCATTTTAGAACTCACAACTATATTGTCATTTTATAGCAGTTAAAATTTTAGTACAAAGTCACAAAAAATTGTCATTTGTCATTTGTCACTTGATCAGAATCTAGGCCCAGAAACCAAAATGGGAACATCTAACATGTAATGCAGGAATTGAAACCGAATTCAGCCGATTACAAGAATTTTATAGGAATGGATGAGGATTCTTTTAATCTTGTGTTAACCGCAATCAAGTCTGACATTAAGAAACAAGACATATATATGAGGCCGGCAATCAGTGCAAGTGAAAAACTCTTCGTTGCATTAAGGTTCTTGGCCACTGGAGAAAATTTCATGGACCTAGATTATAGCTCCAAGTTATCGAAATCATTCTTGGATACATCAATTATAGACGTATGCGAGGCCATACATAAAAATTTAAAGAACGAATTTTTAAAAGTAATTGAAACAAAATCAATACGTAACACGTTTTATATTTCTATTTTATTTCAGTTTCCAACCAGCAAAGAAGAGTGGTCAAAAATTGCGGACGACTACACTGCCGTGCTAAACATGTTTTACTGATCTGCAAAAATCGCATTTCGAGAAAATTGATGTTAAAGTTTTTCGAAATATTTGGGGAATAACTTGCTTAAAAGCGGATTTAATTTACTTTCAAAGCCTTCAAATTATGCATTAGATCATAAATAATATGTTTCTCAAGAAAATATCAATAATTTTTACATAATTAATTAATAATTTGCAGAATTAGTCTTTTACTTTAAGTAGGCTTTATAAATAATCGATTGGTACTGAACAAAAATAACTTAAGTGCAATTAAGTCATTTATATCACAAAAGAAAAACTAAAATCCTGTGTTAATAAGAAGAATATATACCTTATCTGCCATTTAAGGTATTTATGTTTAGTTTATCGTTACATTTATTTTCAAAATAAACTATAGAATACAACCTTAAATGCTATCAAAGTCGTGTTTACTACAAAGAGAACTTGAAATCGTTTATTATATATAAAAAATACATACTTTATCTAAACTTTATGATGTAAGACCTTAAACACCCTAGTTTCTCGGATTTTATGAAATACGATTTGCAAATAGGATTTGGTAAAACTTTTGTAACAAAAGACTAGTTTAATTGCTATGTTATATTTATTTTTAACAAAATAAAAAACAACAACTATTGAAATCATAAAATTATTTATAAGATCGTTTTTTAAATAGCTTAAAAATCTAGTATGTAGTTTAAATTAATTCATAACATTTCTTTTTTATAAAAATAAATTCAAAACATGTCAGTCAACTGAAAAATTACAAAAATTCAATCAAATTGAATTAAAAATTAATATTTTTTATCACAAGAATAAAATTCAAGACTTATAATAATTGACGATCCATTAAAACAATTCAATCTATACCGATTGCCGGAGGATCCGAAATTGATAAATTCATTAAGTGGTTCATTTGTAGTACAGAATAACATTACATGAAGATAAGTTAAAAGTCCTTGTTTATAAGTTATTATTGATTCAATTCACGTATAGAAAATTTCAAATAAGTCAATTTTGCTATTGAAAATGAAAATTCTTAAATTGCCTTAAATGCAATTTCAATTATGAAAATAAGAAAAAGTAACTTAACTTACATATTTGAAAGAAAATGACCTTATTTGTGCCATAGATAAGGCGTTCATGTTTAATATCAAGTAGTTAAGTCGGTGTTACTTCAAATTTGCTACTTTTTTCGATTAGAACAAAATTTATTTTGTTTAATAATGCATTTATTAAAGTAGATTTAATTATATTTATTTATATAAAATATAAAGGATATTAATAACTTTTAATTGGCATCAATAACTCAATTTCGCCAAAAATGTAGATCAGTAAAACTTGTTTAGCACGGCAGTACAGTCTTAAATGGCATTTTCCAAACTATTTAGGTGCTATCGATGGAAAGCACGTTGCATTTAGGCAATGCCGTTTAGAATATACAAGCCATACTGCTAAAAGCAAATATTATTATTTTTTATTTCATCGACATAACCTAGATGGCAATTAACATTCGGAAAATGAAAGAGTTGAGAGAAACAGAGAATAAAACATTTCAAAAATTATTTAGTATTATCTCATGCATTGCGTACGAAAGGAAGGTTGTACATATTTTTTTCTCTGCTAATTGTCTGCATAATTTAAAACTAATAAAACTATTAATGAAATAATGATATAAATCTAAATATTAACTAAAAATGTAATATGAGTTGGAAAAATTTATATGAACTTTTTTTATTAATAATTTTAAATTATGAAAAAAACACACGACGTACAACCTCCCTTTCCTGCGTTTGGATTAATACTAATTTATTTTTTATATTTTCACATGTTTTAACTTTTAATCTCTTCGTTTTCAAGTTTTGTTCTCTTTCATTTTTCTAGCATTAATGCCATCTGCAGAAGATTAATGGAACTGTCGACATAAATTGAGTGACGTAGACAGCAGTATGGCTTGTATATTCTAGATGGCATTGATTTAGGCCTTCCAAAAAAATTGCGCCATTGTTTTATAACTATAAAGGGTTTAACAGTAATGTTCTACTCGGTGTAGCAGACGCATATGCGAAATTTATTTATATTGATGTTGGGTGCAATGGCAGAATTAGCGATAGTGGTGTTTTGCAACGCCCTAATTTTATGTATGTGCTGCAGCAACCCGACAGATATTTCCCATCAAAAAATACATTGGAGATTCGAGATTACTGCCGCAAATGTTAATTGGAGACAATGCCTTTCCGTTGTCAGAAAATTTAATGACGCCTTACCCCTTCACAAAAACGGATGAAAGGAAAAAAATATTCAACCGGATTAAGCCGGACTCGTCAAAATATTGAACGTGCGTTTGGAATTTTGAGTAATCGATTCCAAATTTTCCAGAGACCAATTAATCTTCATCAAGATAAAGTGATGATTATTGTTCATTGTTGCTGCGTACTTCATAACTTCTTAATAGAAATGAGAAGTTGGTACAGAGATGAAGCTCATGTTTATGAACTTGGTAATTCTGCAGATCAGCAACAGAAGAAGGCAGATGGCCGTTTATATATCCATAATTCGAAATCCAGTGAATTAGTTATGTCGATATTCGATTGTAGAAATTTTTTCACTCGAAGGGTAAAAATAGTACTCTATTGGCTGTCAACCCGTCCCATTGAAAAAAAAAGATGCATTGAGTGTGTTCAGACGTATATTTTATACGCGATGTATTTTTCTCGTTCCTTACCTCTTTGCCTATAAACTAATTTTGGAGTGGGGATATTTGTGTGGAATTTTTCCTCAAACATTTTTATTGCGGCACGATTTGTTACACACTAATACATTGAAAAAGTAATGTATACAAATTTTTAAGGTTGGATTTTTTTTTGTATTCGCTATTTATTTGAAATATGACCGTTGTTGAATCAAGAAACAAATTTTTTTTGATTTTCTTTTAGGTTTTTTCGTCTTTTTATTGTTTTAAATATTTTTAAGTTTGAGTACATAGATATTTCATTATTATTATATGGTTTGTGTTGTGAAGGGGAAGAGTTTGGTATTTTTTTCATTCCTAAGTGCTCATTCAACTGGTTTAATTCCATAATCTATGTGTTAATAAATTTGTGGAAAATGTCAGAAAATTTAAAAATGACTGACACTTGGAGCAGGCAACAAACGTTAGCACTTATCCAAGCGTTCCGTAATTGTCCTTGCTTGTACAATCCATTAGACATGCATTTTACCAATATGGAAACTAAAATATTAATATTTTTCTCCAATAGTTAAAATGGCGACGACTAAACAAAATTGTTTGCTAAAAATGTTTGATTTCTTGTTGAGTACATATCCTCCCAAAGCATCATAATGAAATGAAAATAATTTTACACATACATAGATAAATTGCAATTGTTGCTGAGAGTTTGAGATTTTACGTGTAAACGCGAAATGTGTGTAATTATGTCATGTAGAAAATATACGTCTGAACACACGGATTGAGGGTAAATTTTTTTTGTACTAGTTTTGCACTAGTGCAATTTTTGCTACTCTAGCTTTTTTGGTCGAGTAACCCCTCCTCTAACACACACCAACGAATATGACAATAATATTTTGTCGTAATGACATTTTGATTTGTCGTCATGACATTTTGATTTTAGGCGGCTACTTGATTTATGACATTTTGTGATTTGTCGTGATGACATTTTGATTTTAGGCGGCTATTATTCATGACATTTTATGATTTGAATGGTGGCATTTTGAATTTGGCCGGTTAATTATTCCAACACCGCCAAGCCCTACTCATTATAACACATCCCTCGATATCAAACACTAAATTGTAATCTTCTAAATTTACATTTAGTTTCTTCATATATTTTTATTATTGTTGATATTTTTCGACCAAACACACGCACAATTAAACACTAGTGCAATCTAATATTTTCATTCGATTGACGTTAAAAAATAGGGTACTCTATTTAGTGTACTCGAATGAGGGGAAAAAATCAATCGAAATCGACATAACAACAACTAACCGAGTATTTCAACAACGAAGGAGCCCTGTAATTTAAATATTTTAAATAAATATAAGAACAATACATATAAAGATTTTTTTTTTATTTATTCACTGCGTTCCATTGGAAACAATTTGCTACTGCCAAGTACATGTTAGTAGATGTTCAATGGAACGCAAATTTTTGTGACAGTAGTAAAACATAACCTCAATTTAAATAAAACTGCTAGATTTTAATAAAAAGTACGTTGATCTATTAATAATAATAAGTAATAAAACATTAAATAACAAAATAATTAAAATTTTTTTACGATTTAACAATTGTGCGTCATAGCAAACATAAACAAAATTTTTTTCTTTTTAACCCTAATCGAACCAACATATTTTTGTTATGTCAGTAAATTCAAATTCTAAACAAATAATTTACGAACATTTTGCAGATAATGAGTAGATGTCAAGTACATTGTATGGAAATGTTTCAAAATAAAATACATACAAGTTTATAACTAAATTAACATTATTTTGAAAATGGATGCATTTATCAAACGAGCCAAAAAGGCACACCCTGGTTGGATTAGGGTTAAAAAATGACGTTTCATACCCCAAACACATTGACGGAGCGAACAGCGGCGCTAAATTAGAATACATGTATCCATAAGAGTGAACATATAGAGCGGCGCCAAACTAGCAAAGTTTGTATTTTTTGAGGCGATGAATGACATTTATATTTATTGTTGTTGTTTTTTAAGTAAATGCTTGGAAACCTCTAATTTTAGCTGAATTTTACATCCAAATGGGCATATGAGAAAGACAATTGTAAAAATTCTAAATTTGAACTTAAATTTGTTCGTAATAAGTCATTAAACAAATATAGTTTTTTATGAAAATGTTTTGTTGTAAAAACCCAAACAACATTTTTCATATAAATAAATGTCAAATTACCGGCGTCTATGTGGTTGCAAAAAATCATAAAGTCGAAGAGAAGCGAAGCCAGGCGTAGAGCGCCGCTTATGTGTTTGTGGTGTCAAACCACCAAAATTGGTATAGAGCCATCTATTAGAATTTTTTAAACTAAAATCCCTCTTTCGTTAATTATATGCGTAACTACTTCTAACAATTACACCATCATTTGAGCATGAGTAGTTGCGAGTAGATACAAGTACTTGTGAGTAGTTTGCTAACGCCAATGGAACACGCTTATTAAGTTTTATTTTGAAGCGTATTGACGATTGTAAAAGTAGAGAAAGCGCCTCTCGAGGAAAAAAGTTCAAATGAGGCAACTGCTAAAATGATATTTCTCATAAATGCGACGAAAGTAAATTTTGCAATCCGGTAGTTAAAAATTGTTTTTATAATCCAAAATATGAATTATTTACAATTATTAGCAATCTGGTAAGTAAAAATTGTGTTTACAGTTCTTAATCTTTCTCATTCTTTACAACAATTTCGAACGTCAAATTAGCAGCTACCTCAGTTTAAAAATTTTCCACTTGGTGGAATCTGTGATGCTCCAATCGTCAATTATAGTCTTCGATAATGTTTTTATGAAATACGTGGTCTATGGCTATTTGTAATAAATTGGTTGGCTGCGCTATTTCTGTTTCCTTGATAATTTTTTTTTTGTAATGTGAGGGACGGCTGCTTTAGCAAAATATCTTGTAGTATTATTAGTTTTTGTCTCTTATATGTGGTGTCGAGGGAATCTTTAAAAGGGCCAGTTAATATGGGAGAAAGCGAGGATGTTTGTGGAAAAGGTTTAAATTGGGTTGCGGCATTAACTGTGGTGGGGTAGTATATGATTTATTAAATGAATGTGCGGAACTGGAGGAGGGTGTTTCCGAATCTCGGTATGGTTTAGAATATTTTGACATAGGGGAGTAATCATTTGACAGATCACTGGTTGGAGTTGGTATTTTATAAATTGTCTTAAATTTTGAGGTAGGACACGGATTAGGATAGACGGAATGGTTATTTGTGGGTATGGTGGGTGAGGATGAATGATAGGATACAGTGGTTTTTGCTCTAGATGTGGTATGGTAAAAAATTGTTGTCTTTGTTTCTCTTCTCTTATATTTTTGTTGACAAGCCCCAGTATTTCGAACGTTAAATTGTCAAAAACATCCTCCGATTTTATTTTTTTTAAGAGGCTGCATAGGTATCGGCAGAATTCCTCCTCTCTGCCGAATGGTTGTACAGCCGCTCGATTTTGAAAGTACTCCCTTGACATTTGTTATGCACTATGGCATTCTGCTTCTAATTGTTTAGTTTGTGCTGTTGTTTTTGGTTTCTGAAAACGAATAAATAAAAAAAAAATTAATTAATTATATCAAGAGCTTAAATTTTACAAGTTAAAACAAATTAAATTTGAAACAAATAATGATTTTGCATGTGACATGAACAAAACTGCTGTAAATTTCACTAAAATTTCGTTTTTCATACTACTCCAATATTTTTACTTACCTTACGGGTGCGTTGAACATTTTCGGAAATGTCTTCGGATTCGCTTATCCCAATCTGGAAATAAAATATATCGTTAAATACTCGATATAAAAATACTACATTAAACTACTAACATCTGATAGATCTAAATTTTAAGAACTTGATTCCGCATCGTTGCAGTAAAGAAGGAAACTCAATTCCTTATAGCACCAGAGTGTGGGCTCATACAACTCATCGATGCCGCAGCCGCTTTTCTTCGAATTGTCTATCTTCCGCTTTTCTTTCCATAATTGCGCTTTTAGCGTTCGAATTTTTCGTTTTATAATATCAATTGTGTTACGTGTCGCTTGATTTTTTCAATTTCAACTAACATTAAATTTAATTTTTCATATTTAAATACTTTATTTAAAAAATTAACATTAAGCGGGCCGAACAAACAAGGATATTTTTGTTCCCGACTCCAATTCTCACATGAATCTGACATTATGTATATAATATTTAAAAAAAAAATTAATGAAAACTAATAAAGTATTTTTAAAAATTATTAAAAAAAAAATTTTTTCGCTTTGTTTTTTAGGTTATAATATGATGTGTGCACGTAAAATATTTTTCTATAATGACAAAAATTTGACAACTTGAAGAATAAACAAAATGGACTTGAAATATTTTATCTTCGTAGTGGTGCGAGAAATCAGTAGAATGAAAAAAAATTTTTGATGAAAAAAGAATTAAAGATTTCCCCGCCGCAGTTTGTAGGTGAAGAGGAAGGAAACGAAGAAAGAATCAAGAGCAAAGAATTAAAGTGTGGAGAGGATGAATGAAATAACTGTATTGATAAAAAAACGGCACGGATTGGTTTTAGCTGTCTCACTTGACAGGCGACGGTGGCAAATTTTGGAAAAGGAAGATTTAATTTGTTGTTAAATTAAAATAGGAATGAAATAAAATTTACTAATGTTTATTAAATTGTGTATTATGTTTGCAAATTTTGGAAAAGGAAGATTTAATGTTTTTTTAATTAAATAAACAGCGATTTTTAGTTATTAATATTTCCACACCATAAATGGCGCCACTTTGACTGAGACAGCTAAAACCAATGCTAAGTAGCCAAAAAACAATTTCCCCTTCAAGATTTCCCCTCACGAGTTAAAATTTATTGAAAAATAATCTTTAGATAAAAATAATCCTTCTCGTGCAGCGAGCTTAACGCGTACAAAACGAGACTCGAATTTTAACATTTTCTTCTAAGAGGATCTTAAGCTAACCTTACTGCCCCTTACACTGAATTGTTAACACCCCAATTCCTATAATCGTGTCCTTTCTTACTCCAAATAATAGTCAAATTTTAGTATTTTGCTAAACCGTAAAGGTTCAAATAAATATTTTTCACACCATATTTTCAAGAGAAGCAAGGGCGTGACTCCCGTTCAGTGATAAAATGAAATGACAAATTTGATTAGGCGTAAACGAGGCAAAAGCATATATGATTGTTTTTTTCGTTG
Organism: Tipula vernalis; assembly: GCA_958295665.1. NCBI lineage: Eukaryota > Metazoa > Arthropoda > Insecta > Diptera > Tipulidae > Tipula > Tipula vernalis. Next base: position 207,678,287 of record OY282559.1, on the reverse strand, counting down.
TGAATTCTGTTTGTTTGTTTAAATTTGTTCAGGTCAGATCTTTCAGTCCATAAGACCAGTGAGTTATATTTTTACAGAAAAAACCCACTGAAACTTCTCGATGGAAGTCCTAGGGCACTGGATAGGCTATGTTATTTCACAAAAAGTATTAATTGATGTATTTTACAGTTAGTTATTGGTAATATTTAACAGTAATTTTTATATTTATTAAAGTTAGTTTTTTTAAAAGTGTGTTCGCGTTGTAAAATGGTGTAGATTCATATCGTTAGTGCACGATAAATTATGGATCGCTCAAATAATATCGAGCAGATCCTGAATCTTTTTTAACAACGTATTTTTTATAAATCGTAAAAAAGGCAATTCCTTGACTCTGTGCACGAAATTATGGGCCTTTCACGAAATTAGCAGTACCCGGAACCACTTATTACGTAGATAGTATAATAGCAAAATAGTATAATACAATACTATTTTACTATCTTCCACAGTCGGTTTTACACCGCATAAAATATTCATAAAAAACAGAAAATTAAAACAAAATAATGAAAAATTATAATTTCCGAATACACATAAATATTTCTAGACTAGTAGTTTATGAGTAATACACTGTCAAAAATTTTCCTCTAAAAATAAAATTAATACATATAATAGGTATTAAAATTTGATAGCTATCAAATTAAAATATTATATTTTATTTTTACTATTATACCATCAAAACATCGGTTTTACACCGGATAGCAAAACAGTATTATACTATTTTGCTAATATACTATCTACGGTGTAAAATCGGTATTATCCACTTTTTTTTAGGTCTACTCTGTAAAGTCGCGGCTACACGAATGGAAAATGTAGACCATCGTTGGAGATTTGTCAAAAAAAACAATCGTATAGACAGAAAAAAATAACAAATACATATGTAGGTTACATTGGCCCAACATTGGTATCCTATCGCTCAATAGGCGGTTTTTATAAAAATATCAAAGGAAACTACCAACGTTGGAGTATATATTGGTACTTCGTCTACACGATTGGTGAGAAAAAATGTGGTTTTGAATACTTAACGGCAGATGCTACTAAATACAACTGTAGATGTCATTATATAAATCCAAAATGGAATCTGACTGGTCGGCTGAGTTAGTTCTGGAATTTATAAATTTACGAATGTATCAAAAGTATCACGAAGTTTCGGTTTAAAGCACTGTAAACATAAAAATAGGTAAGCTCGCAAGAAATATGTCTGCATTATTGGCCTCCATCTTGTGGGAAATATTGTAATTAATGTATGATTAGTAGTGACAACTAGTGATAAATATCAATATTTAAACCATCAAAATTGTTTATACAGTCCGTTACAGCAGATTAAATCCACTAAATAAAAAAATGGGAATTCCCGAATTCATCCCTTTTGGATTCTATCGCTATTGTTTTTTCTACACCGAAAGGTAGATGATTTCATCACTAATCAAATGGCTAAAAATTTGTTTTCTAGTTGGCTTTGGAAATGTTCCTTTTTTTGTTTTTCATTTAAACACGGTAAAAAAAATTCATTTTTATTGTTACACGTGAATAAATCCAGTACATTTTCCTTTCTTTTGTTTAGTTTTATTAAAATAAAAAATATTAAATAAAAATTAAATTAGTGTTGTAAATTGTTTTTTAGAAAAATGGGAAAAAACAAAAGCATAAATGTGGTGTTTTGGAACACACACAGTTGTGGTGTTTTGGAACGCACACAGTGGTGGGGTTTTGTGAACGCACCCATAACTAAAAAGGGATTAATTGAGATACAGACAATGAGTATGAGAGTACACGTGAAGTGAAATGGATTAAATTGCAAGTCATGCTGTATAATTTATAAATAAATAAATAAATATAATGATAAGTGTTTTATTGTAATGAAACATAACAAATTGGCGACGAGAATAAAATAAAAAAAATAAAAAAATAATGAAAATAAATAAAAAGTGTAATATAAAAAGACGCGGTAGCCATTTTATACACGTGTAAAGTTTAATAAGAATAAAAAGTCTATAAAATATGGCAGTTAATATAGGAGTGGGAAAATTTAACCCAAATAATAGCCAGTGGATAATTTTCCACGAAAACTTGGAATTTTATTTTGATGCCAATGAAATCAGTGATAAAACAAAGAGGCGCGACACATTAGTAAATTTGATAGAGGACGACGTATTTTTATTACTTCGTGGTTTATGTGTCCCTAAAACGCCTAAAGGCAAAACGTATGATGAATTATGTGCTCTTTTATAAAAAAACATTACACGCCAGCATTCAACGTATTCAAAGAACGCAAACAATTTTTTACGGCGGTACAAAAGTCCGAGGAAAGTGGGACAGAGTTTTACGCAAGGTTGATTGGTTTGGCTGGAAATTGTATGTTTGAAAATCATTTAGAGCATAATTCGATAAATCAATTTGTAATGGGGGTAAATGAAGGTATACAAGAAAAATTGTGGGGTAAAGATGAGAAACTGACAATTGACGAGGCACTAAAAATCGCAGGGAAATGGGATTTAAAGGAATGTTTTCCTTATGCAACAGTAAATTATGTAAACAACAGTAAATTATGTAAATAAAAATGAGGCATCACCTAAATCAAAATATGATTACATGAGTTGGAGAAATATGAGCCGACACCATATGGATGTGGATAATCGGATGCGAAGCCCCAGTAAACATCAGCGCAGAAGCCCAACACCAGAAGGCCAAATGAGAAGCAAATGTTTTAGATGTGGAAAACATAACCATAAACCGGAAAATTGTTGGTTTGCGAAGCTAAATTGCCATAGCTGTAAAAGGATGGGTCACAGTTCGAGAATGTGGTAAATTTAAAAATAATTTTAATTTTGTAGAAGTAGATAATTGTAATATTAAGGAAAGTTATAGTAACACTAACGTAGAAGCAGATTATATTTATATAATTCATAATGAAAGAGAAGCACCAATTATGCTTGATATCAAAGTAGAGAATAAAAGTTTAACATTTCAATTAGATACAGGTGCGGGTGTATCGGCGATTTCAAAAGCTCTCTATCAGGGGTTATTTTCGAACATGTCTTTAGATAATGATAACATAATTTCAAAAACATATTCAGGAGACATACTTGAAGTAGTCGGTTCTTTTAGACTAAATATGGAGTATAGGGGAATAGTTAAGGTTATGAAATTAATTGTTGTAGAAAATGGGGGACCACCAATAGTAGGGCGTGATTTTCTAAAAAAATTTAACATTGGGTTATCAAACATCAATCAACTTGATAATAAAGCTAATTTGTTGGAACTTTTAGAAAATTATAAGGATTTATTCACAAAAGAGTTAGGCAAGTTTACATTAAATAAAATACATCTCGAATTTGAAAATCCGAAACCAATATTTTTTCGACCGCGACCTATTCCGTTTGCTCTAAGAGATAAAGTAGAACGAGAATTAGATAAATTAGTCATGGAGGGAATATTAACGAAAATCGAAACCTCGGATTATGGAACACCATTAGTACCAATTTTAAAATCCGATGGCCATATTAAAATATGCGGTGACTATAAGGTAACGATTAATAAGTTCGTTAAGGATTTTAATCATCCATTACCACGAGTAGATGAGATTATGACTAAGCTGCAAGAGGGAAAGAGGTTCACGAAGCTTGATCTGTCATGTGCGTACAATCAGCTTGAGTTAGACGAGGAAACCAAGAAGTTTGTAGCTTGCAGTACGCATAAAGGGGTGTTTCAAGTGAATCGGTTGCCATATGGCATAAAACCCGCAAGTGGAATCTTTCAATTTACAATTGAGAAGCTTTTGCAGGGTATACCTGGGTAATAGCGTTTATCGATGATATCGTTGTCACGGGGTCGGATGAGGTCAGTCACCTATCAAACCTAAGACAAGTTTTTCAACGTCTTCAAAAGGCACGATTAAAGTTGAATATGGACAAATGCCAATTCTTTAAACAAAGCATTAGTTATCTCGGATATGTAGCTAGTTAACGAACAAGGCTTATGTAAGACACGGGAAAGAATTGAAGCGATTTTACAAGCCGAAAAGCCAACAAGTAGAACAGAGGCAAGATCTTTTGTGGTCTTGTAAACTACTATGGTAAATTTGTAAAGAATTTAGCTGAAGTGTTGTACCCACTGTATAATTTAACAAAAGAGTCGAAAAATTTTATTTGGACAAAAGACTGTGAGGATGCTTTTCAGAGAATTAAAAATGAGATAGTATCAGATACCGTTTTGGTGCATTTTGACCAAAAATTACCAATAATCCTGACGTGCGATGCGTCCCAGAAAGGCATTGGTGCAGTTCTATTTCTATCGCACAAGTTCAAGAATGGTGATGAAAGGCCAATAGCGTATATATCACGTACCTTGAGCAATGCGGAAAAAAATTATAGCATGCCAGACAAAGAAGCCCTAGCAATATTTTTTGCAGTAAAAAAACTATACCAATATTTGATAGGGAATAAATTTATTTTAAGAACCGATCATAAACCACTTCTTACAATATTCGGGGAAAAGAAAGGACTGCCTCAAATAGCAGCAAGTCGCTTACAGAGGTGGGCGCATTATCTATCGAGTTTTAACTATCAGATCGAATACGTAAGAAGTGGCGAAAATTGTGCAAATATGTTATCTAGGCTGCCAATGTCTGCAAAAATAGAAGACAAAGAAGACAAGGATGTTGGAAAAGCGAGTTATCTAAATTTTGTGGATAAGGGTCAGGATATAAAATTCGATTACAAAGTGATAAAAATGGAAACGCAAAGAAATCTTATTTTGTCAAAGGTAGTAGAAAGAGTAAAATTAGGGACGTTAAGTAATTGCAAAAGTGCTGATATTCTCCCATTTGTAAAAATCAAAGACGAATTGTCTGTTGAGCAGGATACATTATTGCGTGGGTGTAGAATTGTTATTCCCAACAAACTAAGAACTAGTATTTCGGAGGAACTACATGTCTCACATTTTGGAATAGTGAAAACTAAATCCATGGCGCGATCCTACATTTGGTGGCCAGGGATTGATTTGGAAATAGAAGCAATGGTAAAAAATTGCAGATCATGCATTAGTATGTTACCGAGTCCGCAAAAAGCACCATTAATTCCGTGGGAGACTACTGGAAGACCGTGGTCACGGATACATGCCGATTTTGCCGGTCAATTGTTCGATCACATGTTTCTAACAGTTGTAGACTTCTACACAAAATGGCCAGAAATTTTTAAAATCAAGATTGCGACAAGTTAGAAAGTCATAGTTATATTGAGGGAATTATTTACGAGGTTTGGCCTACCAGACACTCTAGTTACCGATAATGGTAGCCAATTCTGTTCCCATGAAATGATCAAATTTTTAGAAAATAATCGAATTAGACTCAAATTAACACCTCCAGGACATGCAGCAACGAATGGGTTCGCTGAGAATATGGTCAAGACAGTCAAACACACCCTAAAAGCAGTGTTAGATGAACATAGCAGGAAAAATATTGTGGTGTTTTGGAACACTCACAGTTGTGGTGTTTTGGAACGCACACAGTGGTGGTGTTTTGTGAACGCACCCATAACTAAAAAGGGATTAATTGAGATACAGACAATGAGAGTACACGTGAAGTGAAATGGATTAAATTGCAAGTCATGCTGTATAATTTATAAATAAATAAATAAATATAATGATAAGTGTTTTATTGTAATGAAACATAACAATACACGATGTTGATAAGGGGAACATTGATGCTTACCACGATCAAAGACATTCGAGCCGATTCATAGCCGATAAACTAGGCCGAAGTCACACTGTTGTGCTAAATTATTTAAGAAATTATGAAAACTATGGAAAAAATATATAAGCCCAGATAGTATGTATCACGTACCGGGAGGCGGTATTGTTAGGTTCATTAAGAACCTGAATATTGACTGGACGGATAATTAAGCAGTGCGGAGTGGCTGATCGCCCGCATGGCCCTCCAATAATAATAATAATAATAATAATAATGGAAAAAATACGAAAGGCTGTTCTGTTTCGAAATTAAAACCGGTAGATAAGCGTAAAATAATTCGTATTGCCTCCAATTCTGCTATATTTGCTCGCAGAATCAAGGAGAAAGCCGGTGTTAATGTCTGTGTACAAACCGTTCGTCGCACCATACAGAAAGCTAAACATCTTAAACGGATGAAAATTAACAAAAAGCCACCATTAAACGAAGCTCGAAAAAACAATCGGCTTCAATTTGGGAAAGAGCATATGACATGAAATAACCAGTGGTATAAAGTCGTGTTTTCGGATGAGAAAAAATTCAATTTAGACGGGCCCGATGGTTATAACTATTATTTCCATGACCTACGCAAAGAGCTAGTTCTCAATCGACATCATAGCAGGGAAGGAGAAGTTATGGTCCATTCGAAAAATAAATATTGGGCACATCGTGTAGACAGTCAAATTTTATTGCACCAACATTTGTCCAACATTTGACAAATCACTTTGGGCCAATGTTGGTCGTAATTTTCCATTCGTGTAGCCCCGGCTTAAAGCCGCAGCCAGACGATTGCAAAAATGCAAATATTCAACAAATGTTCGAGATTTGTAAAATAACAAATCGTGTCCCAGTTGTACTTTGCGTGAGCAATCGAGAAATTTTGTTTGAGATGGCACGTTAAAAACATGAAACAGAAGTATAAAGCAAAAAAGAAGAAATCTTCGGCTTTCTTTAATTTGTTTTTCATGTAGTAAATTACAATGTTCGCATTTTTTTCGTGCTTTTTTTACGAAATATGGTATAAAATGATGATCACGGTGAGGTATAAGAGAGCATCACCGTGATTGATCATTGATCGCTCTTGGAGCGGTCAGTCGTACAACAGGGGTAGACACAAATCAAATGACGAATAAGCAATCAAGGTTACATTCGTACCCATTCGCTCTACAGGCGATAAAAATAAAATATTTCACCAACATTGGTAGAACATGGTGGTATGCTGCCTTGTTTTACTGATCTGCAAAAATCTCATTTCGAGGAAATTGATGTTAAAATTTTTGGAAATATTTGGGGAATAACTTGCTTAAAAGCGGATTTAATTTACTTTCAAAGACTTCAAATTATGCATTAGATCATAAATAATATGTTTCTCGAGAAAATAACAATAAATTACACATAATTAATTAATAATTTGTAGAATTAGTCTTTTACTTTAAATAGGCTTTATAAATAATCGATTGGTACTAAACAAAAATAACTTAAGTGCAATTAAGTCATTTATATCACAAAAGAAAAACTAAAATCCTATGTTAATAAGAAGAATATATACCTTATCTGCCATTTAAGGTATTTATGTTTAGTTTATCGTTACATTTATTTTCAAAATAACCTATTGAATACAACCTTAAATGCACCAAAGTCGTGTTTACTACAAAGAGAAGTTGAAATCGTTTATTATATACATATAAAAAATATATACCTTATATTTACACCCTTACACCCTTAGTTTCTCGGATTTTATGAAATACGATTTGTAAATAGGATTTGGTAAAACTTTTGTAACAAAAGACTAGTTTAATTGCTATGTTATATCTATTTATAACAAAATAAAAAACAATTATTGAAATCATAAAATTATTTATAAGATCGTTTTTTAAATAGGTTAAAAAATCTAGTATGTAATTTAAATTAATTCATAACATTTCTTTTTTATAAAAATAAATTCAAAACATGTCAGTCAACTGAAAAATTACAAAAAAAATAATATTTTTCAAGACTTATAATAATTGACGATCCATTAAAACAATTCAATCTCTACCGATTGCCGGAGGATCCAAAATTGGTAAATTCATTAAGTGGTTCATTTGTAGTACAGAATAACATTACATTAAGATAAGTTAAAAGTCCTTGTATATAAGTTATTATTGATTCAATTCACGTATAGAAAATTGGATATAAGTCAATTTTGCTAGTGAAAATGAAAATTCTTAAATTGCCATAAATGCAATTTCAATTATGAAACTAAGCAAAAGTAACTTAACTTACATATTTGAAAGAAAAGGACCTTATTTGTGCCATAGATAAGGCGTTCATGTTTAATATCAAGTAGTTAAGTCGGTGTTACTTCAAATTTGCTATTTTTTTTCGATTAGAACGAAATTTATTTTGTTTAATAATGCATTTATTAAAGTAGATTTAATTATATTTATTTATGTAAAATATAAAGGATATTAATACCTTTTAATTGGCATCAATAACTCAATTTCGCCAAAAAGTAGATCAGTAAATTTGTTTAGCACGGCAGTAATGGTCCACACGATTTGTAAATAAAATATGCATATTATATTTTGTGCGGACAGGCGTCACTACAATTATTCACTGTGTTCCATTGGAAACAGTTTGCAACTGCCAAGTACTTGTGAGTTGATGTTCAATGGAACGCAAATTTTTGTGACAGTAGTAGAACATAACCTCAATTTAAATAAAACTGCTAGATTTTAATAAGCGTGTTCCATTGGCGTTAGCAAACTACTCACAAGTACTTGTATGTATCTACTCGCAACTACTCATGCTCAAGTGATGGTGTAGTTGTTAGGCCCTTTCCTAAAGTTATACTTATTTATTTAGACCTACTTATTTAAATAAGTATGTTGGCGAGGTAACTTAATATAAGTATGTTCTTACAAAAAAAAAAAAATCTTAAACGAAAACCAAAATTTTGTTAATTTCGTTGCATACATATTGTGATATTGGGTGTTGGGTGCGTCTCAGTAGGGTAGGGGTTGACCGTCTATAGCCATGTATCTCGTGGTCTATATTCCAACGCTGCAACTATGTAGAAACCACCAAATGTGTCTAGTATACCTCCACGTGGTAACACCCGGGCAACGATGTGAAGCATCGGCGAAATACTAGAGGCGAGTGCAATACACTATAAATGAGCAATGAGCAGAACAAATAAGGAAACTAATACCCCAGGTGGTACACCTGTTGCTCAGGTAAATCCACCCTCTTCGGAGGTCGGTCTCATGGATTCTGGGGGAGACCAGCCATTGCTATACTACAATTATTTTAACCAATCCCAAGACATGTTGGTGAATAAACAAGCTCATTTGAGTGAAATAGAAAAGGATAATTCACATCCCTTCCAGAGGAGTAACAAAGTCGCGTATTCTCCGAAAAGAGGCGGTAGTCCCTCCATTGAGGCCAGCAGCCACAACACTCGTTTTACAAACGAAGAAAAGCTTCACAATGAATTGTGTAAAGCTAATAATGCATTAGTTGAAGCCAACAATATAAATAAGCAACTGAATGTTACAATTGCATGGATGCAGGAGCGTATGAAGACGCTTGAAAACGAAGTTAAAGCACTTAAGCCAAAGGAGGACATCGGTTCTACTCCTAACCAGAATACAACTCCACAAGAGTATCATACGGATGAAGAAGAACTAGCTCGAGAAACTGAGTGGATTAGAGTTAAAGGTGGGAGAAAAAAAAGGAGACGGAATAATACGCCCTCCCCACCTCAATTAAAGGATAATGTTCCAAATATTATCCAGAAACAACCAAAAAAAATACCTCCACCACCACCAATAGTAATAGATGAAGTCAAAGACTACGATGTACTCTATGAAAAAATAAAAACCATAACTGCTACTGATAAGTTTAATGCAAAGGTGATGAATGGAAACACCATCAAAATAAACTTAGAAGATGCTGAAACATACAGAAAATTGACAAAAATGTTAAATGAAGAAAAACGTGCTTGGCACACGTTTGAAGATAAACAAACCAGACCAATTAGGGTCATGGCTAAAAACTTACACTCTACGTGTAAACCAGATAAAATAATTGATGACCTGAAAGCAAAAGGATTTAAGGCAACTGAAGCATCGATTAAGCTAAAACGGAGAGGCAAAGTACCTCTCAACATGTTTATGTTGACCTTCGATACTGATGAAGATATCGAAAAAATTTATCAAATTAAGTACATCTTGGGGTGCAAAGTGGTTATTCAGCCTCTAAGAAGGTCTAAGCTTATACCACAATGTAAACAATGTCAAGCCTATGGACATACACAAAAATATTGCAACAGGGAACCTAGGTGTGTCAAATGTTTAGGTAAACATCATACCAAAGATTGTGTAAAAGCCCAAAATGTTCAACCTAAATGAGTTCACTGTGGAGAAAACCATCCGGCTAACTACAAAATATCAAAAATAAGAACGTGATTGCTAAAAATCCAAGTTCATTCAGGAAACAAGCGGTTAAGGTGAACCGACCCGAAGTAAATCGTAGAGTGTCGGGAACTACTCAAGGACAATTTGGTAAAATGACTTATGCTCAAGTAATGATGAGCAACGGAAATCCAGGAAAAACTGCTCAAAATGACGATATAAGTCAAACATTTAAATTAATTTTAAGCAGACTAAATACATTTGATGAGCGATTACAGAAACTAGAGTACAGCACTAAGGGAGCCATCCCTAAACAGAAAAATGGCCCAAGATCTTAGAATCTTATGTTGGAATGCCAATGGACTGATGCAACATCAACAAGAACTGCAAGTGGTCCTGGACACAGAAAAAATCGATGTATGTCTCATCACGGAAACACACTTCACTAGACAATCAAACATTAAATTTAAAAATTATCAAATATATCACACTATTCACCCTGGAAACACTGCTAAAGGAGGTAGTGCTGTTATAATTAGATAGAAATAGTATTCATCACTATGAGGAGTTAAAATATGAAACGGAAGAAATACAAGCAACTGCTGTTATTGTCAAATCCAAAAGTAGTTATATTTGTATTGCTAGTATTTACTGCCCACCGAAGCACTCAATGAAAGAAAAAGATTATCTCGAGTTCCTCAGTAAATTAGGAAAACGATTTGTACTTGGAGGAGACTTTAATGCAAAAAATGTCCACTGGGGATCCAGATTAACAACAACTAAGGGTAAAGAACTCCTAAAAGCTATCAGAAAATGCAGTTGTGAAGCCCTCTCAACTGGAAAACCAACCTACTGGCCAACTGATCCAAACAAAGTACCAGATCTGATTGATTTCTTTATAATAAAGAACATATCTGTAAATTATGTACAAGTAGATGAAAGCCACGACTTAAACTCTGATCATTCACCAATACTTCTAACGTTAAGTGAAAAAATCATTCAGAAAGAAAGAAACCCTTTCCTAGTAAATAATCACACTAATTGGGCATGCTTTAGACTATCGCTAGAAGAAAAGATTAACTTAATGGTTCCATTAAAGACTGAAGAACAATTAGACAAAGAAGTTCACAAATTTGTAAACGATATACAGCAATCAGCTTGGGAAAATACTCCTGAAATTAAAACGAAAATCAAGGGAAACAATTACCCTATGGAAATTAGGGAACTCCTCGCAGAAAAAAGAAGATGATCGAGAAGAGTATGGCAACAAACAAGGGCCCCCCAAGATAAAACTCATTTGAACAACCTCACTCAACAATTAAGAAGAGAGATCAAAGAATTGAAAGATGAATCAATCAGCAACTATTTAAGAAAATTAAATAATGATAACAGTACTGATTATTCTCTTTGGAAAGCAACCAAAAGAATCAAAAGACCAATAATGCAGATTCCCCCAATAAAAATAGCAGGTGAGAAATGGGCTAGAAATAATGAAGACAAAGCTCGAGAATTTGCCGAACACCTCGAAAAAATATTCCAGCCACATGAAGACCAAACGTTGGAAGCTGAGATAATAACTGAACAAGCTGTGCAAGAAAGTAAAGAAATCCTACCCACAACACCAAAAGAAGTCATGCGTGAGATAACAGCTAATATGAATACGAAAAAAGCTCCTGGGTACGATCTTATTACTGCAGAAATCTTAAAAGAACTGCCAAGGAAAGCTCTGGTGAAACTCACCAATCTTATAAATGCAGCATTTAGAATCAAATGTGTACCAAGCTTATGGAAAATTGCAGAAGTAATTATGATCCCAAAACCTGGGAAACCACCACACATAACATTGTCTTATAGGCCAATTTCGCTATTGCCAGTCATGTCCAAACTCTTTGAGAAGCTTCTGGTAAAAAGATTAAATCCGATAATCGAGAGTAAAAACTTGATCCCAAATCATCAGTTCGGTTTTCGCAACCAACACTCAACAATTGATCAAGTACACAGAATAACCAGTATAATTGAGAAAGCATTAGAGGAGAAAAAAGTCTGTTCAACAGTATTTCTAGACGTTGCACAAGCGTTTGATAGAGTGTGGCATGAAGGACTTAACCACAAGTTAAGGAATCTTCTACCAATGCAATTTGCTAAGATACTAGAATCATACTTGAAAGATAGGTTTTTCAGGATTAAGTTAGATGATACATTTTCTGAATTGAAAGAAATCAATGCAGGAGTTCCACAGGGCAGTGTATTAGGGCCGGTTTTATACCTACTATATACTTATGATCTTCCTACATTAGAAAACAACACAGTGGCAACTTTTGCAGATGATACGGCGATCTTAGCTGTTGGAAAAAGCAACGAAGAATCAACACAGAAGTTACAAGCAGCTATAACTCAAATATATAAATGGACAAAAAGATGGAGAATAAAACTAAATGAAGCTAAATAAGTTCACATCAACTTTACAAACAGACGAATCGAACATATTCCGATTACCATAAATCGGGAAATAATACCGCATGCGAACACAGCCAAGTATCTTGGCATGACCCTGGATGCTAAACTACGATGGAAAGCACACGTCAAGAAGAAAAGTGAAGAATTAAGACTTAAATACAGAAAAATGTATTGGCTGATGGGAAGGAACTCTTCCTTATCAACATACAACAAGCTTCTACTTTATAAGCAAATATTGAAACCGATTTGGACTTATGGTATTCAGCTTTGGGGTTGTACCAAACAGAGCAACGTAAATATCATCCAAAGATTTCAGAATATGGTATTAAGGAACATCGTTGATGCACCTTGGTATGTTAGGAACAATGACCTTCATAGGGACCTTAAAATGAACCTCATCTTAAATGAAATCCAGGAAAAAGCACGGAGACATGAAGAAAGGCTCCGCCAACATGTGAACATTGAGGCAACTCAGCTCCTAAGCATCACGAATTTAGTTCGCAGACTTAAAAGAACCAAACCTTTTGAGCTGGTGTGATTGTCAGTTTAAGCAGCATTATGCTGATCTAAAATCCACAACAAAGATGTGGTTTACATCAATTTACCAAACACTATGGAATGCCAATGGGAAGAAGCCATAGATTAATTTAAGTTAGTAAATTAAGTCAGAAACAAATTGCTAATTAGTCCAGGAGACTAGATTGTAATTACATAAAATAAATAAATAAAATTTATTTTAAATTAAAAAAAAAAAAAAAAAAAAAAAAAAATATTGTGATATTAGGTAGTAATTAAGTTTTATAAAAAATTTAATTAAAAAAATTATTTTATAGTTACAAAATAGTCAAAATAAAAAATAAGTATGTGAAATCAATTCGGATGATTTTACATACTTATTTAAGATGGCGGAAAATAAATATGTCTAAATAAATAAGTCACTGTGTTCCATTGGAAACAAGTTACTATTGCCACAGAAGAAAGATTAACCAGAATAGACATTGCGTGGATCAAATTTTTTTTTCATCTTACCTTCTTTTTTGGACATTGAAGTATAATTATTTTTGAATATTATGAATTTTTTGAATATTTAATACAAATTATGCTGTCAAAACAAAACTTGTCAAATAATTTCACTAACTATACTGTTAAGGATTCTCAATTTTTATTATTTCAAATAAAAACTAGTAAACCAAAGAATACATAACCCAACTTTCTCTTACCTTCGGCAAATCAAGGTCAAAAAAATGAGTCCAAATTTTTCCATACAAAAACAGCGTTATGACTGTTCTGGTTAATCTTTCTTCTGTGCTATTGCCAAGTACTTGTGAGTAGATGTTCAATGGAACGCAAATTTTTGTGACAGTAGTAAAATATAACCTCAATTTTAAATAAAACTGCTAGATTTTAATAAAAAATACGTTGATCTATTAATAATAATAAGTAATAAAACATTAAACAACAAAATAATTAAAATATTTTTACGATTTAACAATTGCGCGTCGTATCACAAACATAAACAATTTTTTTTGTTTTTAACCCTAATCGAACCAACATATTTTAGTTATGTCAGTAAATTCAAATTCTAATCAAATAATTTCCGAAATTTTTTCAGAGAATGATTAGATGTCAAGTACGTTGTATGGAAATGTTTCAAAATAAAATACATACAAGTTTATAACTAAATTAACTTTATTTTGAAAATCGATGCATTTATCAAACGAGCCAAAAAGGCACATCTTGGTTGGATTAGGGTTAATAAATAACGTTTCACACAACCAAAATTGGTATACAGCCATCTATTAGAATTTTTTAACTAAATTCCCTCTTTCGTTAATTATATGCGTAACTACTTCTAACAACTACACCATCACTTGAGCATGAGTAGTTGCGAGTAGATACAATTACTTGTGAGTAGTTTGCTAACGCCAATGGAACACGCTTAAAACTTTCGGAAAGGGCATTAGAAGTAGTTACGCATATAATTAACGAAAGAAGGTTTTTAGTTTAAAAAATTCTAACAGCTGGCTCTATACCAATTTTGGTTGTGTGAAACGTCATTTTTTAACCCTAATCCAACCAGGGTGTGCCTTTTTGGCTCGTTTGATAAATGCATCGATTTTCAAAATAATGTTAATTTAGTTATATACTTGTATGTATTTTATTTTGAAACATTTCCATACAACGTACTTGATATCTAATCATTCTCTGAAAAAATTTTCGTAAATTATTTGATTAGAATTTGAATTTACTGACATAACAAAAATATGTTGGTTCGGTTAGGGTTAAAAACAAAAAAAATTTATTTATGCTTGTGATACGACGCGCAATTGTTAAATCGTAAAAATATTTTAATTATTTTGTTGTTTAATGTTTTATTACTTATTATTATTAGATCAACGTATTTTTTATTAAAATCTAGCAGTTTCATTTAAATTGAGGTTATGTTTTACTACTGTCACAAAAATTTGCGTTCCATTGAACATCTACTCACAAGTACTTGGCAGTAGCAAATTGTTTCCAATGGAACACAGGAAGGACTACTCGTTATGGAAAGCAACCAGAAAATTTAAACGACCTGTAGTTCGAGTACCACCTATAAGAAATGCTCAAGGCAATTGCGTTCGACATGACAAAGAAAAAGCGGAACTCTTTGGTCAACACCTAGCAACAGTGTTTCAACCCCATGACATTCAATCCAACATTGACGTAACACCTGTCTATCAACCAAATCAGGATTTTAAAAGAGTCACGCCAATGGAAATTGCTGAAGAAATCGACAAAAGTCTTAGTCAAAAAAAGGCACCAGGAATTGATAAAATATCACCGGGTCTATTCAAGGAACTTCCACGCAAAGCAATCATCATGATCACATACTTATTTAATGCCTGTATGAGATTGAAGTATGTACCCAAATGCTTCAAAACGGCCCAAATAATTATGTTGAAGAAACCAGGTAAACCAGACGAAGAAGTAACATCATACAGACCAATTTCGCTGCTTCCGACCTTATCAAAGCTGTTTGAAAAACTATTACTAAAACGTCTAAAGCCAATGGTAAACGTTCCTGATTTTCAATTTGGATTCAGGAATAACCACTCCACAATAGATCAAGTCCATCGAATAACTACGGTAATAGAGCAAGCGTTAGAAGAAAAGAAATATTGCCCCGCCGTATTTCTGGATGTATCTCAGGCTTTTGATAGGGTTTGGCACGAGGGATTGACATTCAAGATGAGCAAAATGCTACCACAAAACTATTGCCAGCTGCTTGAATCATACCTCTCTGATCGCCAATTCAGAGTCATCCATGAAGAAACATGTTCTGACTTTTATCCAACGCTAGCGGGAGTTCCGCAGGGAAGCGTATTGGGACCCCTCCTCTACCTTATCTACACTGCGGACATACCTACAACGAATAAAACATTCATCGGCATGTTCGCTGACGACACTGTAATTATCGCAGTAGACGAATCACAACCAAGGGCAGTGGAAAATCTTCAACGAGCAATGAACAACGTTATTAAATGGATAATTGACTGGAAAATAGTGCTTAATGAACTCAAATCAACCCATGTGACATTTACGCTCCGACACAAAAATAATAGTCTACACATATACCTCAATGGGGTGCAAGTGCCGCAGGCTGAATCGGCTAAATACCTTGGTCTGCATTTAGATTCAAGGCTCAACTGGAAACATCATGTGAGACAAAAAGCTGAACAGATACGATTAAAACAACGTCAAATGTACTGGTTAATTGGGCATCATTCCAAAATGAACCTGTATTGCAAAAGACTAGTCTACCAGACTATCTTCAAACCAATATGGATGTATGGTGCGCAGCTATGGGGTTGTACTCGTAAATTCAATAGAGACATTATACAACGTAGCCAAAATAAATTTCTTCGAATGGTCACCAACGCTTACCGATTTGTGACTAACAGGGAAATACACAATGATCTAAAAATACAATTGATAGACGATGTCATCCGCGATTGTGCCATTAAACATGAGAAGAGGCTTCTTAACCACACCAACGTCGAGGCCGTACAACTACTGGATAGTACAAACGAAGTAAGGCGGCTCAAACGAATCAAACCAGATGAGCTAACCGTATGAATATTATATCTTAAGGGAACTGGATACTGGTCCAGCAGACCCACACAAGTTTATGCTTATCTTATAAGTACTAATGTCAACCTTACTAATGAATTAATAATGTTTAAGATTGTAGTAGCCATATCAATAAAGATGTTTAAAAAAAAAAAAAAAAAAAAAAATGATATTTTTTATCATTTTTGCCCGATTTAACACTAGGATATATGTATTTATTTTGACAGCTAAAACCAAAAAAAACTTGGTTTATCTTTTTTTGTGATAAATGATAAATATCATGATAATTTTTATCACTTTTGCCCGACTGAACATTTGGAATATGTTGTGTAATATTCCTAAGTAGTGTTCAATCGGGCAAAAATGATCAAAATTATCATGATATTTTTTATCACTTTTGGCATTAAACGCACTTATTTATCACACAAACATAGTGTTCAATCGGGCAAAAATGATAAAAAATATCATGATATTTTTTATCACTTTTGGCATTAAACGCACTCATTTATCTCACAAACCTATAGTGTTCAATCGGGCAAAAATGATAAAAAATATCATGATATTTTTTATCACTTTTGGCATTAAATGCACTCATTTATCACTCACAAAACCCAACTTTTTTCTTGGTTCCAGCTGTCAATTTTGAATTTATTTTCTTTATGATATTTTCGGTACTTAAATTAAATTGGATTTGCTTTTTTAAGATATTTATATGATATTTACACAGTCACCTATTTATTTAAACATAAATAATAATTTATATTTGGAAGTTTCGTCTGAGAACACAAACACAACGAAACTCAAACTAAAATTATTTGTGTCTCCAATATTTGCATAAAAACCAAATAGTTTCAATATCAAAATAGTTTATAAAAAAAAATAATTAAAATATATAACATTTAATTAAAAACCTGACGACAAAATGAGTTTATTGAATTTTACAAACCGATTTAAAACCAAATGTAACATTTAAAATCAATTTATCATTTTTTATCAATTTTGGTTGTTCACGGGTTTGACGTACAATATTACAAAATGAAGTTAGGGTGGGATAAAATATCATGATATTTTTTATCATTTTTGCCCGATTGAACACGTCCAAAAAAAACAACTTTTTTCTTGGTTCCAGCTGTCAATTTTGAATTTATTTTCTTTATGATATTTTCGGTACTTAAATTAAATTAAATTTGATTTTTTAAGATATTTATATGGTATTTACACCGTCACCTATTTATTTAAACATAAATAATAATTTATATTTCGAAGTTTTGTCTGAGAACACAAACACATCTAAACTCAAACTAAAATTATTTGTGTCTCCAATATTTGGATAAAAACCAAATAGTTAAGAAATAATTAAAAAATATAACATTTAATTAAAAACCTGACAACAAATCGAGTTTATTGAATTTTAGAAAGCGATTTATATTACGAAGTTTTGTCTGAGAACACACAACACAACGAAACTTAAACTAAAATTATTTGTGTCTCCAATATTTGGATAAAAACCAAATAGTTTCAATATCAAAATAATTTATAACATTTAATTAATTAACATAAAATATAACATTTAAATAAAAACCTGACGACAAAACGAGTTTATTGAATTCTACAAAGCAATTTAAAACAAAATGTAACATTTAAAATCAATTTATCATTTTTTTTCAATTTTGGTTGTTCAATCGGGTTTGACGTACAGTATTACGAAATGAAGTTAGGGTGGGATAAAATATCATGGTATTTATGATCATTTTTGCCCGATTGAACACGTCCAAAAAAAACAACTTTTTCTTGGTTTTTTGGGTTCCTGCTGTCAATTTCGAATTTATTGTGCCGATTTAGACGTGTTTTCTTGCATCAGCTTTCTCTGCTTTAAAAAAATCAGTTTTCGTTTACCCGGCTACTCCACCTGACATAAATTTTACCATTCCTAGTGTTCAATGGACGTGTTCAATCGGGCAAAAATGATAAAAAATATCATGATATTTTATCCCACCCTAACTTCATTTCGTAATACTGTACGTCAAACCCGATTGAACAACCAAAATTGATAAAAAATGATAAATTGATTTTAAATGTTACATTTGGTTTTAAATCTCTTTGTAAAATTCAATAAACTCGTTTTGTCGTCAAGTTTTTAATTAAATGTTATATTTTCTAATTATTTTCTTTTATAAATTATTTTGATATTGAAACTATTTGGTTTCTATCCAAATATTAGAGACACAAATAATTTTAGTTTGAGTTTTATTGTGTTTGTATTCTCAGACAAAACTACGAAACATAAATGATTATTTAAGTTTAAATAAATAGGTGACTGCGTAAATACCATATAAATATCTTAAAAAAGCAAATTTAATTTAATTTAATTACCGAAAATATCATAAAGAAAATAAATTCAAAATTGACAGCAGGAACCCAAAAAACCAAGAAAAAAGTTGATTTTTTGTGTGATAAATGAGTGCGTTTAATGCCAAAGGTGATAAAAAATATCATGATATTTTTTATCATTTTTGCCCGATTGAACACTAGGAATCGGGCAAAAATGATAAAAAATATCATGATATTTTTTATCACTTTTGGCATTAAACGCACTCATTTATCACACAAAAAAACCAACTTTTTTCCTTGTGTTCAATCGGGCAAAAATGATAAAAAATATCATGATATTTTATCCCACCCTAACTTCATTTTGTAATACTGTACGTCAAACCCGATTGAACAACCAAAATTGGAAAAAAAATGATAAATTGATTTTAAATGTTACATTTGGTTTTAAATCGCTTTGTAAAATTCAACAAAGTCGTTTTGTTATATTTTTTAATTATTTCTTCTTTATAAATTATTTTGATATTGAAACTATTTGTTTTTTATCCAAATATTAGTAACACAAATAATTTAGTTTGAGTTTTGATGTGTTTGTGTTCTCAGACAAAACTTCGAAATATAAATTATTATTTATGTTTAAATAAATATGTGACTGTGTAAATACCATATGAATATCTTAAAAAAGCAAATTTAATTTAATTTAAGTACCGAAAATATCATAAAGAAAATAAATTCAAAATTGACAGCTGGAACCAAGAAAAAAGTTGGTTTTTTTGTGAGATAAATGAGTGCGTTTATTGCCAAAAGTGATAAAAAATATCATGATATTTTTTATCACTTTTGGCATTAAACGCACTCATTTCATTTATCACTAAAAAAACAACTTTTTTCTTGGTTCCAGCTGTCAATTTCGAATTTATTTTCTTTATGATATTTTCGGTACTTAAATTAAATTAAATTTGCTTTTTTGAGATATTTATATGGTATTTACACAGTCACCTATTTATTTAAACATAAATAATAATTTATGTTTCGAAGTTTTGTCTGAGAACACACAACAGAACGAAATTCAAACTAAAATTATTTGTGTCTCCAATATTTGGATAAAAACCAAATAGTTTCAATATCAAAATAATTTATAAAGAAGAAATAATTAAAAAGTATAACATTTAATTAAAAACCTGACAACAAAACGAGTTTATTGAATTTTACAAAGCGATTTAAAACAAAATGTAACATTTAAAATCAATTTATCATTTTTTTTCAATTTTGGTTGTTCAATCGGGTTTGACGTACAGTATTACGAAATGAAGTTAGGGTGGGATAAAATATCATGATATTTTTGATCATTTTTGCCCGATTGAACACGTCCAAAAAAACAACTTTTTTCTTGGTTCCAGCTGTCAATTTTAAATTTAGTTTCTTTTTGATATTTTCGGTACTTAAATTAAATTAAATTTGCTTTTTTAAGATATTCATGTGGTATTTACACAGTCACCTATTTATTTAAACATAAATAATAATTTGTAACGGAATCCCCAAGGGATTACGTTAACAGACATGAGAATAGCGGTCTGATGCGGTATAGTAGCTGGCTAGAGCTCACGGTGCGGCGTGGGGATTCTCAGACATATTTCTCATGCTTGAATGACCGCATAACAATAAAATTGGAGGGACAAAGGAAATTAAAATTAAGTTGCCACGGCCTCAGCGGCAAAAAGAAAATGATAAGCTGGGAGTGATCGATCCGGAGCGACCGTCTCAATCCCAGGCGATCACCGCCGTGACTGCCACACGGGCCTCCCCTCATCGGCCCGCCTACTGGGATGCTGTTTCCCAGTCGCGACGGCTACCGATGCCATTTATGAGGGAAGGACGCCCGCATGACAATCCCAGCGACAATCCCCCGGAACGGAGACCGTCACCCCGACGCGATCAACTCATATGGCGTGACGCCCTCCAGCACAGCCTGTCCTGGAGGGACGAACGGCACGCACGGAAAAGGGTGGAAAAGAGCCGACCCTTCACATGACCACACCCCACATCATCCGATCAATTATTTGTTTACACGCACATGGTGCGGCGTAGCACACTACAGTAAGAAATTCAAAGAAAAAATTTTAGGTTATGGTAAAAGAGAAAAAATTTAAAATTAAACAAGATAAATTACGTTAAAACTGATTCTACGTTAATGTTAGGTTTCACTTTCACTATCACTGTTTTAAGAAAATTAAGGAAAACACAAAAATACCTGAAAGAAATGAACCGTTATGGGGTCGAACCACACCCAAAAACGGACAACCGAGCAGAAGTGAAGAGAAAAAGAACGGAAATTCCAAACGCAATCAATCAAAATGACGAAAAAAAAATATAACCGGACAATAATTGCTCTGAGTGGGGTTTTCACCAAATCGGTACACCACCACGAAACGCCGAAAACAAACGGTAAAAATAATAATATATATGTACAATATAATGAAAATAGAAAGGAGAAACAACCTGTTACAAACTTAAGCAACTAAAATTTACTTAGCCAGATTGTTTATCCCTTAATTGTTTTACCTTGTTGTTTTAAAGGCCCGTCCGACCAACCGCAACCAGCGCCGACGCAGGATCGCCCTCTCAAAAGAATGGCTGCACTGCTTACAAATTACCACTTCACCACCGTTAACAGACCGCTTGGATGGCAGAGTTATTGCTCATTAATCAGCCACAAAACAATTATTTTCTTACTTTTATATTTAATGATTATAAGTAAAGAAACCGCGTGCACTACAATAACCGGGATGGTATCAGATCGATGTTTCCAACCACAGAAAAAGCAAGAGTTTTCTTCCTGATCCGCACAATAGAACAAGAGAACGGTCCCTCCACAATAAACGGGACGAATCAAACCGTTATCCCAAATCACAAAACAACAAATTTTCGTATTCACAGTTTATTCGCGTAAAAAAGGTAACACCTATACTGCCAAACAAGCACTTGAGTTTTTTTTTCGCTATTTATTTACTATAAGATATACATAAATCCATTAATATCACCAGTTTTTTGACTTAATTTTTAATCAAAAATTTCACAAAAAAAACTCTGTAATTTTTTATTATAATTTGTAGTTCCACGAAATTGTTTTTTTTTATTTTTTTTTATTTATCTTATTATATTCATTGCTATTAAACAAAACGCAACGAGCAGAAATTCACAAAACTATATTATCCGTCTCGAATACATACATAAAATTTTTTTTCTTGACCGTTCTTACTATTAACTTTTTTTTTTATTTAACAGTATTAACTCAACTTGTTTTATTAACATTTAAAACTAGACTAAAAAAGTACATTTTATTTTTTATTTTTTTCATCAAAAAAAAATCAATCCAATTCCAATTTATTTTTCCCCCTCCACTTTAACTTCGCATCGCTGTTCGTTCCACTCGTTGTATTTGTGCACATGTTCATAGTTCATCATTTTTATTTATTTTTTTATTTTTTTATTATTGTAAAATCTTTATTGATATATTTATGTTTTTTTTTATTTTATGTACACAAATACAACGAATAAGACGAACAACGACGACGAACATATGTACATACTTAGTTGTACGGCCGCCTCGGATTCATGTCGAATACACCGATCGGCTTTTTCCCCACACAGAGCAAATATCACGCGTTAATTTAAGCCAATGATACCAGAAAGAAAAATGGAATATTCCAGATTGAACATTTTAATAACGTAAACATTCCATCTCATACTACACAATACATGTACACACACCAACTCGCAAGAGATATGTAAGCTTGTACATGACAATATAGAAAACAAGTAAATGCAAAAAAAAATTTAAAATATGTTTACATAGCAATCGGAGGGAATATTAAATTTAAATTTGGAAATCATAAAAGCGAGCATAGGTATAAACACCATGGTGGTTAGGGTATTTTATAACGACAAAAAAAAATTTCAAATTATATGAGCGTTTGGAATCCTCGCAAGAATTATGTTCTTCTGCTTCAAGTGGAGACGATGCCAGTCGTAACAAATTTATATTTCGAAGATTTTTCTGAGAACGCGAACACAATAAAACTCAAACTAAAATTATTTGTGTCTCCAATATTTGGATAAAAAACAAATAGTTTCAATATTAAAATAATTTATAAACAAAAAATAATTAAAAAATATATACATTTAAATAAAAACCTGACAACAAAATGAGTTTATTGAATTTTACAAAGCGATTTAAAACAAAACGTAACATTTAAAATCAATTTATCATTTTTTATCAATTTTGGTTGTTCAATCCGGTTTGACGTACAATATTACAAAATGAAGTTAGGGTGGGATAAAATATCATGATATTTTTTATCATTTTTGCCCGATTGAACACGTCCATTACAATTACCATAACTCGTAACAAAAATATAAAAATGGCGTCGGGTGAGGAAAACATATAATAAAGTTGACGGTTAGAAATCATTTGCATTTTGATATTTTAAAGAAATTGTGCAAAAATTGTTGCAAAAAAGATCGTCACACTTATATGTATTTTAATGATTCTTTTTCAGCTGCAACATTTTTACTTGTAGAGCTGGGTCGTAGTGTGTTAGAAGCAATTCTGATTTGAGAATTGTTTTGAACTTTTCGAATGCCTGTTGGCATTCATGAGACCATTCCCACTTAACATCCGCTCTCAAGAGATGATCAAACGGTGAACGTAGGCTATGAATTTGTTTAACGAACTTTCCATAGAAATTTATAGCTCCCAGAAATGAACGAAGCTGATTTATGTTCTGAGGGACCGGCATCGAAGTTACTGCAGCAATTTTCGATGGGTCTGTTGTGATTCCTTTGGCATTAATGATCACACCAAAGTATTTAACTTGGTGTGTGTAAAAATCGCATTTTTCGAGTTTTACCCGGAAACCATATTCCTCTAAACGTTGAAACAGGCGCTTGACATTTTGTTTGTGTGTGTTCTCGTATATTGCGCGCACGAGAATGTCATCGAAGTAGGCCACTGTGCCTTCGAGGCCCGCTATCATTCCATCCACGATCTTCTGAAAACTGCCCGGCGCTGACTTGATGCCCGGCGCTAGTCGATTGAATGTGAATAAACCTTTATGTGTATTTATTGTCAACATCTACCTCGATTCATCGTCGACTTCGATCTGCAAATACGCATCTGACAGATCTATTTTGCTGAATACAGTACTGCCTGCGAGTTGGGAAAACATTTCCTCTGGAGTTGTCAGTGGATGGGCGTTTGTTTCAATACTGGCGTTTAGACCCGTGGAATAGTCGGCGCATATTCGTACGCGGCCGTTTGTTTTTTTTACTGCAACAATGGGTGCTGCCCACTTTGAGAACTCAACTGGCGTTATTATGTTTAGTTCCTGTAGACGCTCCAATTCGCGTTCGACACTTTCGAGTGCGGCGAATGAGACTGGTCTTTTTGGACGGTAGATCGGACGTGCATCTGGCTTCAGGTATATATGAGCTTTAGTGAAATTGCACAAGCCTGGAGTGTCGCTGAAAACAACTCGGAATTGTTGTTGCAATTCTGCTATTGACGATTGGAACATCACAGATTCCACCTAGTGGAAAATTTTTAAACTGAGGTAGCTGCTAATTTGACGTTCGAAATTGTTGTAAACAATTCCAATTTTGAACTATAAACACAATTTTTACCTACCAGATTGATAATAATTGTAAATAATTCCAATTTTGGATTATAAAAACAATTTCTAATTACCGGATTGCACAAATTTCTTTCGTCCCATTTATGAGAAATGTCATTTTGCCGGTTGCCTCATTTTAACTTTTTTCCTCGAGAGGCGCTTTTTCTACTTTTACAATCGTCAATAAACTTATCACGACTGCTGGCTTGATCGCGTATCACATTGCAAATAGAACTGATAGGCTGATCCCAAGGTCCAAATGCTTTTATCCAGTCGATACCTAAAATATTGAGGCCTTTAATACTGGTCACATAACATTTCCCAAATAATACTTGCCCGGTAAATGCGAATGAAGTTTATCCTAAATTAATAATAGATTTTACAACAACAACAAAATTGCGTTTGAATGTGTTTAAGAAAGCATTCATTCGGGTGAATTTATTATATGCACAATGAAAAATGCATTAAAATCAAATATTTGAACTTAATGCTGAAATAACAAAAATCCAAATACAAAAAATTTTTTAAGAATTAAGCTATTTGGGATTTCACAAAGCTAATCCCATTAAATTAATAATTGGATCAAGGAATTTACCTATTAATCGACAATGTTTGACAATTGAAATTTTAATCTTATCCATGTATAAGAAAGGTTTCTTCTATTGGCACACATCCCACTATGATAATCAGATAGGCCTATGCGTATAATTTTAACATGCTTATCCGCTAAAATTTCGTATTGGGTTTACCTATTGAAATATCGATTATTCGAAAACTTCAAAAATTGGGTCTTACGCATATCTAAGAAAACCGATATCTTAAAACTTTCTTCTATCGGCAAACATCCCACTATAATTTTTCGATAGGTCTATGTATGTAGTACAATCAATCATATTTGCTGACATTTGATATAGGGTTTACCTATTGAAACAACAATTATTCGAAAACTTGAAAATTTGGATATTATGCATATCTAAGAAAATCGATATCTTAAAACTTTCTTCTATCGACAAACATCTCACTATGATTTTTCGATAGGTCTATGTATGTAGTATAATCAACCACATTTGCTAAAGTTTGATATTGGGTTTACCTATTGAAACAACAATTATTCGAAAACTTGAAAATTTGGATATTATACATATCTAAGAAAATCGGTATCTTAAAACTTTCTTCTATCGGCAAACATTTCACTATGATTTTTCGATAGGTCTATGTATGTAGTATAATCATGCATATTTGCTAAAATTTGATATTGGGTTTACCTATTGAAACAACAATTATTCGAAAACTTGAAAATTTGGATATTATGCATATCTAAGAAAATCGATATCTTAAAACTTTCTTCTATCGGCAAACATCTCTTGCCGATAGAAGAAAGTTTTAAGATATCGATTTTCTTAGATATGCATAATACCCAAATTTTCAAGTTTTCGAATAATCGATATTTCAATAGGTAAACCCAATACGAAATTTTAGCGGATAAGCATGTTAAAATTATACTCATAGGCCTATTTGATTATCATAGTGGGATGTGTGCCAATAGAAGAAACCTTTCTTATACATGGATAAGATTAAAATTTCAATTGTCAAATATTGTCGATTAATAGGTAAACTCCTTGATCCAATTATTAATTTAATGGGATTAGCTTTGTGAAATCCCAAATAGCTTAATTCTTAAAAAAAATTTTGTATTTGGATTTTTGTTATTTCAGCATTAAGTTCAAATATTTGATTTTAATGCATTTTTCATTGTGCATATAATAAATTCACCCGAATGAATGCTTTTTTAAACACATTCAAACGCAATTTTGTTGTTGTTGTAAAATCTATTATTAATTTAGGATAAACTTCATTCGCATCCCGGTAATCGGTATCCCCATTTTACAGTCAAATTCTGCAATAATGGGGACAGGGTCCAATGATGCTGAGTTGACTTTCTTGTCGCTCGGTCTAGTTGTAGGAGACCCTATGGCTCGCCATACTTGTTCGGTGATAACCGTGAAATCTCCAGCTGTGTCAATCTGCAATATGGTTTCACATCCATTTATCTTCACAGTGACATATTTTCGGTCATTATACGTCCACGCTTGATCACCATCATCATTGATAGATCGGATTACACTGGTTTTGAATTGTCCTCGGTGTTTTTTTTTCTTTGAATTCCGAGGTTTATTGGCAAAATTGCAGAACCCTTCCTTGTGTCCGATCATGTGACATTGCGTACACTTGTGCGTACGGAACTGACAGTTATATGAGTAGTGAATGCCACCACAGAGCCAACATGGTGTCGATGGAACCCGTGTTTGTGGCTGGGAATGATTCGTGATTGGCGCAGGCGATATGTGGGAATGATTTCCACCTACTTGTTGTGCATTTTGTGTTGCCATTGGTTGACGATTGTTTTGTTGTTTAATCGCCTGTATGGCTGATGGCAATGCCTTTGTAGTTCCACCAATCATCGCCGTATCTCTTTTTACTTTCTTTTACTCTAGTAAAATAAAGTATAGTAATCATGAAAATTTTGGACCTTGAGATTTTTAGAGATTTATTTGTTTTGAGGTCCCCTGAGTCCGAAAAAGTGGGTTTCGAAATGGTGTCTGTCTGTCAGTCTGTCAGTCTGTCTGTGTCCTCTCCACAGCCCAGATGGTTCAACCAATCGAACTGAAACTTCAGATTTAACCTTTTTTGATAAATTGGGAGGTCCCAGTGAATTTTACTCCAAATCGGCTAACCGGAAGTGACCACTCCCTTGGTCCAGAAAATTTATTTTGCAAATATCTTAAAAAGTATAAGGTTTACAAAAAACTACTAAATACAAAAAGTTTCCAAAAATTAAAAACAAATAAAATTAAAAAAAAAATAAAATTAAAAAAAAAAAAAAATTAAAAAAAAAAATTTAAAAATTTAAAAATTAAAAAAAAAAAATTTAAAAAATTATAAAAAAAAAAATAAAATTTCTCAAAATTCTCTGTTTGTAAAAGAAAGTCGTGTGTTGGCCACACCTCCATTTTTAAACTGAGCTTACGTTGTATTTTTGCCTCAAGTTTGTCAAGAGTGTGTTCATCCGCAGTGTCACCGTCAAGCTTTGATAGTAGACGCGTGCGGATTTCAGCGAAACGAGATGATTTTAGCCCACATACAAAAATAAGGCACTTAAACTGGTTTGTGGACAGATTCTCTAATTGAAAATCTTCACATCTGCGATTTATTTGTGCTTTGTATGTTGAAAAATCTGTGCTGTCATCCATAGTCGTCTGCAGACATTTGATCCGCGTGTTGAAAATGGATTCCATTCTACCGAACGTATCTTTGAGTTTCTGGATGATCTAATCGAATGTGAAGTCCTTTGGCTCCTTCGGGAGAAGCATATCCTTAAACTTTGTATGTACTGATGCATCCAATTTGCGTAGACAAAGGCGAATTTTGGCTGCGTCATCGAACTCCTTTGCATCCTCTATGAATAACTCCTTGTAGAGTCTGTACCAGCTCTCAAATGTTTGACCAATTTCTGGGTCGTAGCGAAAAGTTTGCATACTATTCGCCAAACTTTCCATGCGTTGCTCCACATTAGAATTTCCAGGAATATCCCTTATTTTTCCAATTAATTCTTGCAATTGGATATGTTGTCGCTAGATATGGTCTTGGAACGCGATTTCACGTCTTTCGGACTCGTCTTTTTGAATTTTTAGCTGCTCCAAAAATCCTTTAACCAAAACGTCCGTCATTTTGACTCGTGTTTTTTTTTTTTTTTTTTTTTTTTTTTAAATAAAACCACTATCCTTGTCACCACTCCGGTAACTTAAATTTATATTATTAATTAAAAATGCACTTTGTAAATCTAATGTTCGCCTTTATTCTTTATGAGTTAGATGAATCATCACATCTCTTGTTTTTATTTTAAAAGATGATGCAATCACTTGAAATATTATATATATTATTACAATGAAATAATTGGCATGATCGCCATTAAATGATATATTTATTTAAATTTGATATTGACTATTTGTAGTTGATTAATTAATTATTATTATGTGAAGAAGTGCCAAGGGTGAAGAGTGGCCTACGCTTCTTAACGCAATTTCTTGCGTCGACTAAAGCGCCCTTTTGGCCCTCGCCATTTACCCACCTTATATTGCAAAGTTAATTGCAACTTGGTTTCAGCGGGGTGGCTCCTTGTTTTTAAGAACAAACTAATTAATTTAGTTGATCACTCAACTAGGTTCAAATTTATTCTTTTTTTGTTTACAAAATTTTACAGTTTATATACTTAAATTTAATGTGTAATTTATTCTCTGATTGAAATTTACTTTACTTATTAATTTGTTTAATTGACAAAATTTATATTCAATATTAAAATAAGCAATCAGCGCATTTACAATTTATTACACTAACAATTGTATTTGCACGCGTTTAATTTTATTACATTGATTACAACAATAACTTCTTTGTACACGCGCTTATTGAAATGAAATGTATGATTATATTTCAACATTGCTGATTCATATTTTACTATCACTAATTACACTAACAAATAATATACTATTTATATTTCCATTTACAAACGATTGGAATGCGTTTGTTTGTTTACTATATGAGAAATGTAATATGTCATTACATACTCCTTCCTTGTACATCCACTGAACTGTCTTTTATTTTATATTAGTGTTGTCACTGCTGCCAACAGTAGGTGTAAACACCTACCCTCCACCTGCCATTAAAATCGAGTTATATCATTAAAATTCGAACAGTTGCTAGTGGAGATACGAAATTGCAACGATTTGTCATATGTCATAAAATCATTTGCTGCCAAGAAAGCATAACTTGATTGTATACCAAAATTTTACAATTCTTGGCTGGATCCAAAAATTTGGTTACCAGTTTCGAATGGAAGTTTTCTAATTTGTAGTTAACAAATTTTTTACAAAAAGTTTTTGTTCCACAAAAAAAAAAAAAAATTTTTGTTGAGATATTTTTAAATACATACTTAAAAATGTGGCAGCCAAAAAAGAATCGTTAAAATACATATAAGTGTGACGAGTTTTTTGCAACAATTTTTGCACAATTTCTTTAAAATATCAAAACGCAAATGATTTCTAACCGTCAAATTTATTGTATGTTTTCCTCACCCGATGCCATTTTTTATATTTTGGTTACAAGATATGGTAATTGTAATGGTAAAATTTATGTCAGGTGGAGTAGGCGGGTAAGGGCCTGCTTGAATACTGTGGTAATAATTTTCCCGTTGAAGTTTTTGACGTAAAGCACGCCATAAAACGCACTCATTCAAATGAGTCTTAGGCGGGTATTACATTATCACATTTATATAATTATATAAATATAATTATATTTTTTTACAAAGAAAATACTGTTATATTTAGCTTCTTGAAGCTCAATTTGTCTCAAAAATGTGTGAAGAACTTACAGATGTTATTAAACTGTTCACTAAAAGTTGTAATGGCATTAATGAAAACATGCAGTTGGTAAATCAAGGTCTAGAAGCATTACGTGAGTTTGGCATTGATCAATGGTCCGTCACGGAAGAAACAAAGAAAATCAATTTGCTGTTGACACTCGTTGGAGATGAAGCGAAAATTAAATATACACATTTTTCATTAACAGTGTTTGTGAATGTTCTAAATCTGATTGGAAGTCGTCTAGTGTCAAAAAGGAACGTGTTATACGATAGATATTTGTTCCACACCTGCACCCTTATTCTGTAAAAAATAAGATAATGTTTACACGTGATAAACAGTGAACGAAAAGAGAATCGAAAAAAAATTTAATGTAATTTTAGTAAAAAATCACAAAGTTTACCCGTTTTCACGTTTACACATTATCTTATTTTTTACAGAATAAGGGTGCTGTAGTCAGAATGATAACGAATCGTTCGATATATATTTGATTCGTTTGCGCAAAATCATCGACGTGTGTAAATATAATCAAGGCGTGACAGCTGATCACTTGTTGCGAGACCGTATAGCATTTGGCGTTAGAGATACGAATCTTAAAAAGAGATTTCTGTCACAAGATCCCGATACTTTAACACTGGATAAGATAATTCAAGAGGTTAAAGTCAGCGAGGTTACGGAGGATCGATTTAAATCCATAATAGGCGAAAAATTTACAAAAGTTAATAAAGTGATGAATACATACTAATATAAACACAAAGATAATAACAAACCGAAAAAGTGTAAATTTTGTGCGACGTATCATGTGTTCGATAAAAATTTATGTCCCGCGTTTGGAAAAAAGTGCAAATCATGTAACGGGAATAATCATTTCGAAGTAGTGTGTAAAAAGAAAAATAATAATAAAATAAGAAAGAAAAATGGCATTAAAGCGGTAAAAGAAATAACAATTTCAAATAATAATAATAGTGATAGTGAGAGTTCAGTTACTATATCTATCGTGATTGAATCGAATAAGGGTAATAGTCGTGCAGATCTAACCTTAAAATTCAATTAAGAATGACAAAAAGTGACGTGTGCTCTTGATTTGGGTGCACAAGCTTGTTTGATTGGGCTTAATCAATTTCGTAAATTGACTAATAACGTAAATTTTACGTTAAATGATTATTATTTTACCGTGCCTCCACAATAATAGAAAATATTCGTTATTGTCTGGGGCACATGGCATTACCAGCACAGTTAAAAGCTGAATTAGATGGACCTATTAAAGAGGGTATAATCGCACCTGAAAAAGCTAACAAAAAGTGGGTTAGTAATGTATTACTTGTTAAGAAAGCGAACTCATTTAGGATCTGTCTAGATCCCATACCTCTAAATGTCGCAATAAAAAGGCCTCATCGTCAGAGTACAACAATTGATGAAATCTTGCCTGAGCTGGGAAAAGCAAAAGTATTCTCCACGGTCGATACAACTAAGGGTTTTTGGCAGTTGAAATTATCAGAAGCGAGCAGTAAGTTAATAACCTTTTGGACTCCGTTTGGACGAATGAGATGGTTGCGATGTCCTTTTGGTATATCATCGGCTTTGGAACTGTTCCAGATGAAAATGTATGAAATTGTACATGACTTAAAGGGTGTTGAGATACTAGCTGATGACATATTAATTTACGGAATAGGTGATACTCTGGCCGAAGCAGTAATGGATCATAATGTGAAATTGGAGAAGTTACTCATACAAGGATTGAAATAGAGGCTATTCGCGCGACTACATTGTAATCTTGGCTGAATATAGGATAAAATATCTCAAAATGTTGTTATCGCAGCCCTCACTTTAGCCTAACCTTCGACGCAGTGTTTACTGGTGCCGAACGGAAGGCTTCCGCCTCGCACAAATTCGGAGCAGAAAATTTTCTTTTTTATTTTATGTTAAATATTGCTGTTTGTTTCTTTTGATATACTCCATTGTAAATTAGCTTTTGCTCAAAATAGAGTTTACCAAAAGCTGTTTAAATTAATCAGTAAATATATAAATAAATAAATATTTAGGAAGATACATAAAAAATCTATGCGTAGAAAGCTTCGTTCTTCGAAAATTAACAATCGAAAAGGAAGAATGGAAATGGACGCAAGAGGAAGAACATGAATTTCAAAAATTGAAAATGCTAGTCGCCGATACAAAATGTTTAAAATATTTTGAAGTCGGAAAACAGCTCACTGTAGAGTGTGATTCAAGCAGCACTGGATTAGGAGTTGTTGTTCTTCAGGATGAACAAGTAATCGCGTATGCATGTCGTACGCTAACAGCAGCAGAAAAAAATTATGCTATGATCGAGAAAGAGTTGTTGGCCATAGTGTTTGCATGTGTACGATTCGATCAGCTCATCGTTGGCAATGTAACAACTCTGATAAAGACCGATCATAAACCGCTCATATAAACCACTATTAAAAGCACCAAAGCGATTGCAGTTAATGCTTATGGTACTCCAGCGCTACAACATTGAACTGAAATTTATCGAGGGTAAAAAGAACGTGATTACTGATACATTATCTAGGGCATTATTAGAGGTACCAGAGAATTTTAATTTTATTAATCAGTCAAACGTTTTTAAAGTAAAAGTAGCTGAAAACAAGGTTTTCAAAAGATTTCGGAAAATTAATTTAGTCGAACCACTAAAAATCTCAGATGAAAGAATTGATAACATAAAAACAGAAACCATGAAAGATTAGTCGTTGCAAAAATTAATTCCTTTCATTTGTAATGGATGGCCAAATCGAATACATGAAGTCCCTGACGATATACGATTATATTATAAATACAAACATGAACTTTCAACGCAAGATGGATTGATATTTAGAAATTGTAAAATATTAATTCCTTATAGTCTACGGAAAATTATGGTTGAGAAAGTTCACGTTGCACATAACGGCATAGAGACGTCGATCAAGTTGGCGAAGAATAATATTTTCTGGCCGAATATGTCAACGGAAATAAAAAAAAAGTTCAAATGTGTGATATCTGCGTGAAGTATTCGAGTTCACAATCTAATCCACCTATGCAATCGCACGAAGTTCCTACATATCCATTCCAGTATGTATCAATGGATGTGCTCGCGACAAAATTAAAAGGTAAACCATATAATATGCTTGTTACTGTGGACCACTACTCAGATTTCTTTGAACTTGAGGTTTTAAGAGATTTAACACCGGGTGCTGTAATAGAACAATGGAAAAGAAATTTTAGTCTTCATGGAATTCCTCATCGAGTCTGTACTGACAACGATACTAAATTTGTCAACAGACAATTCAAAGACTTCGAAAGGACGTGGGAATTTGAACACGTTTCATCATCTCCACATCACCCAAGAGGTAATGGAAAGGCAGAGGCAGCAGTAAAGATTGCTAAGAGTCTAATAAAGAAAGCGGAGGAATCTCATCGAGATATTTGTTACTGATTGTTAAGCTGCCGGAATTGCCCGAACAAAATTAATTCAAGTCCAGTTCAGAGATTGTTCTCAAGAAAAACGCGATCGGGTGTTCCATCGTGTAATGGACAATACTTACCAAAAATAATCAACAATGTTCCTGAAAAGATAAAAGCGCAGCATGGCAAAAGAAAATTTTACTTTGATAGAAAAACAAGAAGTATTCCAGAATTGGAAATAGAGTAGTCCGTAGCGATTCAGGTACATCCGCAAATTGATAAAGAATGGTCACTTGGGGTTATTGAGCAACAGCTCAAAGATCGTTCTTACTTGGTAAATGTAGACGGTTCTACATTCAGACGCAATATCGTTTATATCAAACCGTTTGTGAAAGAGGAACCTACGGATAAAGACGACCAAAATATACCTACACTTGATACCAGAAGCAGCAGTAACTCCTTTAATATACCAGCGGCTCCTGAAATTATAGCTCAACAAGGTATTCACAGTTCCACACAACAATTAACAGGTCGCCCTAAACGAAACATAAAATTACCAAGTCACTTGAGTGATTATCAGCTTTACTAGTAATAGTTTCATTAATTTAATTTTTTAAAGCAAATTCATTATCATTTCGTTTAAATACTTATGTACGTGAAGTGAATTTTATAAGTTTTAATGAAAAAAGGGAAGATGTTATATGGAAAATATTTTAATCTTTATCCATATTAGATTTAACATATCAATGATAATGCATTTTCCAGATGGAGATTGTAGTTCAGTTGTACGAGTGAGGGCAAGGTAGAATATTGTTACGTTTTTGCCTTGTCAATCAAGGTTCGTATCACTGGATTGTAAATAAAACAAAATCAATTCAATTTATCACCAACGAAATTATTTAAGTCACACAAAAATTATTACAGCACAGTTTATTAATAAAAATTCACAAAATCACTTTAAATAAATTATTCTCAAATTTTTACTGTACACTTATAAATTTTATTTCGCACAAAAACACTTTTTAAATCACTTCTTAATTCCTGTTTAATCTTTACACTATCGCTTTCCAAATACTACTAATCCAATTCGACTTCGTTCGCCTTTTTATATACACAAACCAAACTTCTAGAAAGCTCATGACTTTTCCAGTTAGAATAGCGTAGAAACATTAAGAAAATTTTATCATGGAAAATTCCATTTTAGTACAGTTAAACATTGAGCTATTAATTTTAACTTATTCTATTACACACTAGGTGTCATCGTTACACTATCCCCCACTTAAGCCTGTTCGTCCCGAACAGGACCCAAATCACCTCCTCTGTATAGGGCCAGCCTCTCCAAATGGATCACCTTTGGTTTACCTCGATGTCCCTTCCGTATCCGATAAATCACGTCGTTCATCCTTGTGATGACAGTGTAGGGTCCTTCCCATGCTGGTTGCAGCTTCGGTGATAATCCCTTTTTCCGTTGCGGGTTGTGAAGCCATACTAATTGCCCTTCCTGGAAACCTTGGTCATATTTGCTCGTATATCATATCGAGCTTTCATCCGGTCACTTGACATCCGTATTTTCTCCCGTACAAATTGATGAATCTCATTAATGTGACAACTTCGGTTGTCCGTAATAAAACTCTATATATTTGTATATTTGGTTATCTTTATATATATTTCATTAATACACTTTACACGTGTATCTTTGTTCGTTAGTCTGCTTCTACTGGTTTGACATCTCTCTCCTTCCACTACTCATCGCTACCTTTTCTAGTAGCGTTGTCTGCCCTACAGTCGCACGTGCCATACAGTAGCACACCTCACAGTTCTCCCCGTTTAGAGTGGCCGTCGGCACCAACTCGTAGTCAGCAAAACGCGACGGTAGCTTTCCAGCTGTTGTTCGCTGGGACCTACGGGGTTGCTGTGGCTCCGCACCGTGCTGTGGCTCTGCATCGTGCTGTGGCTCTGCACCTAGTGCTGGCCCTGGTTCCTCCTCTGGAAGTAGTTGTTGCGGAACAATGATTGGTTCCACTACGCGTTGCGTTGGTCGCAGCTGGAAAGTGTCCATCAAGACGTTGTCTTCTTCTGATGGTGGCGCAGCCGTGAGACGCGTTCGCAGTTGGTTGGCGTGGCACGTAACCTTTCGTTCGCTATTCTTCATCTGTGCTTGGACCACGTAGTTGACCTTCCCTCGGCGTTCAATGATTGTACCGGCCTGCCAGGTCCAATCGTTGCCCTTCATACACTTGAAGAACACCCTCTCGCCAGCCTTGAACTCTTTGTGCTTCGCGCCGTGGTGAGCGTTGAATCGCTCCTCCATTTCCACATTTCGTTTATCGTTGTGCACTGGTGGTGGCTTAATTAAGTCCAGCTTGGTGCGCATTTCTCGCCCGGTCATCAATTGGAACGGTGATTTGTCCCCGAGTGCTGGTGATGGTGTGTAGCGATAGCACGTGAGGAATTTGCGCAGGACCTGTTCCGCGTTGCCCTCGCCTTCGAGTTTCTTTAGGCCGGTTTTGAGCATGCCGACGAAACGTTCCGCGCGCCCGTTTGATTGAGGATGATAGGGCGCTGATGTCAAATGTTTGATGCCATTCGCCTCACAGAACCGTTTGAACTCAGCCGAGATAAATTGTGGACCGTTGTCGGAGATGATAGTTTCGCAGATGCCTTGGCGTGCGAAAACTTCGCACAAATTATCGATTGTTTTAGCTGCGCTGGTGCTGCGCATCTTGAAAATCTCTGGCCAGTTGGAGAAAGCGTCGACGATGACCAGATAGTAGGCATCATTGATTGGGCCGGCATAGTCGATGTGGATTCGTGACCAAGCTTCCCTGGGACTCGGCCAGGCCTGAAGCGTACATTTTGTTGGAGACTTTGCATTGATTGCGCACTCGCTGCATTGGCGTACCACTTGTTCGATCGCTCCATCAATACCCGGCCAGAAAAACTTGCTTCGCGCGAGCAGTTTCATGCGTGCCACCCCTGGGTGCCCGTCGTGTAGTTCGTTCAACAATTGGTTGTGGAATCTGTCTGGAATGATGATTCGATCGCCGAGGAACAGACATCCCTGCTCCACCGACAACTCCGACTTGCGATTGAAGAAATGTGCTGCTGCTGAGTCGGAAATAAGCTTCTGCTGGCGTGGCCAGCCATATGTGACGTATTGAGCGACCTTTTGAAGCACGCTGCTTTCTGCGGTCGCCTTTTGGATGTCCCCAAAGTTGACTGGCAGCGATTTAGCGGTGTCAATCGCGAAACAATCATGATTTTCCGCATCGACGGTTGCGATGACGGTATCTTCGGATTCGAGCAGCGGTTGCGCTGCGATTAATCTCGAAATGAAATCGGCATATGCGAAACTTTTTGTGTCCACATACCTGATCTCAAAATCGTAAGCAAGAAGGTTCTCTGCGTATCGCTGTAGGCGGTTTGCGGTGTATATTGGAATACCACCTTTCGCACCGAAGATGGCTAGCAGCGGCTGATGGTCTGTCTGCAGCTCAAATTTGCGGCCGTACACGAAACGATGGAATTTTTTCAGTGTCCGCACCAGGGCCAACGCCTCCCTTTGAACCTGGGCATAATTTTTTTCCGCCTTCGTAAACGATCCCGATACGTGCATGACGGGCTTCCTGGTGCCGTCATCCAGTTGGTGCATGAGTACACCGCCCCATCCATAGCTGGACGCATCTGCTGCGACGATAATTTTCTTGGCTGGGTCGTAGTGCGTTAGAGCTAAGTCAGATGCGAGCACTTCCTTTAGCTGGCTGAATGCAGTGTCTTGGGCTTCGGTCCACTCGTATTCGGCTTCGTCTTTAAGCAGTTCATCGAGTGGCCCGCACATTTCCTTGAGTTTGGGTATGAACTTGCCATACCAGTTTACCGCACCCAAAAAAGCGCGCAGCTGGGTAATGTCCAATGGCGGTGGCAGCTGCTGTATGACTTCCAACTTGGCTGGGTTTGGCCGGATGCCGGTTTCGTCAATGATGTGGCTCAGAAACTCGACGGACTTCTGACCGAACGAGCATTTTGATGGTTTGAGAGTGAAACCATATTCTTGCATGCGGCTTAAAACGTTGAAAAGGCGCTCGCGGTGCTGTTTATCGTCTTTGCCTCCGATGATAATGTCGTCGATCCAAGGAAAAACACCGTCGATGCCGCCTGTCATAGTGTCCATTAATTGTTGGAAAATGCCGGGGCCGTTTTAACGCCTGGTTGCAAGCGATTAACCTGAAACAGCCCGCAGTGAGTGTTGATCGGCATCAGCTTTTTTGAAGCATCGTCGAGTTCCACCTGCAGGAAAGCGTCCGACATGTCGATGACAGTGAAAATTGTATTTCCCGCGAGCTTAGCCAATATTCCCTCTTGCGTTGGGAGCGGGTATTTATTCGGTTCCAGCACGTCATTGAGTCCTGTGGAGTAGTCGGCGGTGATTCGTATGCGCCCGTCTTTCTTTTTCACTACCACGATTGGTGCTGCATAGTCCGCGTAGCTGATTGGTACGATGACACCCTGGCACTGCAATCTAAACAGTTCGTCCTCGATTGGCTTTGAGGCTGCATGTGGCACCGGCCGTGCACGGCGGTAGATCGGGTTTGCCTCGGGCTTAAGCGTGAGCGACGCCTTCATTTGGTTACAGCAACCCAAGGTTTTGGAGAAAAGCAGTGGAAAACTCGCTTCAACCACTTGTTCGAGTGTGCGTGGACCGCTGTCGATTGCCTTGACGTTGTGGCAATATACTGACGGTGGCACATCCCATAAATTCAATCTCGTCATCCATTCGTTGCCGAAAAGGTTCAGCGATGACGGTGAGACGAAAATTGTCCCGATAGCTTCGTACTCGCCTATCGTCAAAGCCGCGTCGAAACATCCTAAGATCTGGATAGGCTCGCCAGAAGCGTTTACGGCAGTTCCATTGTACCGTTTTAAACTTGGTTCGCCAAGCTTCAGCCAGTTTGCTTGCGAGATGATGGTCAAATCTGAACCACTGTCATGCTGCAGCTTTACTTTAATACCGTCCACGGTTGCTGTGACGAATTTTTTCGTTGATTTCTGTTGGTGGGTGCTGACCGCGTTACTTCGACGACGTGGATTTTTCCGTCGTTGTTGTTGGAGCTGTCTCCAGATGCGCGAGCTGCTGCAGAACCCCGCCTCACTTTTATGTCCAATTCCATTACACAGCGTGCATGTCTTTCCGCTAAACGGGCAATCTTTGTGGAAATGATTTCCCCCACAGTGAGCACACGGCCTCGGCGGTACAAATGGGTTCGGTGCGCTCGTAGAATTGGTTATAGTTTGCTGTGAGGTCTGTCGTTGTGACGTGGAATCTCGTTCAGATTGCGGTTTTTTGCGTACGGCCAGGACTTCCTGTTTTACCGTCTCCGGATGCTCGACCATGGCCCTCTCTTTTTCGAGGGTTCGCATCCGTTCGCAGGTGCTGACCAGTGTGTTCAGGTTTAGTTTGGGCGCTGTTCCAGGATCGTCGGCTGCCTCGCTTTGCGTATAATGTAAATCCAGCATATCGAGCAGCCTCTTGAGAATTACCGCGTCATCCGAATCGACAAGACCTTGTACGAACGCGAGCATCTTTAGGTCTTCTTCGCTGCATTTAGTGATTTCGAATTTCACGCATTCGCGCGTGACTCGGGCTGCGTAACTTTTATCGTCTTCACCTCTTTCTCTTTTTATTTTGAAAACTTTATAACGGAGCGCGAAACGCGACTCTTTTGACCCAAAAATTCGTCTGAGTTCTTTTACTGCGGTCCCTAATGACAGCTCCATCGGCAACACGGGCAATATTGTGTTCGCAAACTTTTGGTAGTCGAGTTGCGAGAGTTTTTGCAATAATAGTCCGACTTTTGTCGCGTCTGGCAGCGTTTTGGCCTCTCCCTCGAAGATGCTTTGGTACCTCGCGTACCAAAGATCAAATGTGACGCTATTTTCGGGATCGTAAACGAATTTTTCGATGCGATCCGACAAATCTTTGACTACTGAGAACCCTTGCACTACCAGCGGTGATCCGGCTGAGTTTTCATCTGCGTTGACACAAATGTTGGGCTGCTGTTTCGACAGCAATAATTCGAAACGTTTTTCGGCCGCTTCACGTTCTGCTTGCGCCCGTTTATCAGCCGCAGCCAAAACTGTTTCCATCAATTCTTTTACCTGGTTTGCGTCCATTTTTATACGTATAGTGTCGTGCTGGACTTTTTGAATTTTGAGGTTAAACGCTCAAACGTGTAGTGCTGGACTTTTCGGATTTTGAGGTTAAACGCTCAAACACGAAAAAAAAACTTGGTAATAAAAAGGTTTTAGAATCCGGTTCGTGGATTCGGTTCTTCTCCTCGTCGCCACTGTGACAACTTCGGTTGTCCGTAATAAAACTCTATATATTTGTATATTTGGTTATCTTTATATATATTTCATTAATACACTTTACACGTGTATCTTTGTTCGTTAGTCTGCTTCTACTGGTTTGACATCTCTCTCCTTCCACTACTCATCGCTACCTTTTCTAGTAGCGTTGTCTGCCCTACAGTCGCACGTGCCATACAGTAGCACACCTCACAATTAAGTTCCTCTTTCAATCGGTCTATGTAATCCTGCCACATAAAGCCACTGATGGTATAGCCCCAAACTTTAGATCTCCAGGTAATCGTAGGTTATCTTCAAATAACATTTTAGCTGGTATCATTCCGGTTGTGTCATGTATTGCTGATCGATATGCCATCAGAAACATCGGTATACTATATACCGATCCCAGTTGCGTTGGTTTTTCTTAACGACCTTTGCTAGATATTCCTCCAATGTACCATTGAATCTTTCCACCATACCATCAGACTGTGGATGCAAAGGCGTTGTTCTCGTTTTATTTATACCGAGCATCTGGCATATTTCTTGAAATACCACCGATTCAAAATTCCTTCATTGATCGGTATGAATCTCCATCGGCACTCCAAATCTGCTAATCCATAGTTGTTTACCACGGCATCAGCTATTGTTGTCGTCTCCTGATTGAGAATGGGGTACACCTCCGGCCATTTGCTGAAATAATCCATGATAACTAGCACATATTTGTTGCCGCTCTCAGTGGTGGGAAATGGCCCCGCTACGTCCATTGCAATTCTTTCGAAGGGTGCTCCGACATTATATTGTTTCATGGTTCCACGACTTTTGCGTGCGGGTCCCTTCACCGCCGCATATTGGTCACATTTTTGCCACCATTCTATAACTAACTGCCTACATCCTGACCAGTAGAATCGTTGACGTATCTTTGCTAGTGTTTTATTAATTCCTAGGAGGCCCCCACTTGCTCCTCCATGATACTTTTTTGCTGGAAAGTCGCTTGATCTCAGTTGTTGCTCCCTCGAAAGTCACACGAAAAGAGACATATTTTTTAATATTTTGCAGACTCATTCGCATTATTTGGGTTGCCCGTGGTAACCAAAATGACCACTACAATAGCACCCTCGAAAGTCGCGCGCACTCTGGTATTTAACACGAAATACTAACGCGTAAATCTGTTCTATACATTTAGGCGTAGTTACAAATTTTATTTTTGATTTACAAAACGCTAAATATTTTTGCTAACTGTCAAAAGTCAGTAAACAAAAATAAATAGTTTGTTTACGAAAAAATCAATAAAAATTAGTGATGTTAATGTAATTCGCGTACAAGAAGTATTTGTTTTTGATATAATAATAACAAAATAGTTTCACTATGTGATTTTATATAATATTAATGTTGACTAAATCTAATTAATTTTCGTGTTGTTTTATTTTTAGGTTAACATCTTCAACATAGTCCCCGCCGTTGACGAATTAATTTATATTTCGTCAACAATAATTAATCGAGCGGAAGTTTGCACACCTTGGTTATAGGCCGTTTAATGATGTTTGATGGGTTTTTGATGGTAACAACACGAACCATTCCACTATCATCTGGATGATTTTTGATAATTCTGCCCATCGCCCACTTACACGACGGTAAGTTGTCATCTTTGATCAAAACCAAATCACCAATCTGGATATTGTCTTCACGCATTTTCCACTTTTTTCTCTGTTGCATGTTATTCAGGTAATCTTTGAAGAATCGTTTCCAAAAACTCTGGACTCGCTGTTCGACTTGCTGCCATCTCGATAACCTGGATGTCGCTGAATCGCCTAAATTGCACTGAGGCACAGATGCCAAAGACGAACCCATTAAAAAATGCCCCGGTGTAAGTGCTTCGAACGAATCGTCATCTTCCGATATTGGGCATAACGGACGGGAATTTAATATGGCATGATAAAGTTGACATTTCCTCGAATGTTAAATTTGTATTTCCTGTCACTCGAGCAGACAAAGGTATATGATGCCAATTTATATGATTATGAGCGCAATATTCTGAAATTATAGAATCATTCATTTGAAAATTATGGAATTTATATACCTCTTTTAGATGTCGGTTAACCCCAACGAAATTGGTGCCGTTGTCTGAGTAGATGTCGCTCGGTAAATTTCTTCTCGCTGTAAATCATTTTAGCGCTGCTATGAATGCTTCTGTAGTTAGCTCTGTGACTGCTTCTAGATGGAGCGCCTTTGTGACCATGCATACAAAGACAGCAATATAACCTTTAATAATTTTGGCTCCACGACCCCTTTTACTGGCCAAACTGATAGGTTCAGCGTAATCAATACCGCATTTTGCAAACGGTCTCGCTGGTGTGATTCGAACTGATGGTAAATTTCCATAAGTTGCTTCGAAGTAGCTGCTCGGCTTTTGAAACATTGGGCACATTTTCTTAGTTCATCCCTCACAGTCGCTCTTCCGTTCACGATCCAAAAATTTTGGCAGATTAGATGGGATGTATGGGTTGGGCATGGATGGAGATATTTAAGGTGGTAAAATGAAATAATCATTCTACTGAGGATATGCGATTTTGGTAGGATGATTGGGTGTTTGAAATCATAAGGGTAGTTTGAATTATTTAGTCTTCCACCGACACGCAATAAGCCATTCGCATCTATAAATGGAGTTAGTGTTGATAACTTATCATGTCCAGCTAATTCCTGATTTTTGGCTAGCATGCGAATCTCTTTTGAATACGCCTTATGTTGTACCCATTTGATTAATTTTTCGGTAGCCTTGTTAATCTCCTCTTCAGTTAATATGGATATGTGTTGTGACCCGTTCCCTTTTCTGACTATTTGGATGAATTTATTTACATAACACAATATCCTGCACCCTTATTCTGTGAAAAATAAGATAATGTGTAAACGTGAAAACGGGTAATTACATTAAATTGTTTTTTGATTCTCTTTTCGTTCACTGTTTATCACGTGTAAATATTATCTTATTTTTTTATAGAATAAGGCTACTGTCTACTGATCACTTTACTGAAGGAAAAAGTTTTATTTAATAAACTGTCATATAAGTCGCACTCACTGTTGGCTTCTTGTATGCCAAAAAGTGGTAGGGACGTGGCTTGGCTTTTTACTTCGCAAAGAGTGTCATCATAGTAAGTATCCTTTTTTTAATTGGCCACGAGGCTTCTGGATCCCTTAACCATGATGGTCCTTTCATGATGGTCCTTCCAAGTGTTAAGAGTTTGGATGGTAGAACACCTCTTGATGCATAGTCGGCTGGATTATGATCAGACTTAACGTGTTGCCAATGATTCCTCGGTAGTAATTGTTGTATTTCTGAAACTCTGTTGGCTACAAACGTTTTCTGATTGATTTGTGCATTACACCAATATTTAATAACCGGAGTTGACCGTTGTCGTTTTATAATTTATAGTTTGATTTTTCTTTTCTTTTAACATTTATTATATTGTTTTATTATATCTCACAGAGTATATTAATAATTAAATTTTGACTTATTAAATGCTTGTAGTCTCGTTATCTACTCGTTTTATACACTCACGGTAACTCCCAATACATTATTTTGATTTTTACTATAGCGTTTCATATCACTCGCGGGGAATCGCGGTTACACACACGGTAACTCAAACACGCCCAAACTTTTATGCCACTTGTTTTAATATGTAACTGGCAACACTAACGTTACCTCACCACATGCCACGATCACAATGGTTTTAGCACAGTCTTTCAACTTTAAATATATCATATACACATATATACATATGGCTTTATAATGTACATTATTTTCGGCGAGTTAAGATAAATAATTGCACTATTTAGGTCGTATCGTAACATATAAATTGTAAAGCATATTGCACTGCCCACTGGCCACATATAGGATTTTATTATAATTACTTAACTAACAATATATAAGCCTTAATCTTACACAACTTTAATTGTTCTTGTCGCACTTATTAAATCACAATCTCATTTAAATTTTCAAAAGAGTTCAAAAATATAACTTCCACCGTTAAACTAGATATCCGCTATGGTTTACGATATTTCGACACAGGGATCTATTTACACGAAAAAAACTACGCAAAAATTGTCAGCCCTTTGGCTTATTGGTAAATCAAACAAATTTATGCGTTTCAGTTATTTTGTTATGACACTATAGTCATGTAACAACAATTAAATAAACGATCTACTCACTCACTACAACTTCAAAATTCATCTGACCTATCTCACATTCAGATTTTCACAGCCTCGATTCTGTGTAAAACTCATCTATATATAGAGTTTACCCCACCATTTGATGACCGGAAATTTACGAACAGTTGCACTACGAATAAAACTGGATTGGCACAAATACCAATACACTAGACTATAGTGATATTATCATGATAGAGATATAAAAGATAAATCAATCCATAATTAAAAGGACTGATGTTATAATTTGATCAAACAAAACATGTGACGTAACCACGTTACAATCTCTTGCTTCTTCTACCGTATTCGCTCCGGAAAGATAGTCGTCGATGTAAAATTTTGTCAAGATTTCGTTAGCAATGACAGGATATTCTTCTTCGAAATCATGTGCAACTTGCTGTAACGATCGAATCGCCAAAAATGCTGAACTGGCCATTCCGAATGTTACCGTGGTGAGTCTATAACATGTCAATGGTTCGGTTGAATTTTCGCGCCACAAAATTCGCTGGAAATCTTGATCCTCTTTCGCGACTAGAACCTGCCGCAGTACATCTTCTCTATATCGGCTGCCAGTGCAATTTTATTATATCGAAACTTCATCAGCGTAGTCCACAATGTAGGTTGTATGGTCGGTCCGACCATGAGCTCATCATTGAGGGAATTTCCTTTGGTGGTTTTACTGGATCCATCAAACACAACTCGAATC
Organism: Tipula vernalis; assembly: GCA_958295665.1. Lineage (NCBI taxonomy): Eukaryota > Metazoa > Arthropoda > Insecta > Diptera > Tipulidae > Tipula > Tipula vernalis. The sequence continues at coordinate 207,633,480 of OY282559.1, read as the reverse complement.
TTGGTAGTGGTGCTCTCATTTTTGTTGACGGCGTGATGTGGTAAATAATAACATTTATCCTCTGGGATGATTTGATCTTCTCTTGGCATTGCTAGCATATGACCTAAAGTGAGATATTCACGCATTACTTTAATATACTCACTCTTGTATATAGGATTACTGTTCAACCTGTGTTCTAAACTGAAAAACCTTTTCTTAATAATGTTTAGAGAATTTCCCAATCTGTTTCGTAAAATTTTGAACGGTAATTTAACAATATATTTGCCACTATCTCCTCGTAAAAAATGGTTTTTAAAATGTTCTTCACATGTTACGGCTGGTTTTAACTAAGCCGAGCAAACCGTTGGTAAATTACGCGCAGGCCCTACTAGCTATTCTCCGATGTTAAACAATTTTTTTAAATGCTTTGATGTTGTTGTTGTGGTCCGTATGCGCTGATGAAGAAATACGAAATATTTGTTGTTTTGTATTTTTTTATTACCAGAATCCAGTTGTGATGGAAATTAGTTGTTGAGAGTACTTATATATTGTACATAGTTCGAATGTACTTAAAAGCAAATGTGATAATACATATGCTTATAATTTAATACAAAATATTAGAATTAAAAGCCTAACATTTTATCAAATTCTATTTAAATTAAATAAATTATATAACATTCGACCCAAACGACCCAAAAATACGTTCCTATTATGAACTCTACATAAATATTATGAAATTTTGTTTATCAATTATGAACCCGTTACTACATATAAAATATTCAATATATTTATGAAAATAATCATCATATTTGTGTATTATTCTTAACCACTGATTATGCCGTTCTTCATATATACGAATAATTTCGTATGTACAAATTATGAATTTTTAAATTTATATGTATGAATTTATTCGTTAATATGGCGTAACATTTCATTATAGTTACGAACCATTTCATGTTATCTTTACTTTCTTACGTTAACAATAAGAATTTGTTCATCCAGAAATGCTTTTAACTACATTAAAATTATAACATTTTTCGTATCTTATATGAATCAATTCATAAATATTACAACGTAAGCAGTCAAACATAAAATAAATTTTTTCTGGCTAGAGCTCACGGTGCGGCGTGGGGTTTTCCCGACATATTCCCATGCTTTCCAGACATATTCCCATGCTTGTATAACCGCATGAAAATAAAACGAGAAGTAAAGAGGGAAATTGAAACTATTTTTGCCACGGCCTCAGTAGCTAAGGAAATAATAAACTATGGAAGGCCGACCTTCCACAAGATCATACCTCACATCATCCGATCAAAGGAAGAATTTAATCACACATGTTGTAAATGTGAATCATGCGAGAGAAAAGAAAAAGAAAACTGCACACTCACTCCCTGAACAACGGTACACAAAATATTACCGGATAATACCATAAAAAAAATATTTAATGACTGAATCTACTGTACAAAATTAACAATCACTGTCACTGTATTAACCAAAGCAAAAAAAAAACCAAATTGAAACCGTTACAAAAGAAAATCGAACTATACCAAACAAAACGGAGATAAAAAATAGCAGAATACAAAAAGAAAAAAGAACCAGAATGAAAAAATAATTGAAAATCTGAAAATGAAAGTAAAGTGGAAAATAAGCTCAGAATTGGAGGTGTAAAATCCGTGTACACACCATAAACCAACCCAAAGTAAACCAAAAATATAATGTTATATAATAAAAAGAAATAAAAAAAATTATAACAAATTTGAATCAGGCTCACTAATAAAAAAAAACTCGTTACGTTACGAAATTATAAAAAAATCCAGAATCAAAAAAAAAATCAGCGCCGACGCAGGAACCCCCTCAAGAACAATGGTTGCCTTGCCCCCACGGGCGGGAATACTGCTTCAATATCACAACTTTGCCAAACTCCACTCAAATCAATAAACACATGAAGGATATAATTTATCATTTATTAATCCATGTATTTATACAGATGTATATTTGCACTCACTGCTGATTTTATTTTTAAAACTTTTTAATTTATTGTCTTAAAATATAGACAATTTTCTTCACACCAAATGAACGACCAAAAAAAAAATCAGCACTTGCACTTGTTACTCGTATATCTCTTCTTTTTATAAAATTATATGTATATATGGATTGGTAATTAATAAGTAATAGAATACAATATTTTCCGTTGTTTTTTTTTTTTATTAAAATCACAATAATATTATAATGTATTCCTTTTTCTTTTGGTTACATAGTTTATATAGAAAAGATTACAAATTGAAAGTTCAAACTTATTTTATGTATTTTGCCGCTTATTAAAAAAATAATCACACTTTGTATATTTTTGTGATATTTTAAATGAATATATATCTTAGTTATATTTAGTTAATAACTTTTTATTTTTAATTTAAGATAGTTTTTTTGCTCGACCTCGCGTACGTCTTCTGCGCCGGTCGTGTTTTTAATCTTCGTCAAAAATCAAAACCTAACTTCTTCAAAATCAAAACTCGACTGATTATCTTTTTCACAAAAGAAATCAACGAGCCCTCATCAAGCAATTTTGTTTTTTCTCTTTTTTTATATTTTCTCGTTGTGTTTGTTTTTTTCAATTTTTTTTGTTTGTTAACAAAACAACATCGCGCGACTCATCAAGCCGACAACGAACATATATCCCTCTCCTCCTCGGTGTGTTCGTGCCGTGTACACAGGATTTCTCCCCCCCCCTCCTTCCGCCATTCAGAGCAATTACAAGAAAACAACAACAACAAATCATCAATGCGTTACAAAAAGAATTTTAGCCAGGAATTTTAGTTTACAGCCAAAACGAATGGAAGAAAGAGACATTAACCCCTTGTGAAGCGCGGGAATCATTTTACTTGCGGAATGATAACTTGTTGCTATTTCCTTTTCACGGTTATGACGGAAAGGCGGTCATAACAATATTGTTATTCAGACGTCTCTTCGTTTGTATTGCTGTTTCATTGAGATACTTAATATAAATGTTGTCAATCACTTGGTCAATCACCGGACCGTTTCTCCATAATTTTGTTTGATATCTAAGAAGCTTCTGTGTAACTCTTCCAGGCTATATACCTTGGTGTACATCTCAGTCAGTATTTTCTTTAGTGTTTCATAATTGTCTATTTGCCTTCTGTTAATTCTCATCTATGCCTCATCTGCTAACCGTAATTTTATGTATCTATTGAACACTTCTTTTTGTTCATTTGTTTCTATAGTGTGCCATATATACCATCTGCAGAATTTATAAATCTGCTTAATTCACTTTGTTTTTGCGCTATATTTTCTCCGTTGAATTCTGCGACGCAATTTGTTATATCTTTTTGTATTTGTTGTAAGTTCATTTTTGCAGGTTGCCTGTTTTCTTGTATTTCTATTATCCATTACCAGACAGACTGAGACCAGGTCGAATTCGATATTGGTTGTTGAAAGTGCACACCTTGTACCTCTTCGATGTGTGTGTATGTGTAAGTGACTGTAGAGAGGCGATGTAAATTGCATTATGGATGGTGGTGGATGAGGTGCGTTGTGAGGTTAGGGACCAAAGTAGGTGAGTGAACTTGTTTGTGTATGTGGCTGTTTGAATCGTCAATATGTGCTTGCGAGCAAGTCTGTATGCATGGATGTGATGGCAGAGGGTTGTGAGGGATTTGTTGGTAATAAATTAAAATGGTTTGACGGGAAACGGTGAGCAAATGCTTTCTACATCTTTCTATATTATTATAAAACTTTCATTTAATTTAAGTGAGTTTGGGTTAAGTGGTTTGTATTGGGAGCAAGCAGAAACTTTTTAAAACTGTCCCAACATTATATTTTCAAAGGTAAGTTCAGGAGACTGACGCAACAGTGGAATTTGGAGTGGCGGATACCAGGTTCATTCTATTTACTGAGATGTTAAATTTTATTTGAAGTCTGTTTCATAGTTTTGGGTTCATTTCTTACATATAAATAGTCATATCGATTATACAACTCGGCGGACTTACTGCGGCAGGAATTCGTTCAATTATTTGCATTATAGAATCCGCCGGAAAACTGCATTACCGATACACACTGAATCTGCGATTTCACTCAGTTATCAAAATTTTGACATTCATTTAGTATTTTTCCATTTGTGTTTGTCTTAAATTTTTTTTTCGATTTAGTAAGGAAATGTTAAATAGATACATATTTTACAACAAAAATTAAAGATTTTGTGGGTATTATGGATACCATAAGCATATACTTTGGTTGTAGTGAAGAAGTAGCGCCGATTAAAAGAAAGGAAAGCAGAAAAGCGGTTCGGAATGGCTGCAAAGACAAATTCCAATTGTCAAATGCACAGTGAGTACAATTATTTTTGAATTTTTGATTATTGCATTATAATATTTTTTTTTCAGATTTGTTACAAATTTTCGATTGAATAAGGCAGCCCTTAAATACGTATTAAAGGAAATAAAAACAAAATTACCCCAGGCCCAGGCGGTAAAATCTTTGTCGTTAACGCCGGAATTTAAATTGGCGGCTACTCGGTTTTTAGCTGAAGGCGGCTACCAAACCGGAGTTGGCCAGGATTGCTTTGTGGGAATGGCTCAGCCAACAGGTTTTAAATACGTTAAATACGTTCATTTTTGTGAAATATTATGATTTATACTCTGTTATCTATTTGTTTGGATTACTTATTTGTGTTGTAATAATTGATTGAGCACAATTTTCACAATTTACTTTCGCGGCTTGTATGATTTTTTATTTGATAATTTTTTATTTTTTTGTATTATACATTGTAATACTGGATAAGCCTCTATAGTCTATAGGGCAAAACCAGTTACATTTAATTTGTTGCCTCTATCCTTTTACACATCCCACAGATGGCATTAACTAGCTAGCTCCAGCGGTGAGGTTAAATTAGTCGTGGGGATGGGGATGTAAGAATAGTGGCCTAGATTACCGTGTAAGTTAAAAAAAACTAATTTGGGGATAAAGTGAGGGCATCGGACCCTTAAATAGTGAATTGGGCAACCAGCCCATCGCGGAAGATTGATCAAACGCTGACCGTGGTTGTATGTTTTGGCTCTCTAGCCGAACATTTTTTTTATTTTCATACTTATGCCCTACCTAACTAAACTGAAAAACCTATGGGCCCTATTGTTTGTTAGTGGGAAAAGTGGCCGTGATATGCTACCGTGAGCACCAGGAAAGGAAAAGATCAGTCAAGCATCACCAATTGCCCACCTAGTGATCACCGTGTCAACCCACAGCCGTTATTTAGAGTGTTAACTTAACGCCTCACTCGTCTTACTTACCAATATCTCTCTTGAAAAAAAAACAAAAAAAAAACACGACACGAAACCAAAATAAAAAAACTGTCACTTTTCCTTTCTTTTTCTTTTTATTATAAAATTAAGGAAATAATTCAACAAAATTTACCCAAAAAAAAAAACACAAAATTCACAAAACACAAAAAAACTTCCTACTTTACTTAATTAAAACAAACTGAAAACTTAGAATTATTAAAAAAAACAATCTAACTATGTTCTTGGCTAGGTAATATATTTTCACAATTAAAACACCGGCCGGTAAAATGATCTATTAAAATAACACAATTTGAAACTTAAATATTATTTTACTACAATGTTTAATTTAACTCAAAATTATTTCACAAAAAAAAAACAAATGATAAAGATACCGTCCAATAAAACAACTTCAATTCTAAATTAAACCCAAACTCTCTTCACCAAAAAAAAAACCTTACTATCTTTAGCCACCCTTGGCTAAACTCAAAACCAACTACCAAAAAAAACTCCACGCGATAACTTTTTTTTTTTCAAAAAAAAAAAAAACAGAAAAAATTGTTGATCCAAAGTCAGGGGAATTTTTATTTTTGCTCAGCAAAATTGAAAATGCACTTTCAATCAATTATTAAAAATTTTCTTTTTCTGCTGATAAACCAAAAATCGGCATCAATTACCGCGCATGTTAAATATTTCCATTCTTCGTACATATACCATAGAATAACTACTAGTAGTTATTCTATGCATATACTTCAAATACAGAGTTCACAATTCTTTATAGTATCGGTCATTTACTTATACTATATAAAACAACAACACCTGCACTCAACACCCTCCTGGCGCAAAAATATATACATCAAAAGTACTTCGTTTACGAACAGTTTACGAAAGGTTCTTATTACAAAACACTACATCATTTACATTCTCTATACACAGTGCTGTCAATTATATCTTGCGGCTTTGTTGTATTTTCAATTTTTTTTGTACAAATTAAATTAAAGTTGTGTATTGTGAAAATATAAAAACTTCTGATAATTATTGTTAGTTTTTCGTGGCATTCAAGAGCAGCCTATACCCATAATATCATATAAAAATCATTATAATGAATATTTTTAAAGGTATTTAAGTATTACTCGAAGTACTTCATCTATGATTGAAACATTTTATTTCATTTCAGAATAATATTAATTAACAAATTTGGCACGTTGTGTCTTGTGTTGCGGCTCATTTGAAGAAAAATACTAATAAAAGATAAGATTGATTTAAAAAAATTGTTTTATTCTAATTAAATGGGGCAATTCGCACTAAACCGTTCGTCAATGTTACGCTTAAGCAGTTCGTAAACATTACGTTTAAGCGTACACGTTATGAACACTTTTATACATACTAATACATACACAAGTCTTCGCTAATTTGTTTCACTTCTCATGTGACAAAAGTACACATTACGTACTATATTAGGTTTTGACTATATTCGTACTGTTTTAGTGTAACGTTTACGAACACGTTAGTATAGCAAAGTCTTCGTAAACCGTACGTTTATGATACACCTGGTCTGGAGGGCATGTACGAGTATATGCCATTGAAAATGAAAGAAAAAGGTGTAATCAAATTACAAAACATATTTACGTTTATTCAACTGAGGCTCATATGAATTTATTATGAATTAATATGCTGACCTTCAATTAAATAAGTGTATAAGAAAAAAAAATGTAAACAGAAAATTCAGCATGACTAATATATTAATGAGATTTAGATGAAGATGTAATCTTCAATGTCATGCTGATCACTAAATTAAATTTTTGCTGGGCTAGGTTAGTAATGGAATTTCTCTTTAGATAAGAATTCCGTTACAACATACGAGTACATACATCGCTTATAATTACGCTTATTGAAATTGATTTTAAATGTTAGATTTGGTTTTAAATAGCTTTGTAAAATTCAATAAACTCATTTTATCGTCAGGTTTTTAATTAAATGTTATATATTTTAATTATTTTTTGTTTATAAACTATTTTGATATTGAAACTATTTGGTTTTTATCCAAATATTGGAGACACAAATAATTTTAGTTTGAGTTTCGTTGTGTTTGTGTTCTCAGACGAAACTTCCAAATATAAATTATTATTTATGTTTAAATAAATAGGTGACTGTGTAAATATCATATAAATATCTTAAAAAAGCAAATCCAATTTAATTTAAGTACCGAAAATATCATAAAGAAAATAAATTCAAAATTGACAGCTGGAACCAAGAAAAAAGTTGGTTTTTGTGTGTGATAAATGAGTGCGTTTAATGCCAAAAGTGATAAAAAATATCATGATATTTTTTATCATTTTTGCCCGATTGAACACTAGGATTATCATTTTCAAACAGTCTCAGTCGTGCTATCCGAGGTGTTAGATGTTTTGGAAAATATTTTATGCCCAAAATGGATATCACAAGATGAGCGAGGCTGAGAAAAATGAGGCAAGGTTATATTTTTATTCTAAAAGTAAAATTCCTGGCATAGTTATGTGCGTATATGGTACACACATCAAAATTGCAAAGGATTCTACAGTCTAAATGTCATGATAGTAATTGGTATGGCTACGAACCATTTTTGTGTCTATGCCTGGTCCTAGTGGACCGCCACCCAAACCTAACCTAATCTAAGTAACAATTAGGTAATTGCTTCATTTTACATTTTTTCTGTATTAAAATTTATTTATTTTTAAGATATACGATCATAAACTAAGGATTCGTTGTGTGGATGCTACGTATTCTGGTCCCAGCCACGACTCCTTCATTTGGGGTCTTCTCGTATAAAAATAATCCAATTTATTTATTTAATATGTAATTGTATAAAGGTTGATTTTCCAAAATTTTGATGTTTACAGATCGCTTGATATTGTAAAAGTGACCGAGAAATTGTAAAATTGTTAAGTCATAAATTCATAAAACTAAAAACGCGCCAACTGGCATTTACCAAAATTTGCAATAAAAAATGATAAATAAAAGTATAATAACTTATATCTATTCAAACATAGGTGGCAAAACGATTCGTAAGTGAAAATCTTTATGGCAAGTTAAAGTTTAAGAAACAGTGATCAGGGGGCCTATTCTCGAATTTCACATCCATTTTCCACATGTGGACATCTGTCAAAATTCATAAAACTTGAATTTTTTCGGTACTAAGGGAATATTTCCGAATGGGTATAAGCATGTGAAAAAATTCCCCATATAGGAAAATGTCCATGCCGCATATGTTTTATATATGAATTACAATTTTCGAACGTTTTTGTGTGAACTTTGACAGATGTCCACATGTGGAAAATGGATGTGGAATTCGAGAATAGGCCCCCAGGGTGGTCATTTTGTCGTGCTATATCACACCTTTATATCACTAGTGGAGACTTTTTTTGTGTGATATAAAAAAATGGAGAAAGTCTACAAACACAACCCTGCAAAATGAATTTTAAGGGGAAAATGATGAATCAAACATCAAAGTGATAAGTTGACGTTTCCACATAACCTCAAATGACATTATATGAACATTTTATACGAAGTGCTATTTGTGTGGTGATAAAGTAATACCACAGAAGAAAGATTAACCAGGGTGGTCATTTTGTGGTGCTATATCACATTTGGTGATAAAACTGTGATAAACTGACATTTGTCGTAGCTTACTGCGGTCCCATCTTGGATGAACAACGTCACGTCGTATAATGAATTCAATGAAAATGACCACAATATCTTCCGTCTTACTTTTACAAGTGGAAAAAATTGTTTATTTTGTTGTTTAAACTTTTTTTATATGGAGTTTGGTTAAAAACACCTCTAATCAAAATTTCAAAAATGAATGAAATTTACATTGACACGAATGATAAATAAATGATATTTATTAACAAAATAATCATTTATCTATTATTGAAATAAAATTAATGGATTATTGTTAAATTAACAGGAAAACGGAATATAAAAATCAACAATTATTTCAGTTTTGTGTAGTAAATTGTATGTTAAAAGAACCATTCTAGTAGCGTAGAATAACAAATTTCACAAAAACAATCATCCTGCTAATAGAAATGGACAAAAAATAAGCAATTCTTAAACGAAAATCAACATAAACCATCTGACATAACCTCATAAAATGCAAATAATGGTCGGTGTTTAAACATGAGATTCTAATATACCGAAGGGTTTTCTAGTTATGTTAACTTAAAAATATAATAATTAGTCTTTTGTTAATCAACAATTTTGGTTTGCAGTTCGTATCACAGTAATTTTCATTCATTTTTTTTTAATTTTAAATAATTTTTTTTATATCAAACTACATTGAGTTTGATTGAAAGCAACTAAATTAAAGTTTTAAAAAAATGAATGAAAATTACTGTGATACGAACTGCAAACCAAAATTGTTGATTAACAAAAGACTAATTATTATATTTTTAAGTTAATATAACTAGAAAACCCTTCGGTATATTAGAATCTCATGTTTAAACACCGACCATTATTTGCATTTTATGAGGTTATGTCAGATGGTTTATGTTGATTTTCGTTTAAGAATTGCTTATTTTTTGTCCATTTCTATTAGCAGGATGATTGTTTTTGTGAAATTTGTTATTCTACGCTACTAGAATGGTTCTTTTAACATACAATTTACTACACAAAACTGAAATAATTGTTGATTTTCAAGCGTGATTTACACGTTCCAACAATGTTTCCCAACAAAAAATGAAGAGATTAGTATATCGCGAATTTTATTTGAAAGACAAGAACAAATATATAAACAAACAAAATTTTGTTGGACTTTTTTTTCCAACTTTGTTTCCATAAAATTTTTTTTTGACTATAAAATATACTCGACCCGAGTATATTTTATGGAAACAAACAACAACAAACACATTAAAAATGGCGATTTGTAAAATTTTTATAGCGCTTTATTTTTATTTTATTAAATTTTTATTTAAAAATTAAAATTTACGTTCGAACAATTTTCATTTTAGCCAAGAAAAGTCGTAATTTTGATAAATAAAGTGGTATCGCTGCGGCATTCGCCAAAAATTACATTGTCGATTTTATACCGCCAAAAAATTATAGCATGCCCGACATTTTTGTTTTATTTTTTTATAAATTTTTGTTTAAAAATGGAAGTTTACTTTCTAAAAGCTTTATTTTAGCCAGAAAAGTTGTAATTTTGAAACATAAAGTTGTATTATCGCCCTATTCGACATCATAGATTTTATACCGCCAAAAAGTTATAGCATGACCGACATTTTCGTTTTATACTTTTCTCTTTTTATCGCATGTAAATATTTTCTATTGCGTGTAGCTCTAAGTCTCAACAAAAAAAAAGTTGGAAAACATTGTTGGAACGTGTAAATCACGCATTATATTACATAGTAATATAAAAATCAACAATTGAGGTTACGTGTCAAATCTACACTTTGATTCATTGCTTTCCCCTTAAAATTCATTTTGCAGTGTTGTCATTTTGTGGTAATATATCACATTTGGCGATACTGTGCGAAAAATAAATTGTCGTAGCTAACTATGGTGTTGTCATGGATGAATATCGTCACGTCGCATAATGATTTAAATGAAAAAGACCACAACTTCTTCCGTCTTACTTTTACAAGTGGAACAAAAAAAAAATTATTTTGTTGTTTACATTTGTTTTATATGGAGTTTAGTTAAAAAAAGCTCTAATAAAAATACCAAAAAATGAATGAAATTTACATTGACGCGAAATATAACTGAATGATATTTATTAACAAAATGATCATTTATATATTTTTGAAATAAAATTAATGGGTTATTGTTAAATTTACAAGAAAAATGAAATACAAAAATCAACAATTATTTTAATTTTGTTTAGTAAATTATTTGTTAAAAATAACATTCTAGTTGCCTAGAATAACAAATTTCATCGGGAGCTCAAAAAAGCAAAGGACAAAAAAAAATTCTTAAACAAAAATCAACATAAACCATCTGACATAACCCCACAAAATGCAAATATTGGTCAATGTTTAAACATCAAATTCTAACAAACCAAAGGCTTTTCTAGTTATGTTATGTTAAAAATATATTAATTGGTCTTTTTTCAATCGACAATTTTATTTTGCACTTGATTTCATGATAATTTTCATTCATTTTTTTTAAACTTCAATTTAGTTGTTTTTGATCAAACTCCAAATAGTTTGATGGAAAACAACTAAATTGGGGTTTTAAAAAAATGAATGAAAATTATCATGAAACCAAGTGCAAAATAAAATTGATGATTGACAAAGGACTGATTATTATATTTTTAACATTTTATGTAAATAATAAACATCTTAGCATTAAAGTATTACTTTATCACCACACAAATAGCACTTCGTATAAAATTTTCATATAATGTCATTTGAGGTTATGTGGAAACGTCAACTTATCACTTTGATTCATCATTTTCCCCTTAAAATTCATTTTGCAGGGTTGTGTTTGTAGACTTTCTCCATTTTTTTATATCACACAAAAAAAGTCTCCACTAGTGATATAAAGGTGTGATATAGCACCACAAAATGACCACCCAGAACAGTCATAACGCTGTTTTTGTATGGAAAAATTTGGACTCATTTTTTTGACCATGATTTGCCGAAGGTAAGAGAAAGTTGGGTTATGTATTCTTTGGTTTACTGGTTTTTATTTGAAATAATAAAAATTAAGAATCCTTAACAGTATAGTTAGTGAAATTATATGACAAGTTTGGTTTTGACAGCATAATTTGTATTAAATATTCAAAAAATTCATAATATTCGAAAATAATTATACTTCAATGTCCAAAAAAGAAGGTAAGATGAAAAAAAAAATTGGTCCACGCAATGTCTATTCTGGTTAATCTTTCTTCTGTGGTAATACTTTAATGCAAAGGTGTTTATTATTTACATAAAATGTTAAAAATATAATAATCAGTCCTTTGTCAATCATCAATTGTATTTTGCACTTGGTTTCATGATAATTTTCATTCATTTTTTTAAAACCCCAATTTAGTTGTTTTCCATGTAGTTTGATCAAAAACAACTAAATTAAAGTTTTAAAAAAAATGAATGAAAAGTATCATGAAACCAAGTGCAAAATAAAATTGTCGATTGAAAAAAGACCAATTAATATATTTTTAACATAACATAACTAGAAAAGCCTTTGGTTTGTTAGAACTTGATGTTTAAACATTGACCAATATTTGCATTTTGTGGGGTTATGTCAGATGGTTTATGTTTATTTTTGTTTAAGAATTTTTTTTTTGTCCTTTGCTTTTTTGAGCTCCCGATGAAATTTGTTATTCTAGGCAACTAGAATGTTATTTTTAACAAATAATTTATTACACAAAATTAAAATAATTCTTGATTTTTGTATTTCAAAAATCTTGTAAATTTAACAATAACCCATTAATTTTATTTCAAAAATATATAAATGATCATTTTGTTAATAAATATCATTCATTTATATTTCGCGTCAATGTAAATTTCATTCATTTTTTGGTATTTTTATTAGAGCTTTTTTTAACTAAACTCCATATAAAACAAATGTAAACAAGAAAATAATTTTTTTTTGTTCCACTTGTAAAAGTAAGACGGAAGAAGTTGTGGTCTTTTTCATTTGAATCATTATGCGACGTGACGATATTCATCCATGACAACACCATAGTTAGCTACGACAATTTATTTTTCGCACAGTATCGCCAAATGTAATATATTACCACAAAATGACAACACTGCAAAATGAATTTTAAGGGGAAAGTAATGAATCAAAGTGATGATTTGACACGTAACCTCAATTGTTGATTTTTATATTACTATGTATTATAAAAATCAACAATTATTTCAGTTTTGTGTATTAAATTGTATGTTAAAAGAACCATTCTAGTAGCCTAGAATAACAAATTTCACAAAAACAATCATCCTCCTAACAGAAACGGACAAAAAATAAGCAATTCTAATAGCCGATTTAGACGTACCAACATTTTTTTCCCAACAAAAAATGAAGATATTAGTATATTACGATTTTCGTTTGTAAGACAAGAACAAAAATATAATCAAACAAAATTTTGTTGGATTTTTTGTTTTCTTTTTTTTCCAACAATGTTACTATAAAAATAAATATGACTATAAAATATACTCGACCCGAGTATATTTTATAGTAACAAACACAATAAAAATGGCGATTTGAGAAATTTTTATAGCGTTTTATTTTATTTTTTAAAAATTTTAGTAATAAAATAAAATTTACGTTTGAAAATTTTTCTTTTCACGTGGAAAATCCATAATTTTGCCAAATAAACTAGTATCGCCGCCGTATTTATCAAAAATTATATCGTTGATTTTATAGCGCCAAAAAATTATGGTATGACGAAATTTTTGTTGTATACTTTTCTCTTTTTATCGCGTGTACATTTTTTTGTATTGCGTGTAGCTCTAAGTGCCAACAAAAAAAAATGTTGGAAAAAAATGTTGGTACGTCTAAATCGGCTATTAAACGAAAATCAACATAAACCATCTGACATAACCTCACAAAATGTAAATAATGGTCGGTGTTTAAACATGAAATTCTAATATACCAAAGGGTTTTCTAGTTATGTTAACTTAAAAATACAATAATTAGTCTTTTGTTAATCAACAATTTTGGTTTCCAGTTCGTATCACAGTAGTTTTCATTAATTTTTTTAAAACTTTAATTTAGTTGCTTTCGATCAAACTCCATATAGTTTGATATAAAACAATTAAAATAAAGTTTTAAAAAAATGAATGAAAATTACCATGATTTGAAATGCAAAACAAAATTGTTTGTTAACAAAAGACTAATTATTACATTTTTAAGTTAACATAACTAGAAAATCCTTTGATTTATTAGAATTTCATGTTTAAACACCTACCATTATTTGGATTTTGTGAGGTTATGTCAGATGGTTTATGTTGATTTTTGTTTAAGAATTGCTTATTTTTTGTCCATTTATATTAGGAGGATGATTGTTTTTGTGAAATTTGTTACTCTAGGCTACTAGAATGGTTCTTTTAACATACAATTTAATACACAAAACTGAAATAATTGTTGATTTTTATATTACATAGTAATATAAAAATCAACAATTGAGGTTACGTGTCAAATCATCACTTTGATTCATTGCTTTCCCCTTAAAATTCATTTTGCAGTGTTGTCATTTTGTGGTAATATATTACATCTGGCGATACTGTGCGAAAAATAAATTGTCGTAGCTAACTATGGTGTTGTCGTGGATGAATATCGTCACGTCGCATAATGATTCAAATGAAAAAGACCACAACTTCTTCCGTCTTACTTTAACAAGTGGCCTAAAATAATTGTTGATTTTTATATTCCGTTTTCCTGTAAATTAAACAATAATCCATTAATTTTATTTCAATAATATATAAATGATTATTTTGTTAATAAATATCATTTATTTATCATTCGCGTCAATGTAAATTTCATTCATTTTTTGAAATTTTGATTAGAGGTGTTTTTAACCAAATTCCATATAAAAAAAATTTAAACAACAAAATAAACAATTTTTTCCACTTGTAGAAGACGCAAGATTTTGTGGTCATTTTCATTCAAATCAATATACGACGTGACGTTGTTCATCCAAGATGGGACCGCAGTAAGCTACGACAAATGTCAGTTTATCACAGTTTTATCACAGTTTTATCACCAAATGTGATATAGCACCACAAAATGACCACCCAGCTGTCAAATGCTAATAACAATAATAGCTGTATTTTGTTGAGAAAAAATTAATTCGAATTATTTTGGAGTAATTTTTTTCTTAACAGAATAAGCCGCGAAATATTTTTTCGATTTAATTTTTATATTCTATGTTGGTATTTCTTCTGCTTTTCATTCAAGCAGTTACGTATTTTATTTGTTCGAGCTCGAATTAAATAACTCAAATTTTTTGTTCGAATTGTTTAATTCCTGTCACGTGTAATTGTTGTTGTAAATTACTCAACAAAATACAGTTCGTATGAATTGGGTAAGTTGGTCGTTATTAGTTTTTTTTTATAATGATTGCATTTTTAAATACAAAAATAATTAATATCTAAATTAAATTTCAGCAAAATTAATAAATCAAATACAATAGGTGTAAACTACACAAAAAATATAAGTAAGTAAGTATAAACGAAATTATAATAATTCAATAGTAGGTACAATAATGATTATTGTTAATAATGTAATTTTTTATGTTTTCAGCTTCTGATGATTCCAAACAACGGGGATGCCGCAAAATATTTTAAAAACATTTATAACAACGGCGTTAGGAACCAACGAGTATTCGGTAAGAATTGAATTTATATACTAAATGTTAAGTTTTTCAACTGATGCGAGATACTCCTTACTACCATGGCTTATTACGTCATATAGAAATGCGGGAGTGAAAAAGCAGTCGTTGCCTTCTTAATGTAGCCCGGCATCCACATTATTCGCCTGAGAAAGTGATACAAATTCTTAATCTACTTACTTTAAATTAATCTACTTACTTGAACCTTAAAAATCTTAAAAATAAACCATTAATTATTTTTTAATTAAAACAAAATTTTAAAAGTACTTAAGTTTCTTAATTCATTTATATAACAAAAAAAATATAAATCAGCGTTCTTGGCAATTATAACAAGATAAATTCTAAAATGGTTTGTTTTAATCTTATAAGTATCAGTATAAAAAATCTCCCTTCACATCTTTGGTATTGACAAGAACGCCTTCTTGGCTATTATCACAAAAATTCTTATCATTTAAATTTAAACTTATATCAATAAAAAATTCAAAAAGTTACCAGTACATTTCAATTTTCAAAGTAACGATTTCTAATTCTATTTCTAGAATTTTTTCTTTAATCTTATTTTTCTCTAGAGTCAACTGCTCCTTTCTTTGGTTATGTCGCTTGGTCTGTTCTAACTGCGCTTCAATATTTAATTAGCTTCTGTTTGACGGTCACTAAGTTTTTCAACTGCCCTATATATCCATTTTTGATATAAATTGAATTCCTCCCATCTCTGATTTTGAGTGCCGACAAATTTAGCGATATTGTCAAATAATTTTTGTTGCACGTCAATTTGCCTTTTCAAAAGTTTCAGCTGTTTTGGCCCTTTAGTTTGCGGCACTTCGGTGTTTGTTTCGATGTTTCGAATTTCGACTTCGAAATCATTTTCAACTAATGATGATGGAACTCCGAACTTATTTGCATTTGGTAAACCGTCAACGGCATCCCTTAATGATACAAGCTGTATTACGTCTTCATCTAGCGTTGTAAATACAACTAGATTATTTGTACCGCCTCCAGTGCTATTAAGCTCTCGCTTATTGTGAGCCATTTTTTTCTCCAACCCTTCTTCCGTTCCGCACTCTTTTATTGGTGGCACCAGCACATTTAGTTCGTATTTTAGTTGTTGCCAGAACTCTAAAACTACCTCTCGACCTTCTTTGCTAAGGTTTTTGGCGATATCTGGGTGCTCCTTCATCATCATCACCATCTTACCAAATTGTGCCCGATTTGTTGTACGTTTTCTTTAAAAATTAATTTATTTAGTTTATAATTTTTGTATTTCTTAAAAAATACAATTTATTTTTTGTGTAATAAATTCACAACTTACAACTTTTTACTATTTTCTGTGATAAAAAAATATTATACGCCGAAATGTAACACACTGAAAACTTAAAACCACTTCACAGTAAGAAATCCGCTTTGAGTTTGATGCGTATTTAAAATAACATTTATTGTATATAGTGCGTCTCAGTCGCGAGTTCTATAATACGAATTTTTCGACCTGCATTACCGTCATTCTTTCAATTTTGATTCGACGTTTTCAATAATATGAAAAACGTCAAAATCGAATGATACTCTCGCCGCAATACATCCGGCGAGTTGTGTGATCGACGTGATTAAATCTATTTATTTGTGATAATTAAAAAGTTATTTAAAATGTTTAATTAATTTTCAGGTATACATATAATCTTTTTCCTTTAACTAAGTTAATTTTTGAATTAAATTTTAATTTAATTTATTAATTTGTAATTTGTTGCAGAGATTCAAAATTTCAAATAACTTTCGAGTTGCCGACCAAATGGAACAGTGGTGCATTTGGATCGGGATGGAAAGATAGGGATCGATAGGGATGGAATGCAAAAGTGATTTTTCATCATAAGATTATGATCGGGATCGGTGATGAAGATGAGCACAACTATGATTCCCTGTTGAGCATGCAGAATTCATGGGCCGACCCACCTTTCATGTCAGAACTATAGGCTGGCATGAAGCAATGCAATGAGGAGGTGGTCTACGCAAAATGGGCCTGTCGCCATACATTCTCGAATTGGCTACTGTTGAAGTAGGCCGTTAAATGGGAACTGCAAAAGAGTTGGGAGTGATTTGAGCCCCAGAAAGGGGTATTGCAGAGATAGAAACAAACAAACGCACTTTCGAGTTCAGTAACGCTGTAAGAAGGATGATGTGTTTGTTGGATGTAATAAATTAAATTGTTTGATGATGATTGGAAGTGCTGGTGCTTCAGTTGTATATTATAAATAAGCCTTTCATCTAGTTTAAGTGAAGCTGGGTTAAAGGGTTTGTAAAGCAGCAAAGTTTTAAGTAGTAAGAACTGTTAAGTAATTATTTCTATTTTCCATTTTTAGAAGTACCTCCTGGAAATTATTCCTGATTCATTTATTAAATTATTTTAGGATGCCAAGGATTAAAAGCTGATTTATTTTAATTTAATAAACACGTGTTGTGTCTGAGCCATGCTAAGGTGTCTGTAACTGGGACGACCTCAATCTTATTTAACCAACCTGTCCAATCCTTCCAAGTTTATGTAAAAACGGGTGTACGGTGGGCTCGGCATCAAAAATTCAATAATTACCGGGATCACCCTCAAAATCAATCAATCGATCGTTCTTCTGCACAGTTTCCCAGAGAAGTAGAAATGAGAAGCTGTCCAGCGTTAAAAATTAATATTATAATATATAGGTATCGGTAATTTATTAAATACAATTATTAACTTTTACTTACCGCATATTTCTCGGAACCGTCAGACAGACTAGACCAGGAAGAAGAAAAAACATTTTTTTTGTAAACAATTTATTAAAACAAATTGCATAGCAGCAGCTAGGTATAAAATTATTAAATAAAAGATAAAAAGAATATAAAAGTTTGAACATATCTTACAAATAAACATTAAAAATCTTAAAATTTAAAAACTATAATTTCTTAGTTTATTGTCAATACCCTAATCGTAATTACGGAATGAGAGTTAAAAACCTCGTTTTTCAAAGAAAAGGGAACATGATGCTTGTTTTTAGTTATCGAAATAAGGGCTAATAAAATGTAATATGTACATATATTAAAGACGCCAACACACGAGATTAACATATTAATCTCGTTTATGAATCACTTTCCAGAATACTTTAAAACTATACCTTGCCTTACAAGAATTCTGGAACAGGAAGGTTTAAGGTTTAATTTTAAAATATTCTGGAAAGTGGAGATAAAATAATATTTTAAAATTGGAAGGAAAACATTCAGTAAATTAACAGTTTTCAATAATTTATATCTACTTTTATGTATTATTACAACTGGGTACGAATTGCTGTTTATTGCATTTCTCAATTCGAATTAAAACCCACATGACAAACACATTAAAGGCTTTTTGTGCTTTATGCCAATTAAGAAAACAAGTAACGCTCATGAACATTCATATATGTAACTGCTTTATTTAACAATTAATAGTAAAAGTGGCACTTTAAATTTTATTTTCTCCTATTTAATTTGTTTCACCGAAAATGTTGAAGAGCAAACTTTCTTCAATTTTTTCTCAAACAAAACAACTTTGGCATTAGTTTTAGATACCCATCAAATGAAGCATTCATTGAAATTTCTCGGCATTGAACTACATAGGGTGAAAACATCCGAAGTTTATTTTAACTTTTTTTAGGAGTAATAATATGAATTTGATGTATCATGTACTATATGTATTTCCTACGACGTAAGTATGATTTATACAAATATACATCGCTGATTGTTTGAAAGAAAATGACAAGTCAAAAACATCGTTTCAGAAGAAGGCTTTGAAGTTTGAAATTATTATGGAGCTCCTTGTAAACATTTTTCTCAACAAAAAAAATAGGACGATCGAGCACTCAGCACAGATTTTCAAAATGCAAGCATGCAATAATTGCGATAATTAGTACTTATCGTTTTGTTGAACGCAATGAGCGATTCACACTAAACAGGAAGCACCAATATTCGCCGATACAGGTGGTACCAAAACGGAGTTCAGTTTAGCTTTATAACGTCGCTCAAATGTATTTAATAGAAAGGGCTTAATAGAAAAAAAGTGTAGATTCTCTATAGAAAACACTAAAGAAAACTGTTAATTTATTTCTTAGCAACACCTTTCTTCACACAAATACTTTATGATGTTTTACATTTCTTATTTGTATTTATTTGATTACTGCGATTTAACGTTATGTATTCTTATTATCATTTGTGTTCAATGCGAAATACAAGTCATTTACAATGGTTGTGAAACTGTTAATCCACTCACTCGCTCGTGAATTAAACAATTACACTCGCTGGAAAAAACTCTCTTTTCTTTACTTGCAGAACAATCTACAGCATATTACAAACCGTCTGTAGTCAGTAAAATTCAAAACGACCTAAGTCCAGCAGTATATGCAGAATTCATCTCAGATGAATTTTCTGTTTAATTAATTAAAATAAAATAAGTGTTTGTTTTAATTTGTTTTAAATTTTATTTGCTTCCTTATAGTGAAATTATTTTATTTTAAGTTTAATCTTAAGATTGATTTCGATTAATAAGTAATCATCTTCAGTTATCGAACTATACTGAGAAAATAATTTCATTTCCACCTTTATAAATGTAGATATGTACCTTGAAAACATCTCTGCGTTTCAGCTTACTAGATCAATTATTCTTTATTATTAGGTCGTATAATTTGTTTGTGTTTATTGTTCAATAAGTATCTGTTTTGTCTTTGCTTATAGCTTAGTAAGTTCCCCCATATTGGGTAAATCTTACCGACATCTCTCATCTGTTCTTTAAACCTTTACAAATGATCTTCCAATTTAGGCAATGACTAAAGCTGGGCCATCTGAATAATTCATTTTTTAAATTCCAGTTTTTAATGATTGGTTGGTTTTAGTTTTTAATACCAATTGCAATTTGTTTAGAGTTTTGAATACAATTTTGTATTCAAAATTTCGAAATACTTTTTGGATATTATGACTCGTGTATGTATTGTACTCCACACTAATATATTTATTGGTGGTGTTTTCATTAAAGTTAAGGGTTGTGTATGTTCTGTATTTTATCCTATTAACTTAGGTTATGTTCATTTGATCTATCATTAAAGGTTTGTATTCATTTCGAATTGTGAATATTTGATAATTAAATATTTGAACAAATAATGTAGCAATGGCTTTAGCACACCACTCGTATTTAGAGGGATTAAATATTATCAAATATGTATACGAAAATTTTCAATATAAAATTGTTTTCAAAACTCAACACTAATTGGAATTGGAATTAAAAATTAAAGCCAACCAAACTATTAGATACTGCAGTTTTTCAATTGACTTGTTCAGATTGTCCATCTTTTCACATTGGGCCAACTGGAAGATGTGTTTAAAGATTTAAAGAAAACATAAGAGTTATCGGTAAGATGTACCGAGAATCACGTTTTGCTCTGCACAGTAATTCAACTCAACACAAATTAATACTAATAGAGAATTCTATATAAAATGAGGAAATAAGATATTATGGACCGTATGGAGACGATTACTATTTGTAAACAAAAACAAAACAATTACTTATTGAATAACTAAAGTGCAAGTCTTTAAGAAATTTAAGTAAGAATGCGACCGTAGGAACTTGCATGTGACTGACAGACCAGCGAAACTTTAAGAACTTTTCATTCAGTTTCGTTAAATTTGAATTGTCATTTAAGGTTCTTTAACAAGAGCGAAAATTATCGCCCAAACTGAAGGAAGAAACGTCAAATAGTGGAACATTGCATTGTGCATTCAGTTTTGTGATATTTGTAATTAATATTATGTACATATTTATGTTTTAAGAATTAAAATAATATTTTATAAATATTTTAAATATGTACATAATATTTATATTATGTAGTGCAATGTGATAAAACAATTATTGCATGTATCAAAAATTATAAAATACAAATATGTACAAATATTCTTTGTTTTTTCTTGTCAAATCGTGTTACGGATTCGCCGGGCGATCTGTCAAAATTTCCGTAACAACACCTGTTCGTAAAATTCTGTAAGATTTTTTTATGGACGCTTAAAGACTCGCTGGTCAATGCTTAACACAAACAAATCTAGTAAGTTGAGTCAGTAACAACTTTAAGTAATGGGGAAACCATCGAGTCAGTAACAACTTTAAGTAAGAACGCGATATAGAGAAAGTGCATGTTACTGACCAGGGCCCGTATTCTTGAAATTCGATCAAAAAAAATCGCCCATTATTTTCTAGTGAAATACATCATTTCAGTCGAAAATTTAAATTGTTTCATACCAAAGTCACCGGCGAATTTTTTCGGTAAATTTCAAGAATACGGGCCCATCGAATCTTTAAAAACTTTTCGTTCAGTTCAGCCGTCACTTACGAGAGCGAAAACTAACGCGCCAACTGCAGAATATGTCAGAATACATCAAAATTTTCACAGCACACTTTTCTTAAAAAAAAATAATTTTTGCTATTCACATTACAATTTTAATACTCTATTTGTCACTTGTTACGAATTCGGTGGCCGATATGTCAAATATTCTGTAAGGAAATAATTTCGTAAAATTCGTTAAGCATTCTTACTGATTCACTGGTTACGCCTTAAGAACGCGATATACAGAAAGTGCATGTTACTAATCAGTGAGTCTTTAAGAACTTTTCGTTCAGTTCAGCTGTTTCTTAGCAGAGCGAAAATTAACACGCAATGAATGCTATGACAGAATTCATCAAAATTTTCATAGCACACTTTTTGTTAAAAATAATAAATTTTATTCACAGTTCACACATTTATCAGTCGTTACGGATTCGGTGGCCGATATGACAATAATATTCTGTAAGGAAATAATTTCGTCAATTTCTGTAAGGGTTTTTACTGATTCGCTGGTTACCCCTTGCAGTTCAATAACTGAAAATGGTTACTTGTTAATCGAATCGATCTTAAGAAAACTAAACTTAAAATAAAATAATTTCACTATAAGGAAACAAATTCAATTAAAAATAAAATAAAATAAGCATTTGCTTTATTTTAATTAATTGTTCAAACAGTATGAGACAAACTGCGCATTTTTCAGTTAAATTAAATTTCATTATAGTCATTCAATTAATTGAAATTGTACAACTGTGAATTAATAAATTGATAAATATAATTAATTTAAATATAAATTGACATTAAACAACGTATTAAAAGTGCACATAAAAACTTCATCGCATGTAACTTTTTGAAATGTATCCTCACTAAATGCACATTTTACATTTCGGACGTACCCTATATTTATGTTAAAAAGTTTTTCGATAGTATAAAGGGCAGTTTCGTTTATACGAACATTTTAAAAGTCACTTTAAAAATTTAAATTTTGGATCGATTTAATTTTATCGGTTAAGAACACGATTTGTAGGAACATTTGCGGCACCAATAAATAATAAACGAACAAGAGCAGGTGCGGTTTTTATGTACACGTAGGATTTATTACGTTCTAGTCCGTTTCGTTTTCAATAAGTTTTTCTAAACAGTTAAGCACAGTTTTCGTTTCGGTTTGTTTTTTGTTGTAGGGCAGTAGCTTCCCGTATTGCCGATTTTTTTGTATCTACGATTATGATGTCATATTTTAGATTGTTTGTTGTAAACCAAAAAAAACAAACGCCAAAATTAATACTTTGAGGTTACTGTTTAGGCTTTTATTGAAATTTCAATCACTCTTTCGGTTTTTTCATCTCTGAACTTAACATTGTAACAATGTTTATTCTCCTATTTCAAGTATAAAATTGTACTCTTGTCATCTTACTTTGGCTCAAAATAAAAACCGAAAATAATTTCCTTTTTACTTTTATCAATTGACATTAAAAATTAAATAAAAAACAATACAAAATTTCAAAATTCCACCGATTCGTTGAGTTTTATAAATTTTTCAAAGTCACAGAAGTTATGTATTTCTAGAAGAAAAACAACAAACTTTTTAAAGCTGGAATTAATTCTGAGCGCTTTCTTGTCACGTTTAGCTTCATTATAAACCAAACATTTTCTATTGGGTTTAGGTCTGGGCTTTACAGGGGATAGTCCAACACATCAATATTTTTTTCTGCGGAGAACTTTATTACGTTTAGATGAAGGATAAGAAAAAAAAAAGGATTTTAATAAATTATTGTTGTTTATCTGAAAGTCACAAGTTACACACTACTTTGACAGTATTGCATGGAGTTGAAAAATAAATCTGAAGGTATCATCAAAAAGCTCTAACACAAAGGGCTCAAATTCATTAAACGACATTGCTAAGCCTCTCTTGAGGTTTTCTACGTGCGAGGATTCTACAATCTCAAATATGCAGCTTGAACTTGGATTCATCAGAGAAAATCAAGTTATTTCACATCTCTTGAGTCCAAGAAGTGTGCTCTTAGGCCCACCTTAATCCTGTGATGGGATGTTGTAACGTCACTTTCGATTCGAATTCAATAGAGTTTATGTCTCCTATTTCAAGTATAAAATTGTACTCTTGCCATCTTAATTTGGTCACTGGAATAGTTATTGGTATAATAAAAATGCAAATTATGCTCAAAATAAAAACCGAAAATAATTTCCTTTTCCCTCAAAATAATAACTCTATACCAACAAAAATTTGGTTTGAAAATTGAAACTACATATTCATTCATTTGTTGTAATATTCTCAAAGTAAGACGGCATCTGTTTGGCTTTTTAACTATGCTTTTTTTATTGCGATTCAGCTTATTATGTACTTTTCCTATTCTTCACATCGATAAAGTAACAAAAATAAAAATTTACGACAAACAGTGATGAATAGAAGTAGAAATAGAATGAATTCAAGCAAGCTGAGATAGCAACAAAGAAAGCGAAATGGAGTACAATTTAATTCTTAAAACAAGAGCCAAAACTCTATCGAAATTGAATTGAAAGTAATGTTACAACATCCTAATGCTGTAAAAAATCAGGGAATAAAATCTGTGTGCTTCGATAATAAGTAAATATTATTATTGAAAAAAATGTTACGCCTAAAATTTATGTGCAATTTTAATTTTTAATTAGACAATATTAATTTGTTAAGTCCTTATTTTATTAAGACTATTATCGAAATTAAGAAATAATGTGTTTCGTTTTGTTTTATAAGTTGTACGGCTTAATTTAATTTATTAGTTAAATACATTGAATTAATTCCTAAAATCGTAAGAAATTCGTATTTATTACCCACAAAAAAATGTTTTATATTGAAATTTTCGAAAAATTTACTCGCAATTCACTTTTCGCGCTTGGTGTGAATAGTTTTTTCTGCACTGTTAATGTTATTAACTGTATACGTAATGCATAGCTTTGAATTATACTGTTTGGTTCTTTATCATTTTGTCGGTATCCTTTCATTACGACAAGTTTCCAAATGGAATATGACACTAAGGCACAACGTACACTACGGCTTGTTTCTGTATGGCATTAAGTACGCTACACTACAGCATAAGGTACACTACGGAATATTTCGAAATGGCATATTTCAATAAGGCATAAAGAAAAATATTTTTCCAGAGGACTTACTTTTATTGCCAGAAAAATATTTTTTTTTTTTTTTGTAGTGGAAACACCCCCGAACAAAAATGGCCACACATTTATATGGCGCACATGAATAAAAATCCCGCAATAGTCATAAAACGGCATATTATTCGAATTCTAAAATGATTTTTATCACCATATGATGTTCGTTCACATAATATAATAAAAGAAACAAAATATACCGTTTTGAATCATGCCGTGATGTACCTTATATCTATTGCTTATAAGTGAACTATTGTGTACCTTACGTCATTTTGTAATATTCATGTTGTTTCGTATCTCAAACGGTTTTTTCATATTCCGGTTTTTTAATTAAATATTTAACCCTGGGTCATGTTTATAAAAAGGACCCGTTATCAATAAAATGTTCTTTCAATGCGATTGGAATGTATTGTGAATAGAATAGGCTCAATCATGTTTAATATTATAAGGTTGTTAGCTATGTACCAACTTTTTTTTAATGAATATTTATTCAGTACTTTTCGATAAAATTTTGTTATAAATTATTTCATCTAAATCTGAATCACAACTTAAATCACCATCTAGAGTTTTTATAGTTTCGGCAGATTTTAACGGATTATACGTATAGTTGTAATCATCTACCAAAAGTTTATTATTAGTTTGACCAAAAAATATTCTCTTAAATATATAAATAAAACAGAAGAATAATAATATCATACCGATAGAAGCAAATAACAGAAAAATATATAAATAAATGTTATTACTAAATAAAATAGAATCGTTACTATTACTACTAGTCTCATTCTCATTTTCACCTTTTACCTCATCAACATTATTATTGCTACTGTTATTAATTGTTTCTAATATTGGCTCAGACGTTAATAATAATAAACAATATTGTTCATGATCATTTATTATTTTGAAATATGATCGATTATCGCATGCCGTACATTCATAATCAAATGGCCCTGTGCAGTTTGTACAAGTGGCATGACATGCATAACATATTTTCTGTGGAATAAATGAATCTAAAGTTTTTCCATTTGTATCCCGTTCACGTAACGATAATTGAAGTGAGTTTTCATCATTTGCTCCATTTAAAGATTTTTCAGGTGATAAATATGTTCGTTTTGGACACTTCATATAACAATTTCCTTCGTAAAAATAAGTACTTTGAGTACACTCTGAAATAAAAAAACAAAATAAAAAATAAAATATTGTATATAAATAATTGGTAAAAGCCGAATATACAAACGCAGTTTAAAATTGGATTAGAATTAAATCACACTGAAATTTTGAAGAACTTAAAACAAATTATTGATGGTTTTTCAGAATTCCAGCAAAAAAAATTGATTATTTAAATTATTTATAGTGGTTGTTTGTACATTCGGTTGTTAATATAAAAAACGCTTTGAATCAAACATTATTGTAGGAACAAAAAAAAAATGATCATGCTCTAAAAAATTGCTTGTTTTTAACTTGATTATTTAAGCTTCTGAAAACTAAGAACGGTATGTATTAAGTAAACAAATACAGTGAAATCCGGCTATAACAAACCCCATTTATAAAAAACATCCGGTTACTACAAACTTTTTGAAAATGGGCGTTTGTTATAAACGGTGTTATGTTTATATTTACCTCCTTTTATAAAAAACTTTTTTTGTTTTCTCTTGGCTGTTTGTTATATCAGGATTTCACTGTACTAGTATCATGCAAACACCTAAAAAACAATGTTTTTTATGACATGTAAATAATCTTATACTCGCCTTTCCCGATGTAAAATCTAAAATAAGTTTTAAGAGGCATTTTGTTAAAACAAAATAAATAAAAAATCTAAATAAATTTCATAATTATCCGAATCAAATAAAAAATCTTAGAAATATTCGAGCATTCAACAATAGATATTTTTTAACTATTTATTGAACATTTTTTTAACAATCAAAATATCGAAATCTTTTGTAGTTTTTTATAATTTTCGATTAATAATTTTCGATTGAATCCAAATAAACTGCTCTTGCTTGCATAAAAACTATCTACCAAAATCATTGGGCAATTTTTCAAAAGAAAAACGTGAGGGAAAATATTTTGTAGTAATTTTTGGAAAAAGTTAAGTAAAGTTTATTTTCGACAAGGTTTGCTGTTAAGTATCTTGTTTAGTTTGAACAAATAAAACATAAGTACTGCACTAATTTGGATTCTAAAACATATGTACATTAGCCGAATTGAGACGTGTCCGAATTCAATGATAAATAATTTTTCTATAATAAATAAGACCTTTGTTAATAAATAATTTTCGCACAATAATTTTCGTTTCCATGTTTCAAATAAATTTTATTATTGCCCGAATACTCTCAAATACTTTTGACATAATAAATTTGACAGATAGTTCTTGAAGAAGAAGAATACAATAATAATAAAATAGCTGGAGTAAAACTAATTAAAAAAAAACTATAAAACACCACGAAGAAATCTACGGAATGTCGACATATTTATCATAGAACTGAATAAAACTTTTAGATTTGTCTTTTTTCAACACTTAAAATTGTTCGATGACCTATAAAACGACTGGAAATGAAATTAGGAATCATGCACTTCTAATGATCATATTAGAACTAGGACTTTCTGGTGACATTATTCATACAATGCTAGATGCAGCAAAGGGCAGTTTTTAGTAGATTAAATCGTTTACTAAAATCAAATAAAAACTATTTTGAAAACGTTAAAATTACTATATAACACATAGCCGCTATGATAATTTGGTTGCTTACAAAATAATTTCATAATTTGGCCTGTTATTTTATTACATCGAAGAGACTTGAGAGGTCAGAGAGCGTAACCGAGCGTAAATTTTAATGACGAAAAAAATCACTATAATTTATTGTAATTTGCTAGAATTATATGTAGCGCTAGTACGTGTCTTTCTATAAGTAAAGATTTAGTATAAACGTCTTTGTTTGTGTTATTTTAACTAATTTCCATGGAGTATTAAATTTAGGCTTGGATTTTGAGAACGTAATAAATTTGAGTGAATTTGTCCACTTTTAAGTTTCTTAACTATAAGTCAAAAACCATGCATTTTGAGTAATCGAAGTAAGTGCACTTTATAAACTCAAAAAACTTTTTTTTCCACACAATAAGTTAAAAAAACTAAAACAAAATAAATCAAAAACACCGAAAAATTTCAAATTATTTTGATATGATATTTTTAATTTTTACACGCAAAAATTATTTTTATTCAATACAAAAATTATTTTCGGTTTGGTCTTAATGCCAAACAGAGAAATTATGATATGTTCAGATGCGAAACTGATATCTTCAGGACTTGCATTATTATTTGAAAATACTTTCAAACATTTTTCCAAAGATAAAATATTTTTATTGTTAAATTTCGTGAAATTTTTTTGCCCATATTGAAACAGGCAGAAGTAGGATCGCATCCACTGAATGCATGGGTGAGGCCAAAAATGTTTTGATTTTGTGGAAAGTTGAAACTATTGCGATTGTGTAATTTAGCTGTTGCATGTAGAATATTAGATTGTCTAGTTTGTATGTGTCTACTCTGTCCTTATAACATTGTAAAGTACTATTCATATCAGATGTATCGGCTTTAAACTTCAAAAAAAAATTCTTTATTTAATATTGGGCATGACTGTTTAATATTTAGCGAATAATGTAGCTCTATGTACGTTACAGATTCAGAATATCTTAGTTCTTGCTATAATTCACGTGTAAAATAAACGAAAACAAAATATTTGTTGGCCATCCTTTGCTCAAAGTCGAGGCCACCAATATGAAAGGGTGGGTCTAAGTTTCACATTTGTGGTAACTAAAAATGTTGATGCAAGGCGTCTGGTATGAAAAGAACTTAAGGATCAATTGAATTTATCTTCAAATCTTGCTGCGGTAAAACTACGCAGTTTCCTGAACAGTGATAGAAAAAAAAAATTGGTCAAACATATTTTATTACAAATTGGAGTCTTTTTTTGCTAAAATTACAAAACTTTTGAAAGCAATATTGGCTTATTGTTTCATTTTAAATACATTTATGACCCGTTTTTTTTGAAAAACTAAATTTTACCTGCAATTTTGGGGGGAAAACTGAAAAGTTGCCAAAATATTCAAAATATTGTGAAGATTATGGCCATCATACAACAAGTTAACGTTATGAACAGGGATAGGTCAGACTGTTGGCGCGTGGTAGGAACATAAAGGTTAATGGTTCAATGCTCTCCGTAGGCCATGTTTTTATTACAATTATTTATTATGGACATCGATCGTAACATGTTTGTACACCAACGCACAAATGCATAATGATCTAGTAAAAACAAGAACGTCCGAAATATAGCATACAAAGGGAGGCGTGGTTTAGTGATTGATGAATAAAATAAACAACAACACAAGTACATACACAAGGTTTGTCGACACTAATGATTATGATTATGACCAGCCATAAACAATATTTCCAGATGTGATTATGGGTCATAAACATCAGAATACACACGAATGAAGATGATTTATAACACACAATAAAGGAAATTTCGAGAGCAGTATAAAACTAGTATATAAACACGACCGATGGCAAGCAGGAGACAGTTTTTGGTTTACTTTAAATGTTGTAACAAGTGAAATAAATCTGTTGTCATAGGCCCCACTAGTGGCAAGCGGGCAGATTTAAATAAGTGAAGTAAAAGCGAATATTAAAGTGTATAGTAAAGTACACAGTGTTTCCAATTGCAAAATCTAGACGAATTCAGAAGCCCAGTTCGTAACAAATTGGTGTCAGAAGTGGGCTTTTGCAATCCGGAAAACGTATGGAGACATAAAAATACACAGTGTTCTTAATTGCAAACACTTCCTTTATAATTTTTTTTTTGTTTTCTATTGGTTTATAGAAATTGTACCTTTAATATTAATATTTTGTTTAGCTGCTTTTTGCTTTTATTACGGCGGTACACCACCGATTCGTTGAGTTTTATAAAAAAGTCACAGAAGTTATGTATTTCTAGGATGTTTATCAACAAACTTTTTAAAGCTGGAATTAATTCTGAGCGCTTTCTTGCCACGTTTAGCTTCATTATAAACCAAACATTTTCTATTAGGTTTAGGTCTGGGCTTTACGGAGGATAGTCCAACACATCGATATTTTTTTCTGCGAAGAACTTTATTACGTTTAGATGAAGAGATAAGAAAAAAAAATAGGATCTTAATAAATTATTGTTGTTTATCTGAAAGTCACAAGTTACACACTACTTTGACTGTATTGCATGGAGTTGAAAAATAAATCTGAAGGTATCGTCAAAAAACACAAAGGGCTCAAATTCATTAAACGACGTTGCTAAGCCTCTCTTGAGGTTTTCTACGTGCGAGGATTCTATAATCTCAAATATGCAGCTTGAATTTGGATTCATCAGAGAAAATCAAGTTATTTCACATATCTTGAGTCCAAGAAGCGTGCTCCTAAGCCTACAGCAAATTGTTTTTGACTGTTTTTGTTTGACTCATACTGCGAACTCTGACTTCTGGACTTTTTTAAGTGCTCGCAATCCAGCTATAACCAGTCTTCTTCTCACTAATCTGGATGACATTCGTTTGCCCTTTGCTTGTCCAAGATCACCTCTTACCTACTATGACGGTAGTCGTAAAAGTAAAATAATTGCTTAACCAATGTTTTTGCAAAGCACTAATAAAATTTAAATGTGGTTCAAATAAAATATTAATATTAAAGATAGAAGTTGCATAAAACAATAAAGCACAAAAAAAAAGTACATATTTACTTTTAATCCACTACTTCCACGTCTTTAAGTTCCAAATAGGGTACTTTGAATATTTTGATATTTTTCACCCTAAACTCCAGGTAAATTTTTTTTTTTAAAAATTGGGTCATAAATGTATTTAAAATAAAACAATGAGCCAATTGCTTTCAAAAGTTATGTAATGTTAGCAAAAAAAAAAAACTCCAAGTTGTAATAAAACACGTTTGACCAATTTTTTTCCCAGCACTGTATATGCCAGCCGTATCTATTAGACGATAAATTATCGTAACTAGAAATTTACAGCTTAAAAAGTTTCACATTGTTTTTTATATCTAACATCATATAAATATCAAAATTTTGAACACATTTTTACATTATCATTGATAAACCGAAAATAATTTTTGTATTGAATAAAAATAATTTTTGCGTGTATAAATTAAAAATATCATGCTATAAAGGTAAAAGTTGTAAAATCGTAAAAGTAGGTAACTTTGAACGACTGTATCTCAGCTAACTTTTATCAAAAATACTTTTATCGGTCACGATTTTAACAGGAATTACGTCAGCTTTCTTTTTTGTGAATAAAAAAAAAAAAAAATTGAAATTTTTCGGTTTTTTTGACTTATTTTCTTAAAAAAAAAAAAATTTTTTTTGACTTTATAAAGTGACATTTCGATAGGAAATTTGATTCTCTACAAAAAGTCATATTATGTGTATATGTTACGGTTAAAGTGATAAATTGGTAATTATGTATAATCACAGCGGCTATTTTATGTAATAACCGATTATTATATATAATCACCAGTATTTTGGTGAAGGTAAATTTACATAATAACCGGTAATTATATATAATTACTAATTTATCAGTTTGACCCATAACCTGCTAAAATTCTCTCTTTAGAGTCTTAGATTCTCTCATTAGGTCATATATGTATGTAATTAAAATGAATCAATAATCCAATTGCTTTCAAAAATTTTGTAATTTTAGCAAAAAAAGACTCCAATTTGTAATAAAATATGTTTGCCCAATTTTTTTTCCCAGCACTGTATATTTGTTTTTAAGTTATGGTTAAAAAACTTCGTTCTCAAAAATTCAAGCCTAAATTTAGTATCACTTTGTGGATTTATCAGTGTTCGGGTACAATTAAACATATGAAACAGTAAAGAACAGAAATCGGACAAGCCCTTGCAAACAAGTTTTATTTCATTTAAATGTACATTCTGTGATTGTATTGTTAAAAAATAAAAATAAATTTTAGTTTTGTTTTTTTTTCTTTTTTTTGAGAAAATTTTATTTTTAGTTTAAGACAAATTGAATTCGAAATTTATTTCATCTTGACGCTTGAGTTTCCTTCTAAAATGCGATAACTACGATTTTACACGGTACGTATGATAGCAAAACAGTTTAATATTGGGTGTACAAATAAGTTTTGAGGGATTTATAAAAGATGGTGTAACTAGTATTAAATCGCATCGGATCATCTTGTAACTATATTAATGTTAAAACGTCATCATTTCCCTCTAAAAATCAGTATGTGTCTTTCACTGAAGTGTAAAGAACATATTTTTTTGTGATCTAACCAAGTCAACCTTTGTGACTCAAAAACACAATTTGCGGGAAGCGCTGCTTTTCGGTTTTAATTTGAAGAAAAGTGCAGCTGATGAACATCGATTGCTGTGTCAAGCATATGCTGAACATGCTCGATTGAGTGGCGATTTTGACACCAGTGACAAAGAACGCGAAGGAAGACCAGTAAAGTTTTAAGACGCTGAGTTGGAGGTGTTATTGGACCAAGATTCAAGCCAAACTCAAAATGAGCTCACTGAAGCTCTGGGAGTGACTCAACAAGCGATTCAAAACCATTTTAAGGCCATGGGTATGGTGCAAAAACAAGGAAATTGGGTTCCGTATGAACTTAAGCCAAGAGACGTCGAACGCCGTTTCTTCACGTGCGAGCAACTGCTCCAAAGACAAAATCGGAAGGGTTTTTTGCATCAAATCATGACGGAAGACGAAAAATGGATCAACTACGACAACCCAAAGCGTAGAAAATCGTGGGATAGGCCCGGTCATGCATCAACTTCAACGGCCAAACCGAATATTCGTGGAAAGAAGCTAATGCGGTGCATCTGGTAGAATCAATTCGGAGTGATCTATGAGCTACTCTAGCCTAACGAAACCATCACTGGAGAACGCTGTCAACAACAATTAGCTTAGAACAAATTGCATTGGTAGAAGTTTTCTTAACTTATGATTAAGTCCTTCCTGCCAAACGCTGTCAAAAGCCTGTGCAATATTTAAAAATATCGTTGAACAGACTTTCTTCTCTTTAAGTGCTTTCTTGATTATATTCGTTATTCTGTGTACTTGTGACTCAATTGTTGAGTGTTAGTTACGAAAACCAAACTGGTGATTTGGGATCAACTTTTTCTCTCAATTATCGGATTTAACCTTTTTACCAATAGCTGCTCAAAGAGGTTAGACACAACTGGCAATAGCAAAATTAGCGCATAAAATGAGATTTCATGCGATGGTTGCCCTGATTCTGGGATGACTACTTTTGCAATTTTCTACAAGTTGGGTACACATTTGATTCTAAAGCCTGCATTTATAAGACTGGAGAGCTTTATCAGTGCTTCCCCTGGTAGTTCTTTTAATATTTCTGTAGTAAAAGGGCAGTCACCATGAGATTTTTTCGATTCTATTAACGTTTATCTCACTCAAACATACCTCCTTTTGTGTAGTCGGTAGAATTTTTTCCTTTCTTATACATCTTCCTCAAATATTATTTCAGCTTACAATGTTTGGTCGTCATGTGGTGGGAACATTTTTTCGAGGTACTCAGCAAATCTTTCAGTTTAATCTTCATTATTTCTAGTCCAATTATCACCTGCTATTCTGATTGGAGGAATCTGCATTATTGATCTTTTAACTCTGTTAGTTGCTTTCCAAAGTAAATAATCGGTACTGGTATCGTTAGTTAATTTCTTAGATAGTTACTGATTATTCATCTTTTAATTCTTTGATCTCTATAGTTGTTAAGTAGCTTGCTTGCTGCCATATTTTTCCTAATCTTTTTTTTTCTGCTAGGAGTTCTCCAACTTACATAGGGTAGTTTTTTATTATATTTTTATTGGGGCTGGTTTATGCAGGCGTTAAAGGCAACTAGCTCTACGACCTATAAAGTTATTTTGTGCTCTAGACCCTACTTAGTTAACCGTCCAGTCGATATTCGGCTCCTTATGAACCTGATAACCTCTCTGGACGATAGCTGCATCACTTCGTCTGGGCTCAATGTTCTCCCACCTAAGTGTTGTAGTCGTTGGTGGAAGATGGATGTTCATTGTTCCGCTGATCCCACTTCGCTCTTACAGAAGAGGCATCTTAAGGGAACATGGCCTGTGAGGAAGCCGGTTAGTAGCCTCAACTCAGGTTTCCTAATTACGAGCAGTTCTTTGATTCTAGTAGAAGGTGATATAAATCTCTTCGCCTGTCATATACCTGGAATTCTGCACCAGTAGGAGGACTTTTCCCTCTCTTCAAAGAGCCTTACCACTGCATCAAGGTAACACTTAGTGACCGCGCAGAAGGGCTCTGACCCATGAAATTTTCAGCCTCATTCGCCGCGATCCCAGTATGGTCTGGTACCCACACAACAGATTTGAACGGATCGAAAGAGCCAATGGCCCATCTTACTTTACTGGAAGTAAAAATCCCATTGGGTTAGTTCTGTATATAATTTACAATTTAACACTTTGTAAATGGGCAAACTGTTGAACTTTTTTCTAAATGCTCGTCGTTACTTAACGGAACCATTAGGTTAATTTCCTTCTTCTAAAAACCTGCCTAAAGCACTCCTAGTTAGTGTGATTATTTACTAGAAATGGGTTTTCTTCTTTGATTTTTTCACTTATTGTCATGAGTATCGGAGAACGATCTAAGTTTTAGCCCTGTCTACTAATACATAATTACAGATGTGTTTATACTTACGAAGAAATCAATCAGATCTGGTATTTTGTTTGGATCAGTTAGCCAGTAGGTTGGTTTTCCAATTGATGGCTTCCCAACAGCATTTCCTGATAGCTGTTACGAGTTCTTTACCTTTAGTCGTTGTTAACCTAGAGTCCCAACGATTATTTTTTGCATTAAAGTCTCCTCTTTAATGAGAAAACACAAAACCTTTCTCTAGTTTACTGAATAATCCGTGAAAATCTTTTCTTTTAATGAGTGCTTCGGTGGCCAGTAAATACCAACTATACTATAGAGTTATTTTGGGTTCTGCTATTAGCAAATGCAAATACATGTGTATTTAGGAACACATGCAATCTTATTGATCGGCATTTTAGTACAAACTTCTAAGCTTCTATGCTGTACTCTAGTTTCTGAAATTGTATATCAATTTAAGTGTTTGGCTTATACCGTCAATTTGAGCAGTTCTTCAAAATTATATAAACATTAATTAATGGTATTGGTTTTCGTAATATAATTTTGTTGTGTCACAAACAAGTGAGTTATTTCTAAAATATCATAAAATATAGTCTGCTTGAATGTATATATTTTATGTGTAGTAACAATTCAACTTTCTAGGTTCTACTACTCATTTTTCATATCATATAATTTAAACTAATATTATTTGTACTTTGGCCCTACCCGAATACTGTGATAAATATTCACGCGTAATAATTTATACTATAAAGGTTGATGCACAAGTTTTGATTTAACATTTCGCATTCACTCGTTTTAAGCCAATCAACTAATTCAAATGACAAAACAAAACCGTCCCTTATTCTATTAATGAGTTGAAATATTTTTAACTTTTAAAAATTCTTGCTTTTCAATGCCTTACTTATAGTTAAACCAACTACAACCGACTCAGAAGGAACCTTTTCAGGAAATTTTTGCAATTAAATTAGAAGCCGTCTTATTAATTTTTTGAATAAAAAAATGAATTTGTATCTGAATTGGAATTGAAAACAAAAACTATGAAAAAAAACTTTATTTAATGGCGTTTTTTAGCGAACTAACACTAAGTGCGATTTTATTATCCGGTTTTAACCGGTTGACCGAATTTAAGATTGAAAAAAAAAAACGTAAAACCAGGACTTGACCGTTTTACTTGGGAGCTGACGGTAGAAATAATTTTATATGAATTTCTCAACAAAATAAATTTATTAAAAATTAAATGCAAATTGATTCTCACTTCAATCTAATTTTATTTCATAGAAACTAAAATTCCATCCAACCTTTAATTTTCGAATCTGCACAAATTAAATAATTATTTTTTCTTTTTGTGTGTTTTTCATTTCAATTCATTAATTTATATGATTTTAATACGTTCCGAAGATTGTAAGAGACTTCAATCCAGTTTCGAACTAATGAGCTTATGATTATGAAAAAATCAATCTTCTCAACAGGCCGCGGCGACTGGACTGATTATACCACAATTTACATTCTTTATATACAGAATGTGCTGTACGTTATGTACTAGCGAATCATACTAATACAGATAAATTCTCTTACAATTTTTTCTTCTTCACGACATTCATAAAGCTCTATTTCTGTGTACGCTAATTTTACTTTATTAATTTTTTTTTTAATTTTTTGAATTAACATTCAACAAAAAATTAATAAAGTAAAATTTAATTCATATTTTGGTGTCCATGTTTAGAGAATTAATAATGAAAAATTTATTAGCTGACTCCTTTCAAGTAACAGAAATAATATTACTGTAAAAGAATGTGTATCGGTACTTAATTAAAATATAGAGTTTACAACAAACCAATGTATTTTTATTATTTAACATGTTTCCATGAACATCCCATGAATAAGATTAGGTTGAGTTGAAATTAGATTTTCGTTAATGTCAAAATGGCGTCCATAATTTCCATGAAATATAATTAGTTTGAGTTGAAATGTTGACACCACTTAGAACAAAGAAGATTGTTCAGGTTTTGTATGTTGCGATTGCGTATTTGTTGGTGTTTTATTTTTTTTTTCTAAATAATTTTTTATGTTTTAAATTGATTGTAAATTATTTTAACGTGGTAATAAATATCAATTTTTACCAGCGGAAATCAATTTTTACCAGTTTTAGTTGTCGCCATTCTTGTTTTCAATGCTACTAGTTTCGTTGGATCAATCTGTTTCCATGAATATTAAATCCAACTCAAGCCGGTTTGAACCTTACATAGAAACATGACAATTTATACACGAAATTTCCTACAGTTTGTATTTTGACGTTTAAAACCTTACTAAGAAAGACTAATTTGGTCAAACTTGCTTAATAAAATGACCATGGTCAGTGAGGAGTGCCGTCTGGAAGCTGTAACAAAATCCGTTTAGTTCGTTCGAAGAATTGCTAATGAACGATATTCTGCCGATTGCATCCAAAAAAGGGTGTAACATTCACCTCCGTTGTTGATTTGGAGCAGCAAAAAAGGATCTGGCTCAATTTATTATGTTGACAAAACAATAAATATATTTTATCAATGTTTTTGTTGAATGTTAATTAATTCATGTAATTTCTAATATGCTACCGGTGGTTAGACCATTTTAATTGTGTTTCGATTAACACGAGAAGTATATTAGTATTTACGAACAGTAATTCAACGAAACCGACTAATAGACAGAATTCTATTTATTTAATTAAATGAGTTTAATATGTTTCGAAGATTGTAAGAGAATCCAATCCAGTTTTATATTATATTCCAATCCAGTCAATCCTAATATACTTCTCGTGTTAATCGAAACACAATTAAAATGGTCTAACCACCGGTAGCATATTAGAAATTACATGAATTAATTAACATTCAACAAAAACATTGATAAAAAAAGTAAAAATTAGCTTACACACAGAGCAGTGTGAATGTCGTGAAGAAGAAAAAAATTGTAAGAGAATTCATCTGTATTAGTACGATTCGCTAGTACTTAAATCACAGCACATTCTGTATATATAGAATGTAAATTGTGGTATAATCAGTCCAGTCGCCGCGGCCTGATGAGAAGATTGATTTTTTCATAATCATAAGCTCATCAGTTCGAAACTGGATTGGATTCTCTTACAATCTTCGAAACATATTAAACTCATTTAATAAATATATATTGTGTTGACATAAACATAAACATCTTGAATAATTCAGCAACAGTATTTGACTTTTAAACAAACCAATGCATGCCCATTTTTCATTTGACACGAAATGGCATACATTTGATAAAATTTAGTCAATAAAAAAACTACCGTTCGGTATGTATTAGTAGCCATATTTCATCGAGAATGCTGAATTAAATAATTCCACAAATGTTTTGGATTTATTTAAATCTACCTTAAATTTAGTTATCAGATTTCGCACTAGATGTCATTATTTTCTATTTTATTTTAAAGATTGACAATAAAAAGGATATTTCGAAAGCATCTGGCCGCTGATGGAAATTTTATTTAGGAAATCAATAATTAACGCCATGTGTTAATTTACTGTTTCCAATTTCGAAATATTGTCAACGAAAAAGTTTGTGGCGTTTTTTCAGACGTCGAATAACCAAGAGCAACAATTTTTTGAACTTGAAGAACTGTATTATTCGACATTTAAGATCACTTATTATTAAAAAAATTGAGGTGTGGTTAACACCCGACTTTCTTTTACGAACGGGGATTTTTGAGATACTTGAGATTTTTGAGATACCATATTAAGGGATTTTTGAGATTTTTGAGATACCATATTAAGCCAATTTCTGATAAATTTAATATTTTTATTTTTTTATTTATTTCTGTTTGTTTGTTGTTTTATTTTTTTATTTGGAACATTTTGATCCTAATATTTTTTTTGTAGATCTTAAATTTTTTGGGGATATTTGTAAATAAATGTTCTGGTTCACGGAAGCTACCATTAAGGATTGGCCAATTTTCACTAAAACCCCCAATTTATGAAAAAAGCTTTAATATGAAGTTTTAGTTCGATTGGTTAAAACATTTGCGCTTTAGAGAAGACACAGACAGACAGACAGACATAATGATGTCAAGGGCTTAGGGTTTTCTTTATTTTGATGTTTTGTTCTAGCTTATTAATGTTTTTGTATGCAGGAGTATACATACTTGTATTTGTTTAACGTCACTTCTAACGTATTATGTAAATTTGTTTAATGTTATTATGATAATGATTGGCCGTAAATTAAAAGAACACGCTACATCGTCAAAGCCAAAAACTTATACTAAAATAAAACAAACATTATGTTGGAAATGTCAAAATTACAACAAGTAGCATCTACGTATGTTCGTTAATGGTAGCTGTGTTTTCTATTCGATCCCGAGAGCTGCTATCGAGAGGCATCATTTTTCTATACCTAAATTTAAACTTGGTGCGCTACTTAAAGGCAAACTCAATTTATGTAACATCAAAATAATATTTATAATTCATTTTTTTAGTGAAAACTTGATATAAAAAATATTTGGCCTATTTATACGGAGCGCTGTCAATGGCCAATTTTTATACAACGGCTCTCGATAGCAGTTATCGGGAACTAATAAAAAAACGCAGCTAATATTGGTTTTCCACTGGGTTTTTGTAGGTTTAATCCCTGGTTTGAGTTGCAGTGTCAATGTTTAATCAATAAAGCACAAATGCACATTGAGGATCGGTACGACGAAGTATTGGATAAAATGATTAACCCTGGTGTTTTTATCCGTATTTATTTCATAAAGAAAAGATCAGTCGTCGAATAACCAAGAGTTTCGCCATCTGTATGTTTTCGATAAATATATGTACATAAACTTGATTAACAATAGTGTATTATTCAACAAGCATTTAATGATAGCTGTTATTCACGAAGATGAAGTTTACCGACACGAGCCGATAGGCGAGTGTCGTAAATCATCTGAGTGAATAACAGCCATTATATGCGAGTAGAATACGATACTTTGTCCACGACCGATAAAATATTGTATTTTATTTTCAAAACCGTTAAATAAACCTAAAATAATTTACGTCAACATTTTGACGTCTCAATTTAATAATAATGAAAATAGCAAAAGACTACTAGATAAAATTTCAAAGATGAAATTTTTATTTGGTAGTAGTGAATAATGGAAGAAGGGACTACTAGATAAACTAGCAGTGAATAATGGATACCATTATAATTGAAGAAACAAACGTATAATGAGTATATTATACGTTAGTCGTGGACAAAATAACTTTATTAGAGAAGCTAACGCTTTCCCATTGTTTTGGCTGACACTTCGGATGCCTGCTCTTATCAATATTTACACCTTAAATTTATTTATTTTTTAATTAACAATGAAAGTTATTAAGTTAATGGAAGATTTTATGTTATGCTGGAAAATGGTGAAGGAAATTTTCTTCTAAGTCCATTTACCTATACAACTTCGGATTTTTAAGAAAATTGGTCCAATGGAACTAGACTTATGGTATTAGTGATTATTTTAGAATATATTTTTTTCGCGGAAGTGATTGGTATATGAGATATTTAAATTTTAAAAATTTCATTTGTTACGATTACGGTTACGTCAGCAACATAATTGTTTTATTATATAAATGTATTGCTAGAAAGATCGGTAAATTGCCCTTTTTACAAAAATTGTTTAAATAATGTTTCCCCATTTTCCCAGAATACGCCTTCCTTCTCCAAAATATTTCTCCCTTTTCTAAAATACGCAACTAGAAAAGAGCTGAAAATTCCCCTCAATTTTCATTATGTTTTAAAAAATATTGTTACGGTGACACAAGTTATAATGGATTAAGTTAAATTAATAGCGCAAAGTTTCACTGTACTAAAATGGAATTTTCCATGATAAAACTGTTCTTAATGTTTCTAGACTATTCTTACTCGAAAAATCATGCTTTCTAGAAGTTTGTTTTTTGTACATAAAAAGGCGAACGAGATCGAATTAGAATCATTAGTATTTGGTAAGCGATCTTGTGAAGATAAAAAAGGAATTAAAAAGTGATTTAAAAAGTGTTGTAGTACGATTTAAAAAATTATAAGTGATCAGTAGAATTTGTGCAAATATTATAAAAAGTGATTTTGGAATTATTGTTAATAAATTGTGTTACATTGATCGTTTATGTTAAATTAAAGTGGTTTGTTTTATTCACAATCCAGTGATTCGAACCTTGATTGACAAGGCAAAAACGTAACAATATTTTAAAGAACTTCCCCCTATTTTCTTTTTTGATGAAATCAATATTTTCTAATTAGGCTATTCAGTATCAGATATCACTAATGTTAATAAAATAATCAAAACACAATAACAATTACTGTGTTCCATTGGAAACAATTTGCTACTACCAAGACTTGGGAGTAAATGCTCAATGAAACGCGAATTTTTGTGACAGTAGTAAAACATAACCTCAATTTAAATAAAACTGGTAGATTTTGACAAAAAATACCTTGTTCCATTAATAATGATAAGTAATAAAACATTAAATGATAAATAATAAAAATACATAATAGCAAACTAAGATAATAATAAAAAATTATTTTAATTTTTTTGTGATCTAAGAAGGGAGAAAAGGACAAGTTATGGAAAGAAAAGGACAAAAAATAAATCAAAACTAAATTTATTAAAATTTTTCTCAACAAAAAACCGCTAATGATAAACAAAAATTACTTATTTTGAAAAAATCACATTTCCTATAAGCAAAATCTATGGGAATTTTTTAAACTAAAACCACCCTGGCGTTAATTTTTTGCGTAACTGCTTCTAACAACTACACTATTATTTGAGCATGAGTAGTTGCGAGTAGATATAAGTCCCTGTGAGTAGTTTGGCCAATGGAACAAGCTTAATGTTAGTACATACACCGTTCCATGTATTAAATTGTAATTTTTAAAATCTAAATATATGGTGTACCAATCACTTCTGCGAAACAAAATTATATAAAACTAATCGTGATTAAGTCTAATTAAAGAAAAAGGACTTTTTAACTCCTACTTAAAGGAAAAAATCAGGGTAATAAGTTAGCCATTAAGTTGCTATAATAGTATGATGAGATGGCTGCAAAATGATTAACTTTTCGTAATTTTCGTCAGAGCGAAACGAAAAGTGTAATTTAAACGAGAACTACACAAACTCAACCGTTGAATTTTGAATTATATAATCCTCTTCTCAGAACACGGTTATTGATTAAATCACAAAAAATTATTCGCGTATAATTGCTTGAGGGTTTAACTTTCGGTTAATCACCAGGTCTAATAAGTGATAATGGTGTGTATTGCATTTTCCATTAATTAAACTTATGTACCTACTTCTACAAAGATTAGGGACACAAAAATTTACCGACGAGCGGACTATTATTAACACTCGACTACTATAAGTCGTCAAAGTTTGCTTTCTTACAAAATATAAGCAAAATTTGTATGTAAAATAATTAACATAATTAAGTTTTTTCGATCCGAAATTGTTAAAAACGTGTATCATCAGCGAAAGTAAGTATGTATGCAAAGTATGAAAGGAATTGGTTCGGTAGAAGTAGGTGAAAATTGATTGCAAGAATTGATCCAAACGGAGGTTTGAAGTAAAACAAAAGTAATAAAATAAAAGTTTAAAACATAAACGTCTACTCGTTTAACGTTCTTTTGATAAACTTAGGTGCATTTAC
The DNA here is from genome assembly GCA_958295665.1 of Tipula vernalis. Classification (NCBI taxonomy): domain Eukaryota; kingdom Metazoa; phylum Arthropoda; class Insecta; order Diptera; family Tipulidae; genus Tipula; species Tipula vernalis. The sequence continues at coordinate 207,591,044 of OY282559.1, read as the reverse complement.
CAAATTTAGTGTACTTATCTTGCCTATTGGTTCGAACTAAGTGAAACTTTATTAAATGAAACAAAATTCTATCAAAAGAAGTTAATTCATCATAATCGGTTAAGAAATATCCTAGTTACATGCTAAAAACGGCCATATTCCAGCTAATTTGTAGTTTTGGAATGATAATAGCCATGTTTTCAATGAGAACTGCACCAGAAGTCGAAAACTTTAAATCCCTTTTATTCTATGTAAACCAAAAAGAAATAAATTCATAAAACGGCAATATGTAGCGTATTTAACATAAATATACATTTTAAGACGTCATAACTCGCGATTGCACTCGATAGATTCCTGGGTTTATCAAGTGGTAGGAAATATTCTATTTTTAAAAGTGCCAGCATATTATAGGTGAAAATACAGTTTCGATTATAATTTAAAGTTCATTCATGTGCAATATAATTTAAAATGGATCTACTATGAAACTATAAATAAAATTGACCCAGAAAATTATGTACACATTTATGTTAATCAAATTCCTAGAGCGAGGTGTCATCACTTTAAGGCTGGGATAGGAACAGTATTATCCAAAAAAAAATTCTAACCGAAAACTGCCGTTGTTTTCCGAGAAATCCCATAAAAAAAGTTTTTTTGCCCGAGTTACATATATCTTAGGAATGAAGTAATCGCTATTTATTTTTTTATTTTTTACAGTAAATGAAATTATTTTTCCAACTAAAGGCATATCCTCCAACCGGTCGCAAATAAACTATTTGCGCTAGAAATATCAGTTTTTCAATTGAAAATAATTTCTTTTTTCGAGTAGTATTTGCTTTTGCTACGGAGTAGTAAAAACCTTATGAGGAAGCTACTAACGATTTTTTTATGACACAAATAAAATAAAATAAGTCAAGATAAATAATATTAAAGAATAAATGTGAGTTGCAATGCATTTATTTTTTCATATTAATATTGCTAACTTGAGGATGGAGAATATATCCCTAAGTTTACCGAGTTTTTGGGACCGGAAAACTATTTTTATGTTTTTTTAATATTTTTTAATTTTGAGTTTTTTCAAAAATCAAAAACATTGATTTAAAAAAGTTGTTCTACGGAAATTATGGTAGCTCACTTAATTCTGCGTAAAATGGTGTATCAAAAAGCTAGAGGTGTTGCACCTAAGAAAAACTAGCAAAAGTTCTGGATTGAAAATTATGACCTTTAGATTTCCGCCCGTGGAGGTCATTAAATAAGGAGTTTCTTTTTATCGGCCACTGCGCCGCCATTTTGTTTTTTAATAATTACAATAACACCAAAAAATTGTTCGTATACTTCAAGACTTATATAAACATGTAAACCCGAATTTAAAAATATCGTTTCGTTTTTCTTTAATAAATTGGAGAAAATAACCCTTGATTTCGCTCGCACAAGGTGTTATTACAATTATAAACGAAAACACGCTTAAAACAACGATATTCATATAAATAACTAGTAATTCGCCTAGTATTGGTAATTTTCGCAAGCGTGTCTTTGGCGTCAATTACATAAAATCGAACATTCACAGGGAAGATTGCATCCTTTACTGTAGCTGCATGCAAGGCTGGGCAAATTACATTACACTGAGTAATTAAAATACTTTTAGTAATTACAGCAAACTCAGTAATTAAAATACAAATTACAATTACTTTCGAGTGTAGTAATTAAAATACAAGTTAGAATTGCTTTGAATTGTAATTTGTAATTAAAATACAAATTACAATTACTTTACATTTGTAAATTGATAAATTTGATTTAACAAAATTCGTTTATTGAAAAAACGTTTCATTAGAACAACGATTATTAAGATTAGTTTTTATACATATGGCTCTGGAACAAGATTTCAATAAGCCTTGTAAAAATTTAAATAAGAAATTTCAAAAACTGAGGTAATTAAAATACAAATTGCAATTACTTAGAATTTAAGTAATTAAAATACAAGATACTGTTACTTGGAAAATGAGTAATTAAAATACAAATTACAAATTGGAATTGGAATTTTAATTACGTAATTCAGATACATGTAATTCATTACTGCCCAGCCTTGGCTGCATGCTTCTTTTCTTGTTTTTTAAATATTATCACATTCTGTTCTATTTAACCCTAAAGCTCTTAACAAGAGCCTGTGAGTCTCTAACTCTGTAAAAGAAAATTATTATTTTTTTAGTTTAAATTATGTTTTTTTTAATAAATTAATTAATTTTATAAAATAATTAAATGTTTATTTTCAATAAAATTAAATTTTTACAAACAGTTCCGTGCCAGAGACTGAGAGGCTCTTGCTAAGAAGATATGTTATAAAATATGTTAAGAGCTTTAGGGTTAATCATGAAGGCATTCCGATTAACTTAGCCTGTGTAACGCACGTTATCTCAAAGAGAAGAAGTTAGAATATTCTTTTAGTTAGAATATGTTGAACAAAACCTATACTGTTAGCCACATTAACAAGGCGTCTGAATCCTGTGGTATGTTCCACAAAAATAGTATTGCAATTTATTCTTTCTGTTTAACCCCTACCATAATGTAGCAAGTACAATTATCCTCTTCATTCTATTACCTTTCTCGCATTAACTTATATCTTTGGTTCAGTTTGAGCATTTGAATGGTAAACAACTATAGCCCCATTTCTTGACGTTTAATCCGATCCGAATAAGATCATGTTTCATGAAACGACAAGCAATAAAAACCACTTCTCGGCTCAAAATTCTCGTCACTATGGGTTAAGAAATGCAGCTTAAAATTAATTGTATAAAAAGCATTTTGGAGTGGTGTTCTTAGTTACCTAACCCAAAGGACCAAAAATGATTGTGAAGCAGCTAGCAAATTACACTAAAACATCTGTGCCATTTGTAAACAAGTAGATTAAGAGCTATAGAGATTGTGGAAATGAAAATGACTTACCAGGAAGAGGCTTAGATAGACACTGCAGAGAAGGATTATAAAGTCATTTTTAAGTTGTTCGAGATAAATCCAACAATAAACCTACGACAAGCAAAACAAAAACTATGTGAGAATGGTGTTAAAGTGTCAATCAACACAATTCGACGAAGGCTTGGAGAATTCGATATTAAAAATAGGAGCATACAGTATAATTTATTGACGGAGCGGCACGTCGAAAAAAGTTGACTTGGGCAAACGAAACTGGAGTCTTATGAAGACATAGCCTAGAGAAAAAAGAATAACAACCACAAGAAGGTTATTCGCATTCTCAAAAATGTTTGGAAAGACTTTACTCCAGAATATGTGAAATAATGGTTAAATTAAGTGTAAGTTGCTTTAGGAGATGTCAGTCTATAACAGACAACAATGGCGACTGGACTTCATACCAAGATAATTGCAAAATTAGTTTTACTGTTTATTATGGGAAGTAAAGATCAATATGTTAATCAATTGATTTTTTCGGCTTTTTTATAGACAAATATATTAATTGTTCATGGCAATCCCAATATTTTCGATTTGGTAAATTAGAAAAATATAGTAAAGAGGCCAATCCTTCAAAACATATCTACTTATTTTTCTGATTTACCAAATCGAAAATATTGGGATTGCCTGCCATGAACAATTAATATATTTGTCTATAAAAAAGCCGAAAAAATCAATTGATTACAGACAGACAAATTAAATTCTTAATAAATATTCGTGTGGGCATAACACACACACAAATGAGGTTTCTCCATGGGTTTTTGATATTTGATGGCCAGATACTTAATGTAAGTGGCTAGAGTGGAATTTTTTGTAGTTTGGTCGTAGCTACCTGATGAGTAGACCAACTTTTCAGTACGAAACCAAACTACCAACATAAAGAACTCATGGAGAGTTCTCATTTTTGCAGAGTAATACATTCTTATAACTCTTTGGGCCTTGTGCTAAAATTACGGGGAGGGGGAAAGATATTTCTACTTTTTTTCAGTAGATATGTTATGAGGGATTGGCCTCTTTATTTTTCTGATTTACCAAATCGAAAATATTGGGATCGCCATGAACAATTAATATGTTTGTCTATAAAAAAGCCGAAAAAATTAATTGATTACAGATAGACAAATTAAATATTTAATCAATAAGTTAATTTATCGCGTTTTTTTGTTTTCTTTGAGAAATTTACTTGTGGAACATATACTGAACATTTCTATTAATAAAAGCTAATATAATCAATATAGGAGAGACAAATCCTCACTTACGGGAAGCGGGTAAAACTTTGTTTTATTGTAAGCCTATTGCGTAACTAAAAAACAAAATGGAAATCAATTACAGCGTTCCTAAGATAACTGTTTTAAAGACCTTGGAAAAATTAAGGTTTGCTCGATTTTTCTTGGAAATCAACGGTCGTTTTCGGGTGAATTTTGTTTTGGACAATACCCCATACCTACCCCAAACTAAAAGTGGTGAGACCCCGCTCTAGATTTTTTTTAGTATTTCCCTTCAAAGGTCCAGGTATAATTTTCTTGAACTAAATGTACATTTTTTTAAAAACACAAATTGTAAGTATGTCAAACTTTCTTTCTTTGAAATTAATGAAATAATAATTACAAATAATCATAAATTTGCAAATTTTTTCTACGGTAAAATTTCTTTTCTCTGACATATTTTTTAAATCCTCAGATATAAATATTTTGGAGTAAATACCTATCGGATAATCGGATAAATATCTGTGTATTTTTTTAAAACCAGTTAACTTAGTAAATTGTTCAGAAAACGCATTTGAAATAAAAAGTCGCAGGTATTCATTTTTATTGATTTTCCGAAGTAATTTAGGAAAATATTGGAAAACTGAACCTGGTTTTCGAAACTTTAAAGAATTGTCGAGCTATTTTCATTCTTAGCTCAAAATCGAATAAAATGAAGTTAACCAGTTATAAATAAAAAATAGCATAGATTTAATCTATGTTTGACAATAGCCACATTTCTTGACACATAGTGATCCGCATCAGATCAAACATTGAAAGCAACCACAAAAATTTAACAAATTTTTGTTTTTGGATCAAAATTTTGATCTGCCTAGCTCTTTCGGTTTCTTTGTCGTTTCATGAATGAAATATGATTTGATTTGGATCAGACCGAACGTCAAAAAATACTGCTATTATAAAGAAACATCTCCCTATAGGTCAATAATAAAATAAAATAAAATCGAAAATCATTGATATCAACTAAATAACTGTTATAATATTTAAATTTAATTTCAGAAATAACTCACCACAATAATTAGAAACATTTAAATATGATAAAGCTAAATATTGGATACAAGAATTAAATTTAATTAAATCTAATACTATTAGCATTTCCAATCTTATAGCTTACTTTGAATTCCAATTAGATGATCCCAATGAGCCCTTCCAATAAAATATATATTTGATTTTCGCTCTCAAAAAACATTTTGCTCGTAAACCTGTAGCTTAAAATTAATTAAAACATACATAAATAAGCGAGTTAGCCCTAGTCGAAAAAAGGTAAAACCCAAGAAAAAATTGTTTTAGGCTAAAATTCTAGATTTAGGTAATTTTTGGGTATATAATTAAAAAAAATATCTTATGCCAATGAGCAGACGTGAGGAAAAAATATGACGAAGTTGGAAAAAATTGCTAATTTAAATTTTTCGCTATTACCTCTAAAACTATTAAATATTTAAAAAAAAGTGATATTAAATTTTTTTAAAAATAGCAATAAGTAGAAATATAAAGAAAAAACCAACATTTCTTCCGGCTTTTCCTTTTTTCTCTTCTTTAACAGTGGCAATTTAAAATATTTTTGTAAAGTTGATCCCTTTAACGGTTTTTGTCCCATTAACGACTGTTCAATCGTTATCGTGATATCCACACATAATAACACAACTCACGGCGACTCTACTAGGAGATTAATCTTTTTCTCTGCTTTTGTTTAAATGCAGAATTACAGCCAAAAGCAATTTATTTTTGGGTTAAACGGACAGACGCCTGGACTAAGTAAGAGTTCTTATTAAAATTCAATTAGCAAAAAGGTAAAAAATTTAAAACAAACATTTTTATTTATATCAACTTTTTCGTATTTTTTATTTTTATTAAATATAATATAATTAGTTAAATATTTTTTTGTGTGTAAGTTTTTTGTTTGTTCTGTTTTCATTTAATATTAATATAAATAATAATCATATTATAATAATTGTTATTAGCCATTAAAATGTACAAATTTGTTATTTTTATTTTTTTTATTTTATTTTATATTAATCTATGTATTATAATTATCCTTTTATTATTGTTTGGTTTTTTATCTACATATTTATTTATTTCCTATCTATTTTTAATTGTCCGAAATTTTGGTACAGAGATCAACAAGATTGAATTAAATTTTAAATGAATGGTATTAATAAAAATATAGCCAGGCAAATAATATATAAATGACGGATAATGGAAAAAGCTGATCCACTAAAAACCCTAACGGCTCTGTATACGGAATGGATCACTCAGCTTGACACGCCTAAATAATTCGAAAGTGAAGCATTATTTTAAAAAGTATTCTAGAACAAAGTTGTCTGTCCTTCAAAGGAACACATAGCTTATTTATTTTGATGGCGTTGAAATTACATATCGAGGTGATAATCAATGTCAAATTCATTTTTGACAAAACCTTATTTTTTTAACGGGATCTTATTTCCGTAAAAAAACAACTTTTACCTTGAAGCATTTTTTACCCTATTCTCACCTCACCGAGAAATATTGTGCAAATGTGACTAGATTCTTGTTTCTGTTTACCCTGTGTTTAGGTGGTCAAAATCCCTTCTTTTCAACTAGTCTTGAAAAAAAATTTCGCTACAAAACTTATCATAATGTTTTCAAAAAAATTTTAGATTAATTTAGTAGGAATTGAAAAATATAGCGAAATGTATTACTACAGAGAAACACGACAAAATACAAAAATATAGTATAATACCCCATACGTAAAGGGTGAACCAAAGAAAACTCACCTATTTTCTAATATCGTTTTCTGAATGTAAATTTTTCGAATAACAGATGTCTCTATAATTCGAATAATAGATGACAATTTTTAAAAAAACATTCCACCAAAAAATCCAAAGGGAAAGTTTTAAAGTTTTAATAATTTTCGAACCAAGCTTTATTATTAATTAAATAAATTTTATTTTTTGCAGAAATGTTAAAACACGAATAGTTTTCGATAAACTGTAGATTTTCAATTTTTATTAGTGGAATATTTTTTTTTTTTTTTGGTTTTAATTTATGCAATCTGTTCTGGGGCTCAAGGCACTCTCCCAACTCTTTCGCAGTTTACTTTTACCGTCCTACTTTATGCAGTAGTAGCCAAATCGAGGACGTACAGCTATAGACCAGTTTTGTATAAACCACCTGCACATTGCATTGCTTCATGCCAACCAATAGTGGTGATATGAAAGGTGCGTCGGCCCATGGATTCTGCACTCTCAACAGACGGTCATAGATTTGTTCATCTTCATCACCGATCGTAATCAGATGATGAAAAATCCCTTTTGCATCCCGCCCCTATAGGAATTCGAACCCGGTACCTCCTGATCCAAACGCTGCAGCTTTAACCAGTGCGCTGTTTAGTCGAATTAGTGGAATATTCTTCAAAAATGGTCAGAGCTACGATGTAAAGGGATTCAACCTTACACCAAATATACTGGAAATTAATTTTGCTTACATTTGCCTTTATTTCGATTAAACTTTTGATTTTTTCACCTAATCGCTTTTTTTTTTGCTTAAAGTACTTTATAACGGGTTTCGTTTAGAGCGTTATTCCTTAGCCAGACCGCGGTTTAATAAATCTGATTTAGCTAAACTTGTTCAAGTACTATACAAAAAAGTAATCATCGAAAATTGACGAAGAGTCTAATAATAGGACTAAACTCGAAAAATACACTAAATCAGATTTATTTAATCGTATGCAGTGTGTCAAGCATATGAGATATGGGGTGTCAAATATTTTAAAAATTTTGAGCACAACCAGGGTTCGATTGTTGCGGCTATTGTATAAGATATAAATATTTTAAAAATTTGAACATGCTTAGAGTATTTGCCTTTTATGAAAAATTAGTTATCCAAAAATTATAGGTTTATTTTAAAGATAAATTTGAATCTGTACAAAATATCTTTAATTTCTTCCTTTTCAATAAAACAAACAATAGAATTGTGATATTTGTTATTTTCTTGCAAAATATAGAATAGTGATCAATCATCTTTTTTGTATTAAATTTGGTTCTTGAATTGAAAATGAGTTACACATTATATGGCCAAAAACACCTTTGCAAGAGTTACATTTTTTTATGTTACAATCTAGGGAATCTAAAAAAAAAATTTTAAATTAACATTCATATTATGCATAGTGCAACCCCTCTTTCAATCAAGTGACTAATGCTATTTGTAATACGTGCTATGACGGTTACGACAGGTCGACAAGTAACAAAACCCCAAAGAAAAACATATTTCCGGAATATGACTGCTGCTAAATTATCATTCAGTTCAGAAACAGACACAGCATGAACAATTATTTACAACCATTAAATTAATAAATAGCCAAAAAATTTGATTCCTCATTACTTCGTTTCACTTCAAACAATGCCGCTTTGAAAAAAGCAAAAAGCTGACGAAAGATACTACTTTATTTATTTATGATAAACTTGGTATTTTTGAGTATATTGTTTCATTCACAATATCGTTTGAAGTAAGAAGTGTGATAACATAGTTAACAACATTTAGGCTAAATGCATGATTTCAGCACATGAAATAATCGGCAATAAAATCGCGGTTCGTCGGTAAGTTACTTAATCTGTATGACTAGTCACACTTGCCTACAACTACTAACTACTCTGTGCTCCGAGGATGGACGTCTAAGAGCATAAATCATAAACTGGTTTTAAACAATTTCAATTCTAACCGAATATGTTTGATAAAATGGCAACCAAATAAACGATGCATACTCCAAAACAGATCTAACGTACGTAATGTAAAGGGTTTTCAATGTGTAAGGGTCCTGCAATTAACCACCATGACGTTTAATTAGTTCCAACATAGAAGAGGCTTTGAACTTTACCCAAAAATCATTTTAGAATCCCATTTCCATCGCACATGCCACTAAAATTCGTTGAGAAATAGAAGTTCCATCATACTTGGCCATATTCCAGAACTTCATCTAAAAATCATTTTAGAATCCCATTTCCAACGCAGATGTTGAATTTCATCATAATCGGTTCAGAAATAGGCAAGTCCCTTCATAGTTGGCAATTTAGGATTCCATTTCGAACGAAAATGTCGGATTTCATTATAATCGGTTTAGGAATAGCCAAGTTGTAGTATTTATGTGTAAACAACTAATATTATTTTCAGTTGCCAAACCAGTTAAATCTTTTCCTTACCATAGTTATGTTAAATATTATTTTAATTTAAAGTTTTGGCTGTAGAAACAAATTAATACATTACACAAAGCCTTTGGGAGCGAAGATAATTGAACTGAGTCATTTAATTATCACCTCTTTTTGAGTTCAACACACCTTACTCAAAAAGGTGTACTTACGCATCTAGAAAATAAATATTATAAATACACTCTGTCAAAAAAGTACCGAGAATTGGTTCATAAAGGTGCTGTTCCATGAGACAATTTTACTGAATAGTAAAATTAAAGGAGGAAAAAAATATATATTTGCTAGATGGGGGAATGAAACAAAAACCCGAATCAGTAAAAAAATATTTGTGTCTATAGTTGTGACACTCCTCTAAAAAGTATCAAATCAAGAAATTTTTATAGGAGTAGCGCTAACGTACGTACATAAAATTTGTATGTGTTGAAAAATAATTCTCGCACCCACTAATAATTTTAATAGGACGACGATTTTATGGTAGAGATTTTTTTAAGTTTTTAGTCTGTGACGGAAATTGTTCGAAAAAATGAATTTCTGATAAATATGAGTATTAATAATATTTAATTTTTTTGATAATTTTGAGATGAAAAAATAATCGAATAAATACTAAATTACTAAATATTTAATTTTTTTAGCAATTATTGGTGGGTTTTTATTAATGTTTTTGTTTAATGTCAAATTGCCCCTTAAAACTTTTGCTATAAAAAAATAAAAAAATAGAACACCTTGTCTTTGTCTATTATATGGTGTTTAATTTTTATTTTCTCTTTTTGGCGTATTTTACTATTCAGTAAAATTTTCTCATGGAATAGCACCATAAAACAAAATATTTATTATTCATTCCAATTTATTGCATCGCCTTCAGAGTAGGCCCCTTCCGAAAAAAAATACACTTATGCCAACGAATAATCCAATCATCACAACATTTTTCAAACGCATTTTCCGGAATCGACTTCAGTTCTCGCCGCGAATTCTGTTTTATGTCTTCTAGCGACTGAAAACGGGTGCCTTGAAGTGGTAATTTGAATTTTGGAAAGACAAAAAAGTCAGCCGGAGCCATATCAGGTGAATTTGGCGGTTGTTCGATGATATTTGTTGAGTTTTTGGTTTGGTTGCCTTGTGAGATGGTGCGTTGTCGTGGTGCAAAATCCATGAGTTTTCATTCCACAAACCTGGCCTTTTTCGACGAATTTGCTCTCTCAAACCAGATAATATTATTCTGGCAAAACCCACTTGAGATGAACTGACAAAATCGAGCACTGTAAACAAGCTAAATGACAGATCAAATTTCACGACAGTTGTATCAACCGTCTTTAAGCGAGCTTTTTAAATGATCATTTCTCGGTATTTTTTTGTCAGAATGTATATAAATAACTAAGATTACGATGGAGTTCGTTGTTTTATTTTAGTTTCATTCCATTCTTCATATGTTTATTATACTGTTTATTCGTTCTTCGAAATATTGTGTTTAGGATTTTGAAATATGTATATGGATCGAAAAATTAAAAATTTCCAAATTCATCACTTCAAAATCATCATAATCATAATACAAAATTGTTTCGTTTCGTTCCGCCTTGTAAGTAGGATGTGTCAAAACGTATGGAAAACCAAAAACATTGTCACAATGTTAAGTTCGAAAGTGAAACAAACCGAAAGAGTTGATGAAATTTCAATAAAAACTTAAACTATAACCTCAATACATTAATTTTGACGTTTGTAGTATACGATATTTATTGTAAATGAATAAAAAAAAAAAAATTTAGATAATACCAAATTAAATTCATATTAAAAATATAAGAAATATTATTAAAATGGATTGAAATAAAAAAAAACGAAACGAAAGTGATGTCCAGAATGCCGGGTGGAAAACGAAACGAAACGAAACGAAACGGGACCAAAGGGAACCTTTGTGCCTCCAGCCTGACTATGCAATTCGACGACTATTTTCGTCGGCTGTCGTTTGTATTAGAAGGTACAGGAAGAAAAAAAGAAAGGAATAATTAATGTTTTCCTTTTTCTTCCTGTACCTTCTAATACAAAACGACAGTCGTCGAAAATAATCGTCGAATTGTATAGTTAGACTCATGTAAAAAGTTAATTTAAAAAAAAATGAAAAACGCGTAGCACAAAAAGAACATACAGTATAATGAAATTCAAAAATTATAATTGAGTGTTTTTGATGTTTTTATGAAAAGTAGAATACAATACCAGAGTTTTAAAGAGAAAAATATGAAAATACTTACAAATGTATTACAGTTTTTGAGAAAATTGGAAAAATGCATTTCAGTTGGCATTTTGAAACAGGAGAAATTAACGTGTATTAGTTTTTGGTTCTATAGGTTTTTTCTATTCTGTTATCTGTTATAATTTTCTTTTCAACCATAAATACACCAACATGTTCTTAAATTTCTTTAAATATTTCACACCCACACCCCGCCCTATCTTATACAACAACAACAACAAAAAAGCAGGATTCTAAAATATTTTTATTTTATATGGCACTAAAGATTCAAGGAAGAAATAAAATTAGGAAATTTAATAATAACTTCCAAAATCATGTGACCATGGATTTTTCACCATGTACGAGTCTGTAGTTATTGTATGTATGTATATACAATTTTTATTACATATTAAATATATTTTAATATGTATTTCTTTCTATTATTTTTGTGTTATTTCAAAATATTAATGAGTATTTTAATTTAATGATAAATGAATAAACTTTAAAAATTAATAAAATGGAAGAATTATGTAAACTTTAATATTTTAAAAATCACAGTATTAATTTAAATAATTATTGTTTTATGTGTCTATGTAGAGTTGACTTTTGTACAAATCAGTTTTTTATTTAAATAATTTAAATAAAATTAATAATAATAAAATACAATGATGAGTAAAAGCATTTTCTTTTTGATAATCATATAGCCAAAATTATAAAATTCTTGAAAATGATTACATGAGTTTAAATACTTATTAATAGAACTGAGTTGATTACAATATGTAGCTTATTTTTAATAATAATTATACATAGCACCAGTTTTTAATTATTACTTTAATTATTTATGTATATATTTTTTATATGATATTTAAATTAAATAATGGTATATAATTATATTTAATTATTTAATTAGTTTGTTATATATTTAATTTAAATATTTATTGTTCATGGAATAAACGATATGTATCGTTTGGTTGTCTTAACAAAGTTATTTAAATTAAATAGGCTTACATATATTATAATAATTTACAAATAATAACACTAAATGAATTATATTAAGATAACAATAAAATAACAAAGCATAATAAATAAAGAAATAAATCTTAGTTTCAGTTATTATATTTTATTTTCAGTTATTATATTATTTCACGAACATCACTGATTCTGATTTGGTAAAAAATCATATTTTATTGTTTTTATTATAAGTAAATTAATTCAGTGTTTATGTGTTATTATTATTAGTTAAGTTTTAAAACAGTTACATTCAGAAATGTTTTAATATATGTATATATATATATATCATTTAATTCGAAAACGACTTGTGGAATTACTGTATGTATGTATACATATTGAATGTAAACCATATTATATGTTATATAAATATTAGGGTTTCTTCATGTCCCCAACGTAGCGACCTTTAATGACTTAAAAATTAATATTATAAAGAGTTCAGTGAAAGGATGGAATAATCTGAATATTTATTTTACCACTCAAGTGGTTTAAACGATCTTTTGTACATAAGAGGAATAAAAAATAGTACATAATGTCCAGCATACTAATTAATTTTGTCTCACTTTCGGTTTAGCCGGAAACGCCTCCACTTTTTAATTTTTTACTATAATATCTTGAGGCATTTTTGGCTAAACTGGAAGTTAAAAAAATTCGAATAATATTTGGGCTGTACTCTGTATTTTTTATTCCTCTTTTATAGACAAGAGATCAAGATTTTCCATATTATCACCCATAGTATAATACATACATATACGTATGTTTATAGTGTAATATTTCAAATCGTTTTAGTTCCTTCCAACATTGCGAAACGAGAACAAGAAATTCTGAACATTAGTTTTTCTATAGGTAGAACAAAATTAAGGAGTGTTCCACGAAAATTACAAACAAACAAAAATTTTAATAAATATTATCTATGCATTTGTACCGTATAGAGTGCCAAATATTGAATATCTCCAAATAATGTATCACTAGCCTATTGGTCACTAATTTCCTATTGTTTGGAACCGTGGTATATTATTACGGAAAAAATGTATTTCAAAACCGCAAAAAAAGAAAATCCGTACCAAATCGTGTCGACCAAAATGTTTTTTTTTTTAATTAAACCCAGCTTGAGAACATTTAATAGTGTTTTCAAATAGTAAGTAGTTCGGATTCCATTTCCGAACAATATTGTAACATGGTATTCTATTAAGGTATTAATGTTCCATGGTAAATTAATTGGTAAGCTACGGTCCACCCTATTCATTTTAAATCCAACTGTTATTCGGTTGGATACAAGCAGTATATTAAATTCAAAATATTAATACTTCATAGTTTATAGTTTATCGCGAATTATTTTAATAGATTTATTTAATTTAAATGCATTTACAATACATCGAAATATTTAATAAAAAAAATTCCCTAAAAATTGTCGAACGTATGCATACAGCAAAATTCAAATTTTAAATTAAACGAATTAATCATAAATTCAATATCTTGCCGGTCCCTTTTTTAGATTTTATAATAGCCTCCAATCGTTTTGAAATATAGACAACTTTTTTTATAATACATGGTTCGATTTTCCCCATTCTTTCTTATATCGCCCTATAAATATTCTCTTGGATTCAGGCTTGAATGCTGCGGAGGTGTTCTCAGTTAGGATTTTTAATTAAAGGAATTAACGTTTCGAATGCTACATTGATGGGTTCGGCACCCTTTTCTTGCTGGAAAGCAAAATCGGTAACCTAAACCGAAACGACTTGCGCCGGAGCCCCCCCTCCCTCCCCAACCAATGCAAGGAAAAAAATGTGAAGACTCAACAAAAAAAAAAAAAATAATTAATTAAGTCCCTGACAAATTTTCAGAACTTACGGTTGTAACAGGGGGAAAGCTGTATGTGGTTAACAACTTTCAAAAAAAAAAAAAAAAAAAATTATGCTAACAAAAAAATATACTAACTATCAACTACTTAGGTGTCTGATGTCTGGAACCGGTTCGAGTCTTTAAAACTAACATACCTTTCCTTTCCTTCGGTCTTGTTATGTGTAAACGGTGTGTACGGAGGGCCTAGCGTCCTCCGGAAGTCTAGCTTAGCCTTGGTCGTACATTCTGATCAAAAACTACAAAAACTAACTAACTTCGAAATATTTTAGGCGATCCTATATAATTGAATATTTTATTATAAATAGTTTGTGGACCATCTTACTGTTAGTGAAATATTAAGAACATTTTCAGTACCTAAAATTTTCGAAATGCTATTTTCGTAATAGTAGTAGTGAAATCATAAATTAGATTCTGGGCCCGTATTCTTGAAATTCACCGAAAAAATTCGCCGGTGACTTTGGTATGAAACAATTTAAATTTTCGACTGAAATGATGTATTTCACTAAAAAATAATGGGGGACTTTTATTGATCGAATTTCAAGAATACGGTTGAAACAGAGATTATAGGAATATACGATATATATTCCCATGATTTTTGGTTGAAACCATTATACAAATAACGAAGAGAGTAATAAAAAAATAATGAAATTACGAAAGAGATTGATGAAAAATGTCAGTGAAATTGAGAACATTAAGTGAAGCAGACGCTTGCTTTACTGCAATTTTTAAAAACAGTTTTCTGGCATTTAAAATGACAAAACTGTTCCAAATGAACTGGATCGATTATACTTTACATACTTTAAATTATATATTAAATTAATCAGATTTTTCAAAACAAATATAAAAGTTAAATATATAATATTTCCAAATATGTATAGTAGCTTTTTATCTGTGGAATTAAACAAAAACAGGACATCTGTAAAAAATTACTTTTTCAGTTTTTGCTGCTACTCGTTCCGGAATCGGAAGCGTAACCTTCTAATCTATAAAAAAGGCGAAAGGCAAAAGTAGGTACTTTAGTATTTATTAAAATAAAGCTTTATTTTGGATCGTTTTTCTGTTTTAATTAATACACTTTTGTAATTAAAAAGTTTAACGAGGTTTGAACGAGGTTGAGTTATGTTTTCGTTAAATTTAAAAATGGCGTCGGTCGTTTGCATGAAAGTGAGTTAGGTTAATTTGAAAGTTTTATAGCAAAGTAGATTATAAATACACTTAGGACTTTTGTATTGCGTTATTAATTTTTGTTCAATATTATTTTGTTGTATTTAATTATAGTAATATTTTTTTATGGGGGTAACAATAAAAGTCGCTAATATATATCCGCCTCGCCATTTTGGTTTTCAACTCTACTCAATTCCACTAGCTTCGTTGAGTTTAAAAAGACTTAACGAAAACCTAACTCCAACCTCGTTTCCATGAAAACTAACTCCAAATGAAGCCAGTTTGAACCTTACCAACACTTTGATTTTTGAAGATATCCTGTTTTTCCTTAATTCCACAGAATTATAAAAAATTTTTGTTGTACGGAATCAACTTTTCCATTTGTGTCCGCTAGAGCCAAGTGTCAATTGCGAAAAATAATTCATAACCTTTACATATATGTACATATTCTTTAAAATTAGAAAGTAGACAGTCATTAAAAAACTATCCCAAATTTTAAGCGTAGGTAGGTAGTAAAAGAATAAAAAAAAACAGAATGCATATAATAGACCTATTTCCTCCAAAAATGTTGAAACTATAAATTCATCGAAACCGTAGGGCAATAAACTAAGAATTATCGCTGTAGGTCAAATAAATAAGACTGATCGTTTATGGAAATAATTGCAAATCAATATAAAAAAGTTTGTAAAATTAAATTACCGTAATAATTTAATTTTTTTGCCTAAAACACAGAAAACAATGTATCAACATGACGCTTGCCCTACGCCTTCGGCTATCAATTTACATCATTTGAAGTTTGAGGAAAAAGGTCAATTACATATGTACGTAATAAAATTTTAAGTTTATATTGACACCCCAAATTGTCAAATGTAGCTATTGCCAAAATTTTTAAGAACACAATAAACAAAAACGAAAATTGCTACCCTTTTGTTTTCGGTTATTTTTTACCAAAATAAGAAATATTAAGCGAAATGTAAATACATATTTAGCGTGTTCCATTGGCGTGAGCAAACTACTCACAAGTACCTGTACTTACTCGCAATTACTCATGCTCAAATGATGGTGTAGTTGTTAGAAGCAGTTACGCAAAAAATTAACAGCAGACGGATTTTAGTTTAAAAATTCCAATAGATGGCTCTATACCAATTTTGATTCTGTGAAACATCATTGTTTACCCCGAATCCAACCAGGATGTACCTTTTTGGCTCATTTGATACCCAGATTTTCAAAATAATGTTAATTTAGTTTTAAACTTGTAGGTATGTATTTTATTTTGAAACATTGCCATACATTCCATATAACGTACTTGGTATTCTTTGCAAAAATTTAGTAAATTATTTGATTAGAATTTGAATTTACTGACATAACAAAAATACGTTGGTTGGATTAGGTTTAAAATCAAATAATTTTTGTTTGTGTTTATGATATAACGCGACAATTTTTAAATCTTAAAAATATTTTAATTATTTTGTTGTTTAATGTTTTATAACTTATTATTATTAATGAAACAACGCATTTTTTGTTAAAATCTAGCAGTTTTATTTAAATTGAGGTGATGTTTTACTAGTGTCACAAAAATTCGCGTTCCATTGAACATCTACTCACAAATACTTGGCAGTAGCAAATTGCTTTCAATGGAGCACAGTGATTATTTTTAACCACCAACAAAAAATTATTGAGTTTTATTTTCATCTTCATATGCATATACAGTATTAACATTTTAGTAAGGCTCCGTTGAGAAAATTTTCGTAATTCGATTTCAAGAATTCCATTTAAGGGTTTTCGTAATAACCGCAATACGGAAGTTTTCGTAATAGTTCGAGAATAGCACCCCAGTTCTCAGGTAAAGTATTTACTTACATGAAGGTAATATATCCAATTTTGATCCCTAATTTTTTATATCTTTAATATTAAAACCGGATCAAATCAATCAAATATTGCAAAATTACACTTTATATTATGAATTGGTAATATTTGTTGTTTGAATCATAATAATTGTAATTAATTAAAATTAAAATTATTTGAGCAATATTTTCGTATAATTGCTTACCAAAGCTTGTTTATATTATTTCCTCGGTTATAATTCCTTCCACTAGGCACAGGGTGCAAGTTATCAATTGACAGATTGTACATCTGAAATAGGTACCTCTGACATTGTCTGACAAAAGCAACCAATCACTGTAAATTGTTTTTTAGAAACCAAGCTATTAAGATTGATTTTAACTAATAATTGGTCTTATTGACATTAATGTTTATTTAATATTAAAGAAACGAAATAATCGAACAAGAATAATCATCACTAATGTGTAAGTATTTATGTCTATTGTTTGGCGGCATTTGAGATGTTTCCAGTTTATCTCACATCACCCAAACCAGATAAATATTTGTATATTAATTATTGATGATTGGTTTTGATTGTTTCGTGCTTTAATATTAAATAATCTTTAATGTCCAACAGCGCTGTTCTTTAAGTTCCAAAAATGTTCGCTATGTAGCCGCTATGCTCTAATCTTTAATTGGGACGAACAACATTTTTGTATATTTTATAATAATTCACTAAGTCAGATATGTCTGTATGTGCACGACATTTTTAACTTTCGTATACGAGTAAATTTACGACACGTGTCCGTGATATTGGAAAACATAACGGTTCCTCGAATTAAGTTCCCGAGACTGCGGAAATTAATTAAGACGACGTAAATGAAGTCATCACACACATGAATAAAGTCATTTTTAATTATGAACTTACAAATTTAATTTTCTTATAATTTTATATACTTCGGTGCCCCAAAATAATGTAGCATCAAGGTGTAGTTAGTAGTATATTACACAAATTACATTCAAAATCGCCAAATTCAATATAAATATCTCCTCTTTGCATACACGTCGCGCAATGCGCGAAGAATGAGGAAAATGAATCACGCGCATATATTACTCTATTATGCTTACATATACCCTACCGCAGTTTATGTTTAACATCAGTTGACTTGCATAGAGTCAAAAAAATTGAATTGTTATTTGGAAGTTCGATAGAGTGTCGGAGCTTGTGCCTTATCCCACTTTTATTGGGGGTTGAACATTGAATCTGGGCGTGACCATCCTCCATAATCTTAAACTAAAAATCAATTTTTGATTCGGTGTTGATTTTTTACTAGATAACTAGTTTTTAATGGCTGGCAGTGTATACAAACAAAAAAAAAAATTCTGATTTTGTTTTTGCAAACTGCATAGGAACCAAGCGCATATTTTAGAGAAAAAAAAACTCGATATAAAATTTTATTTAAAACAAAAAAATTGAATGCAACCAAAACTGCTGTAAAATAATTTCGTGTACGAAATCAAATTAAAAAACGATATATTAGCGAAAATCTCATTAGTACGTATTGAGGGTACTTATAAAATATTAAAAAATCGCTTACATATTTTCAAACCACAATAAATTATCCTTTATATTTTTTCACAAATATACATAAGTTATGCGAGCAAAATTTGCATTTCTATTTCTATGTCAGCTACCAAAGAACACGCTACATATATAAGTATACGACTAGATTATTTGTGATTAGATTACATATTTTAAACCCAAAATGGTACGTGTGCTAACGTTTGCTAAATTAATTAAGTAAATTAGTTGAAGAGCATTTTCTGTTTATTCAAGGTAAACAAAAGTCTCACTTTTCTTTGTAATTTCATAATAATAAGTCTTACATATTGGGAAATATACAACCGGCAAAAAATAAAGTTTGGTATCTTATTTAAGAAAATCAGAATTCCGTTGGACCCTTTACGCTTTCGTGGATAAAAAAAGTTATTATAATTATAGTCGAGACTGGGACTTATACAATTTCTGTTGCATTTCATTGGAAAATAGCACTGCATATCATAAATTAACTTTATTAAAATAATACGTAGAAGCATATCTGTTTGACTGCACATGCCGTTATAACCGCAAAAGTGTTAACAAAATTTAGTGCACATTGGCCAAACGATGTTTTAAACAATCATATTAAATATAATTTATTCTGTTTATTTTTTCTTTCAAAAAAATTAAAATCACGCCAACTAAAAGTATCCGCGTGTAATCTTTATGCCACAACAATTTTGTCAAAACGTCAAAATGGTTTGTAAACATAACAAAATGAATAAAAATTACACAGGCGTCTGCTGTAAAAAAAAAATTTAAAAATTGAACGTACGTTTTTCTAGCCAACTACTATAAATTTATGTCGAGGTTTTTTTCGCTAAAATTTTCGCTTGGTTTCTAGGCTTCATTTTTTGACGATTTGGTTTTTATTGCTTCATTTTTTGACGATAATACTTTGAAAATGATTATTTTCTAAATAATTTAATAATATTTTTTTTTTTTTAAGAATAAATTTATTTATATCACATTAAGTAAATATTATAAGCGGAACAATTTTATTTGTATCCAGTAAATAATTCAAAAATATGTGAACTAATGGCTAATGCCAAAGTAAATTTCGATTTCGTTATAAATCGATAAGTTTTTACGATCAAAGAAACAACCAATAATACTACTGCAGACATATTTTGGTTGTTTTTCAACTACATATGCTTTACAAATTTGTGAAATATCCATTGCGTTGGTAGAACACCCTAATGTCGATGCGTAATTTTCAATGGAGTTTGTGTGTTTCTGTGGTAAAAAACAACTAAATTCAGAGGTCAATTCTCGTTCTATGAAAAAAATCGTTCCATTTCGTTTCCATCAGTCCCTTTTCGTTTATTCCTAGTATTCAATCGGGCAAAAATGATAAAAAGTATCAAAATATTTTATCCCAGCCTAACTATGGGGCTCGTATGGTATGTCGAAACGGGTTTCAATATTTTCCGATTTAAGGGTAGTTTAATATGCAATGTTAGCTCTGAGTTCCTTCCTAAGAGCCAATACATTTTTCTATATTTGATGTTTAACTCTTCTTTTTTCTTTTCAACATATTCTTTCCACTTGAGTTTAGCATCAAGCGTCATTCCTAAGTATTTTGCCATGTTTCCATGTGGGATTGGTTGCGAATTTAGTCGAACAGGTAACCAATTAACAATTTTGTTCGTAAAATTTATATGTACAGATTTAGTTTCGTTGAGTTGAAGGGGCCATTTCCTCGTCCAATTACTCAATGAATTAGCAGCATTTTGTAATTTAGTGGTTGACTCCTCTATATTGTCTTCAATTGTCAGGATTGCAGTATCATCTACAAATGGTGCAATACTTGTTCTTTCTTTGTGGAACTCCAGCCGATATTTTCTTTAGTTTGAAGTATTCTCTTCATGTTTTACCCGCAGGTGTTGATCTGCTAGATATCACTTTAAAATCAGGCAAAACTGCTTCGGCAGATCTCTGTCTTGTTTAAATTCCAGGCCTCGGTGGCATAATTTGTCGAAGGCTTGAGATACGTCCAATAAGACACTTTAGCATATTTTTTTAATTTTCCAGAGCATATTCAATTAAATCTGTGATTCTGTGCATTCTATGGTAGAATGTCTCTCTATATATCCTAATTGGTGAGGAGGAATCAGTTTTCTTACTTCTATTACTGATTTTAACCTCTGGAGTAATAGCTTTTCAAATAATTTTGAAATTGTAGGAAGTAGGGAAATCGGCCTGCTTTTTTTATATGAAGTTTTTTACTCTCTTTTAAATTCTCAATAGTAATACTTCGGAGTTACACGACGCAGAACGTAACTAAATTCGGTTTTAAGCTTTACTGAGAACAAATGAGAATTATACATTGTGGGTACCCAGAGACTACTGTATAAATAAGACACCCCAGTTTTGACTGTATTTTTTACTAAGCTTAAAATAAGATACATGCAATTTTTCTTTACTATGAAAATATATGGTAAAACGATTATTTTCATTTACAACTTTAGCTTATTAGAATTATGATATTTTGTTTTATTTACAGTGCTGGGAAAAAAAATTGGGCAAACATATTTTATTGCAAATTGGAATCTTTTTTTGCTAAAATTACAAAACTTTTGAAAGCAATTAGCTCAGTGAAGTTTTTCAGTGTAAAAGCAAGTGAAAAAAAATGTTCACATATATTTAACAACAACATACAAGAAGACTATATTTGTATTACATTTTTGTATTAAATAAATATTGTATTTAGTGGCAGAAATATTAAAATTAAATTATCTCTCCATAAAATATATTTTTTGAACTTTCATTTTGAAAACACATCAAAGTTGGCTCTTTGACTACACTCACAGATCACAGTATTGTTTTCGCTCTGCGTTTCGACGTTGGTTTCAGATTGTAGTTTTTGTTGTTGTTTATTATTTCACGATATGAACAAGGAAATGTTTCTGGCTTCTAAGAATTCCGTAGTACAAAAATTAAGGTAGAGAAGCAATTTTCAGTCCACCGGAGCTCTGATAAGGGCCATACTTTCTTTAGATGGAAAAACAACATCGAAACCAATCAAAATATGTCTACCATAGTAATTTTAGGTTGTTTTCGTAAAAAATATTCAAATTTATCAACACATTGGTATTTATAATTTTACATTTTAATTTATTTTTGTTTAATAAAATTATTCTCAAAGTGATTTTGCAATATAGTATATCGATGGAATTCTGCAATATACATATCAATGAATATCTTTATGTGTTAACCCAAAATATGAAGGAAAAACAACCAGTTTTTAAAAATAAAAATAAAACAATTTTTGTTGTTGTACCACAATAAGTTCAAACCAACATTGAAACGCTTGACGAAAAACAATACTGTGAATTTAGACTAACCAATTAAAATAGTTTGTATGTACTTGCTAAAGATACATATCTTTAGTTTTGCTAATGTACCTCACTCAGATGACCATATTTATTGTTTACAGAAAAATAGGGATAAATATTATTTGATGACAAAATTTTCACACCTTCTTAAAATTTTGAGAATTTTCTTTACAATTTTTGAACTTCAAATATTTTCAGGAGGTAATTTTTGGTTCGATTTTACCAACTTTGTGCTGCCTTCTAAGTAATGTGAATTGACTTGGTGACCACACGATTTGTATAGTAAGCTTTTTAACGTAATTCGAATTACTTTCTTTCAAGAAAAGAAATCGCAAATTAGGTTGGTACTTCCCCTGCTTTTCTGTCAAATATTTACGTATTTTAATTGTTCGAGCTGAAAATTATTAAAAATAATTTAAAAAATTATTAAGTTTTCAAACAAAATTAAAATTAGTGGAAAGTGTAAAAAGAAAATATGTCTTTACATGGCATCATTTTAGATCATGGTAGCAACCTTTAGAAATAAAAAGAAAAAAAAGAAAGAACAATTTGCCATTCTGATGCCAGATATCAAAATAAAATTAGGAATGAATTAAGTAATTCGAATTATTATTTTTTAATTATTTAATTCCCCTGCCTAGAGCAATGGTTGTTGTAAATTCCTCAACAAAATACGCTAATCACTTCAATTTGACTAGAATGTCGTTGTGATGAAAATTTTATAAATATTGATTTAAATAAATCAATCTTATTACAAGAAAATGAAAAAGAGTTTCTTAAACGATGATCATATAAGTTGAAATTTAAACATTTATGGAAATCTCTGAGACAATTAAAAATTTGTACCTTTTCATTTAAAAATTTGTCTTAGAAAAAAAAGTGATTTTCCATATGTTTTATATGAAGAGTTTGTATTTTTCCACATTTCTAATTCCTTTACAAAAGGTTCGTTTTTATGCTGTAATGGCTTTGTAAAATCAAGGTTGCTTTAGTGTAACGCGCAAATACTCAAGGAGTTACCCACTTGAGCGGGTGGAAGAAAAATATGTTTTTGGTCCTCAATAGTTTGCCTCCCTAAAAATGGCCAACATATATTTTGTCATTCTGACTTTAGGACTAGCTGTGGCCAAACAAGTTTTATTACTACGCCAAATTTTAAAATTTAAGTTTATAGCATTTGTAGTTCTTGAGCATATCGGCTCTGATATACAGACATCGCTGTTTAGTTTCTCTTTTCCTTGGGTCCTTTTTTACATTTTTTGTATGGAATCCTCAAAATATTTACTTCCTTTCATTTCTTTTATCCTCCTTTTGTTTACCAACCAAAGAACCAAAAACACCCCTTTTTGATAAACTTATAAATTTAATTTTAAATTACCCCAAATATGTAAAACTAATCAATTCTTATCCCAATTTGTTTTCGTTTAAACCATTTTGGTACTCATTAATAATCTCACATTATAATTATAAAACGAAAACAAAACATAATTAATTTCAATTTTATTTTACAATTACTAATAAATGATATGCACAAAATATAATAAACATATACGAAATATGACAAGCTAATTCGATTTTGTATGGAAGTGTCAGCAACGAAACTTTATTTAATATTAATACATAAATACATAATTAATTTAGATGAGGAATTGTTTGTTTTTCTAAAAAGATTCTTTTTTAATTTAAATTAATTAAATTTAATGTAAGGATAAATTATTTTATTTTTTTTTTCAATTTTTTTCAATGTTAATTAATTCATGTAATTTCTAACAAGCTACCGGAGATTAGACCATTTTAAATGTGTTTTTATTAACACGTAGAAGTATATTAGTATTTACGAACGATCATTCAACGAAACCGACTAATAGACAGAATTCTATTTATTTAATTTTTATGATTTTAATATGTCCCGAAGATTGTAAGAGGATTCAATCCAGTTTCGAACTGATGAGCTTATGATTATGAAAAAATCAATGTTCTCATCAGGCCGCAGCGACTGGACTGATTATACCACAATTTACATTCTATATATACAGAATGTACTGTGCGTTATGTACTAGCGAATCATACTAATACAGATAAATTCTCTTACAATTTTTTCTTCTTTACGACATTCACACAGCTCTATTTCTGTGTAAGCTAATTTTACTTTTTTTTTTAATTTTTTTGATTTTTTTGAATGTTAATTAACTCTACGGCTTTGAAAAACTTTTTGTTTTTGGATCAAAATTGTTGGTCCAAGTAGCTCTTTACATAATCTTTGTCATTTCATGAAATATGATTTGATCCGAATCAGATCAAACATCAAGAAATGCAGCTAATATTAACCTTATTGTGAGTTTTCCATGTAAAAATGTAGAATTGGTTTGAGAAAATTTAATGTTTCAAAATTGTACTAGATTCCTGACTAAAGCCTGTAACTAAAAGTTGGAGTTACTATGTCTGACGATTCAGGATTTATACTCTTTCAAACGTAATAAAATCTGAAATAAATTGTCACGTAATTTGTACCACCCGATGTCAAAGTGTTTTGGGTTTTAAAAAAATGAATATGTTTAATATGTAGGGAATACAGTTCTTTTCAAAATTACAGCGCCACTTCTATTTTTGAAATTTTTCGTTGTAAATACAGAAATATTAAACCAAAGTAACATTTTCACATTTTGTAACAAATTCTTTTTTATGTTGAATTAGATTGATACTTTTGACCTCTGCTGTAGATGGAAATTGTTATAATCATATTTCTTCAACAGTAATTGAGTTTTTTTCATTGGATTATATTATTTTATTTATCGATTGATTTTGGTATATTTTCGTTGATGATCACACATTACGACAATACGATTTTGGATTTTTTTTTAGTTTAGTTTTTTTTGGTTTTCATGATCAGGTTTTGATGATCAAGATTTATGCTGTGTGCCTTAATCGGCTAAACTAACTAAACTAAAAAAAAATTGAAGCTTCTGCTATTGTTTCATAGGCGGCAACCGAAAAGTCAATTTACGAGCTTACTTTTCAATGACTTTTCATTATACTGTAACAAGTGAACATCAAAATCAAAAATAAAATAAAACGGATCAGGGAAAAATAAAAATGGAGAAACGCCATTACTCAATTCGCTGTAAGTTATAATTTACAAATTTATTTCAATAAATGAAATTTAATAAATTTTTTTTATGTATTTGTACAGGGACACAAGATGAAACAGAGAGATTTATTTTGGCCCGTATTAATAAACTAGAGGGTTTATTTACTGGGAAATTTTACGACATAAAATCAAGTTGGGAGTTTCTCGCTCGACCAATAGTTCGCATATGACATTTAAAGAGTCAGCCGTTACTCTTATAAATCGGTTATTACTCGACATAATTCCTTGGAAAATTGTAGACTTATATGAAGAATAGAGGTTTCGTGGAAGCTGCAATTTAAAGCAAAACAATTTTGAACAACATAACATAACCTCGTAAATATATTGTGTTGTAAATTACTTTGGTTCGATATTTCCGTTTTTTCTTGAATTCTGTTTGCTTAAAAGACGTTTATAATACATCAGAAGTGTATTGGTAAATAAAAAATGCGGCAATATCATGAATAAATTTTTACTTTTTTTACAATTTTACGTTGGGTATTTTCCTTGTTTATTGGCGATTAAATTTAGTTTGGTGTAAGTTGAGGCACAGACAGAGACTTTTATACTAATGCCATCTATTTAAATATTGCATTAACTAACTCGTCGTACTTTAGTTAGTTAGTTTAGTCGATTAAGGCACACAGCATTAGTTTTGAATTTTTCTGATTTCTTAATTAGAATCTCTTGTTGTTTCTTATTAGAAACAAATTTTATTTTCTTGGTGGAGTAGTTTGTTTATATTAAGTGTATTGCTTTCAACCAAAATGAATTAGGTATTTTATTTGGTTAATGGCTGATCAAAGCAACAGCAAAAATTAACCAAATTTTGGTCTAATTTTTTTCGTGTATTTTCTTGTCAATTCGACTCTTGTGGCAGGTATTGAAACTATAAATTTGGTTAAGATTTGTTTAACCACTAATTTTTTTTGGGTTAGCTAAACTATTTTTTGGTCTATCTAGTACGATTGTTGTTGTAATTTTTTTATTTTTGGTGAAAGCAATACAACTAGTATCATTATTTTTTTTTTTGGAAAGTATTGATGATTTAAAACAAAACAAAAAAAAAAAAAAAATTATGAGATTTTGCTTGTTGATTTCATTTAGCACTCTCATGAGGATGTTGGTTTTATTATTATTATTTCTATGAAATTGAATTTTTTCTTTTAATTTATTGAGATTAAAGAGAATTGCTGATGATCCAATTCCCCATTTCGATCATTTGGACTATGTTGAAAACTCATTGATGGAGAGGGAGATATTACTGCGATGAGAAGAATAATTGGAATTGGTGATGATTTATTTTTGGAGGAAAAGTTTTTTTTGCGGTCGAGAGGTCGAAGAAGACACATCATGGGAGACAAACCAAACAAATGATTTAAAATATGGATTTGTTTTTTTTTTTTTTTGACGGGAAAGTGGATACCATAGCAGTACAATGAAGATCCAGCCATCTTGATTGTAGAGGATAGTCAAGTATTTTTTTTCTTGGAAAGTGACTGATGAATAAATCTATGAACTAATGAATATAATTAATCAGAATAGTTATATGCTGATTTATTTGAGTAACAATATATTATGTAGATAATTACATTAGTGATTTGAGTTTTTTTTTGTGTGCGGGGCACAGTAGTGACAATTTTGTTTGACTTGTCCCCGAAAGACTAGTGCAAAAAAACCAAATAATTTTTTTTGTGTGTTAAGTTTTTTGTTTCGGCCGTTCTTTTGGGATGCGTAACTTGAAGTCGCATGATTCATCCGAGTATTGAAGGAATTGGGAACAATAATCTTTCTCGACCGCATGGGCTACTTGGACCGCATGGAAAAAAAAGTCTCCATTTTGTTTTTGTTTTTTGAGTTTTCCCATCTTTCCTTTTTTTTGTGTTTTTTTTTAAAATTATTATATTGAATATAAAATTTTGTTTAATTTGGTTTAGTTTTGAAAAAGAAATTCTTTCATAAAATCCACGCCCGCATGAGTTACCCAGAAACATAAAGTGACGCGTTTGATTCGGCTCTCTGATTATCAGAGTGGCACCCAAAAAAGAAAAAAAAAAAGAAGACAACATTTGGCCGAAAGAAGGGGATTTTCAAAACATAAACAAACGGTGAATTTTTCTTCCTAGTAAAGTTTTATTTTTTTATTTTTATATAATGTAGGTAGGTACAATTTTCTAGTGTACTATTTTTAGTGATTGTGCATTAAACTTTAATTTTTCTTTTTGTTTTTTTTCCGTTAACTAGGAACGGGAGTCTGGTGTTGATGCGTGATCGTCAAGCGAGAAAAGGATAAACCAGAATCAATTTTTTTTTTGTGTGCCGTTATTCCAATATACAGCGGAGTAAAATTTTCCAATTTTTCTGTACCAACTACAGTACATTTAATGTAGAATTGAGTTATTGAATTTTTTTTTGTATTTTAAAATATTAGAGATTTGGTTATACATTTGTATTCATAAATTAAGTTTTATTTAAATTTTTCTTTATTAAAGAAACGGGTTTTTTTGGTAAATCATTTTTTTTCTGTTAGATTTTTTTTTGTATTAAATAATTTTCTGTAGATAACGAATTAATCAATATAATTTCTGAGTTCTTTTTTTGTTTATTAAATTTTTTTTGTCAAGCCGAAAAAGCGCGTTACAATTTAGCACATAAAGTTAAATATGTAAAAATACTGGGAAAAACAATCGAATGTACCTGTAATCGAATGTTAGTGAGAAAAACAATAAACAACATTTTGTCGCATTTCATAATTATAGCACCAGTGAGAGATTGAAGTTCAAATAACTAAAATCTGGGGGAAAAAATTATTTAAATTCGGGAAAATGATTTTTATGAATTCTTTTACAAATTTAAAGAAAATGCCACGTGGTACAGAACTAAGTGACTATGAAAAAGGTCAAATAAGTGCTTTCTCTAGTTCGAATTATGGTTTCCGTGAAATAGGACGTAAAATTGATCGAAATCATAAAGTTGTGTCTAATTTTCTAAAAGACCAAGAGAATTATGGAAAAAATAAACGCACTGGACGAAAACAGAAGCTGCCAAGTCGTGATCAAAGGCGCATAACCAATAAAGCAAGCAATCATTAATGAGCTGCAAAGCTTTGGGAGCCCTTACTGAAACAAATGTTTCGATTACAACAGTTTGGAGAGTGTTAAAACGAAGTGAACATATAGTCCGCTCAAAATTACAAACAGTACCTCCCTTGTTGCAACGTCACATTGACGTACGTATGCTCTTTGCGGAAAATAATATGAATACTGATTGGTTTACCTAAGTATGTTCACTTTGGTAACATACTGTTTTCGAAAAAAATCAAATACATTTCAATATGTAGGTAATTTTTTCCGACGAGAAAAAATGGAATCTTGATGGCCCCGATGGATTCGATGGATATTGGCGCGATCTGCGTAAACAACCTCAATACTTTTCAAAAAGAAATTTTGGTAGTGAAAGTGTAATGGTATGGGGAGCCATTTCACGCAAGGGTACACTTGAAATTCAGTTCTCTTCGATGAGAATGAACAGTAAGGAGTATACAGATATCCTCCAGTGTAGTCTGCTACCATTCCTACGCAGATTTCGCACAAAAAAATGGATTTTCCAGCAAGACAACGCTAGGATTCACACCAGTAACGAGACGATGTTATGGTTTGGTACTAAACGTGTTAATATTTTAGGTTGGCCGGCCTGTTCACCGAACCTTAATCAGGTGGAGAATGTTTGGGGAACTCTTGTTTGAAGAGTTCATGCTGGAAATAAACAATACGATAATGTGACGTATCTTAAAGCAGCTATTTTGAAAGAATGGGAAAATTTGGAGATAGATTTGATGATAAATCACATAACATCAATGAAAAAACCATTATTCGAAGTGATTAAGAAGTTGGGGAAGGCTATTAACTATTAATTAAGAATTGTTTTGTTTAAATGAAAAATAAATCATGAATTTTGACGAAAAATGTAAATGGTGCTATAAATATGAAAATACCTTTTTTCTGTTTTCCATTTCTTCTGTCTATTGCGCAATCTATTTTCTCGATCAAATTATTAATTTATAAATGAATCAACTCTAGAAATCATTTTTAAGACGTATTTCATATTACGTGGGAGTACAATGATCTAAATCGGTATTTTCTGCTGGTGCTATAATTTTGAAAAGAACTGTATTATATCTTATTAGTAGGAGAAAACTATGATATATTATTGGATCAAATGTTACACATATTTTTTTAATATTCCTCTCATTTTCAAATAATATTTAGTGCTTTAGGTACCATAAATTGTTTATTTTTTAAATGTTTTTCACATCCCATAATGTAGTTCATTTGGCGTAGTTATTTGATTTTCAAAGAGTCTTCAACATACATCATAATTTTCCGTAGCAAATACAGCAGAGAAATGTTTATTTGTATATTTTGTTGAGCTCCAAATCTATTGGAAAACAGATTTTCTTTATTTATCGTGAATTCCGAATTCCAACGTTGTTCATTTCAAATTATAGTAAACAACAAAAGGACTTACGTTCGATGAGCATTGATTGGACCAATGAAATCGTTGAACCATACCTTGAACTACGATTGAATAGTACTCCAAAAAGTCACAGAAAACTTATTTATGAAAATTAATATTGATACGATTTAGGTTTGCGAGAAAAGTTATATGCTAAAATTGGACATGCTGAATTAAAACAAAATTCATCCGTTAAAATTGATATATTCAAGAGGTGTTTGCTGTAATTCAGGTAGATACTTATTTCAATTAAATATAAACATAAATGATTAACAATTTTATTTAAAACAGTTTAAATTTAGTAAACTGAATTATTATTATTTGGATTTGTTGGTGCAATAATTGGCGTTTTATTGTGCTACGATTAATAGTTTTTTGACGAGGTTGCAACCTCGTATTTAATCCTTAAACAACGATATATTGTCATTGAGTAAACTTTCAAAAAGTAGCAATGACGATATACCGTTATTTATTATTATACCATCTGTTCGGAACTCATTTATATACTTTTGTAAAGTGCATAATAACATAATTTTCAGCAAATATTGCAAAACCTTAGTCAATAATCATCTTTTAACACTATTATTTTGTTTACCTTTTTCTCAAAACGCAACAAATTATTGAGTGTACAAAGAAATTTGCGACCTTTTTTACTGAAATAAAAGACATTAGTTTGTGTAGAAAATGAAACAATGTTTTATTCAAAGTATCCTTCTTCGGAAGATATAACCTTCGCCCATCGTTCAGGCAATAAACGGATTCCCCGAAGGAAGAAGTCCGGTGGTTTCGAGGCGATCCAGTCATCGACCCATTTTTTGACGTTTTCATATGAAGTGAAGTGCTGCTGTGCCAGGGCTGATTGCATCGCCCGGAACAAGTGGTAATCAGAGGGAGCAATGTTTGGTGAATACGGCGGGTGGGGTAGAATTTCCCAGTTCTGCCTGTCCAAGTAATTTTTGACAGGTATAGCAACATGTGGCCTAGCGTTGTCATGTTTCAAAATAATCTTATTGTGCCTTTTGTCCCGTTCCGGTCGCTTTGCAGCTAGAGCTTGCTTTAAAGCCATCAGTTGTCGTCGATAAACTTGTCCCGTAATAGTTTCACGCTCTTTCGGCAGCTCATAATAGACGACACCCTTCATATCCCACCAAATACAAAGCATCACCTTCGAACCATGGATATTTGCTTTTGGCGTCGACGGCCCTGGTTCACCTGGCTTGACCCACGCTGGTTTGCGCTTTGGATTGTCATAATGGATCCATTTTTCATCCCCAGTGATGATCCGATGCAAAAACTCCTTCCTTTGTTGTCGTTGAAGCAACAATTCGCACATGGTTTTCCGACGTTCCATGTCCCTTTCTTTCAATTTGTGTGGCACCCAATTTCCCAGCTTCTAAACCAATTCCATTGCATATAGACGTTGCGAAACACATTGTTGGGTAATATTCAACTCTCCTGCCAATTGTTTTTCAGTCTGACAAGGGTCCACATCAAGCAATTCTTCCAATTCTGTATCTTCAAATTTTCTTGGTCTGCCTTCACGTTCTTTGTCTCTTACGTCAAAATCACCAACTTTGAATCGTTGAAACTACTCTTTGCTTGTTGTTTTCGATGGAGCATGTTGTTTTCGATGGAGCAGTTTCACCGTAAACTTCCACAAGCAAACGATTGGTTTCCGCTGCACTTTTCTTCAACAAAAAATAATGAAGTAAAACTTCCCGCAAATGTTGTTTTTTTGGCACAAAATTCGACATTTTCAATTACATGAAAATAATTGTTGTTTACGCTTTGAACAAATGTCACTAGAAATAATTCAAGCTTGACATCTAGCCTCCAAAAAATATGTATTGCCCGATTGAATAATATGCAAGCAGTGATACTAACGGCACCTATCTAAAAAAGGTCGGAAATTTATTTGTACACCCATACATAAATTTGGCTGGGCACTAAAAGGATTAAACAAGAAGCACAAATACGGTATTGACATGACAGTCCTGCACTAATAATTTTATACAGCCATTTACTCAGGTAGGAACTCGATTGTTTTAGCAGCTTTGGTGAACAATGCTAAGGTCGGACGCGAAAGAACATAAACGAAATAGACAATTTTAGATTATTTTGTTTAGCTTGTCTACGAGCTGGACGTGTTTACCTCGGCAGGGTATGTGAGTTTGTTTTTTCTGGTATATGATTGATGATCTGCCTGTTATTACCAGTCGGTAATGTCCGGTTTTTCTAGGTTAGCATGTCCCCTTTTCTAGCTTTGCGGCTATAGCAACGTCTTGCCGGTCCCTCACCAAGCCCACTCCCTCCTGCTAAGCTAGCAGTAGTCCATAGCGGCGGTGAGCTATACGACAACATAACTGTGTGTAGCAGTGAGGGTGTGCTTCACCTCACTGCTTACAAACTATTTTAATGTTAACCGTGATTTTAATTTTTTCGTTAATAATTTTTTTTGTCTTAATGATTACCATTTCATTCATGATGCGTTGGGCATGTGTGTGCATTGCATAAAAAAAATTACAAATAAATAATGTAATCAGTTTAAATAAGTAAATAAGTTTTTAATTTTAACCTTAGTGGTTGTTACATATAATAATTGATTTAGTTTATTTAAAATTTGAATTTAAAATTTTTTAGATGTTTTATTTTATTGTTGGTAAACCCTAATTACAAGACATTTTTTTTGTATTAAAATATTTATTTTAGTTTAATTGTTGAAAATGTATCGATATTTTTATATTTTTATTGTTAAGAAACCTATTTACTAGAAAATTTTATTTTAATTTAATTTTAATTTTCATGTGCAAAGCACCTGAAATGGCCGGATGGCTTTTTATTATCTTGTAAATGATTGTAGTCTTACTTTGGGAATTTTACAGCGGCAGTGCCGTGTATTTTCATTCCGGAATGAATAGTTTCAAACCAGGTTTTGTTGGTATAGAATTTTTCTAGTGATGGTTTTGAAAATTTTGTTTGTTTTATTTAATTTTAATGTCGATTGATATAAGTAAAAGAAAATTATTTTCGGTTTTTATTTTGAGCATAATTTGCATTTTTATTTTTATACTAATAAGTATTCCTATGACCAAAGTAAGTCGGCAGAAATATGTATGATAATCACGATGACATCCATTGGTTTACCGTTGTGCTGTCATCTGTTTGCATTTTTTAGTTTTATTATATTATACTATATTAATATTATTAATATTTTTAAAATTTATTTATTTGTTCTATGGGGAATAATTTATAATTTATTTCAGAGAATTGTTTTTGTGTTTTCTTGTGATGATAATTTTTATCAATTTTTATAAATATTACTGAATAATCATACTAACTGTCTAAAGGAGCACGATGGGACCCGGCCAGGGTTGGACATGGAGCTGTTATATTTATGTAGTGTCGGGGGTGGTTGTGCTTTATTTGTTATAATGGTGCTTCGATGTCCTCAATGGAGAGCATTCACCTGTGCCATAAAGTTGCTGTAACAAATAAATTCATCTAGAATTTTTAACCTTGAATTGGGAAGTCTCCATATTTGTTTTCATAAAATGTTTATTTTTTTTGTAATATGTAATATATTCTGTTTTGTCCATTAATATATTTTAATTAATTTAGTTTTAAAATATTTAAAGGGATCTCTTCCTTAATTTGCTAATAAACCATCCAATTTACAGAATAAACACAGTTCTAAAATTAATCATGATTATAGGGATCAAAATTAACACCGAGTTTCAGATTTAAATCTTAGCTTGAATCAACCCTCCAGGATCAACAAATAGTGAATAAGCTGCTGTTTACAAATTGTGTTGTCCTGTGCTAACTATTTTTACTATATAATTACTAACAATTTATTAACTATCGGCTATACCTAAGTGTCTGTAACCGGGCCGATTCTGTCACTTCTAACTATCCTATCCTATCCTTTGGTTTTGTTGTGCGTGAAAGGGCACACGGTGGGACCCGGCCAGAGGTGGACATAATGCTGTCACATTTATGTAGTATCGTGGGTGGTTGTGCTCTCCTTGTTGTAATGATGCTTAGGTATCTTCAGTGGGGAAGCATTCACCTGTGTTATAAAATTGGTGTGACAGTTTAATGACCACATCACTAACACGGGATTTCTTGCTTCATAAGTTTGGCCGCGCATTCAAATTAATGAATCAATTAATTTTTTTTTGTCTTAAGTATTAAAGAAATTTGAAAAGATTTGTAAATATGTATGTACTGTGGTATTGTTTTGATATAAAAACTGGTGATCTCATCTTAAAGGTGAAAAATATTTCGTATAAAAAAACGTTGATACTTCTATTTTTGTGTTCGCATTATATTTTATAATGAAGCCTTGCTACTGGCCGCTTATGTCGGCCCAAGGCCACTGACGCACTATGTACGGGTGTCCTCTTTGCTCCTTTTCTACCATGAACACTCTACTTTTTCTTGTTCGGGAATAAACGTTGTAGTCAAACGTGCTCGAGAATACTATAGATTTATATATAAGTAAAAATTATTTTTTGTTTAATAAAAAGAAATGTGATTTTGAATTTGTTGGTCTTGGTTGGTTTCGTTAGTTTGGGTCGTCGACGTTGTGTAAATTATTATTGTTTTATTATGCAATTTTTTCCTCAATTCTTTCCCACATGACGCCAAGAATATTTTATAGTTTATAGTCTTATAGATAGTTGTTACACATATTAAATTAATGTTCTATATTTTCGCTTTCAAGGAATGTATTTATTCTATTTTCTTATTTCAACATTTCTTGTTACATATACCAGTAAATATATATATATATATATATATATATATATATATATATATATATATATATATATATATATATATATATATATATATATATATATATATATATATATATATATATATGTATATATATATATATATATATATATATATATATATATATATATATATATATATATATATATATATATATATATATATATATACATATATATATAAATTGAATTATAGAAGAGATGGAGTGAGAAAGAAAAATGGAAATATATTTTTTTATTGTATTTTAATCAATATGCAAAAGTAAGGGAATGTATTAAGACTAACAATCATCTCCATTTTTGATGTGGAAGCATCTTTAGCGGGTGGAGTAACTAAATAAATGTACATATAGAAAGCAAGAAGCGAAAATATGAAAAAATATGTACAATGAACACCAAAAAAAATTATTAAGCTTGTTGATGTGAAAACATCTATAGGCGTGTTTTATTATTGGTTTCTGCTCTTCTTAGATCGCGATATTTGAATTTAGTTAATTTGAAATCAAGTATTGTCGAATTTCTTTAATTAAATAATGTCGATTTAAGCGTGTTTTACATTTAACAAAAAAATATTTAGTTTTATGTGATATGCTAATATAACAAGAAATGTAACTAATATTAGGTTGGTTGATGCTTGAGTTTGGATTTAAATCATAAGATTTTACATCCATTAATTTTAATAAAATAAACCCTTTCATTTGACAAAAAGAACCTCCCGTTTTTTATTAATGAGATGAAATCTTTTTAACCGTTAAAAATCCTAAGTTTGAAATAGGAAACGGGTCTTTCTTTTCGTCTTTGAATGAGTTGATGAGTTTTGGATTTGCTTTATTTAATTGAAAAATTTGGTTTTAATTTAAGAAATTTCGAATAATTGCTATCGCGATGCAGACATAAATACTAAAGCACGCATTATGGTGGCGAAAAATATTTTTATACTTCTTACAGAAAATAATATAAAATATAAAAAAAAAAAATGTAATTGTGGCTACAACTAAATTGCAGCCGAATTTAGAGACTGATAAAAATAACGTGTAGTTCCAAAATTCTGCTTGTATTTTAGACTCCATTCGAAATATAATACATACCCATAAAATAATAATAACTTTAGAATTGTTTAAATAAGAAATGAGTCGTTTAAAATCGCTTTTGCTTCTTGCTCGTGTGAGTACAAGAAAACCGAAAAATGGATATTCGTCCTTGATTACTGTCTTGATTTTTTCGCCTGGGAGACTTCGATTGATTGTCCTTTATATCAAAAAGTTAAGCAGCACTGACCAACACTAAACAACTAGTTAAACTATATTTGCTCACCTAGTCGGATGAAGAACGAAAAACGCCTTGACACGAGCGCGAGAGTTATGAACATTTCGCCCAAATTTTTCATTTCGAAGTTTCTTAATTATGGAATTTGAGTTTTGAACGTTGCAATTTTTTTTTCGTAATTGCTTTTTATTAACACTAGAACTACCGACCCGTCAAAATGACGGATTTATATTTATTGAATTTATTTTTTTCTATTATTATGTTAGAATTATTTTAGAAATTTATGATGACTTTTAATATGGCAATAAAGTAACTATTTTAAAAATCATTAAAAATTTCCAAAACAATTCTAACATAATAATTAAAAAAATGAATTCAATAAATGTAAATCGGTCATTTTGACCGGTCGGTAGTTCTAGTGTTAACTCAGCAAGTAAATAAACCATTGGTGGTAAAATATACTTTTTTAACCTTTCTGTCAACAGGACACACCTGGGTGTGTATTTGGATTTTCCAATGTAAAAATTAATGTAATGGAAATTTCCTGCCTGCCATACATTTTTCGATAAAATTAGGTCAATATTTACGATTTTCATATAAAATGCACTATAAAATTTAATACACACCAGGTTATGCTCGTATTAATGAAAAGTAGTTCGATACTCGTGTTGATACAAAGGTTAAATTAGAACCTTTGATATTTTTCGGAGTTATCGTATAACTTTCACTAGATGCATCTACACATCTAACTGTTATTTATTTTCGCTATGCACACAGGTGCTTTAATTTTGGCATTTGAGGCAGCATGAACATTTGTGTGACACTTCTTTAGCAATGTCTAAACACAAAATCAAACGCCTGGCTGAAGGATAGCGGGGCATTGTCAACCCTTGAAATTTTTAAGCTGCGAATTTTCTTTTGTAAAAAATATCCTTGAGGCATTTTAAAATTCTAATACCTTTTAATTTAGTATTTAATAAAATATAAAATAATAAAACCAGATCATTTAGTCGGGATTAAAATTTTGCCAGGTGTTTCAAAATTGAATTTCGTAGATTTCTAAAGAATATATTTGAGGCAAGCTAAGACTTAGACAGAATAATATATATATACCTAAAAAAACATATTTTCAAAAAGACAGGTCATTTTAGTGGGACGCTCTACCTGCCAGGTGGTCGGGGATGTTGCACATGAGTGCGAGTGAGTAACGCTATGGGTAGGTTGAAGTGTGAGAGAGAGAGCGTATATCGCCGATCGGCTGAGTATGAAGCCTACTGCTGAGACATCAAACATACATTTAGAAATAAAGGAATTAGAAGCTTCAAAATAGTCGGGAAGTGAAGGAGATGCTTGTATTGTTTGTGCCACTATTTCTAAAAAATAAAAAGGACAACGTCAACTTCTTATCGATACGGAAGTTTTGAAAAAATCTTGAAAAGACCTTCTCTAAAATGATGCTCTCATTTTAACGACAAACAATTTTAAATATGGAAAAAAACACCATTACCAGAAAATTTAAAAACTTCTGATTTACTGAAAGGTGAATGTACGACATCACAAGTAATAAAAGACTTTTTTTTCGGCAGTATTGCGTGGTGGTCGTTACAAAAACAAAAAGAGCAGCGAAAGCGAAAGAATAAGTTCTTCATTGGCTGAAGATTTAATTTTTAATGTTTCACGTGGGAAAATTAAAACTAGTAAACATATTACACTAGCTATGACGTTAAAAAGTATAAAGAGTTCCTGAAAAGTTGTTGAGATCATAAATAGGTATGGTCACTGTTGCAGCTACCATATGATTTAAGAATTAGTTACAGAGGCTACATTTTCATCTTCCAGTCAATCAACATTATGTCCTGAAGGGAGTAGCATTTAATAACTTTGATCGATTTGTTGACGCAGCATTAGGTAAAAACACGTTACACGACACTGTTGGTATAATTTACCAAAATGTGCCTCTGGTAGACAATATATTGATGAAACTGCAAAAATTTTTAACAATAAACAAATGCGAAAAAGATGGCGAAAGTTTGATGCAATTACTCCCGAGTTGTATTCATATTGTAAAAAAATACGAATGGCAGAAACGTTATTACCACCTACAGATGAGCGACGTTCCATAATTCTAGAATCCTTACAATAAACAAAAAATGTATATATTTTTTGGATGCTGTCACATGCATTAAAAATTCCGAATACTCCAATGTGGGTTGGCTTTAACAGCAAGTTTATACAAGAATTTAATACCTCTAAACAAAAAATTTGATATCTAATGCATATCAATGAATCAACAACTTCTAAAAATGTTGTTCTCGAAACACTGAAAGAAAGCCAAAAAATCGCTGAAGAAGTACAGCAGTCTCATATTGAAGTTACGTACGATTTGGCTATCGCTAAAGTTGCGATACAAATCCAATCTAATGAGTAACCATTATTTGATAACACATTTATTCATTTAGAATCTTTTCATAATATGCTTACATATTTCAAAGCTGAAACTAATGACTATTGCTGTTGAAAGTGAAATAATAGCAAATGAATATGTTGATTCATTCCTTTCTGGCAAGCACTTCAATAGATATAAACGATTACACCCACTGATGGCAGTTGGTTCCAGAAAATTTACATATAGGAATGATAGAGTTTGAAGATCAAAAATTATCTTATAGTGCTTTATTACAAAATACTGATGCCTCAAACCTCATATCTTCAACATAAAGAACCCTGTTTGAATAGAGCTTATGGTAAAACGCCTTAGTTTTATATGGCGTACATATATGTATCTCCGTCAATTATAATCAGATGTTAAGCCGAGGTATACGGACAGGCGATTTTGCTCTATTTAAATTTATTTTACCAAAAATAGCCAATCTTTTTTTTTGTATTTAATCAGCCAAATTATTCACGTTGGGTATGGTTAAATATCACGATAATTTAATTAAACTAGAACAAACATTACCAATTAAAAGAATCCATCGAAACAGGTTATTTTGGAATCCAAAGAACGTAAAAGTCGTTCTCCAATTGATCTGACTCTGGAACAGATAATCAAAGCAGATGCTGGAAGATGATTAACCCGTGTAATACATTTTACTAACTCCATTTCTGCTCGGCAGCGCTGGTGTAAGAGCCACGAGATTCGATCAACTGTTTTATCATATAAATACGTGGACTACAACATTGATTTTGAAAAAATTTTATGCTATCCTATAACACCAATACCGATGTAATCAACGATACAAAATTTTTTAGAAAAAAAATATCGTTGCGACAATGTACCAAATACCTTTAATATTCCATAATCGACGGTTCTTTTTTATTACATACAATGAAAGATATTCCTGCTACATTCGGTAGCATATTTAAGAAAACCATGAGCACGTTAATATCAACTTGAGCTCCATGAGTTGATATAGTTTTTGATCAATATTTTACACCATCATTCAAAGATTATGAACGTGCACGTAGGAGTGAGCAAAATAGTATTGATTTTAATATTACTGGTCCCAATCAAATTCTGCCGATGGATTTCATTAAAGCATAAAAAAACATAAAATTTAAACAGAGTTTTATTAAATTTTTAATCGAACATTGGGATGCGAGTGAAATAGTGCCATTTATTGGTAATACAATAATAAACATAAATTATGATTTCTGTTATTCATATGCAGTAGAAAATCATTCTATTGAAATGACAATAAATGAAAATTTGTCTTGCGATAATCATGGGGAGGCAGATACAAAATAGTACATCATGAATATAAGCTTGATGCAGATTCAACGACGAATGTTCTTATCAAAGCTTGCGATACAGACATTTTAATAATCATGCTAGGAGGCAATTTTCATCTTCAAAGCGATAACCTGCAGATTTTTATCGATTAAGGCACTGGAAATGCTAAAAGATAAATAAATGTAACAAAATTATATG
Source organism: Tipula vernalis (assembly GCA_958295665.1). NCBI lineage: Eukaryota > Metazoa > Arthropoda > Insecta > Diptera > Tipulidae > Tipula > Tipula vernalis. Next base: position 207,551,018 of record OY282559.1, on the reverse strand, counting down.
ACGAATTAGGACAATCTTTATGTTCGAGTTTGCCTGGGTTTCACGCAATCACGGTAGTGTTAAATATATGAAAATTCTAAAAAAATTACTACGAATGAGATTCCAATGTGGGGATGGCCAACACAAAATTAAGGCTATGTAAGATGACGCAAATCAAAGAAGATGAACGATAGATCGGTTTTGCTAAATTATTTTTGTACGAGCAGATGTTTTTTATTCATAATCATTTTTCTGGGAGTTATCATTTTTGATTGGAAGTATGAATCGATCAAATAAAACGGGAATACAAACCGGTCGATATTGGAGCGGCATGGCAGGATGGCAGAATAATGAAAGAGCGTTTTTTATGTAAAAAATGGTTAAGCAATGCAAGTACTAAACAATATATGTATATTATGATGAATATTTGTTCTCGATATGCCAGTGAACTATATCCAGCAGCTCGAGTTCCAACACATACTACCTTGATCAACAAGTTCTCGGAATAACCTCCGTGTGGCGCTCCCATCGTTCCGATTTGAGTTCTGTTTTTTTGTTAAGTTGGTACATCTGTTGTTGATATTCCCTCTAAATCTTAGCGTCATAGCTTGACATTTGCAAAAGTTACGTAGTCAAGTGTACATCTACTCTGTGTGTGTTGGCGATTTTTCCATTATTTCCTCTCGGCTGCTGAAACGCGTTCCCCGTAATGGTTTTTTAACTCGATTAAACAGAAAGAAGTCACAGGGAGCCAAATCAGGTGAATTCGGTGGCTGTTGGATGATATTTGTTGCATTTTTCGTCAAAAAATTACGAATAATGATGGCACTGTGCGACGGTGCGTTATCATGGTGCAAAATCCACGAGTTTTCTGCCCACAATTCTGGTCTCTTTCGGCGAATTGCTTCACGCAAACGTCTCATAACGCCCAAATACTACTCTTTGTTCACGGTCTGGCCTTCTGGCAAAAATTCATGATGCACTACACCGTTGTAATCCATGAAAACCGTGAGCATTGCCTTCTTTTTTGACTGAAAATGACGTGGTTTTTTTGGTCTCGGCTCATTTGGTGAACGCCATTCATTTGCCTGATGTCTGGATTGCGTGTCGTACTCATAAACCCACGTCTCGTCTCCAGTAATGATCCTTTTGATGAATGTGGGATCGGATTCAGCCTCGCAAATCATGTCTTTTGTAAATAATCATTTCTAAAATTGTAAATAATCGCCAACACACACAGAGATAGATGTACTCTTGACTACGTAACTTTTGCAAATGTCAAGCTATGACGCTAAGATTTAGAGGGAATATCAACAACAGATGTACCAACTTAACAAAAAAAAACAGAACTCAAATCGGAATGATGGGAGCGCCACACGGTGGTTATTCCGGGAACTTTGTGATCAAGGTGATATATAGGTTTTCATATAAATCATTTGGAGTTAAGCGTTAACTCGTTAGTAAGATTTTTTCTTTCTATTACTAGATCTTGGAAAGAGTTTGTGCCGGTTTTCCAATAGGTGGCTTTAGAGTCGCACGACTTTGGTAATAGTAGTCTCATCAGGCCGTACTACAGAGCGTTTGAAAGGTGAAAGTTAATAGATTATTAAAAAATAAACATTGTGATAATTGCCAATTCAGTCGAAAGTAATTGTGTTTTGAATATGAGCCAAAATTCTTTCTTTCTTAGCGATAACGCTTCGCAGACTTGCAATGCATGCTCGTGGTGTTTCTGGTGAATATGCTTTATTAAAATCAGCAGCATGCAAAAGGTTTACTCGTTTCCGCTCTGAAAATTTCTCTGTTAAAGACGCGCCGTGCTATGATCGACCAATTGTTGAAAAAGTCGATGAAACTCTCCAAACAATTGAGAAAGACCGGCACATTTCATCTTATGACATCGCTGCAGAACTAAAAGTTGAATCAAAAATAGTTTTAAACCATTTGCAGAAGGCTAGATATAAAAAGAAGCTCGATATTTGGGTATCACATGAATTAACAGTGAAAAATATCTTGGACCGAATTTCCATCCCGACGCTGCTGAAACCAAAAGAAATCGAGCCATTCTTGATGAGATTGATAAAGGGCGATGAGAAGTGGTTCACATACGACAATAATGTGCGAAAAACCTCGTGGTGGCACATAAGGTATTGCTTTATGTTTGTTGGGATTGAAAGGAAATCGTGCATCATCAGCTGCTCCAATCTGAAGACAATTGATTTCACTCTCTATTATAAAAAACTAACGCGATTAAAATAAAGCGGCCAGAATTGATCAATAGGAAGGCACCTTCCATCACGACAATTTCAGACCACAATAATTTTTAATAACTCGGCAAAATTTGAGAGAGCTTGGCTGGCAAGTTATGAGCCCGACTACCATTTGTTTCGCTCTCTGTAAAACTCTCTTAATGGTGAAAAGCTGTCTTAAAAAAGGGCCTGTGAAAATCACTTGGTTCAATTTTTCGCCCAGATATCCCTCAAGTTCTACAGTGATGTCATAATGGTTTTACCACAAAAAAGACAAAAGGGTATCGATCAAAACGGCACATATTTGCTTTAATAAAGTTCAGTCACAATATATGAGAAAAATTTGTTTGAATTTTGGTGAAAAACGCCGCAAACTTTTTGCTTGACCCAATATTTTAGAGACACAATTTTTCTTAAGCATTGATACCAAAACGTCAATATTAGATTAGGATTCTATAATTCTATGGAGATATTTTTATTTATTACCTACGCTTGAATAGAAAACTTAGATTGCACGTATTACCTTGACATACAGTACATACATATCAACTAATTAATTTAATCCCATGTATTCGGCCAAGTACTTATCTCTCATAAAAAATCGAAATGGGTGATATTTGTGTTAAGCCCCTTGAACGGAATTATAAATTCTCATTAATTAACGGAGTATAAATTTTATATAATATTATTTAATAGAATTTTAAATAAAACTCATTTGCTTTTCTTAAATATCAACATATAATATAACATACTCGTACGTTACAAATTTTATTATATTCGTTATTTCATTTTAATGGAATAAGCAATTTGCTTAATCTCCTTTTAAGTAAATCTCTTATATACAGAAAATAAAATAAGAAAAAATCAAATTCTAACCTAATTCCTTTATATTATTTTATTCTTTTACTTCGTTTCTTGTCTTTCTAAACCTCTTAAACATTCTTCAATAATAAACTATACACTTAGAGTTCAAATAAAAATTGAAAAAGAAATAAAAAAATTTGCATATTTAAAATATGGAAAAATGTTTCAAACAAATTGAAGTTTGCCTACCAGATTTAATATATTTTACAACGTATCCGGATTCTGTAGAAAACATAGTTCGTTGTAACATCAAGAAAAATTTATTTTGGAAGGTTTGGCGAAATATCCCTTGGCCACTTTTACCAAAATTAGACGGCGGGATTTAAAGCGATTACAAATATTTTTTTGTCGTTTAATTTAAATTTTGAAATATTTTGTTTAATTAGATGTGGCTATATTTACATATTTAATCGTATAAGTAATTCAGTCGTCAGTGGAAATTTCCGTGTTTTTGCGTGAAGAAGTTTCATTTACAATGTCGAACTTTGGAAGTCATTATAGTACATTACTCTAGCTAGTATTTGAATAGGTTACAATGCAAAATTCATTACAAATTTAATTTAGAACAATCACATGATCTGTAATTTTGTCAAGACATACGAGTATGCAAATAAAAACAATTGTTTCGATTTCGACCGATCCTTAAAAAGTTATCCGTATAGTCCTCTGGATCTATTATTTCTTAATAACTAACAGGTTTTGAATGGCTAGACTAACGATTTTTCTGAAAACCTTTCACAAAAACTCTAAACAAACGTCAATACCATGTGCTGATTTTGAAAATCATGAAATATGTAGAAATCCACCTATATAAAAAGGATGTTCAAATTTTGGGTTTCGTTTTAAATGTGCCGCCGTTTATATTTTTTATTATTTCACTGAGAGATTATACTGTCAATTTTTTAGTACTTGTTCCAAAGAGTAAGATTGTGGTTAGAAAATATTTGTGTGGATTTTAATGAACAAATTAGTTAACATAACATGCGTGTAAGCTCAATTCACTTTTGCAGTTTCAATAATCGAGCTGACTTTAATTATAAAATATAATATTTTTTCACTATTCATTTTTGGTAAATCGATAATCTCTGGATTAGAGGCCGAAATTGAACCTTAGCGCGCCTTTAACGAGGCCTTTTGAACCGTACTAAAAATTAACCGTATAGGTCAACGTTGTAAGTGGTTAGCCCAATGAACAAATTTACATTAATCGATAGGAAAGCAAGGTGTGGTAGGAACCTCCCTTAAGCATTGCTTTACATTCGACGATGGTAAATCCATAATACAATTCTGAAATGTAAGCTGTATCTGAATCTAAAATATAGCGAATTTAAAGCAACTATAACTAATGCCAAAACAGAATTTTCATAGCAGGTTCCACGATAGGCCCAACACAGAAAAATTATTTGCTGGTCAACTTATTTTTTTCCGGTTTATGATGTTTATGTCAGTTGTCTTTATCGAAAGATGGTCGATAATGAAACATAATTTCGTAATTTGGTTTACTAATATAAATGCAACAAATGACCTACATTTAAACTTTTACAGTTTGTAAAGAAAAAAACGTTATGCACAATGAAAGCTTGTCTTTTTTCGGTGGAATTGCAGCTCTGCATTTCCCTCGGCATATAATTTTTTTTTAGTAAAATTATTCTCAAAGTGATTGTGCAATATATTAATGCACGTTTATTTTTTATTTTATTATATTTACACAAAATCGTCATGTGTTAACAAAAATAGAAAGGATTAAAACGATCAGTTTTCAAAAATAAAAATAAATTTTTTTGTTGTTGTATCACGGTAAGTCCAAACCAACATCGAACCCTTTTTGAAAAAGGCTTTATTGCCAAATAATTTACTACTATTTTAAATCGCGAAAAGAAAGCTCAACCTGTGTTTCGCATAGAACTAGAGCTAGATGCGGGAAAAGAGAAAGAACACGGTATTCATATATTACCTGAAATATTTACTCTATCGCAAAATCACGATCGGGGAACCTAAGAAGAGGACCGGACCAGTTCAGTGCATCAAGTGCCAAGAATACGGCCACAGTAAGGGTACTACTTACTACATCTTGCACGAAATTTAAGTTATATGTGGTGAACTTTACGATTCGAAACAGTGCAGTGCAACAAGGTGAAAAATGATCCTACAACAAAATGCTGTAGTAATTGTGAGAAAAATCACACCGCAATTATATTATATAGATTTATTCTATTTTATAGAGGTTGCTCAATTTACTTGGATTTGAAGCGTAAAATCAATCCAAAATTGCGATATTAATAAAGAATACTCGAGATAAATTACAACCAGAGAATTGTGACGCCAAGAACTCCAATTATTCAACAAACCGGAAATTTGGGGACAAATGCGGACAGTTTGTGCAATCTGAGCTATCCTACGCAAACATTCTGAAAGCTGCCGCTTCGAAAACAAAAGTTAATATCATTGAAGAAGAAGTATGAACTCATGCAACAGTTTCATGATGATGATGGACACAATAACGCAAATTATCGTCGAAAACCAAAATTACTGGCCTAAAAATAACTATTTGAATACGAACGGTCTTTCACAGTACAAAACTTAATTACAAATCTTTCAGAATGTAAATATGGTAATATCAGAAGCCCGCTTCATGAATAAATTTATATATATATATATATATATATATATATATATATATATATATATATATATATATATATATATATATATATATATATGTATATATATATATATATGTGTATACCCAATACCCGGACGGAAAAGCACACGGGGGCACTGTCGTCTTGATCAAATATAGAATAAAGCAGTATGAACACAGCAAACATGGAAAGAGCACATCGAAACAACTAATATTTGCCTGGCGACTATTTGAACAAAATTGTCTACTGAATATTCCTCTTATCACTGCAGCAGATATTGATGCGGCGGCAGAAAATTTAAAAGTTGCGCTGGCATTATCAGCCGAAAGGTTACACCCGTCATATGTATTTAGTTCCGAAAATTAATTAAACTGTCACATAATACAAACGAACTTATCCAGGAAAAACGGAAAACTCGCCGTCAATGGCCACAAACAAAATCACCGTTATTGCAAAGGAAATCAAATCGAGCTATTAAGACCCTGAGATTCCCATTGCGAGAAGCAGAAAACCAGAGAGCCCAGTATGGTTTAAGTGAATACCCGCTAACCGAGAGGATACATTACCCCCAACAAACTCGAACCCACCGATTAGGCTTCCAACTGGGAATTGGGCGAGAAGCGATGAAAAAAGCAAGGCTTTTGCTGCTCGTTTGACGATAATATTCGCACTATACGAGGAAACAAATAATTTCGTGCTACCCGAGCAAATGGATGATGGATTGTCCTTCAAACCTATAAAGTATAGTTGGAGAAACATTACTGAAACAAATGACGAGGGAATTGAGAGAAACTTTCATAAAACTAATAACGTTGATATTCAATGCAATCATGCGGACCGGTTATATTGCTCAAAAATCGAACCATGGAACAATGATACATAAGACTACCCACAATCTCAAAGTTATTCGATATTACGAAATATTACTAACGAAAGTGAAACCAGTATTAGAAGAACGGCCCATTATTCCAGACCATCAATTTGGATTCCGAAACCTACATGGTACCACAGAGTAAGTTTTGGATTGTAAATGCAAACAAAAGCACTACGATGAACAGAAATATTGTTCTGCTGTCATCGGATATCATAAAAGCCTTTGATAAAGTTTGGCACGATATTGAGGCAGCATTCTATGACGAATATTATACTTGTTATACGCAGCCGATTTACCTGTAACCAACAAAGTAATAATATCAATATTTTTTGAAGATTCAGCCATCCTGGCGTTGCACAATATTAGCGAAACTACCTCAAAGTAACTACAGACTGAACAAAATCGAGGACCGGTGAATAAAAGTGAACGAAAATCAACTCACGACACAATCACACTGAATAAACGAATCTGCCCACCAGTGGGATTAAACGGTATAAATATTCGTTAGCAAATCAAGGTCAATTACTTAGGTTTGTACCTGGTTAGAAGAAGGCTGACACGGAAAACATATTGAAGCAAAGTGCAACCGAATAAAAATAGCGTTTTCCAAAATGGCTAACGGGAAGAAAATCTCTATAAATTAATAAAGTTTTACTATACAAAGCGGTAATCAAACCCATATGGACACGCGGTATTCATTTATGGGGATCCACCAGCGCATCTAATAGAAAACTCCTCCAACGAACCCAAGAGAAAATATTTCACAGTATTACTAATGCCCCGTCGTACATTCGAAATAGTAATATATGTACGTGACGACCTTGGAATTAAAACCATCAAAGAAACAACAAGAAATCAGTTCGAAATATTACTGAAAACTAATTAAATGTTTAGATTATAATAAGTATAATCTAAATTAATTAAATTGTGAACACTAATAATAAGTATTAACATTGGTTAAGACTTACAAATATATTAATTTTAGCTTAAAATTTGAATACTTCTTGTTAGTTTCTTCTGTAGAAAGATTCAAGAATAAAGCCTTTAGCAGCATTTCAAAAAAATAGTCTCATTTGAAAATCTTTAACTTATTCTTCTAATGTCGTGAGTAATATAAAGTGCAATTAAAGAACCTTTACATAGATAAATAAATAGATTCGTGTGGCCAAGTTAAATTAAAACTTTGGAAAAATAGAAGAATGTTTTCACAGAAATTCTAGTATAACGAGAATTTAAAACTTCTTTGATTTTACGTTTGAGTTATAAATCTTTAACTGTAATGATGAATTTCAAGTTTGTATATTTAATAAACTAACTAGTATTTATATTAATTAAATAATTCATTAGATACAATAACCTAATCAATTATTTAGTGTAATTGTTTTTAAATTATTTCTAAAAAATTATTTTCTTTAATTATTTACGATTTAGTTTGTATGTTTGTTTAATGTGAAATATTTATTCTAATTAAAAAACTAAATAATAATAAAAAAAAAAAATTAATTATTTAATTTTTTAGAATTGTTTATAAGAGTTTATAATTTGAATATTATATTTGCACTAGTGCATAATTTATTATGGAATTTCATAAGTAAAACAAATATCACTATAATAATTGAAACATTTTTCATCTGAATGCATTATAAAATTAGGGTAGAGTTGACGAGAAGCGAGAACATTCGACCCACATACATATATACATAATATTCCATGTTTATATAAAAAAATTAACTATAATATTTATAAATATTTACTATGTTGATATTGAATTATTATTATTATCACATTGTTTATATTGTAATAATAATATTTTATGGTAAGATTTATTTTTTTTATAATGATTAAAAGTTGTATAATAATAATGATTATGATTACGATGAAAATTATGATGATGATAATGATTGTTATTAATATAAATATTTATATCACTTTTATTATTATTTAATTTATTATTATGTATAATATTATTATTACGAAAACTTTTAGTATTAATTTTTATGTTTTTATCAAATAAATGTTGATTATGATTTTTTTTTTTTATTTCTGTATGAAGACTATTATATAAATAAATAACTAAAATTATAAAAAAACACAAACCTAAGCATTTATTGTCGGATGAGGAATGTAAACATATTGATCCTGAGGATTCATTTGTTGTTGATCTTTGGATATCTAGACTTTCGCCAACCTGAAAATAAACAAAAAAAAATATACATTAAAATTTAATAAAGGTTAAATAATTTACTTAACCATAGTCTGAAGCTGCGTTTTTTTATTCGCTCCGGATAGCTGCTATCGAGAGCCGTCATATAAATAGTGGCTCCCGATACCGCTCCGTACAAATAGGTAGAGCCAAATATTTTTTATATCAAGATTTCGCTAAACAATTGAATTGAAAATGATAGTATGATGTTGAATAAGTTTAGTTTACCAATAAATAGCGCGTCAAATTTAAATTTAGGCCTAGAAAAATGACGGCTCTCGATAGCAGCTATCGGGAGCGAATAAACAAACACAGCTTAAGTAACCTAAGCTTTTACACAAAATGATCTTGATTAGGCGCTGCAAACCGAGTAGGTGGCTTTCTTTGGTCCTATGCTGTAGGTCGCTTTCAGGTCCCGCCACATGTTGACTTTGAAAATTCACTAACACAAAAATAACAATCGATCCCATCATTTTGCCGCAAAAAATTTTTAATAAACATGTTTATTTTACCCTACACTTGGCCGATCTGAAAGCGCCCAATATTATCGAGGAAGAAGGAAATATAGAAATTTTTTACTCGATAGAACTGTACGGAAGATAAAATTAAAATATTCATGGTAATTGACGACGAATTAAACATCTTGAGTAAAAGGTTCAAATGATTTTTTTACTACTAATCGAAACAAGCCTTGGTTTGGAAGTGGAAAAACTTGATTAGTGGCTGCCGTTAATTTCCTCCATTAGAAGACGACCTTTAACAAAACGACTGTAATTTGTAAAGTGTTTGACTGTAAAGATAAATAAGAGGTATGTCCTTTTTTAGAAAGGACATACCGCGGCCACCAAAATGGCAACTTTCCATTAATCAGGTATAATTTCGCTTCGCCACGAATCGATCGTAAATAATATCATGTCTAAGTCCCCAAAAAAAAAGAAAAAGAAAATAAGTAAATCTCCTTAAACATTAAGTAGCTAGATCTGAAAAATGTTAAATGTAAGCAACGATATATTTATTTTAGCTTATCGATCGCAACGCGAATATGTCCACCTTGGTATCGAATGACAATGGACGTAGTTCTGAAAATAAGTTCCCATTCGGTAATTTATTAGCTGAGTTGTTAAGTTGTTCTAATCTCTGAGCATAAGGAGAAAAATAAATTATAAAAATATGTCAACACATTATCTAATGAAATCGAAATCCACATAAAACTTGCTGTTAATTATGACAGTGGACTAAAACGTAAATGTATATTATTATGTCTATAATAAAACTTAAATGTGTTTTTGATTTTTTGTCTTAGTCTTCCTGTCATAATTACCAGCACATATAGTATGTATATAGATAAAAATCAATTGCTTCATTTATACGAATGCTACCTTAGCAATGCATGGTAACCATTGAAATTTTAATTTACAACGAGGAAATTCTGCGAAATACCCCAAAGCTTTATGGTACCCCATCCACTCAATATCATCCAAATCAAACGATTATAAATTGTCCTGTCATGATCGAATGATGGAAGCAAAAGTTCTTGTTTTACCTAAACACATACCACAATCTTACTGCAAGTATTACTCTAAAGAAGTATGGAATAACTTAACATGATTTTTTTTAATTTTGTAATAAATAATGAATTTATGTATATTATAGAAATAAAGAATATAAGAATATTGTGTTACTTTTAATTATTTGTTAAATATATGTATTCAGAAAAATTTTAACATTTATGTTCTAATAGTCAATTATAACGATAATGTGTTTATATACTACACTTGTTTATTCATATATGAAATAAACCGCATTTCTCAATAAATTAGTGGTCTAAAAGCTATGTATAGTGGTTGTCAATATAGTTTACGAGCTATATGACTCAGTGTGTACCATAAAAATAACTTCGCAATGTTAATATGGCATATTTGGATATATTTTGAGGTTGTTTTACTTTTCGGTACAAATTAAAGCCATTAGTAGCAATATTTTAAAATCAATCTGTAGAATTTTTCTTTTCGTGTACTTGAATTGTCATAAAATGATCTCGATTTGACACTTTTTGTCAATAATCGTGGCAGTCCACTAGCATAGACATACCATTTTTGTAAGTAAAATCTTTTTTGGAAGTAAAATTATTGAGTGGATGTAATAATACCAGGACTATAGAGATGGTATATTTTCAGATGTTTTATATTACCTTGAATAAAAATTTTATTTGGATATCGATTTTCTGCATAACTATAATTCAATTGGAAAGTTAAGCTATAGTGTCCAATTTTTGTCTAAATATAAATATTTTTTATTTAATAGTATCGATTTTGGGCAACCCTTTAGATATGTCAAATTTAAGAGCGATCATCCTGTTATTTGCAATGGAATCACATTATTCTAATTAGATAGCCGTCTTAATTTTTATAGTATAAACATATAGTTTTTAATGTGATTTGCTCTTTTAGTTTTAATGATCAGTCCTATTAAACCAATGTATGATACTATTGAAAATTAATGTTACGAATTATTGTTTCAACACGGTGCCAGTTTTGATACAAAAGGAACTGCTTACTTTAAAAACAATAATATTGAAATTATTATAAAAATACGGTATATCACTATTTAACTATTTATCAAATATTTATCCAAATAATTATACAATAGGTACATATTTTTGAAATTAATAATCTTAGGAATGTAACTTCGGTATCTGTACTATTGGTTTATTTTGCTATAAAAGTGGCAAAATGTTTACTATAAGTATAAAGGAAAATTAACTTTCAGCAGAGGGAGAACACAAAAGGATATCATAAAGATCAATTGCGAAGGGATTATTAAATATTTTAGGGGTGTTATATTTCAATTTCCCATTTTTTAACACTAGAACTACCAACCCGACAAAATGACGAATTTACATTTATTGAATTAATTTTTTTTTATTATTATGTTAGAATTATTCTAGAAATTTTTGTTGAGTTTTAATATGACAGTAAAGTAATTAAATTAAAAATCATCAAAAATCTCCAAAACAATTCTAACCTAATAATTAAAAAAATGAATTCAATAAATGTAAATCCGTCATTTTGACCGGTCGGAAGTTTTAGTGTTAAATTGTAACCCCTAAGAGAGTATACTGCAATTAGTTTTTGCTGCGAGGAAACCCTCTACTTCTTAAGTAAAGATAATACTCAACTATGCAGAGTGTTTCTGTTGCGGATCTTTTTTAATCGAAATTAAATAAATACTTTGTAAACTACGTTATCTAGAATTTACATGTAGTTTCGTATTATGTACCTATATTTCCATTTGAACGGAAAACAAATGGAAATGATTTGTTCCGATACAGAGTACAATACAGTTATTAACATAACTGTATTATACTATGTATCGGATAAAACTCTAAATATTTACTAGCATATGGAAAATTAAAGCACGTGCGGCTAATTAATGACACGAACAGTAATTAGATACGCACCTATGTATGTACACATTAATTTAGATTGATTTTATTTTGAAAGTTTAAAAAAGGTCTATGTTCTACAAGAAAGTATCTCAAAGGTAACAATAAAACGCAATAAATAACCTAATTGATATTCATTTTTCATTCTAGGCATTAAAACTAATTTCGCAATTATCTTAGTATGTAGTCCAGTCGCCGTTATTGTGTATTATAGAGTGACATGTCCTAGTGTAACTTTCACTTAATTTGGCCGCATGTTCTGGAGTAAAGTCTTTCTAAATGATTTTGAGAGCGCGAACAATCTGATATGTGTTTGTTATTCTTTTCCTCTAAGCTTTGTCTTCATAAGATTACAGTTTCGTGTGCCCAACTTAGCCTGGTTTCGATGTGTGGGTCCGTCAAAAAAGGTTTATACTGTGTGCTCCGATTTTTAATCTCAGACTCTCGATGGCACATAGTTTTTGTTTTGCTTGCCGTAGAATTATTGTTGGATTTTTCTTGAACAACTTCAAATCGTCCTTCTCTGAAATGACTCTAACTAAATCTCTTTCAGATAAGTCATTCACATTTCAACAGTCTGTATACGCTTAATCCATTTCTTCGCAAATAGCACAGATATGAGCTGTGTGTTACTACCTGCTTCACAATCTGTTTTGGCCCTTTAAGATGCGTAACTAAGTATCCCACTTCAAAACTCTTTTTATGTACGGAAATCGTTTTAATATACCACCCAAACCCTCAAACTGAACGAAGAAAGAAGCTTATGCGGAAAAGATAATAGAGTATTGTGTCTAAATTTTATATCGGCCAATTAGCAAAAACGAAATTGCAAAAATTGAATCAATCGATGTTTATAAAAAATGAGGAGGTCACCAAGTTGATGTTGCTAATCCCAAAATACCAAAAGTGGTGCAGGAAAAATGGAAACTGAATGCGTATGAATCACTTTAAATGGACAGAAATAAAAGTTCACCAATGAATTTGGAAGATAGTCCAATTTATTCAAGTTTAATTTGGCAAATTCTGTAATTAAATGAGTTTTGTAAATTTTGTTAATTTTAATTTGTTGTTAAAATTTTATTTTCACTATGTCACTATGTTTATATTCCTGCTTGACATTTTGTTTTAATTTTTTTTAATTTTTGTAACTAGCCTTTTATTAGTTTAAGAGCACTTTAGTTTTTTGGTTTCGATGAAATTTTGTGGTTTGAAGAAGCTGGTTTGCAAACTTAAATCATTATTAAAGAAATTTTTATTGGGTAAATAACAAACCAACAATAAATTAGCCATATAAATTAAGATTTTAAAATTATATTATTCATATTACACTACTCCAAAAAATTAAAAGAACAAACATTTTTTTTTTATTTATTTTAGTGTTTTTTGAAAAGCTGTATCTTTGTGAAAAACGGCCTTACCCTTCAAGTCCGCAGTCTAGTTTCGAGATGTTTCAGTAATACTTTTTTTTTAGATACCTTTTTCATTTTTTGACAAAAATTTACAAATTTTTTTTTAAGCATCCTCGGGCTTGGGAAATTTTTTTTTAATTTAAACCAATGCATAGGTCAGTTAGCTTGTTAACTAAGCTTCAATTTAGTTTCAATTTAGTCTCTCTACGTCAATTTTTTGCTGAGATATCTGACTTTCAAGCAGCTAATATAATTGCACAGTAAATTTTGGGACAGTTTTAAAACTAGAGTATATTTCCTACAAAACTACGTTATGAAAAAAGTACATAAAAAACACTTTTTATGGTTTTTTAGTAAATCTACCGTTACTTTAGAAATATTGATGAAAAAGCTAATGTTGCCAGAGTTTTTTACAGCTTGTACATTTTCTCTCTGTACATTTTCAAATTGATCCATCCAACAAAAAAATTATAGTTATTTATGGTACTAGTGAGCAAAACGAGATATTATCCTTGAGGGATAAGTTTGTCCCACGAGGTGATAGCCGAGTGGGACATTATCCCGAGTGGATAATATCTCTTTGCTCACGAGTGGCATACAACGTTTTATCCACTTTTGTTGAAATAAATTTCGTAAATTAATAAGAAATAGTTCCATTTTGTGTTTTCACAGTGGAGCATTGCATTTTGAAATACATTTTATCATAGTGACCGTTCTTTAAATTGTCATGGTGAACTTTAATTTAACTAATTTTTGGAATATGGTTTTTCTTTTAATTTGACTACGAATAATTTTCCAATGACTACTCAACATTTTGTTATACAGAACATAACTCACGTTACCCCTAGCAACGTGGGTTATACAATAACAATGGGTTATTTTATATTTTCTTTATTTGAAATCAGCATAGTTATCGGGCTATTATATTTCAAAAGTGGATAATAGTTATTTATGGTACTAGTGAGCAAAACGAGATATTATCCATGAGGGATAAGTTTGTCCCACGAGGCGATAGCCGAGTGGGACATTATCCCGAGTGGATAATATCTCTTTGCTCACGAGTGCCATACAACGTTTTATCCACTTTTGTTGAAATAAATTTCGTAAATTAATAAGAAATAGTTCCATTTTGTGTTTTCACAGTGGAGCATTGAATTTTGAAATACATTTTATCATAGTGACCGTTCTTTAAATTGTCATGGTGTACTTTAATTTAACTCATTTTTGGAATATAGTTTTTCATTCAATTTGACTACGAATAATTTTCCAATGACTACTCAACATTTTGTTATACCAAATATAACTCACGTTGCCCCTAGCAGCGTGGGTTATACAATAACAATGGGTTATTTTACATTTTCCTTGTTTGAAATCAGCATAGTTATCGGGCTATTATATATCAAAAGTGGATAAAAGGTTTTTACACAGTTTTTCAATAGCTACTTGTTAATAAATCAATGACTGAAATTTTTTTTTGGGTAGCTCCCTAAAATTTTGTTTATTACAACAAAAAATAATAAAGTTAGTTATCGGGACAAAAAGTTATGTAGTTACCCGTCTATTCCACGTACATATGTTACACATTAGTTATACGTTTGTTACAAGATAATTATTATATATGATAAAGCAAATCATTTACTTCATATTCATTATGTATTCCAAGGTTTTTAAATACAAATACATATGTAAGCTAATTTGAGGTATACTTTTTATTTTAACATTTTCTTCATTTTCAACATATAGACACCAATGGTTAAAAATAAGTTAACAAATAGAAATATTAAATTATGTAAAGTATTCCAAAGCACATAAATATACAAGCCGTCAGCATCCGACCAATTTTAAAAGAAGTATAATTTAAGGGAGATACATTTTACGATTTCCCAAAGAACCCATATAAAATTGAACATTTTTGATTCAAATTTTATCAATGAAAAATACTCGTACAAAAAATTAACCGGTAGTGTAATTTCTGGCCATATTTCCCTAGTTGCTTCTCTCTTATATGGGAACGCTTACTTATTAAGCCGATTTTCAAATCTGGATCTCGAAGCGATGTTGAGAACTATAGAGGTATTTGCATTATTTCAGTTTTACCAAAGCATTGTGTTTAACTAGTTAAAGGGCAATTGTGGTTTCATGTTAAGATATTCATTTCTCATGGATTTTTCACAGGATAGCTTGAATTTTTCCTTGATAGGTCAACTGTAACTAACTTAGTTTGTTTTCAAATTATATTTTATATGCACTATTAAATGGTAATTTTGTACAGAGCATTTACACTGATTTGTGAAAGGCCATTGACAAGATCGATAATGAATTGCTGCTGCGGAAACTTGACTCCTTGGATTGTAACTTTTTGCCAATTGATTGGATTAGGTCTTATCTGGAATTTAGAACTGAAATGGTGAAAATTGGTATAATTTCACTTCAAGAGTTCTTCAGGAGCCCATCAAGGTAGTCATTTGGCTCCATGTTCTTTATTCTTTTCGTAAATGATGTCACGTGTAGGCAAAAGTACTGATATTTATATGGAGTTTTGTGATATTTTTATTAATTTTTTAAATAAATGCAAATTAAATGAATTTTTTTTTATTTTTGCCATTAATTGTTTTTCGACTTTGTGTTAAAATTAAACATTTCAATTTTTATTTTAGTTATACTATATACTGCAATACTTTTAGAATTAAATCGCGAAAAGAGGCATGTTTTAATATTCGTGTCTAGAGCAGACTGTTTGAGCACATTGCATAACAAGTATCGGAATTTATGAGTACAATTTTTTTGTTAAATGCAGGGAACGTTTAGATTTTAATTATTAATTTCAAAAATTTGGGGGTGTTCGATTTTAAATATATATACTAAATTTGAATAATTCCTATTGCAACAAAACTATCAATTGTACTTCTGATAAGAACATTAAACAGTGAATGGGTGTTTTGATTTAGATGTAGCGAAAACCATAAGACAATAAATGAAATAAGCCAAAGATTTAATTTTAATTTATAGTTTTATTTAATTTCCTTTTTTTCAAATTTAAATTTTCTATTAACTGGGCGTTTAGCAACCGAATTTTAAAAAACATTTTACATTTAAATTCGTCGCTTAAAAATAGATTGCAAATATTTGAGTACATAATGTAAAAAATAAAAATTCCAAATGTTCAAATGACCAAAAACATTTAATAATTTAACTGTTTTATGTTATGTACTCATAATTTTGTCTACCCTTTTTTCCATTTATCTTAGATACTCTATATACTCATAGGAATTATTTCTCAAATATTTGGACCATAAAAAAAATATAAAGCATAAAAAGGGTATCGGTAACCTATCATTATCAATTGTAAATACGGTTTGTTAAAAAAATTACGATTATTCTTGATTTATTTAAAAAATTAATCAAAAAACCGCCAAACCATATAAAATTATGTTTTCCTACAATCGCCGTGAAAAGCAGGCTTTTTTTCTCTGTTTTCAAAGCCCAAAGTGTCTGTTTTTTTGACAGTTAATAAACAAATTACTTTGTCACACGTTTCTCTTAGAAACGTGTGACAATACTTGAAACCGCACGCATGTTTAAAGAAAGACTAATGTTTGTATAAAACATCAAACCAAATTTTTGTTTTTCTTTATGAAAAATAAAAAAAATCTTTGACTACTCGATTGAACAAAATGTCGGTCCTAAAATAAAATTGTATTGTCAGTATAGTAAATTTTACTACAAAATTATCTTTTTATTATATTTTTTAAAATGATTGTAGGAAAAATAAAGTGTGAAACACGTCCGCAAAGTTGTTTGTCACGCTCGAAAGGTTGCTGGCCTCCGTCCCGTCGGCCAGCAATTTGATTTTAAATAAGTTTAGTTTAGCAATAAATAGCGCGTCAAATTTAAATTTAGGCATAGAAAAATGACGGCTCTCGATAGCAGCTATCGGGAGCGAATAAAAAAACATAGCTAAAAATTTTCATAAAAGCAAGAGAGAAGTAAATTTTTCTGTTTTTTTTTTTGTTTGTTTGTTAAAGAGCAGATTCAGTGAAGGAAATAAATATTCCATTTCAAATAAAGAATTTCATTACCTTTATAAAAAACTTTGTTTCCCTCGGTGGACACCTAATGTTAGTTTTATTTTTGGCCGTATGCGCTGGAGGCTTCTTATATTATTCATTATATTATGTTATCAAAGACTTTAAATAAAATACAATATACATACTTTTTAACAACAATAAAAGCTAAATGGGTTGTTTACATAAAAGAAAGACCAACCATATTTTATTTGTAACCAACAATATTTGTCTATCCCTTTCCTACTGTCCACGCTTGAAATAGGGGATTTTATATGGGAAAAAAGTTTGTTTCTCTTCTATAGCTTAACCTCTTTGCTATTTATGGACATATATTTTTAACAAATATAAAAATTTACTTTAATTTTATTGTACCCTTCAGAATATTTTAATGTTTAAATAAAATCCATTTTCTTTTAAACATATTTAATTATTCGAGTTTATAAGTAGGTGTCACTAATCGCTAGTTATACAAAAAAACATGAACGAAATGTGTGACATCATGAGATACAGATGTGTTGATTTGTATGATTTGTATGAAAAATTCATTTTTTTTTTGTCTTTCTATCGCCCTTATATTAAGTTCGAATTTGATGCTAATGGTTGAGGTGCGTGCTTTGAGTATTCCTACTTATGTTGGTTTTGATTTTGCGATAAATAGCACAGAAATTTCCGTTTCACTTTGATCGTTTAAAATAATGAGGCGTTTGCAATTTGGGAATTCTGTGACGATTGTTTCATATTTCCTCCAAATGAATTTTATTTTGCTTTTGTGGTTTTCCAGTTGACACAGAACAATTACTTCGAGCGAAAACAAATGACAGCAGCTCAAATTTTTCAGAGCGATGCACTAACACGATTACATTTATATGTCATCGAAAAGTCATTTAAACGACAAAGCAAATATTGATTGATTGATTGATTAGGATGTACGGCCAAGCATTATAGCAGAAACTCCCGGACTCCCGGGCACATAGCGTACAGCCGTTTACATATAACGAAACCGAAGGATAGGATAGGATTGTTAATTAGGATAGACTCGACCCGGTTACAGACACCTAAGCGATCGATAGTTAGTAAATTGTTAGAAATTATATAATAAAAAAGTTAGCACAAGACAACACAATTTCAAAACTACATCTAATTCACTACATGTTGATCCTCTAGGGGTGATTCAAGCTAAAAATTAAATCTGAAACTTAGGATTAGTTTAATCCCTATAATACTGATTAATTCTCGAACTATGTTATATACTGAAATTAGATTATTTATTAGTAATAGATATTTTATGAAATCGAATAAGTAAACTTTCCCAATACTTATCTAAAAATTCTAAAAGAATGTTTAAAACTAACTTTACTAAGTTAAGGTATAAATTCACAGCGCGTGTTTCCTTAGATGCAGTGATCATGAAGCAAGTTAATAAATTGTTTATATACTGCAATTATGATTAAAATAAAATAAAATTAAAAATTAAAAATAAATTTTTAACCGTAAAAATTAAATTTATCAGCATTTTCCTATAGATATGGAAAAAGGAAATTAATAACATTGAGATAATTATTTATATGATTATATGAACTAATTTAAATATGATTATGAGACCTTGCGACAAAAATCCAGAATGCACTAATTATTTAGTTGAGTATTGTATATATAAAGGCACTATTTTTACTAATAAGGCTTAAATGAAAATTTCCCGGCATTTCTGATAACAAAATTAATATTTACAAACAAACAAACAAACAATTAATATTTACCCATTCTTACGAACTCTTTATTACATAATTAAGAGGATTTAACTTATATAAATATATGATAAGATGAGGATTTCTGAAAATCCAAATCAAAATTAATTAATTATCTCTAATTGTTACATAAAACTTAAACTAAGGAAATATTTAAACTCTCATAACATATTGTAATGAAATGCATTGATTGTCTAGTTGATACGGATGAACAGCCAAGCGTAATAGCAGGAACTCTTGGACTCCGAGCCACACATCATACACCCTTTTACATATGTATAACAAAACCTAAATGTAGAATCGAAATATTAACTAGGTCAGACTTCACCCAGATACAGACACGTAAGCGATCAATAAGTTGGTATTTTTAGTAATAATATAGAAAAATGATTATCACAGGACAACACCGTTTCTAAACTACGTATTTGCTGGCTGCTTCTAATTTCTGGAGATGAACTAGGTTATACCGCTACTTCTGAAAATCCAAATCCAGTAAATAATTTACACTATCTATTACTCTCACTATCTATTAAAGAATTAGTTAAACTCCGAAACCATCATTCAATTCTTTGAAACAATTTATAAATTGATCTTAATCTTATACCCAATAAAATATAGATAAAAACAACAAAAATAAATTTTAGAAACATAGATTATTTTGTAGTTGTAGATATCACTATCCATCCATCTCCAAGTACACACCAAAGGGTGGAACCTACAGTGTAAAATAATGATGCATCCTACAGTGATACATAAACAGTTTTTTCACGTTATTAAAAGTACAAACCACATACATATGTACATATATAAATAAATATGAAAAATAAATAAATAAAATTAAAAAGTAAATACATATATTACCTCTCCCAAAGCATTTACTATAAAAATTTATCAGAATTTTATAAATAACTACAATTTCGACAATTCTACAATTTGGAACGCATAAATAAATACGTCATTATGATTTATTTATTTTATTTATTTAATATTTAATCTATTACCTACAGTGGTATACAATCGGCAACAATAATTTAAATCAAAAAATGAAAAGTATGTACATAACAAAATAAGAACAATAAAATGCCTAAGGTCTTAAAAAGCTCACGTCTAAATGAGTCTCTAGTCAAATTAAAATCAAAAACATCGTATAAATAATTGAAAAGTCGAGACGTGATCAAGGCTGGCTCCGAAAGTTGATAATTTGTTGAGCCAGAATCGATTAGTAAAAAACCATCAAGACGACACAGGCAACGTTCAGGAGCATAAATATTGAGTCGTGCGAGTAATTCAGCACAATCAATACGATACAAAAAAATGTCGCGAACAAATAAAATGCAAGCCGCCACCCGACGCTGTTCTAAACGCTGTAATCCCAAAAGGTTGCAGCGCTCATGATAATGTGGAATAGCATAATTATTCATTGATGGTGTACTGCGAAGTGCGTATAAAACAAATTGCTTCTGAGCGCTTTCAATTCTATCAGAATGGCACTTATAAAAAGGAGACCAAACCTGCGAGGCGTACTCTAGCGGAGAACGGACAAAGGCAACAAACAACGACTTTAATGTAAGCGGGTCACAAAAATCCCTGCAGTTACGCTTTATGAAACCCAACATCATATAAGCCTTTGCTATAATAGAATCAATATGCCTCACAAACGTCAGATCGGAAGAAAATACCACCCCAAGATCGAACATATACTCTACCCTTTCCACGACTCCATTAAACAGCGAATACCCATGAAATACCGGAGAGCGAATGCGATAGAAAGAAATAGTTTTACATTTAGCTATATTCAGGGACAATTTGTTGTTAGCCGACCAAACACAAAATGTGTCTAAATCCCTTTGCAACCTAAGACAGTCGGATACACTACAAATTGGTGCAAATATTTTCAAATCGTCTGCATACAGCAGGCAATGCTCGAACTCAAAGCACTGAACAACATCATTAATAAATAGTGAAAAAAGAAGAGGTCCAATATGACTTCCCTGTGGGATACCTGAGGTAACTCGAAATAAAACTGAGGACGAGTCGTAGATCTTAACATACTGCCATCGATCCGAAAGATAAGATTGAAGCCACTTAGCTGGAATGAATTGACAGTTCAATTTCCCAAGCTTATTGATAAGTATCGAATGATCAATCTTATCAAAAGCCTTTGAGAAGTCCGTGTACACAACATCCAGTTGTTGCCTGATTGCAATACTGCTATGTAAGTGACCACAAAAAGAAATCAGGTTGGTCACTGTGGCTCTTCCAGGATAAAAGCCATGTTGAGCAGGAAAAATTAACATTTTCAAATGAAAAAATAGATATTTTTGTACCAATGCTTCGAATAGTTTCGGTATAGCAGAGAGTATAGCGATCCCACGGTAATTGCTGATTTCACACCTTTTGCCCGATTTGAAAATCGGGCGAATTATGGAAATCTTCCAAGGCTCCGGGAATACCCCTGTACGGAGGCTTTCGTTAAAAATAAACGCGAGAGGAACAGCTAAACCATCCGCACAGTTTTTCATAAGGATGGGTGGTTTGCAAACCAAATTTCAGTTCAACTCAAAATTAATGGTTCTATATTAGTATTTAATTATATAATTTAGTTAATTTATAATCTTTTGATATTATTTAAATTAATTTAATATAATTAATATATTTTAATGTAATTTATACTACCCCGTATAAAAATTAGTCATACCTAAATAAACAATTTTATATGGATTACGTAAGGCAGTTTCCGATTCGACTTAAACTTACTCAATTATTCGAAGTATAAGATTTCTATTTGAGTCGAATACAACAACATTTTCGTTGTGTTTGGGTAATTCATGTTTTATCAAGAACACTATAGTTTTCACATGAATATAATAAACACAAAGAGTGAAAATAATACCAAAATAAAACTAATAGAATCGTCCTACAATACTAAACCATCAACACACATAGAGAAGGTAAATATTTTCTGACAATCTTCCATGTGCGTAGCAGGAGACGTGTCAATGTGAACATGTTTTCATTATATTACATACACATAACACCCTTTTAGCGAACACAATCCAACCACATGAACACAGATACACTAAAATTAGAAGAGCCAAAAAATCACACAGCCATTCCTGTTCAACATATTAAGATACAGGAAAACATTTGTGACGTTATACATAAAATACAATCAAACATTAGTAAAAATAAAATAAGACGTGAAATCCAACTTCATATGGTATATCAAATTGAGACAATTTTAACTGGATTTAAATATGATAATTCTTGAATTTAAATTTCATAAGCAACTACACAATCATCAAAGTCATGCAACCAAACGAGAAATCAAAAAACCTTACTTCATTCGCTATACAGTCCCTAAATTAAAAACTTAACCAAGAACATTGCAAAAATATATTCTTAAAAAATGTTTCATCGTTGTACTAGTAGAGTGAGAGCTGTAACCTAATTCACTTCATTATTTCACAATTTTGCATGCATAAATAAATTCTTCCTTATGTGTTGCAAAACAGAACTCAATTCAATCAAAAATTAATATGTCTATATTAGTTTTTATTTATATAATTTATTCAATTTGTAAATTCTTAATTTAATCTAAATTAATTTAATACAATTTATATAATTAAAACTTCAATACCCCGTATTAAAATTAATCCTTCCCATTCAATTCAAATTTACGCGATTATACGAAGTATAAGAATCCCATTTGATTTGAATACATGAAAATTTGTGTTGTGTTTGTGTAGCTCATAGTATATAAAGAGCACTATCAAAACCAACAAGAATGCCTATAAAAAATTGTCTCTATATTTGATTATATATTGTTTTGTTACATATGGATATGATATTTAAACGACACAATAAAACATACTTATTTGGATTGTGTAATTGTGTATACCTACAAATAAAATGTATTTCTCTATATCTTTAGTGTTTGTGCCGTTTGACTTGTATAGAGACTTTTGCCGGTTTTGGTACCATATAAATGACTTATGTAACGTAACATAGAACACAGAGAGTGAAAACAACACCAGACAAAAATAGTAGAATCGTACTACAATACTAAACCACCAACACACATAAAGAAAATAGATATTTTGGCGTTTTAAAACTCGCTCTGTAAAATTTGTTATTTCCTTTCTACACATCGAATAATAATTTTTACAACTGATCGATTTGAATATTGAGTAGAAAACCAAAACATATTCTGATTATTTATTTTGCGTCGGACAAAGAAGAAAAGAAAAAATATTCTCTACTCAGTCAATTCAATACTACGAAATATTCTATTCGTTATTCAAACAAAGGACAGAGTGAAACTTAAGAATGGAAGATTAATTTTGTTTAAGTTGCGTATAAGGAAAATAAAATTTGTCGTTTTACACCAAATTATCATAAAATATTCGAATTTTTGGCCAAAATTATCACTGTTCGAACTCAATTCTCGATATAGCCCCAGAAATAAATCATAACAATTTTGCACCTTTAATAAAACTTGTACATTAAATTCCTATTCAAAAATTATTCACTAATTATTCATTCAGCAGTGAACAAAACAGAAGAAAAATATATTTCTATTCTATTCAGTAGATCGATTCTCTCATTTTGTTTCTTTTCTTCGCTCATTATTTATTTGTTACTGAATAGCATTCGTGACTTTTTGGTTTACTATTTTGATCGAAGAAGAGAAAAGAGAATTGGAAAATTCACTTAAAACTAGAAGAAAGGGAATAAAAACAAACTGAAGAGTAATTTTAAACGCCGATTTTCATATAATCTCTCAAGTGCGTAGTCGGGGACGTATCGAATCGATCTGTATATGTTTTCACTATGTACACACACATAATACACTAATTGCGAACAAAATCAAAATATATTAAATCAAAACCAACAAAAATGTTTATACAAGCCAAATTAAACACTTAAGATATAAAAAAGTACGCTAAGGTGTAGTATTAGTGATGCAAAAACCTCTATAATTGGAATTATAGATGTTTTTGAGTGATGCGTACGTATATAAATAAATCAGAAAGTATATACCAATACACAAAATAAATAAGTATAGGTGATAGATTCATCGAAATTAAAGTATTTTACGAAAAAATCTGTTCAAATAGCGATATATAAATACTATTACATAAATAAATATAGTGTACATTTTTTTGATAGGATCTGTGAAGGAGCGAACGAGACGGCTTGTATAAACATTTTTGTTGATTTTGATTAAATAGATACACATATTCAACTATTAAAACTATATGTATACAAATTATACAAATATTCCTATTCTTTTTATCAATCTTCAAGAATACATTTGTGAGAATTGTACATAAAATAAAATACCAAAATATGTTTTAATATTAGTAAAAATAAAATAAGACAAGAAAATTAACTGCGTATCTGAAATTGAGTCAATTTTAATTCAATCTAAAATCTAAAATATGAGACATTTATATTTAGATGTTATGTACAATTACACAAACATTAAAATAAAAATCATGCAATTACTTAAGAAATCAAGAAATTTGATTTTTTACACTATAAATTCAGAACATTGCCTGATAAATGTATCCCGGTGGATTACATTTTCCAAATTAACATTAACTACACCACTTATTAAACACATAAAATGACAAAAGAAAAATTAATTAAAATTAAACTTCACTAAGCAACATGATTTTAATTTAATTTAAATTACACAAAATAAAATAAATTCCACTAGAAAAATTTTTATTTTTCGGAGCAGACAAAAACACGTCTGTCTCCTTCGAACGTTTATCCATCCATTTACCTCATTTAAACGTCAAAGCAAATATGAGGAAAAATTTATAAAATAATAAAATAATTAATGAATAATAAATTGAAACAATTTTTGCTATGGGACATTGCAAAAATAGAAATATGGGAAAATAGAAATGTCAAAAAACTGTCATTTTCGACTAGGATTCGACTCGGAGTCTGTTTTGATGTAGATTTGTACAATTAAGGGGTCGGAAAAAGGTATCTAAGAAATTCTACAGCTATTTGTAAAAATATGGGTTGATTTCATTTTATGTGGAAATCCATGATTTTCATGATTTTTGATTTTGTTAATTTTTAGGGTACGTAATAGTAGTCACAAAAGAAAAAAAACATTTTAAATTTTTTTTTTGATACAGGGTGCATTGGGCACATTGCTCAAAGTTTTGCAAAAAGGGTGAAAAACGCCGTTTGGAGTAAAGTTCGAAGTAAATTTATGAATTAAAGAGTAAAATGACTCAAAAAACTTTGTTTGTGTTTATTAGAGTTAATATTGAAATTATAGATTCTTATACAATTTAATCAAAATTAAATTTTTTCGACCTGAAATATAAGAGCAAAATATTAAATATTAAACAACATGTATTTGTTTTATACCTTAGACAGACTGTGGTTTAATAAATCCGATTTAGCTAAACTAGTTTAATACCCTAGACACACTGCGATTTAATTAATAAATCCGATTTAGTAAATTTTTCGAGATTAGTCGCAGTGTGGCAACCTCGATTTTAGCTAATCTCTTTGTTTTTCCATAGAATACTTAAACTAGTTTAGCTATAAGTTTCTATGCAAAAACAAAATGATTAGTTAAATCGAGGTTGACACACTGCGGCTCATCTCGAAAAATTCACTAAATCGGTTTTATTAAATCGCAGTGTGCGTTCAAAACAAAGTTTAATACATGGTACAATTTACGATGCCCCAGGTTCCCAAATTAAAACTGCAGACCAATAGTCAGATTTAGCTTAACTAATCGAATGAATAAATTGATCTCTCTCTAAAGAAGAGTAATCGGAATAAAAACTGTAAATATCTGTGTTTAGATTATTAATTTTTGAAGCCTGAAAAGCATCTGAACATTTGTTGGTAATTGCAACATGTTGAAGAAGGGTTTCTATACAGCTAGTACGTTCTATAACCGTTTATAGTTGAAGTGACAGTGAATAGTACAGAATTGTTTCTGTAATTTTCTTAAAATTTTAATTTAGTTAGATTTGGTAGTGCAAAGTGCAGTAATATGTTGGGAATTGTTAATAAGTTCTTTAGAGACAGAATTGTGTATTTCAATCCAGCACGAGAATTAAACACTTTATAAAAACCCGTAAAATATATTTGTAGTTCCTATTACTTTAAATTAACAAAAATAAAATTGGATACAACAACCACTGCAGTTTAAAACGAAGAAACGACCTAAGATCCGATTGCTGAAAGTGGCTCAGCAGATTCTGACATGATAAAGCAATTCTCACAAATAAAAAGAAAATTATGCAGGAAGGCAAGACATGTTAAACGAAAACCACATGAAATTTCGACAGCGATTCATAAAGTGTTAAATTGAGACGAGAAAACAACATGCTCCGAAAAGGAAAAGAGGATTTCGCCATACGAAGAGATTATGAATAATATCGAACACCAGGTAAATATTATAAATTACCACCAAACAAATGAAACATCAACAAACATAAGATTGTTTTAAGGAAAGTGCTCTTCAAAGATAGAAATGTATGTTTTAATCGACAACTAAACGCAGTATCCGGGTTCAAAATGGGTTCTAATTCTAAGAGTTAACATAAAGCGTGTGTTGTCTTATGCACCTAAACATGAAGCTGATCGTTGAAGGCATTATAAATGCGGTTAACTCCAGAGACTATAGTGAATTCCCGTTCAAAGATAGCAGACTTAATTTCATTGGTTCTGTGTGGTGATGAACAATCACATGAATGTTTCATTATAATACGTGAGGTTTACTCTAGTAATTTGAATGAAAATATAGGGGTCCTCGGAGGCTGCGACACTAAGCAAAGTACTAGCTTCTAGTACTTTCATCCCGAGTCATCTCCCGCGACCGGATGGTTCTTGAACCACAACTATTGCGGAGTGTGGTCAATTAACAGCTTTAAGCCATACAACTCACCTGATGGCATTATTCCTGCGGATGCTCAGCAAACTGTTGACGTGACTCTGTCATGGCTGGAAGGTATCTTCAGAGGCAGCCTGAACTTTAATTCATTCCAAGGAAATGTACTGGAGTAAACTCTTTCATTGCCATCCCAAAGACCTTAAAACTTTAAGCTTATGCTCTTTTCTATTAAAAACACTGGAAAGACAAATAGAAGCTGATGAATAGGAGCCGATTCGGTGGTCTATATCTCAAGATGTGTGCTGTAAGCGAGATCGGTCGAAAACTCTCTACACTCCCTTATTTGTCCTATTGAGAAATCCCTAGAAAAGAAGGAATACTCTTTAGTAACCTCTCGATAAAGAGGAGATTTTCAGCAACGTTAAACCGGTGGCGATAACACGGCCACTGTTGAGTCTGGGAGTGGATGAATTGCTCAGTAGCTGCATAGATCAAGCGCTAAGAGGCAGAATGGCGACGGCTAAGCTTGGCGAGTCTTATATTTGTTGATTCATACATGTGGGCATGCCGCAAGGTGGGGTCTTGTTCTCCTTATTTGGATCCTGGTGATTAATGACCTGTTACTGAACCTGGAGGAACCTGGCTTTAGAGTGGTTGCCTATGCGGATGACGTTGTTTTCGGTGTTTATTGTAAATATACTGTAACCTAAGAGAGCGCAAGCAAAGTGCACTTGGCATTCTTTCTAAATGGGCTAACAGTTATGGAGTAAATGTTAACCCATGTAAAACTGAGGTGAAGAATAGTCAGAAATAGTAAAGAAAGCTACTACAGCGCTATACTCTTGCAAAACACCTATTGGGAAAAAATGAGGTCTTGAGCCCCACATTGTACACTGGCTCTATACGTCAGTGATAAAGCCCTTAATATTAGATGGGATTGTCGTCTGGTGGCTAGCCTTAAACCGTATGGCCAACCAGAAGTCGCTGATAAAAATTCAGAGGACACTCTTGCAATCTGTGTAACAGAGACATCCTTGATACCACCGACTACATGATTTCATCACCATCTTTTAAGAAAGGTTTCGTACTGATACTCCCTCCAGAGAGGACTGGCTGAGTGAAGAGATTCTGAACCCAGAAGTTTTGAACTTCTTCACGGATGGTTCAAAAATGGATGGTAGGGTTCTCATTTCGTCTCCCCGACGATTGCAGCGTTTTTCAAATTGAATTAATCGCGATAATGGAGGCAGTGGATTAGTTGATGTATAATGGCCGCTATTAAAACACCAATATTTTACTTCGTTATGTTGAAGGAAGCCCATAGCTATCTCTTATTTCATAACGAAATGCCGGATCAGTTCAACATCCACTTAACATGGGCGTCAGGACATCAAAAGGCAGATGCACTCGTTCGAAGTAACTGTACTCCACCTACCCTGTGCATGTCCCTGTCTAGCGCAAAGCAGATGTACATTTCTAGGAACTGAAAAAGATTAAGTGTATTTACAACAAAAATACAAATATTTTTTAAACTTTTAATTGTTTTAATTTAAGCAACCCACTTCATTCCAAAACATTAAATGAAATTCTAAATACATAGAGAATGTGACCTAATCTGTCAAAAATGCAGAATAATCTCATTTGTAGAGTTTAAAAACCGCTGGATGAAATTTAGATCTACATAATTTAGGTTCAAAGCTTCGATAATTTATCTCATGAAAACAACGAACAGCGGAGGCTGAAACCTTGTTAACCTATAGATCGTTCCAGATTTTAAAAATTTTAAATACATATTTAAATTGTTAAATTTGAATTTGAAGTAAATAGAGGGATGGGTTTTGGCGGTAATAGGGGATGAGTTAGGTTACGGTTTATTAAAAAATTTTAATTTATTTAAATATTATAAATTTATAATTTGTTTCTTAAACTTTGAATTAAAAATTTCGTAAATTGTAATTTTTATGTTTTAATTTTAATTCCAAATTTGAATTTAAATAACGTCGATTCTATTTAAGTATAAGTGAAATTTAGCAATAAGTAACTAAATAATCTCGAGCTCTCAAGCTGTCTCAGCTTTCCAAAATCTTTGAGCATCCAGCCAATATGTGGTTTTTAAAATTATGTCTTCTTGTGCTAATCTTTATCGTTATCATATAACATTAATAACACAATATTAACTATTGAATACTTAGGGTCAACCGTATCAAGTCTATAATTTTAACATATTCGTACCTTTCCTTTACATCAGCTATGCTATGTGACAAAACGGTATGTGGTGGGCCCGGCCACCCCCGGGAGACTTGCTTGGTCGTGCTTTGCAATCATTCAATATATCATTGTATCCAAATAGTAGTGTGAACCAGAAGAGTGGCAAGAATTTTATTTGAAGAAGGTTGTGCAGTATTTAGCATTGGATACTTTGAGCGCTTCGCCTTAGAGTTGGGGATTTTTGAGTGTCGGACGCTTATTTGTACAATTTAATTTATTACATGAATTAATATAAAGGCAGATGTTTTCTGCGTCGACTTGTGACTGAAGATGAAAAATGGATTTACTAATAGAATCCTAAACGTAAAAAAGCTTGGGTAAAGCCTGGTGGAGCTAGTTCATCACAGCCAAATCGAAATGTTCATAATGATAAGGTTATGCTCTGTATTTGATGGGATATGAAAAGCGTTGTATATTACGAGCTACTGAAACCTTCTGAAACTATTAATGGCGAAGTCTACCAACGGCAATTAATATGTTTGAAGCGAGCTGTTCAAAATAATCGACCAGAATGGGAGAATACACACAATAAACTGATTTTTTGCAAGACTCGTTAAAACCTACCTAGAAGGGTAGGACTGGGAAGTTCTATCGCACTCGACATATTTGTTCCGGCCGATGCAGTCAGTCTTTCAAGACTTACGATTCACATCTTATGAAAGTATCAAAAATTGGCTTGACGAATGGATCGCTTCAAAAGACGATGAATTTTTCAGAAAGGGACTCCGTGAATTGCCTAAAAGATAGAAGAGCTGCAAAGGTTGTGGCTTCTGATGGAGCCTACTTTGAATAATGTACCACTTTTATAAACTTGCTAAATAAACATGTAATTTTAACAAAAAACGGAACTTACTTTTACATATACCCAATACTTCAGAAAAAAAATTATATTTTTATTAAAAGTGAAGTCGCATAAAATGAAGTTGAATAGTGTCATCAGCTATTGACCTTTGCCTTCGGCCTCGGTAATTTTTTCACACGGCCAATAATCTCCTACTTTACTCTTTGATACACAAATTGATATATTTTTCATCGGCAATATTCGTAATGTTCTTAATTTTTTTTAGTTGTAGGGTGTCACTACATAAGAACATAATAAATTTCAGTTAAGACATTCTATTACTGGGTGCTGTACCCTGATTCTATAAAAAACAAGATAATGTGTAAATGGGTAAACTTGTGAAAAGCAAAGCTTACTTTTATTAGTTTGGAATTTTTCGATATTATTTTAGTAATAAGTCAAACCGAGAAATTGCAAACTCATAAAAGTAAGCTTTGGTTTTCACAAGTTTACCCATTTACACATTATCTTATTTTTTATAGAATCAGGGTACTGATTCTCTAAAAATTAAGATAATGTGTAAACGCGAAAAAAAAGCAAAGCTTACTTTTATGAGTTTGACATTTTTCGATAAGACTACCACTAAAATAATATCGAAAAATTGCAAACTTCGAAAAGTAAGCTTTGCTTTTTACAAGTTTTCGCGTTTACACATTATCTTAATTTTTAGAAAATCAGGGTACTGAGCATACATTATTATTTTTTATTTTTGTAATGTCTAAAATAAATTATATTTCGAATACCTGTTTCATATTAAACTTTTATATAACAAAAAATAAACGTATAATGAGGTCGTGACGACCACCAATAATAAAACTTCGCAACCCTTAGTTTTTTTTTTCAAATTTTAAGCTTCTTCAAGTTCGGCGAATTATTTCTTCCATTCAAAATAAATAAAGTACCTCTTTTTACTATCTGTCTTAAAATAATAGAGGTATGATACATAAAACACATTAAAACAAATGTTACTCACCTGATGTGTTTCACGCCACTGCCCACTAGCAGTCTCGGAACCAAATTCTAAAGAATTGTGTTCAATTCCACTGCCATAGCCAATATTGAAACGAGATTTATCATAATTTCGAATCGCATCATCTGGTTGGGGAGGCTGTTTTGTACCGTAAAAAATTAAATCCCATTGGGTTATTTGTGCTAAAAAATAAAAAATAAAGAATTAAAATATATTTCAATCAATAAACAATAAGTAATAAATTTATATTAATATTGCATAATGTATACTGAATGTCTCAGAATACAACTTAACTCTGAACAACAGAACCCTACAGTTTACATAGCAGAAAATGATCAAAAAAACGGAATTTAGCCTGAATTCAATTTTTTTTGGTCAATCGGAAATAACAGAAATGTATATTCGCATTAATTTATTTACATTCACGTCTAGGTAAATATGATAAACAAATTAAAGAAAATTTTATGAATTAAAAAACCGCAAAATAATCAAATTTTCATATGTATCTAAACAAGTTATCGTCATTGCAATGGAATTGACGTGTTACAGATTCTCTATAACACACCTGTTCAATTTTGTAAGAAAAAACCTTCATTAAATTCTATTGCATTTCTTAGAGTTTCACTGATTGGTTCTAAAAACTCCGTTACATCAAATGCCTATGTTTCACCGCAGAAAACTTAGTAACAAGAACAAACTTATTCGTAAAAGCGTTTTATTAAACAAAAACTGATTTGCCAAATGAACGGCAATCTCATAATTCTTAAACGTAAGTCAAAAATTACGATCAAACTAAAAAAACGGTGAAAATTTCGCTATCTGGACAAAAGGCCGGCAAATACAAAAGGCCGACATAGACGAAGGGCCTATTTGGACAAAAGACATCAGCAAAATGAAATCAGGATTTTCCAGAATATTTTAAAAATACATTTTTATTTTTCAGAATTTCCGGAAAAGAAAGATTTAATTTTAAAATATTCTGGAAAAAGGAAGATTTTCATGCCATATTTTCAGAAACTCTGGAAAAGGAAGGTTTAATTTTAAAATATTTTGGTAAATGGAGAATGAATTTTAAAATTAGAAAGAAAACCTCCATTCTCCAGGACATTTTAAAATTCAATCTCCCTTTTCCAAAATAATAAACAACTAACTCTTCCTTTTTCAGAATTTTATTTAGAACACATAATACGTCAAAATAAGATCTCGGTCATCTATCGTCAATTTCTTCTGTCGGATTTCCTTCATTCTCCTTGTCGGCCTGTTGTTCACGTCGGCATTTTGTCCATGTCGGCATTTTGCCCAAGTTGGTCTTTTGTCTATGTCAGCCTGTTGTTCTTGTCGGTCTTTCCATGTCGGATTTTTGTCCATAAGCGGGCTATTTCTCTGTCTGCCTTTTAGCCATGTCGGCATTTTGCCTATATCGGCCTTTTGTTCAATGGCGTTTTGACCTTGTTGGTTCTTTGAACGCGTCGGCTTTTTGACAAAGTCAAACTTTTGTCCATTTCGGCCATTTATCGTTCTCCAGACAATTGGTCGATGTTTTGCTATCACTACCAAATTTTCATTTAAAATGGGTTGGTGGCGATATCCCCCAGAAAAACCCATAAAAAAATCCAAAAATCAAGTTTATTAAAAATAACACATTTTTCAAATATTATTTTAATTCGTTTTATTCTTTAGAGAATAGGGCCCCAAACCCCAGCTTTGATGATTTTTTGAAATTCTGACATTCATAGAAATTAGAACATTTTTCGAAAATTTTGGTATGTAATAATTATTCACATACTAAAATAGAGAAATCCATAAAGCCACCATACTAAAATAAAAAACTCTCCAAGCCGCTCAGCATTAGTATGCTTTTGTTTTAATAGTGTACTTAATAAAAATTCAATGCAATCTTCCTTTTTTAACGAGACACTTTACTTTGTGTTTTTGGTATTTTTATTTTTGTCAATATGCCGATTTCCTTTAAAAATTTTGGGTTCGTGGCAATATTTCAAAAAAAAAACAAATCCCCAAAAAGCAGTTTTTCAAGTACAAAAATCTTTTTCGAATGGGTGAGGGCTACCACCTTAATTCCCGCTTTCACGAATTGTAATTCTAATAATCATAGAAAATAGAACATTTTTCAAAACATACAAATTTGTGTTTTTTAATAATTATTTACATACTAAAATAGAGAACTCTCCAAAGCCGCTTAGCATTGGACCCTTCATGCAAGGATAACAAGTTTTTTGAAAAATATTTACATTTGTGGTCTAGATAGTATGTAAACTAAAATTGTAGTACCTCTTTTGTTTTATTCCTACATGATTTGTTGGTCGGACAAAAAACCTACTTTAATAATAAATTTTGGTAAAGGAGATGTAGACTAACACTTTTACCAGTAAAGGCGTCGACACATATTCACGAAAACTAAATTATTAAATAAATGAAAAAGAAAACTGATTGCAAAAAATTGAAGAAATTCTAATTTCGATATTGTGATATTCTTACAACTCATCAGTATCGGAATTCCGATATTGATATTGGAATTAATTTTTTTGAAATTAAAGTTTATAGACCAATACGCCGTTATAGATTGTTTCTACTTAATATCTCTTTTAGAATGTAAAAGAGCGCACTCACTTTATTTGAAATGCTTTAGTTTTGTTTGGTTTGAATATTTTATTTAAATATTGTATTTAATTTCATTTTTTAATTTATAAAATTTTATGATTCCGGTAAAACAAATTCTTAAACCCCGGATTCAGAAAATACTTAAAATTGGCCGGCTTTGCGAAATCGTAACTAATTATATTAGTGTTTAAAAAGATTTGTTCAATGTATAACTCAACTAATCATTGGCACTTCCCTGGTAGAGAGGACATAAACAGACATACAGACAGACCACTTCAAACCCCAATTTTTTGGACTCAGGACACACAAAAACGGATAAACCTCCTCAAATCTTAAGGCCGAAAATTTTCACGATTACTGAACTTTATTTGTTGAAATGACAGATGGTCAAGTATCACCTCATGTGTAATAACTCGGCAGGTCTGGCCAAAGTTGGACTTGGCGAGCTCCAAACAGCTGATCTCACTTCAGCGAAGTCAGATCAGTGTGCTTGTTGGAGTGATTACGGGGCACTGTCTCATAGGGAGGCACGGGAGTAGAATTGGTGTCTTCCACATGACTACTGTCGTAGTTGCGAGGACGAAGAGGAGGCAGAGACAGCACTTCATCTTCTTTGCACCTGCCCTCGTCTGGCACGAAACAGACTAAAGTTTCTAGAGGCACCCCTCTTCAAGGACCTGACGGACCTCTGTAGGATGGACGTCAGGAGTATCCAGCGCTTTGTTAACAGCTCAAAATGGTTCCAATGAGTTGGAGGAAACAATTATTCGTGGTATGACAACGGACCATTTTTGTGTCTATGCCTGGTCCTAGTGGACCGCCACCTAAACCTAACCTATTCATACTGTGATATTGTGTAGTGCATATACTATATAACGGACACATAACACGTATTTCCATGAAATGCATTGAAAGAAAAGGAAAAGTCGTCATACCCACAAAATCGTGTGACAAATAATATTCGCAATCCAAAGGAATGATCATAAAATTTCCTTAAATAAATATACATATTATATGTGTGATCCTAGTTATAGTTATCAAAACTAATCATATAAAAATAGATAAATAAAAAAAAACAATAAAACATTATATCGCTGGTGCTACAAATTCGCCCCGTTGATCGAGGCTCATAAATTGTATTACAAAAAAAAAAAACTAGTGATACTAGAATATATGTCTATACCAAGTCAATGGTTTTACATTTCAAGTACGAGTGATATAATTGAATACAGTAAACGTGACGTGATAATTGTTGCAGTGTTCTCTTGTCGGTGCGGATGGAGCTTACCGCTTTTCTGTGTTTGTTATTTATAATTTCATAAGAATCATTTTATTTTTATTTTTTTGATTTACTTAGTATGGTTCTTATTTTTTATTTTTTTTTAGTTTAACTATTATTATTTTATTTTGGTTTTCCTTTTTTTTTCTCTCTTTTTGTATTGTAAAACTTGATTAATTAGTTAAGTTCGGTGATTTTGGTGAATTTTTCTTATCACATTTATTTATTATTTATTTAGTATATAAAATACATAAGATTCCTACAGGATCAATGCTTGGAAGCGCTTCTATCGTCTTCGATTTTGCAGGTAAGATTTATTTATTTAACATTATATAATTTTGTTTTCCCGTTTATATTTGTTTTTTGGATTGATGTTTTAAATCTCCGGTTCAATTAGTCAACTTGAGTTTCATGTTATTTTTGTTATGGTTTTTAGGAATACCACTTTATATGAATGAATTTTGTTTCATTAATTAAATTATATTTTTTTTTATCTCCTCTTTTTATAAACTCATTGTTTATTTTTATTTTATTGAACTTAAATAATAAAATGATTATTTAAAATAACGTGAAGTACACAAAAGTTATGATAGTTACATTTATTTAAAAGTATGTATGTGTTTGCAAGAGAATAGTTTGGACCATGAGTGAGATGAGGTGAGTTGACAATCGCGCTACAGTTAAGCCATTCCCTTTTACTGTGAATAAAAACCTACGACCAAACTGGTACATCTTACGACTGAGCCGGGAGTGGGATTGGCTTTCAAACAAAACAATTCACAGTTTTTTTTTATGGTAACGGCGGCTAGTTAAATTCTTTTTTCCCATTTATTATTACCCAATTTTTTTTGATACAGTTTTGGTTTCCGATAGAATTCTCAGATATTTTCACCATGTTTGATATTGTCTGCTGCAGAATTCGCTCAGGAATATAACTGTTTGTTAAAATTAAATAAAGTATTAAGAGTATTTATAAAAACTATTCAAAGATTATGTGTCCCTCTTTACTTTAATTATTTTTATTTTCAATAGTGTCATATTTCAGTTTTATTATTTTATTCTATGACAGTGCAGGATTCAAGATAATATTTTGTCGAATACAATTTTCTATTGAATTGGGTTTTCCATTCCATCCACATTATTTATTATATATAGTGCACATGTATTTGATTAAGTTGTTAAAGATAGAATGTGGACGACTTATCATCGGGAAAATTTTAATAGAGACAACAGTTTTCATTTGAGCTGTACGCACCTTGGCCTCTAAAGAAATTATTTTTCCAATTTTATTGTAGATCAAATAACATGATTTATAGGTCAATTCGTAATTATTTTTGAATACACTAGTACAATAGTTTATACTAATTCGACTGTCTGCTCAACTCACTCACATTCATGCGTCCTGTCAGTTTAATTTTTATATAATAATTCTTTTGCAAATAAATTTTGAATTTTTCTATCACGCGAACAAGTTTTATTTCTTGTTCCTTAAAAATATTGTTTCGATTTTTTTTATCTCTCTTAGATCTGGTTTTCCGAATTACGTTTAATAATGGATGTCGCTATTCTTGCTCCCGATGAATTTGAGGTGGAATGCCTTGTTAGAGGTATTAAGGGAACCCCAATCAATAAACTCGCTACTCTGCAAGTAGTAATAATAACGAAGAGAAAAACCCCGTTCTCCGCCCGTACAAAGTACATTCTGCGGCAAGACGTAGTCCGCAAAGAGAATTAAAAAAATGTGCTCTGAAACTTAAAGAGCATCGCGACTGGATTACTGAGATGCAACCTGACGCAGAGGTTGAACAAAGTGAGTTGCGTAAAGTGGAATGTGAATTGATGCACATTAATGCCCGACTGGAAAGGCTATTAAACACCACTAAAACGTATAAGCCACAATGTCGAGTCCACATTAACACGACTAATCTATTGTTGACCGCAGTGCAAACACTGATCCAAGGTGAAGAAAATTTTGACGAGACCCTAGATAAAATCAAAAGCTCCCAACATGAAGACCCTGAAGATTTAACAACCTCGGAGGATGAGGAACCCGCAAAAACCTCAACTCCTGAAGTTATATCTTCCAAAGTATCGTCACAACCGTCATCCTTAAATCAACCAGAAGACGGGGCAACAGATGTTTCAAGAATGTTGTCCTCAACCAATATTTTCAAGGACCCTGGTTCCTCAAAAGAAACCTCTACAACCAAGACCACTAACCATATTACCAAGTGGAAATTGAGTTTTGATGGAAATTCCGACGATGTAGAAATCGAAAGATTTATTTTTCGAGTGGAACATCACGCAGACACTTTCAATCTTTCAAAAAATGTATTATTCGACCAAATAGAAGTTCTATTAATTGGGGCTGCCTCAAATTGGTATTGGTGTCACATAGAGCGCAATCCCAATATCTGCTGGAGTCGTTTAAAGCGTGATATGATCGAACGATTCCAGGACCGAAGAACGGAACATGACATTCGAAGACATTTAGAATCGCGCAAACAAAAGCCTAATGAGAGCTTTTTACAATGACATTATTGCTTTGACTTTGCAATTCCGTGACCCTTTATCAGATTCTGAGTTACTAATTACTAAATATAGTTAGGCGGAAGATGCTAGCAGGTTTCCAAGTAATATTAGCTGATCAAGAAATAAGTTCAATATCGACCCTTGTGCGACGGTGTCTAGCTTTAGAGGATACAAGGAAACACATAGGCTATGAACCCGAGAGATTATGCACCAGAAGGACTATAAACGAACTTTTGATTGATGACAATGTTGATGAAACCTCCATACACGTGGACGAAATAAACACCCGACAACGAGTGCTAGCGTCACCATCGCATATTAATAGTGCGTTCGATAGCAACAATACGACAATTTGTTGAAATTGTCAGGATATTGGACATTCATTTTTAGATTGTTCCAAACCACCCAAAATATTCTGTTTTGGATGTGGCCGTCCTGGTATTTTAAAACCAAGATGTTTTAGATGTTCGGGAAACGGGAACGTGAGGTTTCGAACTCCTGGAAATCCGGCATCTCAATCTCTCTTTCTTCCCAGACCTCCACAAATGAGTGCGACAGCAAAAGGAGAAACCGAGGTAATATCTCAGCGGTCTCCGCCACCCCCATAACTCCTTCTAGGAAAATCAACAATTCAGCAACTATACTCCCTGACCGGACCCTCGCGACCCATCTTGATTGTCCGATTACCTTATCACCAGCTTATCTAAACCAAGGTTCGCAAACATCCAAAGAACCGCATTATAGAGCTCGCCAATATTGGTACAATAAACGTTCACTTCAAGTTCATACTATAAGGTTTTCTATTTGTCTACGAAAGTTACGATGGCTTCAGGACACTCTGAAAGAGTATTTGGTTATATTTATGCCAACATAAAATTTAACGGACAGGAAAGGATACTTAAAGTATATATAATTCCAAATTTACAGCAGCCCTTGTACTTGGGGATTGATTTTTGGCGTGAATTTAAAATAAGAATAATGCCTCCTTTGGCAATATCCGAATTAACTAAATCCATTGACCAACCGCCATGTTTAGATGACTTACGCCATCCCTTAAACCCCCAGCAACTAACAATTTTAGAAGACGTTAACAGTTGCGCTACAGTTAAGCCATTCCCTTTTACTGTGAATAAAAACCTACGACCAAACAAAATAATTCACAGTTTTTTTTTATGTTAACGGCGGCTAATTAAATTTTTTCCCCCCATTTATTATTACCCATTTTAAAGCCAACGTTACAACATTTAAAGGGGCAAAGTTGAGTAGATTAATCTACCAGCTCCGTAACCATACAGTGGGTGCGCATCACGTGAGCTGTTCTTGACATGTATTAGGCAGCTGCATGATGGGTACAATTTTGTAAGGTGTAACCTGTTCATAATTCGCAAGTGTACATGCTGCCTCCTCGTGGCAACAACTGGTAACTGAGATCATTTCGCACATTGTGGCCGTTTGGCACAAGCTAAAGTATGGCGTTAAAGGAGAAATCGTTCACAAAAAACCCCAATCTAAGGTGGAACAGCATATGCCGATGGATGAATGGCTGATAGGTTAATCAGTCCAAATCTGATCCATCCGAGCAACTCGTAAGAGTAAAATCACGAAGACGAGGCAGCAGTAGGAATATACGGGAGTAGGACTGCCCTCTCGAAGTTCTTTGGTATCAATGCTACCGTCTTCCTAGCAGAACTACATGCTGTAGTAAACATCTAGGAGGGAGAGCAATAAGCCCAGATATTAACGGGTTCATTAAGAGCCTGAATTTTAACCGAATGCATTAAGCAGGGTCCAAGGACAAAATATCTTCTAGGTCGCAGTGCGAGGTGACTGAACGCCCACATGGGCCTTCAACAATAATAATAATAAATAATAATAACGACATATTGAGATATTTGCGGGCAAATTTCAGCAATGTTGCGCCGAATTTCTTCTTTGAGGCTTTTAATGGTTTATGATTTCTTCACGTACGCTTTATCCTTAAGAAGAAAGAAAGAAGTCTAACGGTGTCAAGTCACATGATGTTGGGGACCAATTCGCATTACCTTGCTGTGAGATAACACAATCATTAAATTTTGTATGTAGTAATTTCATGGTTTCATTGGTAGTATGACATGTTGCTCAGCTTGAAGTAGAGCATGGTTGATTAATCGTTTCTAGAAAAAAACGATTAACGATTAATTGTTCGTTTTTTATGGCGATTAATCGATTAATCGTTTATATAAAAAAAAATATTTTCGTACTAGGGTCGTAAATTTATTTATTGAAAATTTGATGATAAACACCCATTAGTTGACCCATCTTTTTCATTAAAGATGCACCATCGGTAACGACTGCAACAATATGCTTATGTAAATCGTGTCAAAGTGGCGTAATTTTTGTAGTAGGCATTGAGCCGTTTATTCTGATCATCCCTAGTCCATAAACATGTGAATCTTTTGTGTGAACGTTAAGGCACATGTATCGCCGATTACGTTTAGATGTACATTCATCAAGTGATAAAGAGAATCGTTCGATGTTAGTTATTTTCAATTGTAATTTTTGTTTTAATTCTAACTGCACTTCTACAGCATAATCCACAACGACAGCTCTGATTCGCTTTTCAGTCAGAGGCATTTTCAAGCCTTGCGCTTTCCAGCCATTTTTTATTTCATCGCTGTTCGCAAGAGTAGCGAACGGTATGCGATCTATTGCAGTAAGTTTTGCGAGAACTAATGCTGGAGATTTTGTGGAATGTTGTGTAAAGTATGATGTAATTGTATTTGTTCGTTGTACTGTATTTTGTTGAGATGTTACTCATATAGGAAGTACATGTAATAATGTTTTTTTTTTGTCTGATACGATACATGTAGGAACTGAAAGCAACGGATAATATAAATCCACCTTAATACGCTCATAGTTTATATTTTCCTTTTTAAAGAGAATTATAATATTTATTACACATAGTTAAAAATGCAATTTTTATTATTTTTCTGAAAAATAATATGAGAACCAATTAATCGACAGCTTTACAAATTAATCGATTAATTGAAAATTTTTCTGATTGACCGATTAATCGATTAATCGATTAATTGAACCATGCCCTAGCTTGAAGTGAGTGAGCAAGTGAATTTTAATAATTTCTAAGCATTGTTCTATTGTCTACCTTTCCATAATTTAACCTGAAACGTTTACTGATAACAAAATTTCCACGCTGGCTTTGTCAATTAGTTTTAGAACGCGCCTTACAATAAAATATGTGTGCTAATCAAAATCAAAGCCGATATTAACCATTGTAATACCGGAATTACGATTTTCGAAAAACTGTTCGAATCTCGGTGTTTCGTGATTCGATATAACGTTTTCTGTCATTTTTTGTTTAAATTTATTTGTTGTGTGAAAAAGAAAGGGCATTTTGATATTTATATTCGACGACCGGAAAGTGTTGCAAGTTTGATTCAATTAACGATTATATTTAAAAAATTAATGTTATGCTAGAGTATTTTATCTAATCTCAGTATACAGAGCCGTGGTAGAAAGTATTAGCCACTCTATTAATTTTGTAACAGCTGGCACTTTGTAAAAATAAGGGTGTATTATAACGGTGCTAGCAAACAAAAATGTCTATACAAGCCAAACAGTACAAACACTTAAGATATAAAATAGTATATGGTATTATTCAACGAGCATAATATAATGATGGCTGTTATTCACGAAGATGAAGTTTAGCGACACGAGCCGATAGGCGATAAAATATTGTGTTTTATAATCAAATCCTTTAAACAAACCTAAAATAATTTTCGTCGACATTTTGACATCTTAATTTAATAATAATGAAAATGGCAGAGTCTACTAGATAAAATTTCAAAAATGAAATTTTTATTTGGTAGTAGTGAATAATGGAAGAAGGGATAGATAAACTAGAAGTGAACAATGGATATCATTATAATTGAAGAAACAAACGTATAATGAATATATTACATATACGTTAGTCGTGGACAAATATTATGTAACAAAACCAATAATATAGAGTACATTTTCTTGATAGGATCTGTGTAAAGAGCGAACGCCTGCGGCTTGTATAAACATTTTTGTTGGTTTTGGTGCTAGGTAACAAACATACACAAATACACGCCTACCTAAATTGCAATCTACGTAATATTGTAAAATTGCACTTAATCTTAAACGTTTTGTGCATTTTGTGATGTTGTTATATTAATTGTTATAAATATGCCAAAGCCAAGAGAATTGACGGAAGTTGAACATCACAAAATCGTGCTGTTGAAGTCACAAGGCAATATTATTTCAGAAATTGCTAAACAAGTGAACTGTTCAAGAAGTACCGTTAGATTGACAATAAATCGGTACAAGGAGATAAATACGTTTAAAAATCCCAAACAGTGGCAGGAAAAAAATTACCACCGTTAGAAAAGACCCTATGCAGGGTTTGCTTGAAAGAACGGGAGAAGACATCTTCCGAACTGGCTGCGGAACTAGAGAAGGAAACCGGAAAAATGCCCGAACAGTAAGGCATAGGCTCCAAGAAGTTGGATTGAAAGGGCGAAAAGGCAAAATGAATCCTTTGCTCAATGAGTAAAATAAGAAGGCACGCTTCGAATGGGCGAAAAATCATCGAAACTGGACGTACCACAATAGGAAAAATATTCTGTGGTCTGATGAAACAAATTTTGAGGCAAACTACACCACCAAGGAAGTTTTTTATTATAATAAGTTTTCTTCATTTAGTTAATTCATAAAACTATACTCTAATATTGAAAAAATGTCTGAAAATTGGTTTTAAAAATAGATTTTTGGAACTTCTGGCTCGACCTACGTGCGGCGAAGAATGGATGAAGCCTACATTGCCGGATGCCTTGTTTCTGCAGTGAAGTTTGGTGGCGGCAGTATTATGGTCTGTGGCTGTATGGCATCAGCAGGTATTGGGAAAAGTTTTATTTGTGAGGGAAAAATGAACTCCGCCACTTACATTTCAATGTTGTCGTCAACTTGGCCGCCCTTTATCGACAAAGTGTTTGGA
Organism: Tipula vernalis; assembly: GCA_958295665.1. Taxonomy (NCBI): domain Eukaryota; kingdom Metazoa; phylum Arthropoda; class Insecta; order Diptera; family Tipulidae; genus Tipula; species Tipula vernalis. The sequence continues at coordinate 207,508,136 of OY282559.1, read as the reverse complement.
AACCAGAAACGGGAGACCATCTTCTTCCACCAAGACAACGCCGCCTGTCATACAGCCCGAGCATCACTACGCGGTTATAGTGAATATGGGATTGAGGTGGCCAGAGCTCCGCTTGGCTAAAAAAACATTGTAAGGAAACGGAATCCAGCTTCCAAGGAGGAATTAAACAGAATTGCTGCAGAAGAATGGGAAAAAATTCCAAAACAAAAACTAATTTTGAAAAAGTAATTAAATCCATACCATCTAGGATAAAAGCTTTATTAACGTACAGAAGGGAGCTACAAAATATTAAAAATGTACCTAATATCATTTATTTTGAATAAATAAAATAACAGATAAGAAAATTATGTGCTTATTTACTTCTAAATGTAGTAATCTTTACATGAGACGGGGTGGCTAATATTTCACGGCTGTATGTCTAATATTTAATTATAAAATTTTTTATACAAGGGCATATTAAATCAATAAAACATGAACACTAATAATCGAACTTTACCCCTCGTGTTTCTTTTGAATAATTTTTATTTTTATTTTCTGCTTGCTCAATTCCTTTAACAATAAAAAAATTAATGCACCATTTACTATTTTTAGTAATTTGAGTCAATTCGAATAAACCGCCAAACCCACTGAAATCGAGAGAAAACCCGCATTTCGATATAATTACAAAATTATTGCTTTATTTTCGATAAAATCTGCTGGAATTTGACTGAATGTATAATTCCAAAATAGTTTCAGTTCAAAACGTCCCGCAAAATATTTAATTCATACACAAAATTGTATTTTAATTTTAATTTCGCAGAAAAAAAAAATATTTAGAACCAAAAACACTAAATTGTCATTTTCTCAGCCAATTAAATATTTTTCTGAATATTTTAAATTGAAATGGTATGTACATTCGGTTAAGAACCAGAAGATGTTAGATAAAATAAAGGTTGATGTACGAGTTGGGGTTTAAATCTTAAGATTTTACATCTATTCATTTTCAACCAATCAACTCATTTAAATGAAAAATGAACCGCACATATTTCTATTAATGACTTGAAATATTTTTAGCTTTTAAAAATCAAAGGATTTAAATCCTAACTCGAGCATGCTGCTTAAAGCAATAATTTTGAATTGATTAAAGCAATAAGATTGCCATGTACGAGTAATGGTGTATTTTAAAGCGGGCAGGGCAGGTTCAGGTGATTAACTAAACGAAAGTGTACTTTGCTTATGCTCACCAAGCCATTGCTACACTGAAGAATAGTTATTTGTATTTCTCGATGCCAACAAATAAAATTACAAATTTCATTTTTAATTTCACAATTAATGTCAGTAAGGATCGTCCTCCAAAAGCAGAATAGAATAACTTATTGACTTTTTAAACCAAAAATGTAACATAATTTAAATGGTGAGCGAACTACAGCCGTTATCTCCAGGGATTTTTCAGGCTATTCAGTAGATACTTTTACATAAAGGTTTCTCATACATTTTGCGAGTTGAGCGTGAACTCGCTTGTTGATTTTTTTTATTTCAATCAAACAATTGTCAACCATTTTAGCCTAGTTTAGCTACTTAGGTAAGTTCCATTTTCCTTCTACGTTCGTTTTGCATTTTTATTTACGTGTTTAATTCACTGAATGATATAATTATCACTAACAATAATAAATGGTCCATACAGTAGTAAACAAAGCAAAATATTGTAGTTACATATACTATCTATTAAGATAAAATTAAAATTAAAACAGAAGGCAAGAAAACTGTAGAACGTACAACGATGACAGAGAACACAAAAAACGTACTTGGTATGTAAAGAATTATAAGAAATATGTCTTTAATTATGATTATGATCCACATAAAAGATTATTTCCTTGGTAGCGAACCAAAAATAAAAACCAGGAAGGAAAAATCGATTTGCTTTTTATATTTTGAAAGCAGATTTTTGAGTATTTTTAGATCTAACGCTGAAGGTCAATTTACATACTTTTCCTGCAGGAAAATTTTTTAGCAGATAAAAATTTAACTAATTAATGTAAACCTAATATTTAGAAGAGACCAAATTTACAAAATAAAAGAGACAAGTTTTCAGAAGGAGTTTCAATCTTGTCCCTTTGACGGTCGTTCAGCGTTATCGAAATATAAATAATAGCAAAATGCGCGGCGGTCCTAAATGAGAAAAATATTTTTAATTTTCGATTTCTATCAACTTCAACGCTCGCGATTTTCACAAATAAAAACTTTTTAAAAGAGATCGTCTTTACCGGCGGCGCTTTTCACTAACAAAACCTTTTATAAAGAGCTAAAGAGCAGATTCTGACGCGAGTAAAGGATTTTGTCCCATTAAAGGCCGTTCAGCCGTTATAACTGGCGCTCGGCGACGACGATTAACGATTAAAGCGGGCGATTTTAACAAAAGAAAAAACCTTTACAAAGATCTTGCTTGGCAGTTCTGACTATATTGAGATAATTATAAATAAAAATGTGAAGCAAGTTTTCCCTTTTTTCTCTAAGCCATTCCCATAACAAAAAAAACCAGTATTGGGTACAGATAAATCTTAATATTTAAAATCCTTTCACTTATTGTATCATTACATAAAGCTAAAACCCAAATATGTATGACGAATGAAGGATTTTTCAGGTACGTATAAAAACAAAAAAACACAAAAAACCACCAATGCCTATAACGCACATGACAATGAATAGTGACACAATTGAAAAATTGCGATTTAGTTACCTGTGGCCCAATTCTGGTAATTCCCGGGAGTAGAAATTTTAAATTTTGTTGCAGTATTATTCCCTTTTCCCCAAAGTGCATTCTGGTGTTCGGAAAGGATTTTTTATTGGGAAAAAATTATTCCCAATTACTGCAGTTTTGACGTTTGTTTTTCCACACCGGTTTTATGAGAGAATTGATGGGGAATAGATTTTTAACGAAAATGTTTGTTTAAAATGTATGTAGTTGATATTAACAATTAATAATATTAATCTTGTTTGTAAGGGTTAAATTACCTAATAATTTTAAAGATAGTACATATTGTAATAAATAAGAGTTAAATAATAATTTTAATATAACTAAATTTATTTCCACTGTACATTTATTACTCAATTGACAGAATCTACTTTAGGAAAATGGGGAATAAAAAATTGGAAATATGTATCTGGGAATAACTGCCGTAAAAAAAAGTATTCCCCGTTCCCGGGGACTGGAAGAGGAACTTTCATATTTATTATATAAAGCGCGAGTGGACTTAATATATTGTTCGGCTCCGGGAATACCAGTCAAAAACATTTCAGTGAAAAACATAAAGGAGTTTCAGTCAAAAATTAAAAGGTAACTCAGTCAAAATAGTTGAAGTTCAATCAAAAAACTAAAAAGGCATTCAAGTTAAAACTTTTATGACTGGGATTATTTATGGATTTGAGACTGAAATACATTTTGAAAAGGAGATTCAGTCAAACAACTAAAAAGAAATTCCAGGCAAAATTGTTCTCCGGGAATACAGTCATAAACATTTTAGTCAAAAACGAAAGGAGTTTCAGTCATGAAATTTCGTATACAAATATTATGACTAAAACTCCTTTTAAAAAGGAACTTCAGTCCAAAAAACAGGTGCTTCGGTCAGAAAACAGTTAGGCTGAAATGCCTTTTGTGTACATATATGGGCTGAACTAGAGGTTTCTAGGGGTTTCTATAATTTTATCTCGCAATGTAAATTCCTTCAGATGACCTTGGGAGGCCATGGAACTCTTTTCGACTCTTTTCGATTCTGTCACCAAAAATCGGGGTTCGAATTTAAAAAAATTAGCTTGATCTCCAGATGACCTTGACGATGAAGATCAAGGTCACATCCAAGCTCAACATTATTATTTTAAATTTCCGTAAATTATTATAATAATATAGGTTGCCATATTCAGAACGCGACTCTATCTTTTTTAAAAACAATAAAGCAACTATTTGAAAATTATAAATATATTTTTATTTTACAAAAAAGTATGTTCTAAGTGGTTTACTAAGGTTACAATAAGATATATCTCCAATTTTCATTAAATATTCTTTGTAGCTTTTTAGATATGGAATTAATAACACAGAGGAGGAGATCAGTCATAATTTCACTTACATTCGTTCGAATCGCGTTTTCCAATTCACTTACATATCGTGGATTATCAACCTATCTTTTAAATAGCCCATACAGAAACCTCCATCAGGGTCAGGAAACGGTCAAACGGTCAGGAAAGCAATTCGAGGTAACTCTGCTACCGAAAAAAATCGGTCAGGTAATCCAAAACTACATCTGCAGTATAGGAACGAGCACCATCTTGAATAAACCATGCATGTTAATTTAATTTTCTCCCACTCCGATTGGTGTTGAAATAAAGTGTTCATCAAGCAGCTCCAAATAACTTGCTGAAGTAACATTGCCTCGTACAACAACCATTACAATTGCTTTAGCTGATAAAGCACACCAAACAGTTACATTTTGAGAGTGTAATGGCGATTCATGGAGTTACCTGGGGTTGTATGTATTCCAATATCTTTGATTTTGTTTGCTCACGTGACCCTTGAGGCAGAGGTGTGCTTTATCAATAAACCAGATATCTCTCAAGATGTAATCTCCATTTAGGTGTTTCAAAAAGTTTTGGTTAAAAGCAAGACGATTCACTTTGACTCTTTCTGTGCTCTGTAACTTCGCGTGAACGATACTTTAAATTTAGAATGATTTTATATGTATTTGTGTGGGAAACTTGGGCAATACTGGAAAGTTTTCGAATGTATATCAGAGAGATCTATAAGAGAAAGTATTCGCTCTGGATTTTGTGGAACATTTATTGAGGCGATCTGGCCCCGATATTGATTTTAACGGTCCTGAATATTTTAAATTTAATAAAATAATAATAATTTAATATTTTATTTTAAATTTAATATCTTAACTTGGGAGATACTTGTTGAAAATGTGCTTGAAATTCCCGCTTTATTTCTTCATTGATTTTTTTCTCTCATAAATTCCGTTACAATGAAGATTTTTTGTTCGTTTGAATCCCTTTCGTTTAATTTGAATGAAAATACAGTGCTGATTTTTATTAACTTAAAAAGCAAAAACTTCTTTGATAAATAAAAAATAATAATTAATTTAAATTGAGTCACATTTTGAACAAAAGAGCCTTAAAAAAAATATTTTTAAAATTATATTTGGTTTACACATTACAATATGTAGAGGTAGGCCTCTCTACTTTTCACAATTTCACTAATTATAACTTTTAAAAACACCGAAAAATCCGAATAAAAGCAATATAATCATTTCCTTTACTAGGTAGTTTATTCTCCATGGTAAAACAACCGTACAACAGCAACGTTTATTTTATTCGTCGAGTAAAATACCTAAGGCCGGGGCTCATTGTAGATTATTTTATGAAAGAAAAATCTGTATGATTTAGAAAATGATAAAACCAATGGAATTTAACAGATCTTACGATTTAATGGAATATATTGATGTTTTGTTTATGTAAAATATGTTAAAGATTTATTATGCTAATGTTACAAAGTTAACCAAAAATCTTTACGGAAGCAGTGCTTCTCTTGTCTACTATATTGTATTGAATAAAGAATCCCACATTAATTTTTTCAATTTAAAAAACAACAGATCTTCGGTTCTGTAGCACCTAAAATAATTATTGTAGGCTTATTTTTTTCGTTGTCTGTATTTTTTTGTTGAAAAAACATAATATTTTTCGAAAGATACATTCTCGCCTTAAATTAGACATAATGGAAAAACATGTGAAAATTTACATATTTATTAAGTTATTTTTACTTTATATGGAGTTTTAATTTATCTAACTTGTATTAACATTTTCACATAGAGAATTTACAAAAATTATTTCAGATTTTTTTAAAATCATCAAGAACGTTTTTATAACGAATAAAGACATTTTTTAATGTCCATGCATTTTAACTGATGTATCTCTGCCGCCATCTTGAATTTCCAAAAATCCCATTCAGCAAATAAAAGTAGACATGCCAGGCTTTAATTTAAACCTAAAAGGATTTGCCAATAAACCATTTGGGGAGAGGGGTATCCAGTTGACAGAGAATGTAACATATGTATGTATGTACATACTCGTACATATAGTATATAGTTTTTCTCTTATGAATAGCACCGCATTACCTTGCTTTAATAACTCTTTAATAATTTTTACTACATACTTTTTCCAATGTTGAAAATGATTTGAGAGTTTCTTCTCTCCTCTCTTATTAACGGTATATCATAACTGTTTCAAAAAATGCGTCATTTTTTTATGAGATTACATGTGTTAGCGAGTATTTAAATGAAGTTGTTCATAATAATAGCAACAACACAAGAAAAATAATTTCAAGCGAAATTTTTAACGAAGAGTTGTAAGTTTTTAACTAATCGGCAAGTACAAATTTTTCTTGAAATTCGCAAAGTTCGAAAAACATCCTTAATCGGATTTTAGAAAAGTAATGGGTCGATGCCCAGCACTGCACGGAAGAAAAGCGAAACCTTATTAAAAAACTTTGATCTGAAGGAAAATCAGACCGTGAAATACAAGAAATTAACGGATGTTCTGCGAAAATAGTCTGTAATGTACTAAAATGGACCGATGTCTGAAACACGCGGGCTAAAAAGGAAAACAACTGAGCATATTGGCCGACAAATTATACAAATGTTTAAGAAATACTCCCGTATCAGCTCAAAAAAGATAAATGAGGAACTTCAGGTACCTGTAAGTGCAGTGATTATACGGAGGCGCCTATTAGAAGCTAAATTAACCGCCAGAAGTCCGACAAAAGAACCATTGCTCAGCAAGAGACATAACGCAAAACGAGTACAGTTCGTTAAGGCGCACGTCAATTGGCCCCTACAAAACTGGCGAAATGTTTTATGGAGCGACGAAAGTAAAATTCTATGGTTCCACAGATCATCGATAATATGTGAGGGGACCTCCAAACACTGCAACGATCAAAGTCCACAGTACAGACTGTTAAGCAGGGTGGTACAAAATCGATGGTTTGAGATTGCTTCTCACACCATGGTATTGGGCCGATATATCCCATAATGGGCATCTTGGATCAATTTGTTTACATTAATACACTCGAAGACATCATGCTACCGTATGTTGAATATGAAATACCCCTGAGATGGGTGTTTCAACCAGATAACGACCCAAAATACACAATCATATGGCGTGGCCAACGTAATCACCGGATTTCAACCCCATAAAAAAGTTGTGAGCTGATGTTAAAAATAATGTAAGCAAAGTGAAACCAGAAAATGCCCAGCAATTGTGGGAGGCAGTGCACGAAGCTTGAAGTGCAATACCCATTGAGTGATGACAAAACTTAGTGGACTCTAAGGATCCTTTTGGCTACCTCTGGGCCAATTCTGAAACCGGTTTCCGGCATCAACAAATGTAAGGAAAATATTTCCATAAATAGAACTAAACTACCTGAGTCATGAGGGTCTCTCTATTATGTTTACTAAAAAGCAATGACAAATGAGTAAATACATTTTCAGAAATTATATTATGATATCATTCCTAAACATTTATTTAATCTCTCTTCATACGTCTCCGGGAAAACCCGGAGCTAGCAGGTACATACATAAATGTTAGTTTTATATGTATGTTCGTGTGTATGATCTTTATACAAATTCTGACGCCTTTACCGATTTAAACCAAACTTTACACAAAAACTGTGTAAGACCTAAGGAAGGTCATTGTTAATATCTCACAACTCCCTCTCCTCTTTTGGGGGTAATAATCAGGTCTAAAGTTACTATGGAGAAATTTATAGAACTTCATCGATTGATCTAATTTTTCGTCGTTCATCACTATTTTTTAACGGTGGTGGTGTTGTTGAAGGTAATGGTGTTGGAGAGGATGATGAAGAATAATGCAATGATGGTACGGTGGTATGATAATACGGTGTTGATGGTATGATGGTTTATTGGTATAATGGTATGAGGATATGATAGTAAGGTGGCATATATCAGTATATGGTACGATGGTATGATCATATAAACGTATAATGGTATAAAGGTATTATGGTATGATGGCACATCTCAAGTTACCATGGAGAAATTTGTAAAACTTCACCGATCAAGCTGATTTTTGTATATTTAGTGCAAAATCACAAATAAATCGAAATGTATATCACTATTTAGCGGTGATGGTGATGTTAATGGTCATGGTGAAGGTGATGATGATATGATGGAACGATGTTTTGATGGTACTGATACGAATTCGGCTTCTGAGGTCGTCTGACTTTTGCAATTAAAAACACTGTGTACTTTTATGTCACTTGACTTGACATTATTTCACTTTACTTTAATATACTTTAATATTTGCTTTTACTTCACTTATGTTACGACCGCCTTTCCGTCATAACCGTGATAAAAAAAGGTTGAGAAAAAGAAATAGCATAAAATTAATATTTCGCAAGTAAATTGATGCGCGCGCTTCACGGGGTTAATGTTCCTTTTATGCTTTGAAAGAAGAATATTCCATTAGTTTTGACTGTAAACATATTTTGCTTTGACCATGAATATTAAATATTAAAACAAATATAATTCTCAACGATTGCTATAGCGAAATATGTGCACAGTCAAAACCAACAAAAATGTTTATACAAACAACATAAATGTATAAACATTTTTGTTGGTTTTGGCCCAGTATAAGATGCATTTGTCTCTATGTGAAAGTTATGATATTGAGTGTCATTTATGTATTTTTCGTCTGGAATATTCTTTTTGTAATACATTGTTGATTTGTTGTTGTTGTTTTTTTATAATTGCTCTAAATGGAGGGGGGAATGGATAAAACTTCTGTGTACACGGCACGAACATGCCGGAGAGGGGAAGAAAATATATGTTCGTCATCGTTTTGGTGAGTCGTGCGTTGTAGTTGTGAACATAAAAAAAAAATATATACCAAAAAACCAAAACAAATACAACGAGAAAAACAGATTGCTGGATGAGAGCTTTTTTGTATTTGAAAAATAAAATAAAAATTAAGTCAGTCTAGTTTTGATTTTTAATAAGAAAAGTCTCGTTTTGGATACGGTCTCAAAAAGACCAGATTTTTTGTTTATATTGAGTCGAGTTTAGATTTTTGATAAGTCTAATTTTAATTTTTTGATGGGAGTATTGAAAACGAGCGGCCAAATAATATTAAATTAAAATAATAAGTTATTAGCTAGCTTTATATTCATTTAAATTATAAAACAAAAACAATACAAAGTGTGATTATTTTTTTTTAATAAGCGGAAAAAAAATGTGTACATAAAATAAGTTTGAATTTCAATTTGTAATTTTTTTTTATTACTATAAACTATGTAAAAAAAAGAGGATCATGTATTCCTCTTTTTTTATTGTGTTTTTAATAAAAAAAAAAAAAAAAACAACGGGAGCCTTATTTAAATTTGTTACAGTTTGTCTTATCTCTTTTATTTTCTTTATATAACATTATATTTCCTTTTACTTTGGGGTTGGTTGGTGGTGTGTGCACGATTTTGCACCCCCACATTCAGAGCATTTTCCACCTTGTTTTTTTTTCAGATTTTTCAAACATTTTTCCATTCTGCTTTTTCTATATTTCGCTATTTGTTTTTTTGTTTGGTTTGATATGGTTCGATATTTTTAACGGTTTCAATTTAATTTTTTTTTGCTTTTTTTGTTGGGTACAGTGAACAGTGTTCATTAAATTTATACAGTCAATTTAGTGATAGAATTTTTGTGCTTTATTTGGTGATATGAGTCACATTTGCCTCACGGCTGAGTAAATTCTTATTTGATCGGATGATGTGAGGCACGATCTTGTGGAAGATCGGCGTTTTCCAAATTTGTTTCGGGCGTGCGGTTCGTTCTTCCAGGATAGGCTGTGTTGGTCGTACTGGGGCGACGGTCTCCGTTCCGGGGGGTCGTGGCTAGGACTGTCTTACGGGCGTCCTTCCATACCTAATTGACATCGGTGACCGCCGCGACTGGGAGACAGCGTCCAAGTAGGTGGGCCGATGAGAGGAGGCCCGGATGGCAGTCGTGGCGGAGATCGCCTGGAGTTGAAGCTGCTGGTCCTGGACAATCACTCCTAGTTTTATTATTTCCTTAGCTGCTGAGGCCGTAGCAAAAATAGTTTGAAATTCCTCTTTTTATTTCTCTTCTTATTTTCATCCGATTGTTCAAGCAAGAGAATACGTCTGGAAAACCCCACGACACACCGTGAGCTCTAGCCAGCTACAACATCGCACCAGACCACTATTCTCATTTCTGTTAACGAAGCCCTTGTGGGGTTTTGTTACAATTATTTAAATCTGTCCGCTTGCCACTAAGGTGAGGCTATGACAATAGATTTATTTCACTTATTATACGATTTAGAGTAAACCAAAAACTGTACGCGCTTGTCATCGGTTGTGTTTATATACCAGTTAAATACTGTTCCCTAAATCATCTTCATTCTTGGGTATTCTGTTTATGACACGTCATCATTCATCATCGGCGACGGGCGGTGTTTTCGAATGTATTTGTGTCGTTGTTCATTTATTCTTGAATCACTAAACTACGCCTTCCTTCGTACGCTACATTTCGGAGTGCTTATTTTTATTAGATCATTACGAATTTGTGCGTTGGTGTGTGTATAAACATGTTTCGATGTCTACGATAAATAATTGTAATAAAAACATTGGCTACGACGAGCATCAAACCATCGGTCTGAGCTAGCGCGGTTCATAACGTGGACTTGTTATATGATGGCCATAGACCATTTCGTCCCGAACAGAAACGTTATTTGGGTCTCCTTGGTATCGTGCCAGACTATCGACGTTTACTAGTTCCATATTTGCTCGCTGGCTCCGCTGAATCCTGTACATGACGTCGTTTATTCTCTTTATAATTGTGTATGTTCCCTCCAAATTATTTTTTAGCTTTGGGGACTTTCCTTTCTTTATTTGTGGGTTGTAGAGCCATACCAAATCTCCTTCGTCATATCCTTTGTCGTTTCCTCTTAGATTGTAACGGGCATTTGATACGGCATTTTAACGGGTTCAACGAGCTCAACCATTCTGTCTCTGAGGTCGCTTACGTAGTTCTCGGCTCCTTTGGGAGTTAATTTTGGTACTCCAAACGCAATATCGCACGGCAGCCGTATATCCTTTCCGAAGAGGACTGTTGATGGTATAATCACCGCGGTATCGTGTACTGCACTACGATATGCCATCATAAACAGGGAGATCAACATGCCGTTTCCAGTTCTCCTGATTTAACCCAACACCTTTTGCCAGGTGCTCTTCTAAAGTACGGTTGAATCGCTAGACCATTCCATCGGATTGTGGATTTAGCGGTGTCGTCCTTGTCTTTTTAATACCGAGCACTTTGAACATCTCCTGGAACATATTTGACATAAAACTACGACTTTGATCCGAATGAAGCTCCAACGGTACTCCACATCTGCTGATACAGTTGTGTACGAATTCTCCGGCCACTCTTTGTGCTTCCTGGTTTGGTATTGAATAGGCATCCAGCCACTACTGAAGTAGTCGATATATACAAGGATGAATCGAATCCCACCAACTGTTCGCAGAAACAGCCCAGCGATATCCATAGCCACTCGTTCAAATGGAGCTCCTACGTTGTTCTGCTGCATTCTGCCTCGGGTTCGCCTTGCTGATCCTTTGCTAGCAGTGGCAGTGTGATACGTTGTGCACCAATCTTCAACAACATTGCGAGTGTTGACCCAGTAAACGCGTGTTTTTCGGTATTTTCTTTGCCTTAGTGTAAAGTGGCGCCCTAATAAAATTTTACCGAAAGCGAGAAGATTTCGTGTTTTTTTTATTGTAGTTAATTACAATTTGATTTTGATTTAAATCAATTTTTTTTATTTTCTTTTTATTAATTAGGTATTCCAATATGGTGGATTTCCAAATCAGACATTTGGATTCCGGATATGCAGTTTTCTTTTAATTTGTTTTTTATTTAGTTTATATAATTTGAATATATTATAATAAAATTATCTAAATTTCGTTGGGCTTATAACGTTTAAGAAAGTTTATTTGTTTTCATTTATTTTTATTTAAATCTGAACAAAGAATCGCGTTACAAGTAAATGTTAAGAAAAATGGCAGAAAAGTCTTTTTCATTCAAAAACGTTCACTCGCTACAGTTGTTATTTTGATAATTCCACAAATATTTAATAATATTTATGGGTAACGCCGGCTATCCAGTACCTAATTCTCTAAGCAGTAAGATATTGTGTAAACGAGTAAACGAAAAGTTATCACGATTTTCGTGTTCTCTAACGCTCTGTCAACTTAAATTGTAATACGCCATGATAAATAATCATGTAAAGTTTACACGGTTGATTTTTTTTGATTAAACTGTTAACATATAGGTTTAGAAATTTTTTAGATTTATTATAATAAATAATCCATTTTTATACATATTTTAAATAAAAATAAAATTATGTATGAAAAACGAAAAAAATTTATGGTTAAAAAAATAAATTTTAATTTTGAAAAAAAAAAAATTTTCTTGGTTCCAAATATTCTTCTGTAAAAATTGAATTCTTTTTAAAAATAACCTCAACAATTGGTGGTTTCACATTTGATTTTATCTTGCTGAAAGTTGCTGACAATAATTTTAACTTGTGTAAAAATATTTGTTATAGAAAACGTTCATAGAGTGCCAAGATAAATTAATGTGTAAAATCAACCTTTATCACGTTTACACATACCAATTTAACTTTTTCCCATGTGATACACGGAAACTTTATTTTTAGTAGAATTATGGCCGGTCTCCACTTAAATATTTTTCTCTTGACGAAAAAAATGTACTGACGTTATGATGTTTTTTGTACAACTACTAATATAAAGAATAAAAATATGTTCTCTCTTTGAGAGTAAGAAAAATAATTTGCGTTTGGTTCCTTTTGCGAATAATAAAATGTTGTTATATTATATTTATATTTACATAATTTTTATTTTACATCTAAAATTTATGAAAAGGGGAAAAAATTGTGAAAAGGTGAAAATATTAGTCATGTTCAGTCGGGAATATAAAAAATATCATGATTTGTTTTATTACCCTAACTTCACTTCATTGTATTATATCGCAGCAGAAGATTTGTCACAAAAGCTTATTGTCAGCTATAAAAGAGGTTTAACAAAAATGGCTTTGTAAACTACTTGCATTTTAATTGTAAGGTCTGACAAAATCAATAAAATAAGAGCGATTGTAATGCCAGACAATTCACGTGACAAAGTGATAATTATAATCTAAACCTAATATTTATATGACTGTCAGTACTATTTTATGTGAAACATTTTTAAAAATTGAACTGACATAGACCTTATTATCATAATATATCAGCTTTGCATTAAATGCATTGCGCCGTCATATAAGCGGCAGGCGTTAAGCTTGCTCTTATGTTAATGCATCTGAAATTTATTAGTTCAGTCGAAGGCATTCCGTATTTTGGGTGTCAGTTAAACTATTCAATATTTCTTTTAGTCTTAATTAATTAGTTTAAAAAATAGAAATAAAACATATTTTCAATCTTTCGAATCTAAAAATAAACGAAAATCTGTGAAAATCAGAGTATTGTAATGAAGAAAAAGCCAAGAGTATTACAAATAATTTTATTAATATTGGTAGTATTTATAAGACATAAAATCTTAATGTGAATCGTGTAAATAGAATTGTAACTAATGGTATAAATATTGATGTGAATTGTGATGTAAAAATTGCTGTAAATAACGTTAATGATAGCCACAATATAGAAGATAATTTCGAAATTTAGACGATGGGTTTTGTATAGTTTCATTGTGTAATAGATAAATATAGAAGCGATTTCACAAATAGAAGCTACTTTGGCTGAAATAAAACAGGTGGTCATCACACCAAAGGTATTGGTAAGGTGTTGATAATCCAATTGTGCATCAAGCCGATCCTGGTCTCGCTAGGTAAGCAGTGTGCCGAAAATGATTTGGTGACGGCTTTATAAAACAATAATTAGTATGTTAACATGTTTTAATTAATTGAATTTTTATTTTACTTACAGGTTTCTCTTTGTGGAAGATGTGGCGTTTAACAGAAATATTTAAGAAAGAGAATGTTCAACTGAGCTGGAGTTACGGGAAAAAATAATTTTTCATCATTCAAAAATATACACCGAACTTTAACATTATTTGGTAAGCTTTTATTAAATAACTGGTTATTTATTTTTGAAAATTTTAAAAATCATTCTTTCTTTTCTATTAGGAGCACTAAAAGGCGATTTGAAAATTTTAGGTTTCGAAGATTACTTGAAATTTGTAGATCATGAGATTCACCGCATCCGCAATAACTAATAACAGAAGCATTCGAAGACATGGAAGACCGAATAGGTTTAAATTTTTAGAATTAGACATATACATGCGTATATGTATATAATTAAAAAGTTATAATTAAAAAAATTTAATTTAATTTTATTATTTTTTTATTTTAGTTTTCGTCATCAATCTGTAATTTATCGGTCAGGTATAATAGTAAGGCCTTTATTAATGCTCAACGTCAGCCATTCGTAATGCATTTCCGGTTGCTTATTGTCAACTGTTTTATTTAACTTATGTTCAGGTCAGATCTCCATATATGTCAGCGGGACATAGATGTCGATTTCAATTTCTAATAAATGTCAATGTCATGCATTACCAGGAATTTTTATCAGGCATTTTAAATACCTTTGTCAGGCCTGAATCGTCTGCTGGGATGCCACCCTCGACTGAACAACCAAAATGAAAAGTGATACAAACCAATTTATAGCGATTTTTTATAAAATTATAAATAATACCCTTCCTAAATCAAATTAAAAATATCAAACCACAATCCAAAGCCAAATATTTTGTTTTCAAATATGGATTTATTTTGATAGCTAAAACCAAAAAAAAAACTTGTTTTTTTTTGTGATAAATGAGTGCCTTTTATGGTAAAATGTGATAAAAATATCATGATACATAATTTTTATCACTTTTGCCCGACTGAACACTAGGAATAAAAATTGAATTGTCAAAAATTTCTATGAAATTGAGCATAAAATAGAATGTATGAGAAAAACTTAAATATTTCCGATCTTTTCTTATCTTGACAAAAATTTCAATGCTAATGCTCAAAACCATCTTTGTACTAAAACCAAAACTAACATGTACGAAAAATTGTTTCAAGCTGATACATTTTTCTTTTGGTAAGAGAAAAATATGTAAGCGGAGGCTGACCATGAATGAACATGTTTTTATTGTACACGAAATAAAGCCTTCTGAAAAATGTTAAATTTAAAAAAAAAAATTTTAAACTTTAATTGTTTTATTTTAAGCAACCCACTTTATTCTAATCCATTGAATACAATACGGCCCTAATATATTTTAGTCTTTCTCTTTTTCCGCACGGAATTTTCAATGCTTGACGTTTGTTTATTTCTTCTCTATAGATGTAACTCTATGGTTAGATCATTCGTTTTATTTAGTGTTTTCTTTTATTCATTCTGAATACTCCGAACGTTCTGAAAATGACATTGGGCCTGTTTAGACGAGTACTTTTTGAGCGCGGATTTTCCTCGTTTCTTACTTCTTTGCCTACAAACTAATTTTGGAGTAGGGATATTCCGATGAACGTTTTCAACAAAAATTTGTAGCGCTGATCGTGTTGTTACACACCAACACATATAAACATATTTACGGTTATTTTTTCTTATTTTTTTATTTTGACAGAAGCTCATTCTAATTTTCTTGTTACAAGCGAGAAGGTGAACAAAAAAAAATTGTTTTGGTGCTTAAAATAAATAAAATTAAATATAATAATTTAATAATATTTAATTATAATTAATTTAATATTATTTGAGCATTAAATTGATAATTATCGGTAATAATATGATTGAAATGGATTGGAACAAAGAGCAAACATTCTTTTTAATCAATGAATTTAAAAAATATCCATGTTTATACAATCCGTTGGATATTAATTTTTGGTATTCGCAATGTTTTTAAACTCAAACAAGAAAATCTACACATGGAATAAATCAGTAAATTTGTATTTTTAAATTTTCTAGAATGCATACACATACATAGACGAGTAACAAAAAACAGTCTAAACGCGAGGTGTGGTTGTTACAACACAAAAAATCGATGAAGAAGTACTCGTCTAAACAGGCTGATTAACCATCGCCTTATTCACATTATGTATTCTATTCTTTTATTCATTCGAAATCTGAATTTTTTTGATCTAAATCAATAGGTAGAATGAAATGACTATTCTGCCAAACATCACTTTTTGGATATATGTACATATGTAATGTGACGTTTGACAGAATATTTCTTTTATTCTACCTATTTATTGATTTAGATGAGAAGAATGATAGAATATTCAGATTCCGAATGAATTAAAAAAAAAATATTTATGGATCTACGATTGCGGTTTTAATTATTGCTTTTAAATTAATTATGAATTTTTTCGTTATGGACACATTTATTATTAATATAACATGGTAAACATTTATTATTAATATAAAAAAATGTAATAATGTATAAAATGTATTCTATTTATTCTATTGTGTAAGTACACACATATTTCATTTTGGTTCAAAATGTTCTGAGCTCACGTGATGAGGCGCCGGTTAACTATCTCCTACCAAAGATCATAGCATATTAGAGATGTCATTCGAAACAAAAAATAAAAAAAAACTAGTGTACCCCCAAATTCTTTATATAGGGTACCTTTGATGTACATGTAGTAGAATAAAAACAGGCACATTAAAGTTAAAATATTTGCATGTAATTTGTATGCCAAATATTTACATATGTATATAGCAAAGATACCGCATATATTGCACCTATTTTTATTTTATATTTTTGTTCTGAATGTCATCTTTAATATAGGATTATCTTTGCACCTACTTATTTTGCTAGCAAACAAAAAAATAAAGAAAAGCGATACGTTTCGTTTTTTGAATATACATACATTGAATATTTTAAGTAAAAAGAATCAAGAAACTTTACCCAAATTGTTCCTTGGATAATTTTATTATGAATGTATTTAATTTTGTGTTTTTAATTCTTATATTGTTCACTAATTTAGACTTCTTTTGTTTCTAATGTAAAAAAATCATTAACAAATTTTTATTAATAATACAGGTGTGCTACTAAAAAGTGTGGATGTACTGCGCTGAGTTTTGAAAGTATAACATATTTTCTTTTTTCTGAAATCTGGAGTAAAGCTAATGTTACGTAGTACCCGTAAAATGAAAGAGAGGATCATAAAAATATTTTCTCATAAACCAGGAATAACTAAAAGGTTTTGAATCCGAAAAATGAGGTCGGTCGGACCCAGACATTTCTTGAAAAAAATATTTGCTAACAGAGGATTTATGGCTTTAGTATTTTCGGCTGATTTATTTCAGTTGAATTTATTTTAATTGTAAATTTAAACTTATCCGTTCATACAAATATTCTTTATATTTGCTTCACTTCGTCAGGACATAAATTATTGGTAAATACTAGCAGCATACACAGTAATTGCCTCTGCTTAATGTAGTTGAATAAATTTTAATTTTTTGTTTTCATTTTAAATTATTGTTAAATCATTGTTCTTGAGCAACTAAAAATTGACAGGTAGAACTAAAAACCAAAGTATTTCTCCCTGTGCCTGTTCCAGAAAAACATATTCTCCTACCAAAACGTATTATTATAAATAATCGAAGAGAAAAATTAAAAATGGAATTAAAAAAAAGAAAATTGCGATGTTCTCGATTATTTAATCGTACCATTTCCAGTTTTCTGCTCTAATTGCTGTAACGGTTGTTGTTGTGATAATTTTGAATTTTGCTGAACTCCCGTGCTGCTGCTACTAGATTTAAGTTGCGTTACGTCTAAACCGGATGGAGATTGATGGAAATCTGATTCCGAAAAGAAGATAAATTTTGAATTTTCACGTGACGGCTTGCCATTTGATTGAACAATCGAGTGAGTAATTAGTGGATTACTAGTTACTTTTGATCCTGTATAGGGATGAAACTCTGGATAAAATTCTTGTATTTTTTGATACTTTTGAAACATGCGTGGTAAATTAGAATTTGCGTTAGGAGGATCGGTAATACTAATTTGAGAAGTGGTGGCACTTGTTGTAACAATTATATCAGTTTGTTTTACTTGTTTTGGTGCCTTAACAGGTGTTTTCTCATAAATATTAGATTGGTACTTTATGTCGACCTGATATTTAGAAGTGTGTTTCGGTTTAAGGGTTGTTAGCTGTTGTTGTCCGGATGATTTCCATCGTGTATTATACAAATTATTGTTTTCATATTTACGGTCCTTTTGTGAGAGGTGAAAGGTTGTTGAAAATGGTTTTGGAGTGGTCATCCGGCCATTTTTATTATTGTTTTTATTCATATTACTCTTTTGTTTTTTATCACCACTACTACTCCCATTATTTGTTTTCGTTTTTGTACCTAAGTTGTGCAATTGAGACGATTTATTACGATTAATATTTTTATTTCCACTAAAATTACTATTATTACTAATTGCAGATTTTTCTAAATTCGATTTACTATTTAAATTTATCGTTGAATAATTATTTAAATTGTTAAGCGTATATGGATTCGTTGATGATGGTGGTATTGGTGTAGAAGAACGTGGATCATTTTTATCAATTGGATGTGAAGTACCATAGAATATTAGCGACCAGCCTTTAAGCGCTGCATGCCCTATTTTTATCAGTATAATTTATTTATTTTTAATAAATAAAAACAAATATATTTTTTATATTTTACCCCATAGAATTACAACAGGAAGAAAGCATTATTAAAAGAAAGAGAAAATCGATTTTAATTACGATAAAAGAAAAATATATTATAAATATATTATAATATTAGTTAATTGGAAGCTTACCCATATATCGCCCTTCATTATGAATTTCTAATTGCCAATTACCATGAGGTGCCTCACCCCATGTATGAACAGACATAAAGGGCCATTGAATGAAACCAGAGCGTGAGACGTCATGCGACCTTGAATTTTTAAAATATTAAGCGAAAATAGGTTTACTTAATTATTGCTCAAATACGAAAAGGATCAACACAAATTACCTGGAGGTTAAAAGTGTAACTTTTGTTCTTGCCGGTGAAGTTAAATATATTTGAATGTCTCCACGCCTTTGTGATGTCAGCGAAATTTTGGCTTGCACATGTTCTAAATAATTCACTCCACGGCAATGTTGTACTGTTAATTGCAATGTAATTTGACTCTTCGGTGGGATTGTTCTAAAAATAACAACAAATTAATATAATAAAATACACTTAATACCAATTAATAAAGTTACCGATCTAAATGTGGGGCATTTATTTCACATCGTTGTTGTTCAGGAACTGTAGTCCATGTTCTTGCTAGTCGTACCATACCCGCTGCATCCATTAATCCATAACCAAAAGAATGACTTACACGACGACCCACACCGTTTTCTACCCAATTTGAGTCTCGTAAATTTCCAGGTTTCGCTGTCCTCACCACTAAAAAACATAGATACATTTATTAAAAATAAAATTTATGTAAAATAAAAATTTAAATATTACCAATGTGTTGTAAATCTCGCCATGTTAAATTTTGATTGGCTTCTAAAACTAATGCTACTATACCGGCAGCTAGTGGAGCCGATGCCGATGTTCCCGTATGTGAACTTGTACATGAATGATGAAGGTCCGTTGTTACTATTTGTTTCTCACCTTGATTACCACTACTGTATGTTGTGGCTAATGTAGAACTACACATTTCGGAATACCATGGTACAAGACCTTCTTCAGTAGCACTCGATATAGACAATGTCCATATAGAATTTGTGTATCCATCACAATTACAGTTATCGTGTTCACGACCGCCATTACCTGACGCCCAAATAAAAATACTTCCCTTACCATTTCTTCCTTTTGTTACACCCTCAATAAAGGCATGCGTTGCTAATTCACCAGGACCATCAACAGTTTTACCATCATCATCGGGACCCCACGAGGCGCTATAAATATCGATATGCTGCGGATTTAAGCTCAAAGACCGTGCTTCTACAGCATCTGTAACATCACCGTCTAACATTCGAACTCCACCAACATTAGCACCAAATGCAATCCCAACAGCACATAACGTGTTGTTTGCCGTTGCAGCTACTTCGCCTGCACACCGAGTACCATGACGATTTGAATCAGTTAAATCATAATGTGGCATCGGGTCTTCGTCGTGGCTATTGACGTCGTACGATGCTCTTGGATCCTAAATTTAAAAAAAAAATATATTTAATTAGAATTTTATACTTTAGTAACCAACTTAAAACTAAGGAAGGCTGTTGATTAAACGTCCATTAAGCAATTAAGAATCTACCACAAATAAATTAACATGTACGATCAAAACAATAAAAATCCTCAAATAAAAAACCTTCACTTCCAACAAGAGAAAATTAAATAACGTTTAATTCCAGCACCATAAAATCTTTAGAGGAACAAGTACGAGTATTTTCCAACAAAGTCAATTATTTGCTACCGTGAATTATTTTGTTGCTTCAAATTTAATTCGAATTCGGAAAAAAAATTATTGAACTAAACAATATATTAGGAGTATCTCACAACGAACTATGTTTTGTTGCAACAAATACTTTTACAAGATTTTCTATTTTCAATAGCCGGATTTTAAAATTGAATAATAAAAACCAAACGGACCAAACCCCAGTCCGTACAATATATTTATTGTTAGCGAAAGCACAATCGATGCCACTACTAATGGAAAATAATATCGTTCAGATCCCCGCCACGGCTTCACTGAATGACGTGCATTCGTTTGGTCAAATTTTCGAGAACATTTTGGCCAAAACACCACAGAAAAAGTTAAAAGATGTCAAATCACACGACCTTGCTGGCCAATTAAAGTCACCGTTTCGTGAAATTACGAGCCCAAGCAACTTTTCATGCAATGAAAGAAAAGAACGGCTGAATCAACCCCAACACATGCATACACGAACTCAACTCAAGCTAACATCCAACTCAACCCAAAAATCTCCACAAATAAATCCGCAACTGAACCCATCACTATACTACAATTTAACCCCATATTAACTCCCAACTCAACCCTCAACTCAACCCCAAACTCAATCCTTACACCAAGACAGCTCGAAACCTGCATGTGCGTATGAACTGAACTCAATCCTAACTCGACCTCCAAAACAACCCTCAAGTTAACCCTAAACACAACGTCCAACTCACTCCTCAATCCTCAAATCATACATTCCGTCATGAACTCAACTCAAAACAATTGAAGGTAACTTCTAAGTCAACCCTCAACACAACTCCAAATAAATTCCTAACTTAACCGCTGACTTCTACTCAACCCAATTCAAATTCCAACTCAACCTTAACTCGACCTACAATCCAGTAGGACCTACCTTAAATAAACCCCAAACTCACGCCCAACTCAACTGCCAAATCAACGTGGCCTTAAAAACTTCATGCGAAATGAACTCAACTGAAGCCAGCTCTAATACAACCGTCAATTCAACACACAAATAAATCAACTGCTAAACTGCTCATCAAACCACAACTTAACTCCAACTTAACCAAAATTCAACGCACAAATGGCACCCAACTCAACTGCAAACTCAACGCCCAACTCAATATTCAAACCAACGAATATAAAAAATTGCGCAACTGCTCATTAAACCCCAATTCAACCTCAGCTCAACTCCAACTCATTCCCAATTCAACTCGCAAATGGAAACCAACTCAACCCTCATCTCAAGCGGAAACTCAAAGCCCAACGCAATCCCCAAACCAGCATATTTAAAAAATTGGCCAGCTGCTTACTAAACCCTAATCTAACTTCAACTCAACCTGCACATTGACCTCTAACTTAACCTTCAATTCAACCCTAAACTCAACGCCCAACTCAATCCTCAAGCTAGCATACAAAAAAAATGTTAAATATTTATATAAACAGGTGGTTTTGGGTCAATTCGAATGTCTAGTATCCCACCCCTTGACGTACAGCTTCCAAATTCTCCGCCTGTATCATAGAAACAGATTGGTGAAACAAATTCCAAATCGGACAAGCCATTCTCGGTATACCATGGGTAAGGGCAGACCGACATCCAAACAGAAAGACAGATATTTTTTTTTTTTGAGAAAAGTGGTTTTGGACCAACAACATTTCTGGCCATTTTTGAAAGGATTTCAATAGCATTTTGGACTGTCAAATTTGGGTTTATTAAGTGATATTTTGTGTGATAAATTAAAATAAAATAAATTTGTATCTCCGATATTTGATTAAAAATCAAATAGGTTTAATATAAAAATAATTTATTAGAAAAAATAATTAAAATATATAAACATTTAATTACAAAATTGAGGATAAAACGAGTTTATTGAGCTTTACTATATGATATTTTGTACGCGTTGTACAAGTACGGGGAAATTCCCAAGTATGTTTTTCCAGCTATAGCTGCTTTCACAACATCGGAAACGACATTGGAAAAAATACCACAGTATGGAGTTGAAGTTAGTCGATATTGGTTTTGCTCAAAATATTTGTCTATTTTGTACGTTAATTTGCGTTTGACCGTGTTAACACCAATTGCTTTATAGTTTTGTGATTACTTTGAGATTTTAAAAGTATTTTTGATTTTCGTGTCTGGTTTCTATATCGTTTTTATTTTTTTTGTTCGTTAGTAAATTTTCACACATCGAAGTCGGAGCCGTAAAATTATTTTACCCTTGTTTTTTTGAATGAAATTAAATAATTGTTAATAAAATTTTCTAAGAATAAGGTTATAGTTATAGATTTACACAAGTTTTTTTAGCAGTTTTGATACTTTTTTGTCAAAATATGGATTTAACGGCATCAACTAAAACCACAATTTCCCTCAATTCTAAAGATATTTACGATAATTTTTATTAATCTATTGATCTCAATGCAGTTTGGAGTAATCCAGTCACAAAGTTGTGTATAAGTTGAGATCAATTTACCGGGAATTCTTGCTGTAAGTGAAACACCTCAGGACAACATGTTTACTGGCAGTCCAATCAGATCCTTGCTTATTCTGGTGGCATATATGTGATTGGACTCCTTGTGATCCTCTAGGACAATTTTCAGCTACTGTTCAAAATCAGAGTTACAAACTGAGAGATATTGAAATACGCGACGATGATGGCACTTACCGAGTTGGATATAATCACAAGAAAAGAAAATTGATCGGAATTCCTGGCGCATTGTGCACGAAATTAAAGGACATCGAGTATTCTGGCCGTTCATGAAAGGCCCTCAGAGAAACCAACAAGGCGAGGGTGTTGACATGGTTCGGATCGCAATTATTATTAATATTTATGATGCGCTTATTACCGAGTAATAAGGAATCAAAAAAACCCCGCTTGATTTGACTATTTGGCTGCTCTCTATTATTCATTTTCCTCCCGTATACGAGTATGATACATCATAATACCCCGCATACTCAACCCTGCAATTCCAAAACGATTTAATAATAATATGTTTTTATTTCTATTTAAATTATCAAGAATGTTTACTTTGCAGAATACCCGTTGCCCAAAATATAAAAAAATATAGAATCCCATTTCCAAAGCTCACGTCGAATTTCATCATAATCGATTGAGAAATAAGCAAGTTCCTTCCTACTTGGCCATATTCCAGAACTTCAACCAAAAATCATTTTAGAATCCCATTTCCAACGTACATGCCAAATTTCATCATAATCGGTTGAAAAATAGACAAGCTCCCCTATACTTGTTATATTCCAGTGTATCGATTTTGGTCGCAAAATGAGGATTGAGGATTGAGAATTTTGTATATGTACACGGCGTATAATTTTGTTATTGTGTGCCATCAAATATTTTTATTGTATTAGTGTGTTTTCTCATGATGGTAAGTATCAAAAATAAGCTAAGCGGGTGAAATCGGTTCAACTTTTTGTTGCTTCCGCTCGCCTTGAGTTATTTTTCCCTATCTTTTAACATGAGGAATTCATGTTTTTCTATCTATTGTTGTTGTAACCGAGACATTCATTTTACTTCGTTAACAAAAATCCAAAACAATATACGCAATCAAAAAAATTGCTCGTGATCTTCAATATAAAAAACAAAAAGAAGCATAAATAAATGGTTTTTAATTTATACATTCTTCGTCGGCCACATTCATAATATTTTTAACTTTTTTTTTTTTTTTTTGAGTTATGTGAGAATAAACATTTAATTTTATGGTTAAATACATATATATTTTCAACTTTTTATTTTAAATCTAGTTGCAGTAGGTAAACAATTAATTAACTATCTACAGGAGAACGGTAACTAATGAAAAAAGTGCTGTGAATTTCAATTTAAATTGTAACTTAGCAATTTAAAATTTTTTAAATATTCTTTTAGAACTTTTAGCTTAGAAAGGGGAAAAGTCTACATATGCAATTTCATAAAATGTTAATTTTTGTAATACTCGTATGTAATATATTGTGTTTTGCTCATTAATATAAATTAATTAATTTAGTTTAAAGAATATTTAAAGGTTTCTCTTTCTTAATTTGCTAATAAATAATTCCATTTTCAGAATATAACATAGTTCCAGAATCAATCATTATTGTGGGGATTAAAATTAATCCTGAATTTCAGAATTAAATTTTAGTTTGGTATTATGGTGATTTATTAATTAAAATTAGTTTTTAGAGTTGCCTGTGAATTGGTATATTAATTTTATTTGTTGATTCTTGATATAATTATAGTACCTAACTGAATTATTGATGATTTAGGCTGTTGTGGTCTTGTAACATTATCATTTTTAAATTATTTATTATACATTTTATATAATAATTGAATTTTTAATTATTTATTCTCTTTTTCTTCTTTCGGTAGGAAATTATGATTAGACGACACCCTTCACATCCCACCAAATACAAAGCATCACCTTCGAACCATGGATATTTGCTTTTGGCGTCGACGGCCCTGGTTCACCTGGCTTGACCCACGCTGGTTTACGCTTTGGATTGTCATAATGGATCCATTTTTCATCCCCAGTGATGATCCGATGCAAAAACCCCTTCCTTTGTTGTCGTTGAAGCAACAATTCGCACATGGTTTTCCGACGTTCCATGTCCCTTTCTTTCAATTTGTGTGGCACCCAATTTCCCAGCTTCTGAACCAATCCCATTGCATGTGTACGTTGCGAAACACATTGTTGGGTAATATTCAACTCTTCTGCCAATTGTTTTTCAATCTGACAAGGGTCCACATCAAGCAATTCTTCCAATTCTGTATCTTGCAAATTTTCAAATTGCGCTGCCTTCACGTTCTTTGTCTCTTACGTCAAAATCACCAACTTTGAATCGTCGAAACCACTCTTTGCATGTTGTTTTCGATGGAGCATGTTCACCGTAAACTTCCACAAGCAAACGATTTGTTTCCGCTGCACTTTTCTTCAACAAAAAATAATGAAGTAAAACTTCCCGCAAATGTTGTTTTTTTGGCACAAAATTCGACATTGTGTTGTTACATGAAAATAATTGTTGTTTACGCTTTGAACAAATGTCACTAGTGATTATTCAAGCTTGACATCTAACCTCCAAAAAACATGTATTACCATTGAATAATATGCAAGCAGTGATACTAACGACACCTATCTAAAAAGGTTGGAAATTTATTTGTACACCCAATAATTAGATATAGAAGGACCATGAAGCTTAGTAAATTTCAAATTTTTCTTAAATAATTCTGTGGTCACAAGGCAAAACCGATTAAGTCAAATTTGATAATTTTTCTAGTGATATAGAAAAAGTTGAATATTAAATTCATTTTCGTTTATGCCGACTAAAGCTACTACGGCTTGCGACCACAGCCTTTGGCCACAAGGTATTACCATTTAAGTCAAATTTAGTCAAGTTAGAAGAGAGCTAGAAAACGTTACACACTGAAAATTATTTTTGCCTTAAGTCGACTTAAGCGATTTTGCCTTGTGACCACAGATTTTATCAGGTAAACTAATGAAAGGCGGACAGGGGGAAATTACAACATTAATAATTGTTTAAGTCCTGATTTAGATTTAGGGAGTCCTGAGTATTCGGCCCTGGATTCCAGAGAAATGATTATCTAATAATGTAGTTAGATTGTGCTGTCTTGTGCTAACCTATTTACTACATATTGTACTAATAATTTACTAACTATCGATCGCATTGGTGTCTGCAACCGGGTCGAGTCTGTCCCAACTAATAATCCTATCCTATCCTTCGATTTTGTTATATGTGTACGGGTGTACGGCATGTGCCCTTGTGTGTATAATGCTTGGTCGTACACTCACAATCAATCAATCAATATTAAGGTTCTATCACACCAAGCGGCAAATTTAAATAGACGTTTTTTTGCTTATGTAATGATAGGAAATCATAGCTTGAACAAAAACAAAATTATTATTCAATAAATCATTTATAAACTTTATATTTTTAATAGAAAAATCATAATTTTAGTAAATGGTATAAAATTAAATTTTATCCGCCGCCGCGAAACCCAGCGACAAAAAAAAATTGTCGTTCATCGCTAGTTTATATTTTTACACAAACTATAAATTCTTTTCGTTACATAAGCAAAGAAAACCTTTATTTAACATTAACATATTTAACATATTGTCTACGACTTTAATATGTTGACTGTGATGCTAATTTTAATTTTAATTTAGATTTATAGTCTGTTCCAGAGTTTAGAAGTATTCTGTGGAAAAGGGTTTTAATTGATACTTTTGAGTCAATAACCTGATACTTTGAACCCGATACTTCCAACCCGATATCTAGTTTCGGTTTTTTCGTTCAACCTAATTTATAGTTGATTTACATTTAATGTTTTGTCTTTTCTAAAAGGTAAAATATTTGCGATAAAAAAATGCATTTTTGTAGGATTTTCCTATATTAAATTAAGAAGAAATACTTAAAAAGTATCATTCAATACTATTTACTGCAAGTCACACCTTTTTTTGGTGAAGAAGAATGGAAAAATCTGAAAATGATGAACTGGGCCCTATTGCACCAACTACTTATCACTTATTACTTATCAACTTATCATAAGTTAGTTTTTTTGATAATGATAAGTGATAAGTGTTTCACCAAAAGTAACAAAATCTCACTAACTTATCAATTTGAAAACTTATCAAATTTTGATAATGATAAGTGATAAGCGTTGCACATCAGATTGTATATAACTTATCAATTGACCAATTATCAAATTTTTATGATAAGTTGTAATGATCTATACAAAAATACTATAAATGTGATAATGTTTGGAAAACAATATGCTTTCCGACATTTTATATGTTAAACAATGGCTTTTGTACCTATATAGCAAAACAATTAAAAAATTGTTATTCTGTAATTTAATAACAACAACAATTTTGCATGTATATAATAATACATGAAGAGAAACCTTTCTCAATTGAGAGTTCTTATTTCAGTGTTTAGAATCAATTGTAAAACTTTTCTTTTGTTGCTTTTAAAATAAATTCTCTTTTCTAACTGTAAATAATTTTTCAGCAGAACTTAAACGTAAACAATTTATTTTCATAACAAATAAATTAAGAGAATTCCTATTAACAAATAAATTGAATTTAACTACATTATACAAAAATTGTAATCGTCATATACAAACCAAAATGATTTTCCATTATTCGTCTCGTCTGCTTATGAGCACGATTAAATCTTTGCTGTATTGCATCATCCAGATTTCTTTGCATTGGTGGGATAAGCCAATCTTTAAGTGGAAGCACTGTCACCCAAAATCACAACGCCGGGGAACGGACAAAAACAAGACTCAAAATTCCTAAATAGCCTTGTATATGGCAATACTCTGGAGTCATGGGCACTACCTAGCCAATTTGAATTTACTGCATAAAAGCTGCGGTCTGGGCCACACACCATCATTGCATTCAGTGAATTTCCATGTCGATTTGCAAAGTGTTCTTCATTGACCGTAGGTGCATCTATATTAATCATTGTTCCATCGAAGCAGCCAGCTACCTAAGGGTAACCACCCATCTCAAGAAACTTATATTCTGGACATTTCTAACCAATGCAGTGTTATTATTAGCTGCTATAGAGGACTCAATGTGCAGTTTTGGTCGCTTCCATGGTGCAAATTTGCTCCGATTTTTAATAATACGTGCTCAATTTGTTCATGTGACATACGAAAATTTTTTATCACTCGCGAGTCCAGAGAATATTTGGTTCTGGCTTTCACTATACGATTTTTTTTTGCGTTTTCATCCTCGAATAATCTTTCGAACCGACGCATTTATTTATAAAAATTATTTTATCGTTTAATAAATTTCAGTTTTTGTTCACTAAAGTTGATATAATACCTATATTTGATAATTTTATATTAATTTTAAAATATCGAAAAACAACTGTCTTATCTCTATGATAAATCGAACAGAATGAAATTGTTCTTACTTTGACTTATTATTATAACTTATTAGAATATTATAATAAATAAATTATAATAAAATAATATATAATAAAATAGCGGTATAAATTTTGAAATTAGTATTATACACTGGAAAACACATTGTTACAGGTATTGTCATTATCATTTATAATCATTTGAATAATAAATAATTTTATTGAAAAATGTGTTTGTACTCTTTTAAAATTGAACAAAAGTTTTCATCTTACAATAACAGCAAAAAAAACGTTTTTAACAGACTTCCGTTATACCACTACAATTTGTAGCTCTTATAAATTTATTTGAGTAGTGAAATTTTTCTTATTGATATTTTGGATAAGTTATCATTAAAGTAATCGATTATTGATAAGTTAAAACTTTTGGTGCAACAGAACTACGAAAAAATTATCAAAAACCTCAAACTTATCGCTTATCAAAATATTACTTATCATTTATCATTTCGCAAATTGGTGCAACTTAATTTTGATAAGTAAGTGCTTATCACTTATTATAACTCAATTAAATACTTATCAAATTTCAATTTGGTACAACAGAAAATTATCAAAAATTATGATAAGTTGATAAGTAATAAGTGATAAGTAGTTAGTGCAATAGGGCCCTGGTTTATCTTTTTTCGTAAAAGTTGCTCCATATTGCTCTAAATTTATAAAATCAAATAACATTTTAAAAGGAAACAATGAAATTTGGAGTATGCCCGTCTCATATTTAGATATGGGTAAAATGTATTTCCGCTTTTCTCCGTATTTCTATTCTTTTGAAATAGAACGAAAAAATTGAATGTAAATCAGCTATCATTCGAGTAAAATTTTATTAACTCGGTTTAAGCAAAGATTGGCAAGACTGTCGAAGCCGAATAAAAAATGTCACCACATTTAACACTAACAAAAACGTTTTTTGTTTTTCCAAGCAATTACAATACCAAAAAAAAATTAATCAAACGTTTTTGCCGCCATTTGTGCAGTAAATTGTTGGCAACCCCTGAAACAAAAACAATTTGACAGCTCAGAGTTTAGGATTACTAAAAATGGAGCGTTACATGATACGATGGTCCAATGAGGCTGGTCAAACATGATAACACAGTTCTTTCTGCCGAAATTGGGTGATATTGATGTGACCAATATGTGGTTTCAACAAGACGGTGCCACATGCCTTACAGCCCGTGAAACAATTCAATAACTGCATGAGACATTTCCTGCTCGTGTACTCTATCGTTTCGGTGATCAGAATTGACACCCCTAGATCGTGTGATTTAACACCATTAGATTTCTTTTTATGGGGTTATTTGAAGTCAAAGGTCTATCTGTCAACCAGCCCACAACCACCCGTCCATATTCCATAAATAACCCTATCCTATGTACTTTATGATTCAATAAAAAAATAACATTTTTATTGTATTTTAAATGATATGTTTATAATAAATCCAAATAAATAAAAAATAACAATCTAAAGATTAAAAACTGTGTTTTCTATTTAATTCAAATCTTGCGTTAATTTTGGGACACCCTTTAAAACCCGCCGCTCAACAAATTTTTTGTATGAAAATTTTTCTACAGTTTCTTTGAACCATTAGGGGTGTTTTCTTTTATTCATTCTGGATATTTCGGACATTCCAAAATTGACATAAATCGTTATTTTATTCGTTCCGTTCCTTCTATTCCTTTTTTACTTCATTCTTTTATTTATTCAGAATATTCAGAATGTATTCTTTTTGTACTACATCGAAAGGTGGAATAAAGAGAATATTTCATTTGACGATTTGAAATTATGTTCGATGTTTACAATTTAAATGATTAAATTGTTTAGGGCGTAAAATAATAGAATTTTTGAAAATATCTTTAGTTTCATTAAATGAAAATAGTTTTATATAGAGCTTGGCGATACAAAAAATCCTAGGTTATATTTTTCAAGATATATGAATTAAAATTAATGTTACATTGTGTATTTTCACGTACAAATTATTTGCAACTTCAGTTAATTATAAAGAAATTATTTATTTAATAAATTTAATTTGTTTCCTAATTTTAAAAGTAAAAAAAATTCATGCTACGGAAAATGTATTCCATTTATTCCAATCCGTTCTTTTATTACATTACGTACGGAATATTCGGAGGTCACGTGATCAATATTCTATTCCTTCTCTTCTTTCTTTAGAATGAATAAAAGAAAATACCCGATATTACATTTTATTTGGTTTAAGCGATGACGAATTTTCGCTGAGTTATTATACTTAAAGCTTACCACTTTATAACATTGACACACTGCTTTTAATAAAGTGATTTTTCCGGTTTTCTTTGTTCTGTGTCAACAGCAATTTTTCCGAAACGCGTTTTCATCTGGCTAGAATGTAGTTGAGTTCTTTGATTGTATTGATGGGTGTGTGGAGTAAGTCGTGTTGGTGGATGGATGTCCGCTGTGAGCAGGATATAAAAATACAAGTATTTTTGGGAGAAAATACAAAACAGGTGGGTGCTTGACTGTCGGTGAGGTGTGTGTGTGTGTGTGTGTGTGTGTGTGTGTGTGTGTATGTATGTATGTATGTGTGTGTGTGTGTGTGTGTGTGTGTGTGTGTGTGTGTGTGTGTGTGTGTGTGTGTATGTGTGTGTGTGTGTGTGTGTGTGTGTGTGTGTGTGTGTGTGTGTATGTGTGTGTATGTGTGTGTGTGTGTGTGTATGTATGTGTGTGTGTGTGTGTGTGTGTGTGTGTGTGTGTGTGTGTGTATGTATGTGTGTGTGTGTGTGTGTGTGTGTGTGTGTGTATGTATGTGTGTGTGTGTGTGCGTGTGTGTGTGCGTGTGTGTGTGTGCGTGTGTGTGTGCGTGTGTGTGTGTGTGTGTGTGTGTGTGTGTGTGTGTGTGTGTGTGTGTGTGTGTGTGTGTGTGTGTGTGTGTGTGTGTGTGTGTGTGTGTGTGTGTGTGTGTGTGTGTGTGTGACGAATGTGTGGGTTTGCGTGAGGAAAATTTGAGGAGAACCGCAAGTACTACCGGGTGTATATTGTCGGTAGTTATTTTATTTGGTTGGGGTGGGATTGGATTGGATGGTTTGTGGAGGGAGGTGGCAGTGACTATGGTGGTCTGAGTCATTGCGTTTTCAGAGGAGTGTTCGGGAGTCTGAGGCGGCTTGTGGATGCGCGGATACTGCTTCTTTCTGTTAATTGAGATCTTGGTTTGGGTTTGTAATCTCGTCCAGAGTTTTCGTATCACTTCTTACATAAAGGTAATGTATTTATTTATTTGGCATAGTTAGAAAATTATTTAAATGTTTAATTGGTTTTAAGATACCAGGTTTACCGGTTAATTATGCGATTTTTTTTTCATTAGATGGAGCTACATATATGTTGATACACAGTGGAACCTCGCATAACGAGCACCTTGCATAACGAGCAAAACAAATTGTAGGAAAAGACTCGCTTAATGAGCGACATTTCGAGAAACGAGAGACGAGAAGAGAAGAAGACCCAAATTGCGCGCTTAATTTACATACATAATGTATTTTGCTATTTAAAATAAGTTAACGAATAAGGTCCTGGAACGAATTATGCTCATTAAGCGAGGTTCCACTGCAAATTGTAAAAAATACTCGCTTAACGAACGGCGTTTTGTAAAACGAGTGACGAGAAGAGGGGAAGAGCCCTATTGTGCGCTTAATAGAATACTTATATATGTATTTCGATATTTAAAAAAAAATGAATGAGTAAGATTTGGAACGAATCATGCTCGTTAACCGAGGTACCACTGTTATGCTAATCGACAGATAAAGCAGGAAAACTGCTGCTGAAAGTTATTGTATTCTTCGGGAAGCATATGTTGCCGTACCAAACATGTTTTGCATAACTACAGAAATCGATGTTAAACTTTTAAAATTAGTGTATTTTGCAGCAAAAATTAAAATTATTTGTCTTATTTAGCGTTTCTCAATTTAATTTTAATTATAACTTTTTTAATTTTAACAATAAAGTTTATTACTAGCTATAGATTGGCATCAATAACTCAATTTGGTGAAATGAAGAGAATTTGATTCAGCTTCAAGAAATCTCAAGTATCCAACGAATATGTAGTTAAAAATTGTGCTGTTTTGTTATTTTAAATTATAAGCACTTCAAGGCAGGTTTTGCTGAAACTCATCTATTATACATCTATTATAGTAGTTTGAACTAAATTGCAGTTCTAAGTTGCAACAGGTACCAGAATAGCGGAAATCATGTGAATAAGCAGCTGATACCAATTATATTTATTAGCTTTAAGTCAATTTTAAATTAATTATGATTATGATTTTCTGAAGTGCTCAGGAATCTGATTCAGCAAACTAATAAATGTTATTTCAAAGTGCAGTTTTAATTTTAATAAACCGTAAAAGTAGACTAGAAAAGTGTTCTCATTGTGTTACTAACTATTGACTATACTTTGGTATCTGGAACCGGCTCAATTTCTATCACTACTAATTAAACCTATCCAAGTCCTCTTTATGTTCCGTGTGACATGGTGTTCGGTGAGGCCAGGCCATCTCCGCGAGGTCTTGCTTAAAGTTTGGTCGAACACTCCAATCAATCAATGAAGGTGCTACAGTTTATTGTCTTTATTTAATTTTTGGTATTATGCAATTAAACCTAATAAAAATATCATTAGTAGGATTTTTAAATAACAATTTTTATGTTGTTAATCAATTCATATGTGTTAATCCAGGTTTGAACTGATGAGCTTATGATTATGAAAAAATCAATTTTCTGATCTTAGGATCGGTTGCATATTATAAATTACACGAATTAATTAATTAATTCAAATTAGAGTAAAAAAATTGTTAATTGTAATGTAATGTTTTTATTTAATCTTCAATTTAATCTCCTTTTAACTCATCATACTTTATCCAACGAGTTTCCAACATGTTTTGGTTTTCCAAACATTGCTGTAAAATGGTTCGCGTTTTTGGTCGCTTAGTGAGCGAACGCCGTACCCATCTGCCTTAAGCTAATTCATGTGTCCATGCAAGATATTTTCTACACATTCTTTTGAAATGTTTACGATGTAAATCACTTTACACTTTAAACTTGCCTAAAGTTAGATCCAAATCCTTTTTGATGTAGGTTGCTGATAAGCATTTCAAATAAAGATAGTGAATTGCACCCCAAATTTGAAATTAATCCGTTAATTGCTGCGTTCCATTTAACGTGGCAAAGTACACACAAGTACTTCTGACTGCACGCAGCTACTCTTGCTAAATTTTATGAGTAGTTTGCTTTTTGAATTTATGGCGACTTCGTTACCAGAATATTTAGTAAAACTAATCGGTAAGAAATGACTGATCAGTTTTCAAATTAATAATTAATTTTCCAACTTTCCATGTTGCACGTAAATTTTTTTAAATTAAATTTTATTTTCGCAAGTAATTTTCTGCGTTCCATTTACCATCTAGTCTCAAGTACTTATTTGTACTTTGCCACGTCAAATGGAACGCAGCAATTATGTAGCGACTCACTCACTTATTCGTGTCTTCACTAAAATAGAACACATTTTGAATTCAAATATATTTCTATATGTCTTTTCAATTTTATTCGATGTTCCTGGTGACACCTACAAAACAAAATACAACTCATCAGATATATTTTAGTTTAGATTTCCATGCTACTCGCTAGTGTCTTGGCTACAATTTATTAAACTTTTCTATCATATTTCTGCAATATTACTCTCTTCATTTGACATGTATAATTTTTAGTTCAGTGAAAAACAGAAATAATTATTTCGAAGCATTTTGTTCATCCGCCAATACACACCCTCACGCCGACTCTCAATATTTTAGTAACTTAATCATTTAATTCAGCCAGTTTTCACGGATTTTACGGTGACGTGTGATGGAAAATAAAATTTAAATTAGTGTAAATTCATTTATTAAATAAATTAAAATCAAAATAAATGTAAATAAATATTAATCAAAAACAAAATTAATAAAAACGTTTGTTAATTTATAAAATAATAAATAAGTGATTGTTGCACTAGAGGACATAGTATACATTCAAGAAATTCATAACAACAATACAAAAGTTTCGTCAAATAATAACAAAAAAAGCTGGTTTCACACGATTTATTAATTGTTAAATTAATCACTATCGAACTAATAAAGCAATTTTTTATTAAATATGCGCGGAAGAAAAAGTCACTATGCACTATTGTATTTGGATGTCATCTTGCCACAAAATCATCCTGAGCAACGCATCCTTATTATGCACCGCTTAACAGCTTTCCAATCGCAGCTTTATCGAGAAGCTAAAAATTTAAAAACCACATTCAACTATAAATTTTTATAGTGGAAAATTGGTCAAATATATGTACTTACGGAAAACGCGAGATTATTATGTTTTTAGTCATAATCAAATTGCGTCCGAAATTCCAACTATCCAGAACAATTAAGTAATCATCTTGGATTCTAAAATTTGTAAGTATACCATAAACATTTTCTTACCTTTACAAGCTCAATATTTAATTTTTGTTTTGGTTTTATCATATAATCTGTTGATTTCATCAAAACAATTCGTGTTTGTCAACAAATGTTTGACATTTTTTGTTTTGATTTTTAGTATCATTCACATAACGTTGGCTGCCTGCAATGAATATTTATGTGGTGAAAATGAAACATCTTTTAAGTTGTATTTTAGTACCGTGCCCGTGTTTTAATTGTTGCTTAATTAATTACGTACTTGGTATATTTATGTACTTACAAGCAAATTTATCTCACTATATTAATTTTTTGTTCGTACAGTTTTAAATTTTGTTGTTTTTACGGTTATCTTTGTGTACATTTTATTATTTATGTATTTATATTTTACATGAGTAATAAAGTGAAGAGGAATTTTAATAAACTACTGTGATCAGTAAATGCCGGTATTCACGTACAATTAAATTGCGCAATATAATTGTGTGACGTCAATATTGAACGTCACACAAGTATATTGCGCAATTTAATTGTAGGTGAATACCGGCCTTAAGACTTATTCATTTAAATCGCGCGGGCTTATCCAAAAGAGAAGTTTTTTCTTAGAACCCTAACAGACATCTGTGTCAATATCTTTAGTAGTTAACGAGAGACGCTTGTCTACTTTCATATAAAAAAGTGCATTTTTTGCTTTTTTAAATGACCTCAGCAAAGAAGTTACTTCAAAAATAGAATTTCGGCTTCCAAAACGTTGGAAATGTTAGAAAAGGGTTTTGGTGACAATATGCTGTCCAGAGCGAGTGTTTTTGGTTGGTATAAGTTGTGCAAAGAAGGCAGAGAATGCATTGAAGACGATGAACGTCCTTGCCGTCCCTTGAGGTCTACCGATGAACGCCAAGTTAAGGATTCGGTGCTCAAAAATCGTCCATTGACAATTAGACATTTTGTTGATATTAGGATATTTTAATATAAACAGTTTAAATAGCTCTGAATCCTACAATTACCAAACAATGCTTGCTTCATGTGGGTTTGTTCGTATTTTGAATGAGTCTACTAGGATGGAAATATGTCTGGATCAAGTTTTTGTAAAAAGTGAACATTTAAGGTTCAAACCCAATGATTCATTCCGTTCCGCTTGATTTTTCCATCCTAATGTATTTTAAGGACGGAAACTTCAATACTAAGAACAGCGGATAATATAAACAATGCCACTATAGGATCAAATTCTTAAATTTTTGAGTTAGCGGAACGACCGAGGTGGCGCAGAAAAAATCAAATGGAATGGAACGGACATCATTATGTTTGAGCCTATAGCTGCGGTTTCTACTCTCACTACGCAGAAATCCTATCGCAGCGCCGACCAATCAATAGGGTAGAACTAACTTGTCTCACGACAGTCTAAACCTAAGTGTAGTTCATGTTTCCTTGCATGGGTAAACAAACGAATGCTTAATGAATTTGGGTTCACAATGATAGGAATAGCCGACATCGAACGATATCCATTTACTTTTCTGATCATAATTTAATTAAAGTAAATATTTAAGCATCTTTAATTGGACCAGTTTTTATGGATAATAAACCAAATATACCGCAAATAAATTGTGCTAAACTAAGCGATATTCTGATAAGTTTGAGAATTGGGATTCGATATATTGTCAAACTTCGTTTTTTCAAAAATAAATTAAAACTTCATCCCAATAATAATAAGCTAGACAAATATGTTAAAGATCTCTCAAAACAGGTAAAAGTGATTGTTAAATTTACCAAAAACCTATTCTATAATTCACTTTTTTAAGCTTTATGTTTATAATAAAATAAGTTTTTTGGTTTTTTAGTTTAAGTTTTGTTAGTTATTTAATAAAATACCTGACTTTCGACAGTACATTCCGCCATTCTCAAGGATACAATTTACGATTGTACCCTTGAGAATGACGGAATATACTGTCGAAAGTCGGGTTTCCTATTAAATAATTTAAAAAAATTATGCTAAAAACCAAAAAAATTATTTTACTGTTCTATAACAATAAATTTGATTCAGCATTTAATAATTCAAAATAATGGAAAATAATAGATGAATAGATCAAATTTACCAATTTCAAACTTAGAATACTCTCATGTGGTCAGTTAATTTTTGAGGAATTTAATACATATTTTATACATATTTCTCAAGAGTTGACATCTAAATTTAGTTCAACAGATGTTGATAGTATATAAACAAGTAAATATATGTTTTGCTCTCAAAAATATTATGGTGCATCATGTTTTTAAGCCTTTAAATCATTCAGAAATTCTTTATGACATTAAGTGTTTAAAGAACAAATAATCAAAAGGATATGATGGAATTGATTATATTGTTGTAGAGGATTAGCAAAGATCAATCGTGATTCCAATTTTTAAAAATCCGGTGTCCGGTGTGACCACCACACTACTTTCTTATACTTACATTATATTTATATGTACATACATACCCACAGACATCAGAAATTAATACAGCGCTGCGTTTATGTATTAACGTTTCATAGCATATTTCATAATTAGAATACGTATAAAACAACAAAATAAAAAAATAAAAATTTGCCATTTCAAATGCGTATTTCTGTGAATATTTTGTTTTCATTGCAATTATGATATTTTTAATAATGCCAATGCATAAATACATTTTACTCAAAATTGGATAAAGATAGAACAAAAATGCATAGAACATTTTTTCTTAAGATTATTGTTTACTATAACTTTTATTTAAAAACTTTTTCCATATCTCTTTTATTTTCTTCAATAATTCACAATGTTTAATTTTAATGTTCAGTAAACTTCCTCTTCCGGTTGCGCGATTATACTGGAAATCTAATCAGCTCTTCGCATAGTTAATAAACTTTTAAATATGAATTTTCATTGTCCTGTTTTTGCTCGTTTTTAAGATAATGAACATTCAGACACACATCCACACACACAGACGTCATTACGAAAATAGTCAAAACGTATTCAGGGGACCCCAAAACATGTATGTATTTCCATCAAAATCTCGCAATAGAAATTTTTCATGATTCCTATACTTCCTTTATACTATGTATAAGAAAGTAAAAAGAAGATGAGCTAAAATTTAATGACTATTGACCGGTTTCCCGTCTAAACACCACATTAAAAAATATACACACTGAAAAATTTCCTAAGCCACATACATGCAACCACTAACAATTCACAGAAACCTGCAGCTTGTTGATATTTCCCAAGCTTTCGAGGTGGACCGTGGAATTCTCATATCGAAACTGTTTCGTATTGGCGCCTTGGGTAAAATTCTTGAATGGTTTATGACCTAGGTGCGAGATCATCGTCAAGTCATCAAAATATGTGAAACTGTAAAAACCCCACGGGTGGGATCATGAAATTCGGTCGGAAATGTCGGTCGTTTATAAAATGTTAACGCTAGCGAAACCAACAGGAAAACAAACCGTGTATCATGAAATCCGGTCGGTAAAAATTTTAAAACATTTTATCAAAAACTATAGTAGATTTCATAGAGACGTCTCATGTCGAATAAATAAACATTCAAATTAGTTGGGTGTAGAAAATACCTATTTGGGTGTAGAAATTATATTTCGAACAATACAGTGAGCCCCTCCTACACAATATACTTAAAACCACAAAAACATAATTCTCTCTTTGACTAAATTTACTCTTCAACTAATACGAGATTGTTTTGAGCGAGGTCAAAAATATGTATTCAGAAAAATTTTCGTGTGTTAAACTAGTTAGTATGCGCTGGTACACCGGTGAGCATGATTCAAGCAAGGTTAACTCGATGTTTCGAGTCACGTGTTCGTGACGTCACACAATTCTGCCACGTGTTTGTAAATAAATAGAGAAAAAGCGAATGAACCATTTTTGTGTTTGTTTTTATTTTTCGTTTTTTTACTTGTTGTTGTAATTTAAAGGTCTCCTTACTAGAATTGAGTGTCGTCATAAAACAAAAAATGATCATTTGTTTACATATTTAGAGCTAACTAAACTGGTATTAATTGAATCACGACCGGTGAATAAAGGGA
Organism: Tipula vernalis; assembly: GCA_958295665.1. NCBI lineage: Eukaryota > Metazoa > Arthropoda > Insecta > Diptera > Tipulidae > Tipula > Tipula vernalis. The sequence continues at coordinate 207,469,198 of OY282559.1, read as the reverse complement.
ATACCAATGTTTATTTGTTTTTTTTCTTTATTAACAAATAAAAAGTGGGTTTTCATTGGGTTATGGGTTATTTATTGTGGCCAACCAGCAATATACATTTGAATACGATACTGACTAAATGTGGTATTCTAAAATGATTTTTCGATAAGAGTCTGGAATATGGCCAAGTAGTATGGAATTTGTCTATTTCTCAACCGATTATGATGAAATTCGACTTGTACGATGGAAATGGGACCTTCAAATGATTTTTAGATGAAGTTCTGGAATATGTCCAAGTAGGATGGAACTTGGGGGTTCGAATCCCGATAGGGGCGGGATGCAAAATGGATTTTTCATCATCTGATTACGATCGGTGATGACGATGAACAGAACTATGACCCCCTGTTGAGAGTGCAGAATCCATGGGCCGACCCACCTTTCATGTTAGCACTATAGGTTGGCATGAAGCAATGCAATGTGCAGGTGGTTTATACGAAGCAGGTCTATAGCCGTACGTCCTCGATTTGGCTACTACTGCGTAAAGTAGGACGGTAAAATTAACTGCGAAAGTTGGGAGTGCCTTGAGCCCCAGAAAAGATTGCATAGAATAAAAAAAAAAAAAAATTAAAAAAAAAAAAAAAAGGATGGAACTTGGCTATTTCTTGAACGATTTTGACGAAATTCGACTTGTAGGATGGAAATGGGACCGTCAAATGATTTCTAGATGAAGTTCTGGAATATGGCCAAGTAGGATGGAACTTGGATATTTCTTGAGCAATTTTGCTGAAATTCGATAAGTGCAATAGAAATGGGATTCTAAAATGATAATTACAAAAAGTTCTGGAATATGGCCAAGTAGGATGGAACTCGGTTATTTCTCAACCGATTATGATGAAATTCTACTTGTACGACGGAAATGGCATTTTCAAATGATTTTTAGATGAAGTTCTTGAATATGGCCAAGTAGGATGGAACTTGGATATTTCTTGAACGATTTTGACGAAATTCGACTTGTATGAGGGAAATGGGACCTTCAAATGATTTCTAGATGAAGTTCTGGAATATGGCCAAGTAGGATGGAACTTGGATATTTCTTGAACGATTTTGACGAAATTCTACTTATACGACGGAAATGGGATCTTCAAATGATTTTTAGATGAAGTTCTGGAATATGCCCAAGTAGGATGGAACTTGCCTATTTCTTGAACGATTTTAATGAAATTCGACTTGTATGATGGGAATGGGACCTTCAAATGGTTTTTAGATGAAGTTCTGGAATATGGCCAAGTAGGATGGAACTTAGCTATTTCTTGAACGATTTTGACGAAATTCGACTTGTATGATGAAAATGGGACCTTCAAATGATTTCTAGATGAAGTTCTGGAATATGGCCAAGTAGGATGGAACTTGCCTATTTCTCGAACGATTTTGACGAAATTCGACTTGTATGATGGAAATAGGATCTTCAAATGATGTTTAGATGAAGTTCTGGAATATGGCCAAGTAGAATGGAACTTGGATATTTCTTGAACGATTTTGATGAAATTCGACAAGTGCGATAGAAATGGGATTCTAAAATGATATTTAGAAAAAGTTCTGGAATATGGTCAATTAGGAAGGGACTCGGTTATTTCTCAATCGATTATGATAAAATTTTACTTGTGTGTTTACAGAGAAATACAATTTTGTGAACAATTAAAATTGTTGGTTTAGAAATTCGATATGAAGTTTTGCAAGTATGTCAAAGGTGTTAAAGATTTTTTCTATTAGATTGATTATTTACTAGAAGATATTTTTCCGCAAATAAAAGTAAATTATTTAAAAAAACACTTTTGATTGAAATATAATGTGACTCTAAAGAAATAAAATAAACTTTCTTTGGGGGATTTTACTAACAATTGAGCTAATAAAAAGTAAAATGAAGAGGCATTAGAATAAATATTACCTGTCGCACTGTCGCCCAATTAGCAAAGCTAGTTAGAAACACTTTCTATACAATAAGCATTGAGAAACATAATGGAGATTGGCTGAAAGGATCTCTTAGCCCTATTATGGTTCTCACCTCACCGAAAAAGTTCATACAAATCTATTCACATTTGAATAGTATTTCTCGGTGAGGTGAGAACCATAGGAGTAATAGTTATTTTATTATTAAACATTTTGTTATTAATTATTAATAACATCTCATGGTATTCATGATGCTACAAAGAAGCAAACTACTTATAGGATCAGGCCGAGTCTATACCCCATGATTGTCCTTGTTCCGGAAGAACTTTGAATTTGGTATTATCAAAAGCCCGTGGAATATCAATGAAGGTACATAATAGTACCTCTTTGTTCCGGAGTATGTCATCAATTTATGATGTCAGGTCACGTGAAGGCGTTGAATCTAATCTACTGAACCGGTATTTTATGCAAGGTTTGGTTTTTAGAATAAATAATGTGCGGCTAATGGATCTGTAAGGCCTAACATCCTCAGGGGATCTTTCCACCATTTCTGGAATACAAATCACACGCACATCCCTCCTGGTACAGGTAAATCTAATTTTAAAGCAAAGTTCCCAAGTTTTCATGGATTTCCCTATTTAGAAAAAACGTCAAAAAATATTGCTATAGCTTCTTGATTGACTGATCATTTTAAATTGTAGTCTATTTAACGAAACTGTAGTTAGTATCTCTGTAAAGTGTAAAATGAACATAATTCTAAAATAAATTTATGAATCAAACAAGGCGTCTATTCGATCAAAAACTTTTCATTTTGCATATGTCACTTATTATAATAAATAATATAATTATCACTTATATTTAATATAACTTTTACCTAATAATACATATATTTCATTAACTAATTTGTTTCAGTACTAGCGGTTTTTATATAAAATACTTATTTAATTACAATTTCAATTGTACAATAATCGTGCTGCTTATGTGCTTTTATTTACCAGGTGTTTGATATGTTCCATGATTTTTGCTAAAGATAATTATCATCACGTCGTTCTTGACGTCAAAAATGATTCGATTTGAATTATTATTCAATCAGTATGAGATCGACGAATTTTTGATGTTGGCTTAAAAAAATAAAGTCGAAAATGAAAGCACTGACTCCAAAACAATCGCTTTTAGTAAGCTTTCAATGGCTTGGAAATAGGTGCCATTGGGCGCTTTCATGTCCCGCAACATGTTGGCTTTCAAAATTTACTGATGGGCAAAATGACAATCGATACATAACACAGCCAAGAAATTTTCGATAAATCGGGGCATTCAGAAAACAACAGGGTTATTTTAGTCAACATGTTGCCAACAGTTGGTAGAGCAGCAAGCGCCCAATACTATCTTATGTTATTCATGATGCTTGTGTAGTGTTACAAAAACCATTTCGAAAAGCTGTGTTATGGCCGAAAAACATGACTGCATGAATAGGTGTAGTACAGAATTGTCAATTTCGTCATATTTAGAACTCTTTCTGCTTTATAACTAGCGTTTTCTCGCTTTGCCTAAACTAATTTTAAATTGCATATTAAAAGAATTCTAAAAATAAGAAAGACCGGCTTTCCGCAATTCAAATAGATTCTTTTCAGCCAATCTGCATTATGCTTCTCAATGCTTATTGTATAGAAAATGATTCTAACCAGCTTTGCTAATTGGGCGACAGTGCGACAGGTAATATTTATTCTAATGCTCCCTCATTTTACTTTTATTAGCTCAATTGTTAGTAAAATCCCCCAAACAAAGTTTATTTTATTTCTTTAGAGTCACGTTATATTTCAATCGAAAGTGTTTTTTTAAATAATTGCGGAAAAATATCTTCTAGTAAATAATCAATCTAATAGAAAAAAATCTCTAACACCTTTGACATACTTGCAAAACTTCATATCGAATTTCTAAACCAACAATTTTAATTGTTCACAAAATTGTATTCCTCTGTCAACACAAAAGTAAAATTTTATCATAATCGATTGAGAAATAACCGAGTCCCTTCCTAATTGACCATATTCCAGAACTTTTTCTAAATATCATTTTAGAATCCCATTTCTATCGCACTTGTCGAATTTCATCAAAATCGTTCAAGAAATATCCAAGTTCCATTCTACTTCTCCATATTCCAGAACTTCATCTAAAAATCATTTGAAGGTCCCATTTCCATCATACAAGTCGAATTTCATCAAAATCGTTCAAGAAATAGCCAAGTTCCATCCTACTTGGCCATATTCCAGAACTTCATCTAAAAATCATTTGAAGATCCCATTTCCATCATACAAGTCGAATTTCGTCAAAATCGTTCAAGAAATAGGCAAGTTCCATCCTACTTGGCCATATTCCAAAACTTCATCTAAAAATCATGTGAAGATCCCATTTCCGTCGTATAAGTAGAATTTCGTCAAAATCGTTGAAGAAATAGCCAAGTTCCATCCTACTTGGCCATATTCCAGAACTTCATCTAAATATCATTTTAGAATCCCATTTTTATCGCACTTGTCGAATCTCGTCAAAATCGTTAAAGAAATATCCAAGTTCCATCCTACTTGACCATATTCCAGAACTTCATCTAAAAATCATTTTAAGATCCCATTTCCATCATACAAGTCGAGTTTGGTCAAAATCGTTCAAGAAATAGCCAAGTTCCATCCTACTTGGCCATATTCCAGAACTTCATCTAAAAATCATTTGAAGATCCCATTTCCGTCGTATAAGTAGCATTTCGTCAAAATCGTTCAACAAATAGCCAAGTTAAATCCTACTTGGCCAAATTCCAGAACTTCATCTAAAAATCATTTGAAGATCCAATTTGCATCATACAAGTCGAATTTCATAGTACTCGTTCAAGAAATATCAAAGTTCCATCCTACTTAGCCTTACTCCAGAACTTCATCTAAAAATGATTTGAAGATCTCATTTCCATCGTACAATTCGAATTTCATCTTAATCAGTTGAGAAATAACCGAGTTCCTTCCTAACTCACCATATTCCAGAACTTTATCTAAATATCATTTTAGAATCCCATTTCTATCGGACGTGTCAAGTTTCATCAAAATCGGTTAAGAAATAAACCAGTTACATCATACTTGGCTATATTCCAGAACTTCATCTAAAAATCATTTGAACATCCCATTTCCATTGTACACATCGAATTTCATCATAATCGGTTTAGAAATAGCCAAGTTCCATCCTACTTTGCCATATTCCAGAACTTGTTCCAAAAATCATTTTAGAATCCAATTTCCAACGCACAAACCGAATTTCATCATAATTAGTTGAGATATAGGCAAGTTCCATTATACTTGGCCATGTTCCAGAACTTCACCCAAAAATCATTTTAGAATCCCATTTCCAATGCACTTGTCAAATTTCATCATAATCGGTTGAGAAATAGGCAAGTGCCATCATTCTTGATCATATGTCAGAACTTCTTCCAAAAATCGTTTTAAAATCCCATTTCAAACGCACATAAAAAATTTCATTATAAGCGGTTGAGAAATAGACAAGTTCCATTATATATACTTGGCCATATTCCAGAACTTCATCTAAAATTCAATTTAGAATGCCACATTTAGTAAGTATCATAATCATATGTATATTCCCAGCTTGGCACAACAAATAGTTCATAACGCAATGTACACCCATGTTAGTAACATAAATTCGCTTTATTTTCATATAAAAAATATGAACTCCAGCCGAAATATGTAGTTTTTTTTTATTCAGCCGGGAAAAGGTTAAATAAAGGTTAAAAAATCCAAAACCAATAACATAAACTTATTAGGAAACTATACGAGAAGGGTTTATTTTCTATGTATCTCATAATGTTTTTTATTTATTTGTTGCAAACTATCACAAATTTTGTATGAATTAATGTACGTACTCACACATAAAAATTGTAAACACAAAAAATAAACAAAAATAAAAGTAGTGAGAAAACACGAATTTTTGTTCGATTTGTTTTTTATATTTTTATACTCGTAGAGCAAACTCAATTCAAAGTCAAACGCAAATCAAGAAGAATAAGAGGTAAGAAGAAATTAACAGCAGAGAGTCTGATTTAAAGAGATTAAGAATATAAAGTTATTACAGTTCTACAGTATTTTCCATTTGTTGTTGTTGTTTTTTTATTTTTTTGAAAATAAATGTTCACGAGACGTCTCGGTATTACATCGTTTTTGATTTTATGATGTAAAATGATTGACTAAACTTGTATATCTAAATCAATCTGGAAAATAACTAATATTCTTCTTATGCGCAAGAAGGACAGACCTTTGCCACCGTTCTTTCTAAGGAGCAATAATTAATTTCCTTCTGATGAAATATCTGGAAGAGCGCCAACGGTTTGGGCCACCACTAAGGGTTTGGACGTTGCCAATCGATCAGTGATATTCATAATTAACCTGGTAAGTAGCATGTGACAAGAGTTTCTGTATACATGTTGAGAGCAATTGGAATTCCTAGTATGCAGGTTTCAGCCAAAACAAAGATGGAATAATGTCACAATAGTTTACTATATAATAGCAATTATACTTCCTTCCTTCCGCAGAATCCAAGTGGTGGTAGATGGCGCATCTTTCGCTTGTCATACTTAAAATGCTGAAGTCCCTCAGCGATCCGTCCTATTCCCTACACTTTTTCTTATTTTCATTAATGATGTTTTATCCGACACTCTCAATCCAATTCATTTTTAAGCTGAATACAGCACATCTCCTTGTTTTTTACTTCGTCTACTTCTAGTTCATCGTGAAAAAACTGTTGTGTATTTTCACCAGCAAAAACGACAACTATGCTTTTAGATATGTGTTGGGTTCTAGGTGTCTAGTTGTTTTATATAAGACAATTGAATAAATCGCATGTGTAGCAGACAGAAATAGTACATAATTTATATATTTGCGCTGGCGCACCAAAGACCAACCTGGCTGCACTTAACTGAGTTCAGAACCGAGCTTGCCCAATGGTTTCGGACGCAGACGGAATGTGGGAGCTTTATGTGTATTTTGCTAATATTTTTGTGATATGTGTTCGGGTGAGCCATATCAACTTGTTCCTAGCCTATAGAAGAACAAACTCAATATCAAAAATAGAATTCTTGAAGACTAAAAACACCATCCCCCATCCCCTCTTATTATTCCTTTGGTAATGCAGTGTGTTGTTGCTTATTTGTAAAGACACATTAAGCGCAACAAAAGCGCTTAAATAAAAAAATAAAAAACCAATAAAAGATATAGGGATCTTAAAAACGTGCACCTAAATTTTGTTTTGTTCATCCGCGCATTGCTCTTTTCGAAGCAGTTTTTCAGAGTCAAAATCTTTTTGAATTGACAATGGCATCCAAGAATCACTTTAGTCTAAAGAATCTCCATCAGCTGAGGGTAAAGAAAATTCACACATTTATATCCCGGTTAGGGCTAAGTAGCTTCGGGTGGTATTATTCGAGAAACAGTACCATCTCTTTCGCTGCAAACTGTTGAGAACAACGGAGATGTGCACATTTACATTATTTTCGCTTATTCTTTCCGGGCGTTCTAAAAGTTACTTAAACGTGCCTTTCTTTATTTATTCGTAATATTCAGGGCATACTCTTTTTCAACTACAGCGAGAGACAGAATATTCTTTCATTTGATGTTTTGTAATATGTGGGACGCTTGTTAAATTGAATTAAATCATATTGTGGAAAATGACATAATTATTTATACAGGATGGCTTAAAAAAAAGTTCACGTATTTTTTAAATTAAATACATTTTGAACCATGAGGTTTAAGGTAATTCAATTCCCTAAAAGAAGTATAGTCTTGTCCTACTCTAATTTATTATGCAGAGGAAATATCTAAATTCTTTAAACATTTGACTTCTTGTTGAATTGGATTAACTTCGGAACCTCTCAAGCTAGAAGCTTCAAAAAGAAACTAGAAGTAAGCTCTGCTCAATCTCTCTTTTAAAAAATACTGTTCGCTGCTTTCATCCAGACTTTATTAGTTTTTATTAGACGCATTAAATAAACGAACCTTAGCGTTTGCATTTAATTTTCGCTACCAGAAAACCAAAATAATACGATAAACAAAATTCATGCCAATTATATTCGGCGTGTTTTGTTTAGCTAGTACAGTTAACAAACGATCACAGTTGGATTATCTTTGTGCACCAAATTTGGTGGATTGTGGAATATTTCAACTGCATATTAGGGCCGAGAAAGCTGTCAAAAATTCGATCCATTTATTCCAATCGTACTTTTACTGAAGTATGTGCAGAATTTTTAAGGGTTGCGTGATCAATATTTTATGCCTTCTATTCCTTCTTTGGAATGAATAAATGAAAACATCCTAAGATTCATGTATGCCGAAGTTCAAAACGCCCACCCAACCGACAAAAAAAATTTAAAAAAAACTAGAATACTGATAAAAACCATAAATAATACAAATAACACTTTATTTGCTTCGTTTCTACTTTGTATAGTTTAATTGGAATTTTTAATAATTCAAAAAATTTTAATCAGACGTTTTGGAAATGTTTTATAAAGTTTTCTGATAAAATGCATCAAAATTGCTTTTGTGTATTTTTTGAAGATTCCCCATTTCGACAACATTTCAGAGAACAACAATTTTACAAAATCACTATTCTTCGCTATAACAATTCATCGAAAAATAATTCACCGAAAAATTCTTATTAAAAGTTCCAAAAGATCCATAATAAAATGATTTTAGTGTGAGACTTCGTTTATTTTTATTTTGTTTTTATAATTGATTACTTATTCTTAACAAGAATAATTGTGATGCAATTATTTATTTATAACAAACAAATTAACAATAAAATTATTTAAACATTTTAATTTTAATTTGTTATTAACAATATAATTTTTACAATTATTCGAACAAATTATATCAGAGCACCCTGTATTTTATAGAGCCATAATCAAAAAATCTGAGCTTTTATAAGGGAATTAGAAACGAGGAAAAAACGGAACTTTTCATAGTAAAACACACAAAACATATGGGAAATCACTTGTTTTCCTAAGACAAATTTTTAAATGGAAACGTTACAAATTCTTAATTATGATTTCTGAAATACTTTCATAAATGTTTGAATTTCAACATATATGAATGTCGTTGAAGTAAATCGTTTTCATTTTCTTGTAATAATTGATTTATTTAAACCAAAATATAAGAAAAATTTCATAACAACAGCATTCTGGTCAAATTAAAATAAAAGCTTACTACGATTCGTTGGTCATTAAGTCAATATACATTACATAGATGGCAGTGATGGCCGTACAAATTTGGAAAAATCGTACCAAAAATTACCACCTGGGGAAATTTCAAGTTCAAAAATTGTAGGAAAAGCAAAACAAATTCACAAAATATAGGAACGTTTGTTAATTTTGGGATTAAATAACTTTTTTTCGTATTTTTCTGTAACCATTTAGACATCTTACGTACACTAGTAAAACTAAAAATAAATTTAGCAAGTATTATTTTAATTTGTCAGAGCCAACTTTGATGTATTTTTCAAAATGAAAGTTCGATAAAATATATTTTAGAAATAATTTAATTTTAATATTTCTGCAATTAATATTTACTTAATACCAATATGGCCTTCTTGTATATTGTTCTTAAAGATATGTAGAAAACTTTTATATAAACATTTTATAATATTTTTGCTTTTTTCATTGAAAAACTTGAAGCTAAAAAACACCATTTTTACTATGGATTCCTATGGAAATCAGTGAAAAGTTATACCACTAAAAAAGCTTCTAAAAAATACGTCATTAAGATTATGGCTCTATACTCTAGAAGGCTCTGATTATATACAAAAAAAAAAAAAAAAAACACTCACTCAGCAAAAATGCAAATAATAAGAAGAAGAAAATTATAAACAACATATTTTTTATAAATAATTTATATGGGAGTAGCTCGAAATCTTGTTTTCCAAAATCTTGTTTTTTATAAATTCTGTTACCAAAAAAATAAATAGAATTGTAGAGGCTCACGGCTCCGGTGACTCTCAAGAGCACGCGGTAGGTCGCTGCGCTCCCCCTCCCGCTTAGCCCCCGAGGAGCTTTAGATTTGAACTCGGGGGGACGTAGGGGCCGGGATGAGCAAACATGTCGCACTGCGTACCGCACGTAGTAGCGGATTATATAGAATCTATTCTCTTTTATAAAGTATACATAAAAAACAAGATTTTGGTAAACAAGATTTTGGAAACAAGATTTCGAGCCGAATTATTTATAAAAAATATATTATTTATAATTTTCTTCTCCTTATTATTTGAATTTTTGCCGAATGAGTGTTTTTTTTCTTTTATATATATAATTCGTTCGAATAATTGTAAAAATTATATTGTTAATAACAAATTAAAATTAATATGTTTAAATAATTTTACTGTTAATTTGTTTATAAAATATTAGTTGGGTTTAAAAGCAAATATGTGGTCATATATGAATACATTAAGAATTATTCGATAACAAATAAAATGATCGACAGATAGACTTACATAATTTTGTTCTAAATCTGGATGATCTGTTTCTAATCCGTCATCAAGAATTGTCACAACCACACCTTTTCCAGTAATCCCTTCTCGCCATGCCGGTACTACATTCATGTCGATGTTGTTCCCTCGATTCTGTAAATAAACGAATAAATATTTTTTATTATCACTGTTCATTTTGATGCTTCACTTATTACTATATGGGCTGAAAAGCTTTCTGCAGTCATAGTAAAACTCAACTTTTTTGACAATGTTTTGATTTAATCCAACGAGTTTCCCACGTTTCAATACCCTTGTAAAGTGATTCTCAAACACCTTAAAATATGCGTTTCAGCTATTACTTCATAATTCTGCAGTTATCTTTTTAATTTTGAAAACAGAAAACAGTTGCTAGGTGCCAAATATATAGTGGATGGGGAAGTAATTCGTAGAGTAATTAATGTAATTTTGCCATCACTTTATCTCACTTGTGAGCGGGTCGGTGTATTAACTTGAAGAGAATTGTTTTCCTCGCCAAATGTGTTCGTTTTGCCTTGATTGCACTATTCTGTTTGTTTAATAATGCACTAGCAATATTCCTTGTGTGTCCCAAAAAGCAGTAGCCATAAACTTTCCAGCTGATTGTTGAGTTTTTGGTCGCTTTGCTCGGCTTTGCCCCGGTTCCATCCATTGTGCAGACTGTTGTCCAAACTCTGGTGTGTAGTGATAAGTCCATGTTTCATCAACTGTTATTATTCGCCGCAAAAAGTCCTCCTTATTATGCTTTAATAAGTCCAAATATTGCTGTGAAGTGGTTACTCGTTCGCATTTTTAAGCTTTCTCATATGTAAATAACCATGCAAGATATTTTGTATAAGTTCTTTCGAAAAGTTTCATGTACAATGTCAATAATCTCACTCAAGTTCGATCATGCAATATGATCATGGATTTTGCCCAATCATTTCTGGTGTTTTCACCACTTTTGGCTTTCCGCTGCGTTCGTCATCAAAAATACTTGTGCGACCAGCAGTTTCATAGGATGTTGTAGACTAGCCCAAAGTAAGATCATTCTTTACAAAATGTAGAATACGTCAATTTTGTTGCTTGTGCATACTAAATGACTGATCGACTTGATAATTTAATAATGGTAACTCATTCCAGCAGAAAATGTAGTATTTCAAACGAATAATGTTTACTCCCATGTATCCAACGTGAAAACTTGTAAAAAGCCAAGTTTACTTTTAAGCCTGATTTCCATTAAAAAAATATTTTTATCAGTAAGAATAAAGCGAGATAAAAATATAAATTTGCTTGAAGTGTGAGAGCTAGAAAAATATTTTTCAGGAATCAGTTCTGAAAAAAATTGTGTTTGTGTTCGTGTACAACCATAATTTAGGTTAGGTTAGGTTAAGGTGGTGGTCCACCAGGACCAGGCATGGACACAAAACTGGTTCGTAGCCATACCACGATTTAATTGTATATCCTCCAAATCATTGAAACCATTTTGAGGTGTCAACAAAACGCTGGATACTCCTGACGTTCATCCTGCTAAGGTCCGTCAGGTCATTGAAAAGGGATGCCCCTAGAAACTTTAGTCTGTTTCGTGCCAGAAGAGGACAGGTGCGAAGAAGATGAAGTACTGTCTCTTCCTCCTCTTCGTCCTCGCAACTATGACAGTAGTCATGTGAGAAGAAATCGAGTCTGCTTGCATGCCTGCCTATGAGATAGTGGCCTGTAATCACTCCAACAACCACACTGATCTGGCTCCGCTGAAGTGAGATCAGATCGCCAAGTTCAACTTTTGCCAGACCTGCCGTGTTATTACGCATGAGGTACTATTTAACCTTCTGTCGTTCGTCAACTTACTAGCTTCTTCCTGAAGCAGTAGTTTGCATAACGCAAGAGGCATTTCAATATTCTTTCTGCTTTTTGAAATGTGATTTATTGTGCCACGTCGAGCCAGCTCATAGGCTTTTACGTGCCCAACCATAATTTATTAGAACAACTTCTTACAGATTGTGTCAGGACAGCAAATTTTTCTCGCACACTGAAGCACTAACTATAAAAAAATTAAATTCCAAGTATTCGACATTTTTATGGTATAAAGTGATATAATTTTTAACGTCACAAATTAAATTTAAATTTTTTTCACAAAAATTAAATAATTTATCGTAATACAATGCAATACACTCGTAGAATTACGAAAAATGAAATTTATTGGTTATGTTAACAAAAATATGTCAAAATGTAATCATAGAATATTACTTTAAAATATTACTGCCTTTGTAATTCTAATGGAATTTTTGATTGCCCTAACTCCTCTGTATTTTTCAATAAAACTTACCAGTCAGTAAGATTTTCATAATGAAAATCAGGCTTTAAACGTTTTCAATTTTTGAATTTGATTACTACTAAAATAATATCGAAAAATTGCCAATTCATAAAAGTAAGCTTTGCTTTTTACAAGTTTAGACGTTTATACATTATCTTATTTTTTAGATAATTATGTACTAGAGGGCTGCAACAAATTTTTTCTACTTTTATGTATGTCATAAATACTATTGTATATAGTAAACCAATTTACCGTTAGATAAATTATTTCTTAATTAAATTAAACAAAAAAACAAGAGTATGTTTGAAAGGTTATGCGATTTTGACCGTTTTCATCAGTGTTATGAGGGAATTAGCGAGTCAGTAACAACTTTAAGTAAGAAAGCGATATAAAGAAAGTACAAATTACTGACCAGCAAATCTTTAAGAACTTTTCGTTCAGTTCAGATATCACTTAACAAAGCGAAAATTAACAAGCAAACTGAAGTGTATGTGACGGCCGGTCTCCATTCGTCGCGACGAACAAAAAATGGCATGACGTCGTGGCAAAATTGGTATATTATACGTACAACTACTAACATAACAAATAATTATGTTTTCTCTGTTTTAAAATATTCATTTAACCAAATTTAGACTTGTCCTCCCGTTTATATTTGTAGTTTTTACTTTAGGATATTTTATTTTATATAAATAAATTTAATTCAAGCTGCTGAAAAATATTTTAAGCTGAAAGAAATGTATTAAACCTTTAATAATATGAATGTCGCTCGTTTTGCCACCGATAGCAATCAAATAAAATTCTCCAACTGACATTACAACTTATTAGCCAAGCCTTGTTTAGAGCCAAGTCTTGTTACAAAAATCATTATTAAATTAAAATAATTCAAAAGTAACATTTCATTATCAATAAATTATGTTTATTGTTATTGCTACAGTTATTATTAATTCTTTGATTTTGAACAAATAAACATTTTTTTGGCATGGCACAAATAAACATTTTTTTGGCATGGCACAAATAATTGAGAGTAAAATACAAATTGCCCTCCAGACCAGGTGTATCATAAACGTACGGTTTACGAAGACTTTGCTATACTAAGGTGTTCGTAAACGTTACACTAAAACGGTACAAATATAGTACGTAATGTGTACTTTTGTCACATGAGAAGTGAAACAAATTTGCGAAGACTTGTGTATGTATTAGCATGTATAAAAGTGTTCATAATGTGTACGCTTAAACGTAATGTTTACGAACTGCTTAAGCGTAACATTGACGAACGGTTTAGTGCGAATTGCCCCATTTAATTAGAATAAAACAATTTTTTTAAATCAATCTTATCTTTTATTTGTATTTTTCTTCAAATAAGCCGCAACACAAGACACAACGTGCCAAATTTGTTAATTAATCTTTTTCTGAAATGAAATAAAATGTTTCAATCATAGATGAAGTACTTCGAGTATTATTTAAATACCTTTCAAAATATTCATTATAATGATTTTTATATGATATTATGGATATAGTGCTGCTCTTGAATGCCACGAAAAACTAACAATAATTATCAGAAGTTTTTATATTTTCACAATACGACAACTTTAATTTAATTTGTACAAAAAAAAATTGAAACTAAAACAAAGCTGCAATATATAATTGACAGCACTGTGTATAGAGAATGTAAATGTAGCAGTGTATTATAAAAAAAAGCGTTCGTAAACTGTTCGTACGCTGTACATTTTTGCTGTATACATTTTTGCGCCGGGAGGGTGCTCTCTATTCGTCGTGACAAAATTTCAAAAAAGATGGATATTGTGATGTTTTGGTTCTCTTCGTCATGAGTAATGCGCATGAGCAAAATCAGCTTTGTTTAGGTATTCATACCAATTTTACCCAATAAACAATAATTGGCACAAGCTCGTGCAAATTTTTCTTCGTCGTGGCGAGTGGAGACCGGCCTTTAGAATACATCAAAATTTTCAAAGCATACTTTTCTTCATTCACATTACAATTTTAATCCTGTAGTTGTCAATTGAATTCATTCGGTGGCTGATTTGTCACAAATTCTGTAAGGAAATAATTTCGTCAAATTCTGTAAGGATTCTTACTGATTCGCTGGTTAGCCCTTAAAGAAAATTGACGGGTTCCAGTGACGAATGCAAAAAAATTCCGGATCGGTCGGAAAATGGCCGGGAAAAGTTGGTTGCTATTTTCATATACAAATTTGAAATCAACATTTATTTGAAGTTTAGTGGCAAATTAAATAATTTTTTTTGCAGAAATAAATTTTTGTTTTAGTTGTGTGTTGTAACGCTTTGCGTTAGTTTTGTTTGACCTGGTGTTTTAAGGCCTGAATTCACGTACAATTAAATTGCGCAATAAAATCGTCTGGCGTCAATATTACACAGTAAAATGCAACATTTTTAAATAAAAAAGGAAAATTGAAAAATTTGCGCAATGGGCTGACGTTACACAAGTATATTCCGGAACCAAATGGTTCGACCAAATTCTGATAAAAATGTCTACCTTTTTTGTCACACACAAATGTTGACAAATTCATCACAAAAATTTGTTGAAAATTTGTCGAAAAATTATTTATATAAGTCGTAGCCACAAAATCTTGACAAAAAAATGAAATGTGGACGTTATGTCAGCTGTATTATTGACAAATTCTTGACCAAAAAATGTGAAAATTTTGTTGAGCTATTTTATCGACCAATTTGTAACCAAAAATTGTTGAGATTTTGTGTTAAACGCAAATTTGTTGAAGCACAAGATTTTTTCCACTGTTATGAAGAAGATGAGAATGCAAAATTATTGGTAAATATTTTATTTATTATACAATATTAGTTTTTCAATAATAATAAATTCGGTAATTAAAAAATTTAATAAATTCGGTAATTATCAAACGAAGAGGCTTTCAACATGAAGGAGAACATGAAAAAGAACTTACATAAAAAGCATGGAATCGTAAAGAATTATAGTTCAACCTGTATATTTAGAATGTCATCAAACTGTACAGGGAAGAACGGAAAAATCAAGATAAGTGTCACCGTATGTACTTACCAGGGTGGGAAAAATTGATGTATTTTTTTAAACAATTACAAATCATTTGATTTTTTTGATTTAAATCAGATTTTTTTGATTTAAATCAACTTTTTTTCTGTTTTAAATTAGTTTTGTCAGTAATTTTTAATTTGTTGGATCAAAGAATTATAAATTTTGCAGTAAAATTTGAAAGGCTTTTGTTATATTATTTTAAATTGTTTTTAATCACACAATAGTTCGTTTCTAACTATGTACAAATAAAAAAATAAAACTTATTGGAAAATACCTTAAAAAATAAAATGAGTGTAATTAAATTTTTTAATATCAAATTATTTTAGTATTGTGATATCGTGCTAATTCAGTAGTTGTCACAAACATGTTTTTGTTTATTTGTATATTGACTAATGAAAATCGTAGTGTGTTTTCCACTTCAAGATTGCTCGACCTCAAGATGTGCATTATAATTACTTCTGAAATTTAGTTAGATAGATCTTGACACATCTTGACATAAATAATAGCACAAATGCAATCGTCCATAATTTCGAATCTGACTGCCTCTGTAAATCCGTAATACCCTAGACAGAGAGCGTTTTAATAAATCCGATTTAGCTAAGCTTATTCAAGTAATCCTTGCAAAAAAAGGCGATTAGCTAGAACTGAGGTTGACATACTAGGACTAAACCCGAAAAATTCATTAAATTCGTTTTATGTTTTAGGATAACATTTAATAAAGGCAGATCGACATAAATAACGGATTAAATTCCCTATAAAAATAAAAAATGATTTAAATCGATGATTTTTTTTTAAATACTGCTTGATTTAAATCTAATAAAAATAGTCATATCATTTGATTTAAATCATTCCCACTCTGGTAATTACATAATAAATCAATAATATGTATTTGTTATTAAATATGAAAAATAAATTAAACAATAAATTATTTAAATTTAAAAGCTGCTAATTTTTATTTAAAATACAAAATATCAACCAATTTTTAAAAAAAAATTTATTCAATATTCGACAATTTTTCAACAAAACTTTCCACATTTTTGTCGTAAATTTTGTCATCTTTTTGAGAATAAAATGTGGATTTATGAGGAGATAATATTGGAAGTTTCGATTTGTCGCAGTTAATCGCTGCTATGAACCAGATGATGGGATAAATGGTAAAAATCAATGGGTGTAATGAGACAACAAAATGAACGACAGATGGAACAACAAAATCAGTCTAACCAAGAAATTAAAAATCAAATGACGCAACAAGCAGTGCAGTCAAGCCAAGAAATAAAATGCCACATGGAACAACAAATAGAGAAAATTTAACAACCAATCCAGGAAAATGCAGATGGGCAAAAGAGAATGGATGATAAACTTCTCGAATTATCTACTAACATACACGGCGAAGTGGAGAAGCTGCAAATGGAGATTCAAAAGGTTGACGAAAAATTGGAAACGAAGGTTCAACATGTTGAAGAGTAATTGCAAACGGAGATTCAACAAGTTGTGGAAAAATGTCAACGTCTCGAGAAAGATCTAACTGATGTCAAGGCAAGTGGAACAACGACGCAAGTTGTACAGACCGTCCAATCAGTTAAGTTAAAACCACCAAACTTCGACACAACATCTTTTGGCATATTCAAATTTCAATTTGAAACGGCAGCTAATCAAAATCATTGGAACGACGAACATCGTGTCGCGGCATTAATAGTGGCCCTCAAAGGCGAAGCAGCGGAGTCTTTACAAACCATCCCGGAACAAGAGCGCAGCAGCTATCTCGAAATTATGAATTCGCTGGATAGGAAGTACGGCAGTGACCACAAGCAGGAAATCTATCGAATGGAATTGAAAAGTCGCTACCAAAAGGGAGAAGAATCACTTCAGGAATTTTCATCAGTACATCTAGCGCATACCAGTACATCGGCCGATTATATGGAAAGGCTAAAAACTGACGCATTCATTGACGGCATTCGAGATCCAGAGACACCTAAACCATGTTGTCACCTAAAGCAACCTTCGCCGAAACCATCGCTTGTGCGTTGACAAATGAAACTACACAAGCCATCACCAAACCGTCCATGAAAATACGCCGAATGGAAATCGACACCAGCATAAACACCGAGCGGTCAACACCAAGATACCGAGATGGAAGCAGCAAAATCAGATGTTGGGGATGTGATAAAATCGGTCACATCCCTCGGGACTGCTGGGAAATAAGAAGAAAAAGGGGAAGATCACCATCTCCTATGCAGCGACGACCAAGCGGAGAGCAGGCAGTGGCCAGACAAGAAGGTCAAATGACGACGGAGTCGTTAAACTTGAACGAGTCAGCTTAAAAGGGCAGAAGCTGACTCCCACAACCGATTGCCCCATAACCTCCATCCGCGTTTCGAAAGTAGCAAGAGGCGGTGACAGCTTAACAATCAATGGCGACATTGATGGCACGGACTGAATCATCACCCTGGATACGGGAGCAAATTCACGATTGTCTGTAAAGATTTGATCGATGGAGGTATACAACCAGTTAATGGATTGAAGTTACAAACAGCAACTGGAGATAGTTCAATAATAAAAGGCAAAAAGATCGTGAAAATAAAGATCGGGAGAACTCTTTTCCAACACGAAGTGCTGATTGCAGATATTGTGGATGAAGTCATTTTGGGGATGAACTTCATGAGAGCAAATGGCTTCGTGGTGGATGTTGGACGAGGAGTTTTAATTTACGATAACATCGAGTGGCCACTTCAATCTAGCAGTACAGGAGCAACTACCAGGCGAATTGTTACTGAACTCGGAGACGATCGTGTGGGGAAAATTGAAGGGAGGTTCTGGGTCATCCAGGTTGTGGGTTGCGGAAGCTAACGAAGAGGAGAACGGAGCCAAGGAAATCGTAATCGGAAAAGCCCTAGTTAAACCAGACAACGACTATAGAGTGCCAATTAGGACAAAACGAAAACCATCAAGAAAGGGACAGTCATCGGCAAATGTAACGAGGTTTCAACTATAGTAAAGTGTGAGCAGAAAAGTCCGATTGAAAAAGCTGACATGCAAGGGCAGAAAGAAATGGTAGAACAACTAATGCAGAAATGGACCGAAGATCTTACCGAGGCACAGAAAGATTCTGCACATCAACTACTCAAACAGTACACGTCCATCTTCTGAACCACATCGGATAATAACGGAAGGACTTCAATGGTAAAGCACCGAATTGATACGGGAGCAGAGATGCCAATTCGTCAACCACCCAGGAGATTACCATTGGCAAAACAACAAGAAGTCAACCGGATGGTAACAGAAATGCAGACGGCAGGAGTAATCGAACCATCTAACAGCCCATGGAGCTCACCGGTAGTGTTGGTCGAGAAGAAGGACGGTAGCATGAGATTCTGCGTTGATTACCGAAAACTCAATGCTGTGACAAAAAAAGATAGCTACCCACTGCCAAGGATCGATGACACGGATCGATAAAGAACTGGCCAAGACCTAAAAATTTACACGAATTACGAAGCTTTCTGGGATTGTGCACCTATTATAGACGCTTCGTGCCAGGATTCACCAACATCGCCAAGAGTTTACACGAGTTGACCAGGAAGAACAAGGCATTCGAATGGAAGAATGACCAGGAGGAAGCATTCGTGGAACTAAGGAGACGGTTATGTGTCGCGCCAATCCTCGCGTACCCTATACCCAACGTGAAATTTATTTTGGACCCGATGCATGACGGTATAGGAGGTGTGTTATCACAGGAAGCCAATGGCCAAGAACGAGTTATTTCGTACTTCTCCAAAACATTATCAAAACCGGAGCGTAATTACTTCGTGACACGGAAAGAATTGTTGGCTATAGTGGAGTGTGTCAAGCATTTCCATAAGTATCTTTATGGCCAAAAATTCCATTTACGGGCAGATCACGGCGCTTTACGGTGGCTGTTACAATTCAAGAATCCAGAGGGACAAGTAGCACGCTGGATCGAACGTCTTCAAAGCTACGATTTCCAAATTGAACATCGGAAGGGAAGTGCACACAGAAATGCCGACGCATTATCAAGACGGCCGTGTCCAGTAGAATGTAAACATTGTGGCCATGTTGAAGCAAAGGAAGGCATTATCGACGTTAGGCTTACGTAAGTGCTGCCTGATGAGGAGTGGACCGAAGAAATGATCAGGAAAGAGCAATTGGATGATATGGGTTTATCAGTTATAATGGAATGGAAGGAAAAGGAACACCAGCCAACTTGGAGCGAGATCGCAGACAAAACTCCCATTGTCAAGGCTTATTGGGCTCAATGTGATAGCCTCCGTCTTGAGAATGGCTGTTTAAAACGATTGTGGGAAAGCACGGATGGCAAAGTGAAGCAATTGTTGCTGGTGATACCAAAGTGCCGGATTGCGGAAATCCTGAAGGAGTATCATGGAGGAGCAAGTGGGGGCCACCTAGGAATTAATAAAACACTAGCAAAGATACGTCAACGATTCTACTGGGCAGGATGTAGGCAGTCTGTGATAGGATGGTGCCAAAAATGTGACCAATGTGCGGCGGTGAAGGGACCCGCACGCAAAAGTCGTGGAACCATGAAACAATATAACGTCGGAGCATCATTCGAAAGAATTGCAATGGATGTAGCGGGGCCATTTCCCACCAT
The DNA here is from genome assembly GCA_958295665.1 of Tipula vernalis. Lineage (NCBI taxonomy): Eukaryota > Metazoa > Arthropoda > Insecta > Diptera > Tipulidae > Tipula > Tipula vernalis. Next base: position 207,448,772 of record OY282559.1, on the reverse strand, counting down.
CGAGAGCGGCAACAAATATGTGCTAGTAATCATGGATTATTTCAGCAAATGGCCGGAGGTGTACCCCATTCCCAATCAGGAGACGACAACAATAGCTGATGCCGTGGTAAACAACTGGATTAGCAGATTTGGAGTGCCGATGGATATTCATACCGATCAAGGACGGAATTTTGAATCGGTGGTATTTCAAGAAATATGCCAGATGCTCGGTATAAATAAAACGAGAACAACGCCTTGGCATCCACAGTCTGATGGTATGATGGAAAGATTCAATGCTACATTGGAGGAATATCTAGCAAAGGTCATTGAGAAAAACCAACACAACTGGGATCGGCATATACCGATGTTTCTGATGGCCTATCGATCTGCAATACATGACACAACCGGAATGACACCAGCTAAAACGTTATTTGGGGATAACCTACGATTACCTGGAGATCTAAAGTTTGGGGCTGTACCATCAGCGGCTTTATGTGGACAAGATTACATAGACAGGATGAAAGAGGAACTTAATGAGATTCATCAATTTGTACGGGGAAAAATACAGATGTCAATTAATCGGATGAAGGCTCGATATGACATACGAGCAAATAACCAGGGCTTCCAGGAAGGGCAATTAGTATGGCTTCACAATCCGCAACGAAAAAAGGGATTATCACCGAAGCTGCAACCAGCATGGGAAGGACCTTACACTGTCATCACAAGGATGAACGACGTGGTTTATCGGATACGGAAGGGACATCGAGGTAAACCAAAGGTGGTGCATTTGGAGAGGCTGGCCCTATACAGAGGAGGTGATTTGGGTCCGGTTCGGGATGAACAGGCTTAGGTGGGGGTAGTGTGAGGGTGACACCTAGTGTGTAATAGAAGAAGTTAAATGAATAGCTCAATGTTTAACTGTACTAAAATGGAATTTTCCATAATAAAAATTGTTACGTAATGTTTCTACGCTAGTCTAACTGGAAAAATCATGGGCTTTCTAGAAGTTTGGTTTGTGTATATAAAAAGGCGAACGTAGTCGAATTGGAATAGTAATATTTGGTAAGCGATAGTGTAAAGATTAAAAGGAATTAAAAAGTGTTTTAGTGTAAAATAAAAAGTAAAAGTGATCAGTAAAATTTGAGAATAATTTATATAAAGTGATTTTGTGAATTTTTATTGATAAACTGTGTTGTAATAATTTTTGTGAAATAAATAAATTCGTTGGTGATAAATCAAATTGAGTTTATATTATTCACAATCCAGTGATACGAAACTTAATTGACAAGGCAGGAACGTAACAATATTATTTATATACATATCCATTTTTTATCAATTTTGGTTGTTCAATATAAAAATAAAAGTTTAATATATTTATCCACTTTTGATATATAATAGCCCGATAACTATGCTGATTTCAAATAAAGAAAATGAAAAATAACCCATTGTTATTGTATAACCCACGCTGCTAGGGGCAACGTGAGTTATATTTTTTATAACTACAAAAAAAAAATTATTCGTAGCCAAATTGAATGAAAAACTATATTCCTAAAAGTAGTTAAATTAAAGTACACCATGACAATTTAAAGAACGATCACTATGATAAAATGTTTTTCAAAATTCAATGCTCCAGTGTGAAAAACCAAAATGGAACTATTTCTTAATAATTTACGAAATTTATTTCAACAAAAGTGGATAAAACGTTGTATGCCACTCGAGAGCAAAGAGATATTATCCACTCGGGATAATGTCCCACTCGGCTATCGCCTCGAGGGACAAACTTATCCCTCATGGATAATATCTCGTTTTGCTCACTAGTACCATAAATAACTATTGTTCTACTCCTGTTTAGTAATAATTTTATAAAGTTTGCTTTTGTTCGTGGAGAAAACGAAACAAAATTCACGCTGAATTTATTACTTTCTGGGTAAAAATGACGAAATGGGATAATATTAAATAAAAAAAATTTAAAATATTTGGAAAATAGAAAAGGTATCGTATTAAACTCGCGTTGCTCTTTGAATAATATAGTATTTCTTCTATTTTGTTCACTGCTGAATAGCCATGGAGTTCAATGTTTGGAATTCGATTGGTTTTCGAAGGTTGGCAGCATTTTGAAATACATTTTTTTTCGCCAATAAAATATTGGTATATGGGTTTGTTTATATTTAGCGTATGTAACAAATATTTTTTATACTTATAATTTCCAAAAAATAGTCAAAATAATAATAAATTTCACAACATCAAATAAATTTCATTTCAATTTTCACATATAGAACTTAAAAAAATGTGTTCTAGCGCACCCAGCGTAAAGTAGCCAAACTAAACGATGAATTCGATTTTGAATTCCGTCAATTTAGCAGGAATTCGACGAATTCATACTGAGGAAGTCAATAGTGCAATTGTTGTTGTAAATTGTCAAATAAAATATGGCTTTGTTTGACCAAATTTGAATTCCAATTTCAATTCCAATTCCTAGGTCAAATAATATACGACTATTATATACAAGAGTATATCATAGATAATCATACTAGATTTCTCATTTCATTTCATTGCACATCCAAAAACCAAATGTACATATCTGTAGGCCCTCCTTGTGCATTGTACCCAATACTAAGGCGACTATGAGGAGTTCTCGATTGTAATATGTAAATTATAAAACATGTACAGCGTATCCTATTCAAAACGCGAATCATTTTTAATTTTTTTTTTTTTTTTTTTTTATCAAAGATGGTTTCGCTTTTTAAGTTAATAAAAATCAACACTGTATTTTCATTCAAATTAAACGAACAACATTACAAAATGAGATATTCAAACGAACAAAAAAATCTTCATTGTAAAGGAATTTATGAGAGAAAAACAGGCAATTGAAAAAATAAATCGGGAATTTCAAGTACAATTTCAACACATATCACCCAGTAGATCTCCCATATTTAGATTGGTTAAGAAATTTAAAATATTCAGTTAAAAATCAACATCGAGGTCGACCTACATCAATAAATATTCCCCAAAATCAAGAGCGAATACTTTTTGTTACTGAAGATAATCCAATGATATATACGTAAAGTATTTCACAATTTTTCGGTGTCGTCTAAGTTTTTCGCACGAGTACACATAAAATCAGTATCGTCCTTACAAAATCCAAAAAAGTTCAAGAGCTTACAGAAAGAGCTAAAGTGGTAAAAATCATCTTGCTTTTGCGCAAAACTTTTTGGAAGGCATAATGGAGATTACTGGTTTAGTGATCATAACAATCACGGAACAAAACTATTTTCAACACAACAACAAATTCTATTCACAAACTAATGGACTTCCAATCTCTATCAGGCACCTTGGCTAAGATAAACACGAACCACTTTGAAAATCAGCATATAGTAACGGAATCGATCAACAAAAATCATTAACCAGGTACTGGCACAGATAAGTGGATGATGTTCTAATAATATTTAACGGCACAATGGGACAACTAAGCAATCTTCATAAGAAAATAAACAATAAATATCCGTGCACAAAATTTACTCTAGAATCAGAGATAAACAAATCCATTAATTTCTTAGACTTGACAATAACAAATGTTAACAATAAGAATACATTCAATGTATACAGAAAAGCCACGCAAACCGATCACGCCATAGACAAATCATCTAACCACCCATACCAAGATAAGATGACTATACGGAATAACTGAAAATCATTAAACACATAGCAATAAAAAACGGATACAACATGGAGTTAATTGATAAAATGAACGATACTTACGTTTGGAAAAAACCGCAGAATATGATGACCACCATAAACAAGCAAAACGAGCAAACGGAAAAATACATCACTGTAGTTTTGTTAAAAAACACGGACACGATGGTATTTAAAACAAACCACAAATTAGTGAATCGACTCAAACAACGTAACATAAATACATCCTTAAACACCGGAATCTACAAGAACATATGTAATGACTGCCCCAAATTCTACATCGGGAAAATTGGTAGAAGTTTTGAAGTAAGATTTACACACCGGATTTAAACCCCTGTGGCTTTTTTGTAAAGGGCTTTTTAAAAGACCTGTGTGAATAAGTGAATGTGAGTGAATTGGAAAACGGGATTCGAACGAACTTAAGTAAAATTACGACTGATCTTCTGCTCCTAGTTATTAATTATGCCTAAAAGGCTAGAAAAAATCATTAATGTACTCGTATTGTAACCTAAGTACACCACGTAGAATCTCATTTTTAATAGGACACTCTAACCCTACATATGTTATTTTTGGAAAATGTTGTATAAATGTGGGGATTTCTATATGTCTTAAAAAGGCGGGGCTTTGGGGACGGTAACCTCATCCTCTGTCTAAGTTATCAAACAAATAAAAAAAATTACGTATTCCAATTTTATGTATTTGCACTTTTGTTGGTTTTGCAAGAAGACAAAATTTTTGTTTTGGTATCTGTGTTTGGGTTGGTTATACTTAATAGTCACCATTCAATATTCAGCACGATGATTCATTCCGATCCATACATTTCTTTCGTATTATTAATAATTGAAGGGAACTCGAACAAACAACAAATTACAGTTATAGAGATTCAATTTTTAATCTGAAATTCTAAAGATTTTAAGTGTAAAAATTCATATGGTTATGATGCAATTATCGAGTATGTAGTTGTTTCGAGTCATGTTTCTTTCTGAAATTGTTTATGTTGTTAATTAATTCTGGGTGACTTCTCCCATTTAAAATTGTATTTTTTAAGTTTGCCTATGGAGTAATAAGTGTCCTGCTCCTTACTTTTAAAAATGCATCTAAATGGCCTTCCCAATTTTCATAATCTCACAATAATTATTTAGATATTTGTAGTACAACTCACGGAATTGTGATTAAATCAAAGCGTTTCCAAGTTTTTGTTCAATACGCCCGGATTGTAATGATCACTGCATATTAGGAACTCTCTATGATGACGCGTAACCCCCATACCTCAACGATTATTAATCACGACCGAATCACTTATCAGACTTTCATTGTAAAGCCACGTTTTTTCACATCTCTCAGCCGCTTGTACATCGACCAAATCTCGATGTAGTTCCACGTCCATTAAACATCTCGGCGCTGAAATTACGTGCAAAACGTTGGTACCCAAACCCCGGCTTATAGTACTTCTCCATAAATTCTGGCTATCCAGGCGTTTTCAAAATTTTCCCATGGAACTAAAACCATTCACTACCAAAACTGGGCAAGAGTAAACACCCCAAAGAAGAAATATACCCACTTTTGCACTATCATACCATTGCGGGAGCGGCCTAGCATCCAAACTGTCCCAAGTCGGCTGATAGTCGTACATCCCTTCAGACCGTTCAATTTAACTTTTTTCGATTCGACCGATTCGAACACGTTCAATAAAATCGCCGTAATTTCATATAACACATTTTATGATTTTGATTATTTTTTTTTCATTTAGCGTCTAATCACTTCAAACGGTGAATAGCAATTGACTGCGGATTTCTCGTGGTAAACGTTTGTTTCTGTTTTGATTTGTTGATAAAAGCCGTTTGGTGGTATCTATTTTCTCTAGAGCTATCTCTGCTATATTTTTGTATTACCGCACCAGTGATATTGGGCTTATTTGTTTCGTCTTGGCATGCCCTTTTGACCTATTGTATTGGGTTGATTTATAAATAATTGCCGATTTTGGACTTCAACTTATTTCACCAAAGAAACTACAAATTCGAAAACTAATCTATAATATAATCACCATTATTATTTATAACTTGTTGCCATCTATTTGGCAGCTTGTCAATCCCCCACGCCCCAATGTTCTAGGATGTTCTAGGCGAAAAAGGATTGGACGTGTTGAAGTCCAGCTCGTCGTTTGTAAACATTTTTCCGTTAAGGGAATTTCAAGCGACCAAAACAGTGGTAATCGGTTGGAGCAATAATGTCTGGTGAGTATGGCGGGTGAGGTAAAGTGAACCAACCTAGCTCCAATATTTTTTCCTGGGCGATCCTAGCAGTGTGAGGTGTAGCATTATAATGGAATAGCAGTACTTGTCGTCGATTAATCAACGCTGGACTCTTCTCAATAAGTTTTTCTTGCACCTGTTGTACGTAGCTGTTGAAAATATACTGCTGCTGTAACTGTTTCATTACGATTCATCAGTCTAAAGTGAATAATACCGTGGCTATCCCACCATACACAAAATAAAACATTCTTATCGTGAATACTAGCTTTAGGATGAGGTGACGCGGGCGTTTTCATATGTTAACCACTTTTCATCCTCAATAATATTATTGGCCAAGAAAGCCTGATTTCTTTATCGTGAGAGATTATTAACGTTAATCAAAATTCCGTTCAATTTGTTGTTTTCAGTGAGAGTGTGAGGTACCCAGACTAAAAGCTTTGACACTTTCCCTAGTTTCTTAAGATGACGCGACACAGTTGGTTGAGATGTAACGAGATCCTCTGCTGATTCTTGCGTTTTTGATAAGAGGTTTGTTCTACCAAAATTTTCAATCGTTAGTCGTCCACATCAGAAGACCGGCCCCCATAGGTGCAAATGGTGCACTGCAACCGGGCGCAAAAATAAACCAATATTTAATGGGCGCAATAGTTAAATTAAATACACTGTTATATTAACATTAATAAAATTATAATTTAATTTATTAAACTAAATAAAAATTTCATACGAAAAATCACATCTATTACTCGACTCATAATTTACTTTACCCATAATTTACCATGATAAACGATAAAATATAATTATGATATGAGTAAACTCAATTGTAATAGTTGATATGAAATATAAAAAAAATATTTTATTTAGTATCAAAATCAACATCAAAATCCAATTTACATTTTGGTAGCTTTATTAATTTTTTAATTCTAAAATCTCTCTCCAAATAAATTTAAAATTATCAATAATGTCGCATCTTACCTCAATACTCTATTAACTAAATATGTATGTACATATATCAAAAATGATAATATCATCTTTGCTAATATCTACATGAAACAAATATTAACTAGCTATTTACTTCATTTATTTTTAATATATTGAGGTGAGATAGACAATAAAATAAAATGTATTGATTAATATGCTTAGGTTTTAAAAAAAATTGTGAACCAAAAAAAAACCGTACATACAAATAACAATACCAAATAATTTAGTATCATATATTCACATCTCATATTTCCTATTAGAAAACATATTTGGTTCACTTTATTTTTATCAACCAGAAAAAAATAAAAACCAAACGCTTAATATTGTATTTGTTCGTATTGGAATTTTTTAAAATGCATATGTTACGGCTAATGTACATAGAGCGACGAATGTGTACATTCGCCGGTAAATGTGCATATTCTTACTGGATTCTATTTGGAAAATGAGCATATTCTTATTGGGAATATGTACATTTACCGGCGAATGTACACATTCTCCAATTTTGTACATTAGCCGTAACACATACACGGTGAAATTAAGGAGCGCATATCTCTCTGGCTCACTCTCACCCATAAAAAGGGGCAAGGTAAATTATATAACGCTCTATACCGTGTGAATTACACTTACTTACATAATATTCGTTTGAATAACATTGTTTTGAAGTTGAAGTTCAATTTATGTCAATCGCTTTAGATCAGCTGCTATATTTTACTGTTTTTTGTGCAATAAAGTGATTTGCTTGATAAAGCCTGTGATTGTGATATATAGATGTGATATATTGATGTGATATTATAGAGTGATCTGATTGATAAAATCTGTGTTTAATTGTGCAATATCGTCAGTGTAAATTATATTTACATATTAGTTATCGATTACTGTTTAAAATGAGTGCGAATAAAAAATTATCGGGATGTAAAGAAATCGCGATCATTTGGATAAAACACAGGCAAGTTCTTTGTTAAAATATTTAGACACAAATTTACCTCTAGTAGGTACACAGAATTCTTTGGTTGAAGACACTACTGCGATTAGTTCTACTGTAAATGATTGTACTACAATACAGTCTAGTTCGAATACTCCCCTGCACTAGATAAAAATGATTTAGAAAAATTAATGTTGATCAAGCTGTCTTAAATTCTTCTCACGAAGTTGAACATAATTAGCATGTTTTAGTTGATTTAAGTGATCCAGCGAAATGGCCAAAGCTAAGTCAAAAGATTATTCAACTAATTGTAGAAAATGGTCCCGTACAAGTTGATGATTTAAAGTTCCCTATTAAGAATAAAAGAAAGTTCAATCCAAATATTTATGATAGGGTGATGTCAAACGAACAGATCGTTAAACGAAATTGGCTTATATATTCTATTTCAATGGATGCTGTATTTTGTTTTTGTTGTAAATTGTTTACTTCTCGTTGTAATGATAATATGACTCTTATTAATCAAAGATTTACAGATTGGAACCATTTAATCAGATTAGTTTAGTCACATGAAAATAGCGTGAACCATTTACAATATTTTAAATCATGGAAATAGAAAAACGCTTAAGATCAAAATACAACTATAGATTTTAATCTTCAACGACAAATGACTGCAGAAGTTCGACACTGGAGGGTAGTGCTTAAGCGGTTAATAATATTAGTTGAATTTTTAGGAACATAATCACTTACATTTCAGGGAAAATCTGAAGTGTTGTGTGATCCAAGTAATGGGAATTTTCTAAAACACCTTCGAAGAATAAATAATAACGAAACTAAAAACAAATACTTGAGCAAAAATATTCAAAACGAGTTAATTCAAATTATTTCACATTCAGTAAAAGATAAAATTATTTCATTAATATTAAATGGAAAATGTTATTCTATAATAGTTGATTGTACTCCAGATAAGAGTCATGAAGAGCAATTAACCTTAATTATTCGATTCCTTTGTTATGAAAACTCTATGTTTGAAATCAGAGAACATTTCATAACATTCTTAGAAGCCAACGTTACTAAAGGAGCTGGTCTTACTGAAATTGTATTGAATGAATTGTGCGAAATGGGGCTCTTACTGGAAAATTGTAGAGGTCAGGGTTAAGATAATGGTTTAAACATGAAATGCAAACATCTTATACGAACGAAAGAGCCAAGGGCTTTTTTTGTACTGTGCTCGTCCCATACATTAAACTTAGTTGTTAATGATGCGACACAATGCTCCCGAGATGCTGTTAGTTTATTTGATATTGTTCAAAATTTGTATGTGGTCTTTTCGGGTTCTGTTAAAAGATGGGCAGTATTAAAAATACATATAATAATTGTACTCTTAAACCAATTTGTACCACAAGATGGGAAAGCCGAATTGACGCCCTAAAACCATTAAAGGAACAATTGGGAGGTATTTATGAGGCTTTTATCGAAGTTTCAACGTTTGGTGATGCATCTACAGTAAATACTGCAGAAGCTTCGGGAGGTAAAATTTTAGAATTTAAGTTTATATGTGTGTTAAATATTTGGCATAAAATTTTAGAGACTATTAATATAGTAAGCAAATACCTCCAAAATCCCAAAATGAATTTTTTAGCTGCAATAAAACAGCTTCAATCTACAATAAAGTTTCTTCAAAAGTTGAGAATAGATAACGAATTTGAATTTTTTTTGCAAATGTCAACAAAAATTGCTGACGAACTAGAAGTTCCCAATTGCTTTCCAAACCCAAATGTTTTACGATCTTGTCGAAAGAAGCCTTTATTTGGCTATGAAGGAGTGGATGAACCTATTGTGGACCCAAAGTAAAACTTTAAAATTGAATTTTATTTTAAAATCATTGATCAATCAATTTCATCAATTACAAAAAGATTTCAGCAATTATCCAAACATACAAATATTTTTTTATTTTTATACGACATTCAATTATTATCTGTCATGTCTCCTGAAGATTAAAAAAAAAATTGTAATCATTTAAAAAAGGTGTTAACTAACGGAAGTACTTCAGATATCGACGATGAACTTATTAAATGAACTTCAAATGTTATCGACGTTATTGGAACAGAACACTGTCTCTCTTGATATCCTAAACTATATTTTTAGCAACAACTTAACTTGCATTTCCAAATATAGTCATTGCTCTTAAAATTTTGTTAACAGTGCCTGTTTCTGTAGCAACTGGAGGAAGAAGCTTTTCTAAATTAAAACTTATTAAAAATTATTTGAGGAGCACTAAGTCACAAGAAAGATTAAATGACTTAGCTATCATGTCAATCGAAAAAGATTTTATAGATAAACTCGACTACAGTACTTTAATTGAGAAATTTGCCACGATTAAAGAACGAAATATTAATTTTTTACAATAAATTGTTTATAAATGAGATTAACTTGTTTTTAGTCATCGCTTTGAATTATTTTATATTATTTAATTTAATTTTTCTAATGTTATAGGATAACAGAGTATGGATTTTGCGTTGTTTATAAACGAGGAATAGGCCTACTGGGGATACCTCAATAAAAAACGCATCATTTTCTAACCACTTTGTGCCATTCTATATTAAGGTTTATACCTTCATCTATAAAATCTATCTGATTTGACATAAGTTATAAGTCTGAAAGAAATTTACTTAATGAAATTAAGTAAATTTCTTTCAGACTTATAACTTCCCCCCTTCAGGGGATGTGCAATAGAGATAATAAATATACGTATACGTACATAAATATGTATGTATATACTAAATTAATAATCAAATTGCCCAAAAATTATACAGGGTGTCCGGGTTTGGGATGCTGATCCGTCATGTGGTGATTCCTTGGTTCATTCTGAGAAACAAATCGTATGTGGAGAGGGGATCCATTTTTGATATCCTTTGAGATACAGGGTGTTTAAAAAATTTGGTTCAGAAAAAAAGTACACCCAAATATTAAACTGTAACTTCCAAAATATTTATCGGAGAGCAACCAACTTAGTCTTATTTGGTTGATAATCGTATAGGCTATTATTAAGGTTTAAGTGGTTATCTTGTATCGGCATCCGTTTGAGAGCTATGGTGATTTAAAGTAAAAAAAAATATTTGTTTTTTATAAAATCGAGTTTTTCTCAAAAAAAAACCATTATAATTTTTTCTTTTGTTTATTTAATTTTAATTTGTCATGATCTCCTCTACAATCCCCCAATACATTACTTGTACCCACGTGCCATAGTTTTCTTCCTATTCCGTTTATTCTCAATCTAATTAAGAGATGTTATAGTGTTAATATTTTACCAATTTTATTTTGATCTGTAAAACAGTAGGCGATGATTATCAACTCATTTGTTTAAATGTTGAAAAAACAAAAACTAAATATTTTCAGATTCAGTCATTAGTTTCGAGATATTATCTAGTGTTGTATCAGTGTTGTGAATCAAAATTTTAATTAATTTAATAAAATTAATATTATAATGGCACAGTTCTCAGGTGAGGAGTACATTGATATCCATTTTGTTTACGGATTTTGCGATGGTAATGCAACACGAGCTCGCAATGAATATCAACTCAGATTTCCAACACGTCGCATTCCTGACGCAAGAGTATTTATAAATATTCATAGGAGACTGCCAAATATCGTAACAAGATCGAATACCCGGGCGGAGCCCCATTCAGTCTCACCAAACCATTTGGATGTCGACGAAGGTATAATCCGTAATGTAACAGCAAATCCTTCTATTAGCATAAGGAGGCTCGCTTTACAATTAAACTCTCTCGCTATCGAATTCATCAAGTATTGCACAAGGAGAATCTTCATCCATACCATACAACACCCGTTCAACAACTATTACCAATAGACCGCACTACAAGATTGGAGTTTTGTAATTTGTTGATGGAAAGGAATTTGGACAATGCAAGTTTTGTGAAACGTATCCTATGGACGGATGAATCTCAATTCACAAGAGATGGCATAACAAACTTTCACAATCTACACATGTGGGCTGCTGAAAATCCTCATTCGAAAAAACAAATATCATTTCAGCACCGATTCAGTGTAAACGTATGGGTTGGTGTAATTGGCGATAAATTAATTGGACCATTCATATTACCACCTAGATTAAATGGTGAACGTTATTTACAAATTTTTACAAAACGATTTGCCACTCCTTTTTGATGATGTTCCCATTTTAACTAGATTCTCGCATACATACCAACATGATGGTGCACTTTGTCACTACCATAATAATGTTAGGAATTTTTTTAACGAAAATTATCCAAATAATTGGATTGGAAGAAATTGGCCTGCAAGATCCCCCGATCTTACGGTATTGAATTTTTATGTATGGGGAAGGATGAAGGCGCTTGTATACTCCAAAGAAATTGAAACAAAAAAAGAACTTATACAAAGAATACACACAGCAGCACAATAGATAAGGGAAGAATTACCAAGAATTGAAATAACCAAAGGCATACTTAAACGAATATTAGCATGTATTCAATCACAAGGAGGACATTTTGAGCACCTTTTATAACTCCTCGACCCAAACTTTGTATTGAGGGATTGTAGAGGAGATTATGACAAATTAAAATTAAATAAACAAAAGAAAAAATTATAACGGTTTTTTTGGAGAAAAACTCGATTTTATAAAAAACAAATATTTTTTTTTTACTTTAAATCACCATAGCTCTCAAACGGATGCAGATACAAGATAACCACTTAAACCTTAATAATAGCCTATACGATTACCAACCAAATAAGACTAAGTTGGTTGCTCTCCGATAAATATTTTGGAAGTTACAGTTTAATATTTGGGTGTACTTTTTTTCTGAACCAAATTTTTTAAACACCCTGTATCTCAAAGGATATCAAAAATGGATCCCCTCTCCACATACGATTTGTTTCTCAGAATGAACCAAGAAATCACCCCATGACGGATCAGCATCTCAAACCCGGACACCCTGTATATGTACATATATTGAATAAAACAAGTACAAATTATTTGGGCGCAATAAAATGTAAAAATGCACCAGGCGCTTAAGTGCCTGCGGACCGCCCCTGTCTTGAGGCATCATATCTCCAGAACGGATTTAAGTGAACCAATTTCTCATTGTTCTTTCATTTATTACTGCACTACCATAAACACTGGATATTTTTTAAGCTATTGTCTTAGCGTTGTTTCCAAGCTTAAGCTCCCCCAACACACTATGTTTAAAATGCACTTTGGAATTTTCCAGTTTGCCACTTATACATTTTACGAAAATGTTTGTACGTTCAACTTCTAAATTCAGAATGACTAACCCATACCTAAATTTTACCATTTTATCGTGTATTCACGAGGCTGGAGTTATACCCTTTATCGTTGATTCATGAGGCTGGAGTATTGTTGTCTGAGCTGCTTAACGAAACAAACTGATCAAAGAGGTCGATTTTTTACCCTAGGTATTTATTTCATTGCTGCTCCTTAATCGATCAATCCTCTAAAATAATCAAAAAAATGTTATTTGATTGATTTAGGAGCCCAGAAAAAATACCCTAAAGTAAAAAATCCGAAAGCGAATCCACCATTACTCATTAGATCGGATTGGGCTCCTTCGATCGACACCTTTAATATCCGAATTAGTTGAGGTCTCACGGAGGTATGCACCTAAAGTGGCCGATGAAACGATGTGTTCGATGTGCAATTTGTCCGACCCGCCTAGATGCACCCACCGGTTAATACGTTTATTTACGCTAATTAAACTTCTTTCTTTACAAATTAGTACAGCGGAATACTGATATAACAAACACCCAAGGGAAAACAAAAAAGTTTTTTACAAACGAAGTTTGTTGTAAACATGATATCGCTTATAACCAATGGCCATTTTAAAAATGTTTGTAATAACCGGATGTTTTTTTATAAACTGGCTTTGTTGTAGTGGGATTTCACTGTACATATGTGTATTGAATTTTTACCTTTATTTGTTCAAAAGATATAAGCGATTAATTTACAACATTTTTTTGGACATCATTCTAAGCCATTGGCCCCCATAGAAATCAAATATAAAGATGTATGTAGTTCTACGTCAAAAATTTATTTAGTTTAGGTGCGCGAAAAAAAAGTTCGGCCCACCCTCGAATTTTGGTTGGACACACCCGCTATAGGGTACACCGCGCGGTAAGATACTTGTCGCACACACCAAAAATAGTGATTGTTTCTTTCGTTCAATTATGAAAGTGTTAAGAGCCAACTCACTGACTTATAAACTGAAATAAAATTAAGAATTTTAACGAATCCAATTTTTTAAAAGTTTTTTTGACATTTCCATCAAATTTAAAATTCTTAAAGTAAGTGACAGCGAATTTTTTATTTATAATTTTCAATTTTGTGTAATTAATATTTTTAAGGGTATTCTAAAAATATTTCCAATAAGTTTTAGAAAATTACAAGGCATACACAAAGAAAAAACTTTTTGCTTTTGACTTACAGGCAGGTCTGAATTTCAAACAAGGGAACAAAAAAACTTGCTCATTATGTTGGAAATATATACAAACCTGTAAGTCAAAAGTAAAAGTATTTTCATTGTGAATGGTTAGTGTCTACAGAAATACACTCACCGCCATAGAAAACGGGCCATCCTAAAAAAAAATTTTTTTTTCGAATATCTTTTGAATCGCTCTAGCTGGAAACATGAAACAAAAATAAAAGGTCATTAAATCATTACCATATCATACTGTGTCTGTATCTTTATCTTAGAAAATATAACCATACCATACTTTGTCTAATCAAATGGCTGCTTTATTTGACTTATCCCACACACCATAAATAACATGGTTAATAACTAAATTGTCAAACGTGAACACCCCTTGAACCGCACTAGCTGGAAACATGAAACAAGAACCAAATTCAAGGTGATTCAACACAATCTTAAAAATTATTGCCATACGAACTCTGTCTAGTCATGTGGCTGAGTTTTTTACGTATTCCACAACATCTCTTATAACTAAAATTTCAAATATAAATACCCCTCGAGGCGGATTAGTCCATCATCAGTTCCAACCGTTCGCTATATTAACGAAATATTGAAAGAATACGTTGTTCCCTACGCACCATTTATGGGCGATAGTTTTGTACTAATGCACGATAATGCAAGACCTCATATCGTACTTGATCGCTGTAAATATTTCGACGATGACATGACTCAAAAGGAGTCCCAATTTTAATCCTATCGAACATGTTTGAGAAATTCTTGGTAGAAGAATTCGGTCTCGTGTTCCAGCTCCAAATACGATGAAACAACTCTAAAGCGCGCTCTTAGAAAAATTGAATGATTGATTGCGATGTACGATCAAGCATTAAGCAAGTCCCCCTCATAAATGCGAATACCACACCACTATACCCATGTTATAACACGACACACCATTCCTTCATGAAGCCCAAAACTCCGTAAAGAAAGGCGCCACATCGATGATAACCACATAAGTCTAATAGTGTGATATCCGCCCCTGGCCAGGCCGCCGTCGTACACCTTTTTACATATAACAAGATCGAGGGATGGGAAAGGAATGTTAAGGCAACAAAGACTCAACCCGGTTCCAGACACCTAAGTAGTTGATAGTTAGTAGATTTTTTTATAGATATATTTTTTTTTTATTCAAACTCTTTTTTCTGAAAAGCTGTAAACAACTATTATTATTCCCTCCACCATTTTTTCTATCGGCGATTGTGAGGGGGGCGAGATTTCGTTCCATCATCATGTTCCCATGCGGTCACCCAAATTTGTACTAACTGTAGCTAGTGTTGCTTGACGTTGTTGTTGAAATCGTTGCGTCTCTGCTGTCCCTGCTACTCGCCCCCTCCAAAGCGCGCTCTTAGAAGAATGGAAAAATATATCACAGCGCAATATGCAACAGATTATTAAAAGTATGGGGCGGAGGATGACAGCGGTGATTCCAGATCAGGGGGCAATACACGCTACTAAAGATTTTGTATTGGTTAATTATGATTTTGTAGTTGTGGTTATGTTTGTGATAAAATTTTTACTAAATTTTACTAACTAATTTTAAAAATTAGTCGTTGTTTGGTTTTGTTTGAAAATTCGAAAAACCTCAACCACATGTTTAGAAAGCGTAGGTCTTTCCCACATTTTCCAAGATTGCTTTCAATGACCCTAAACCCGGTTTCTGCTTCATGTTGCCAGCTAGTGCGGTTCAAAAGATATTCGCATCAAATTTAATTATAAGCCATGTTGTGGGATAAGTAAAAAGACTCAGCCACTTGATTAGACAAAGTTAGTATGGCAACATTTTGTTAGATTGTTTTGAACGACCTAGAATTTGGTTTTTGTTTCGTGTTTGCAATACATGAATTTTGGTCGCAAAATTCCTCACTGCCTCATGAGAATTTTGTATACGTACAAGGCGTACAACATACATTTTGTTATTGTGTGCTGTCATATACGTTATTTTTATTAGTGTATCGTTTTGTGACGGTAAGTATCAAAAGAAAGCCAATCGGTTGAAATCGAGAATTGATGAAACAAGAGAATTTACATAAGCGTTGCTTATTGTTCAAACAATATGGTAAATATTTTTTGAATATTCTACTTTTAATAAAGTTATAATATTGTATAAATAATAAAATATGTATTTCTTTAGTTTTAACTCAATATGTTTGTCCACTAATCCTTTATTAATTTATAATATATCGGTTTTTTATTATAAATATTAAAAAATTAATGAACAAAAATATTAAGTTAAAACTAAAGAAATTCATTTTTTTATGTTGTGAATGTAACGTAAATTAACGATAATTCGTATTTTTAATATATAATCGGTCGGATATATTAAAATGATCGCGCAAATACTCATTATACCGCTTTGTTTTCAGTTTGTGGTCATAATACAAAAACGCGATATGCGAATGCATTTCAATACAAAAAACTAAAAACTTTAAAATTATTAATTTATTCAACAAACAAAAAAAAAATAACAATTTGTACAGCACTACTAATCTCTACAAATACAACAAAATAACGAAACGAAAAACTAAAAAAAAACATGATGAGCTTGAATCATAAAAGAGCATTCGAATACACACACAATAACTAATACCATCACGATGAGTAATTCCCGCCTCAATTGACTCATGAAGCGATCCAAATTCATGTTCAGTAAGTGCGGTTCAAGGTTCACACTTGAAAATTGAGTTAAGAAACATATTGTGGGATAAGTAAATTAGCTCAGCCACATGATTAGACAAAGTACGATATGGTAATATTTTCTAAGTTTATTTTGAATGATTTTGAATTTGGTTTTGGTTTCTTGTGTCCAGCATTTTTTTTGGTGGCCCGTTTTCTATGCCGGTGACTGAAGTATTTTAGTTTTTCGTAGGATTAATTTGTGTTTCAATTTTTTTTTTAGGTTAGGTTTCACAAATATTTTTACTTTATTAGCATATCTAATAAAATTTCTCAATCTATGATGAATCAAATGGTAGTAATAAGATAATATCCAAAGACTTCAGTGAGAATATCGAAATTAAAAAATTTTCACAATTGCATAAAGGGAAAAATTGTTTTTGACATTTTGTTTTAATTTTGTTAAGTTTGGATTTCGCTTTCATAAATTTTTTTAAGTGACAGATAAAATTTAACGAAACTTTGTTGAAATTTTTAAGTTAAGAATTACACATAAATTCCATTTACCGGATTCTTGATTTAAGTTTAAAAAAGTTTTAAGTGTTTAGTTTAAGTTTTTTGTAAATTATCTATATTTACCACTTAACTAAAAATTAAATTTAAAAAAATGGTTGATACTTACCAAATACCACATTTGACTCCACTTCGGGTCGTTCAATTGGAAAACACTTTTAATTTGCCGTGTTCTTATAAAATCGCGTTTCGTCCGCGATTTTATTTTTTGTTGTTTGGCCCATTTAACACGTGCATCATTTTCTAAATGTGTTTGATGGTGTTCTGCTGGTTTTAATGACCGCTTCGTTACATGATTATGTTTAAAATGATAGTAATTATTTATAATCTGAAAGCAGAATAATTCAAATAAAATTAAAATTGATAGGATCCATAAATGTCAATTGAAATCGGAAAATGAACACAAATATATAAGTTTAAAATGTTATATAATTTATATTTATAAGCTATATAATGTTATGGAAAAACTGTACTAAGGCGTTTTCACGTAAAAAAAGCTTGTTCATTTGAATAAAGGGTGTTGGGTGCGTCTCAATAGGGTAGGGGTTGACCGTCTATAGCCATGTATCTCGTGGTCTATATTCCAACGCTGCAACTATGTAGAAACCACCAAATGTGTCTAGTATACCTCCACGTGGTAACACCCGGGCAACGATGTGAAGCATCGGCGAAATACTAGAGGCGAGTGCAATACACTATAAATCAGCAATGAGCAGAACAAATAAGGAAACTAATACCCCAGGTGGTACACCTGTTGCTCAGGTAAATCCACCCTCTTCGGAGGTCGGTCTCATGGATTCTGGGGGAGACCAGCCATTGCTATACTACAATTATTTTAACCAATCCCAAGACATGTTGGTGAATAAACAAGCTCATTTGAGTGAAATAGAAAAGGATAATTCACATCCCTTCCAGAGGAGTAACAAAGTCGCGTATTCTCCGAAAAGAGGCGGTAGTCCCTCCATTGAGGCCAGCAGCCACAACACTCGTTTTACAAACGAAGAAAAGCTTCACAATGAATTGTGTAAAGCTAATAATGCATTAGTTGAAGCCAACAATATAAATAAGCAACTGAATGTTACAATTGCATGGATGCAGGAGCGTATGAAGACGCTTGAAAACGAAGTTAAAGCTCTTAAGCCAAAGGAGGACATCGATTCTACTCCTAACCAGAATACAACTCCACAAGAGTATCATACGGATGAAGAAGAACTAGCTCGAGAAACTGAGTGGATTAGAGTTAAAGGTGGGAGAAAAAAAAGGAGACGGAATAATACGCCCTCCCCACCTCAATTAAAGGATAATGTTCCAAATATTATCCAGAAACAACCAAAAAAAATACCTCCACCACCACCAATAGTAATAGATGAAGTCAAAGACTACGATGTACTCTATGAAAAAATAAAAACCATAACTGCTACTGATAAGTTTAATGCAAAGGTGATGAATGGAAACACCATCAAAATAAACTTAGAAGATGCTGAAACATACAGAAAATTGACAAAAATGTTAAATGAAGAAAAACGTGCTTGGCACACGTTTGAAGATAAACAAACCAGACCAATTAGGGTCATGGCTAAAAACTTACACTCTACGTGTAAACCAGATAAAATAATTGATGACCTGAAAGCAAAAGGATTTAAGGCAACTGAAGCATCGATTAAGCTAAAACGGAGAGGCAAAGTACCTCTCAACATGTTTATGTTGACCTTCGATACTGATGAAGATATTGAAAAAATTTATCAAATTAAGTACATCTTGGGGTGCAAAGTGGTTATTCAGCCTCTAAGAAGGTCTAAGCTTATACCACAATGTAAACAATGTCAAGCCTATGGACATACACAAAAATATTGCAACAGGGAACCTAGGTGTGTCAAATGTTTAGGTAAACATCATACCAAAGATTGTGTAAAAGCCCAAAATGTTCAACCTAAATGCGTTCACTGTGGAGAAAACCATCCGGCTAACTACAGAGGATGCAGCGTTGCTATTGAACTGCAAAATATCAAAAATAAGAACGTGATTGCTAAAAATCCAAGTTCATTCAGGAAACAAGCGGTTAAGATGAACCGACCCGAAGTAAATCGTAGAGTGTCGGGAACTACTCAAGGACAATTTGGTAAAATGACTTATGCTCAAGTAATGATGAGCAACGGAAATCCAGGAAAAACTGTTCAAAATGACGATATAAGTCAAACACTTAAATTAATTTTAAGCAGACTAAATACATTTGATGAGCGATTACAGAAACTAGAGTACAGCACTAAGGGAGCCATCCCTAAACAGAAAAATGGCCCAAGATCTTAGAATCTTATGTTGGAATGCCAATGGACTGATGCAACATCAACAAGAACTGCAAGTGGTCCTGGACACAGAAAAAATCGATGTATGTCTCATCACGGAAACACACTTCACTAGACAATCAAACATTAAATTTAAAAATTATCAAATATATCACACTATTCACCCTGGAAACACTGCTAAAGGAGGTAGTGCTGTTATAATTAGAAATAGTATTCATCACTATGAGGAGTTAAAATATGAAACGGAAGAAATACAAGCAACTGCTGTTATTGTCAAATCCAAAAGTAGTTCTATTTGTATTGCTAGTATTTACTGCCCACCGAAGCACTCAATGAAAGAAAAAGATTATCTCGAGTTCCTCAGTAAATTAGGAAAACGATTTGTACTTGGAGGAGACTTTAATGCAAAAAATGTCCACTGGGGATCCAGATTAACAACGACTAAGGGTGAAGAACTCCTAAAAGCTATCAGAAAATGCAGTTGTGAAGCCCTCTCAACTGGAAAACCAACCTACTGGCCAACTGATCCAAACAAAGTGCCAGATCTGATTGATTTCTTTATAATAAAGAACATATCTGTAAATTATGTACAAGTAGATGAAAGCCACGACTTAAACTCTGATCATTCACCAATACTTCTAACGTTAAGTGAAAAAATCATTCAGAAAGAAAGAAACCCTTTCCTAGTAAATAATTACACTAATTGGGCATGCTTTAGACTATCGCTAGAAGAAAAAATTAACTTAATGGTTCCATTAAAGTCTGAAGAACAATTAGACAAAGAAGTTCACAAATTTGTAAACGATATACAGCAATCAGCTTGGGAAAATACTCCTGAAATTAAAACGAAAATCAAGGGAAACAATTACCCTATGGAAATTAGGGAACTCCTCGCAGCAAAAAGAAGAGCGAGAAGAGTATGGCAACAAACAAGGGCCCCCCAAGATAAAACTCATTTGAACAACCTCACTCAACAATTAAGAAGAGAGATCAAAGAATTGAAAGATGAATCAATCAGCAACTATTTAAGAAAATTAACTAATGATAACAGTACTGATTATTCTCTTTGGAAAGCAACCAAAAGAATCAAAAGACCAATAATGCAGATTCCCCCAATAAAAATAGCAGGTGAGAAATGGGCTAGAAATAATGAAGACAAAGCTCGAGAATTTGCCGAACACCTCGAAAAAATATTCCAGCCACATGAAGACCAAACGTTGGAAGCCGAGATAATAACTGAACAAGCTGTGCAAGAAAGTAAAGAAATCCTACCCACAACACCAAAAGAAGTCATGCGTAAGATAACAGCTAATATGAATACGAAAAAAGCTCCTGGGTACGATCTTATTACTGCAGAAATCTTAAAAGAACTGCCAAGGAAAGCTCTGGTGAAACTCACCAATCTTATAAATGCAGCATTTAGAATTAAATGTGTACCAAGCTTATGGAAAATTGCAGAAGTAATTATGATCCCAAAACCTGGGAAACCACCACACATAACATCGTCTTATAGGCCAATTTCGCTATTGCCAGTCATGTCCAAACACTTTGAGAAGCTTCTGGTAAAAAGATTAAATCCGATAATCGAGAGTAAAAACTTGATCCCAAATCATCAGTTCGGTTTTCGCAACCAACACTCAACAATTGATCAAGTACACAGAATAACCAGTATAATTGAGAAAGCATTAGAGGAGAAAAAAGTCTGTTCAACAGTATTTCTAGACGTTGCACAAGCGTTTGATAGAGTGTGGCATGAAGGACTTAACCACAAGTTAAGGAATCTTCTACCAATGCAATTTGCTAAGATACTAGAATCATACTTGAAAGATAGGTTCTTCAGGATTAAGTTAGATGATACATTTTCTGAATTGAAAGAAATCAATGCAGGAGTTCCACAGGGCAGTGTATTAGGGCCGGTTTTATACCTACTATATACTTATGATCTTCCTACATTAGAAAATAACACAGTGGCAACTTTTGCAGATGATACGGCGATCTTAGCTGTTGGAAAAAGCAACGAAGAATCAACACAGAAGTTACAATCAGCTATAACTCAAATATATAAATGGACAAAAAGATGGAGAATAAAACTAAATGAAGCTAAATCAGTTCACATCAACTTTACAAACAGACGAATCGAACATATTCCGATTACCATAAATCGGGAAATAATACCGCATGCGAACACAGCTAAGTATCTCGGCATGACCCTGGATGCTAAACTACGATGGAAAGCACACGTCAAGAAGAAAAGTGAAGAATTAAGACTTAAATACAGAAAAATGTATTGGCTGATGGGAAGGAACTCTTCTTTATCAACATACAACAAGCTTCTACTTTATAAGCAAATATTGAAACCGATTTGGACTTATGGTATTCAGCTTTGGGGTTGTACCAAACAGAGCAACATAAATATCATCCAAAGATTTCAGAATATGGTATTAAGGAACATCGTTGATGCACCTTGGTATGTTAGGAACAATGACCTTCATAGGGACCTTAAAATGAACCTCATCTTAAATGAAATCCAGGCAAAAGCACGGAGACATGAAGAAAGGCTCCGCCAACATGTGAACATTGAGGCAACTCAGCTCCTAAGCATCACGAATTTAGTTCGCAGACTTAAAAGAACCAAACCTTTTGAGCTGGTGTGATTGTCAGCTTAAGCAGCATTATGCTGATCTAAAATCCACAACAAAGATGTGGTTTACATCAATTTACCAAACACTATGGAATGCCAATGGGAAGAAGCCATAGATTAATTTAAGTTAGTAAATTAAGTCAGAAACAAATTGCTAATTAGTCCAGGAGACTAGATTGTAATTACATAAAATAAATAAATAAAATTTATTTTAAATTAAAAAAAAAAAAAAAAAAAAAAAAAAAATTTGAATAAAAATAAAAATATTATGAGACAAAAACAATTTAGATGAACATGACTTTTGTGTCATACCATTTTAATTTTTGTTCAAATTGGTTAATGAAAAAATTTAAAATAATAAGACAATAATCTAAATTACGGATGGGACGAGCTACATTTCAACAGGATACATTTGCCAGGCAAAGTTGTGCTTTTATAGCAAGGGAAATGAAAATGTTCTCAATATTTTGTTTTTTTTAATAATGCATGAAATATAAATGCTTATAATATAAATATGAGTCAAAATTAAAAATGTTTTCATGTATTTCACGTGTGTGGGTAGTTCAGTATTGTAGTTTTCAAGTGTTTCACATGTGTGGGTAGTTTAGTATTGTAGTACGGTAGTATTATGAATTTATTTTTTATTGTTCCATTCTCTTTATTCTTGAGACAATGATACTCTTTAACAATATGAATACACAAAGCAAAATATAGTATGTATAAGTAAATTCGATTCAAATAGGAATCTTATACTTCGTAGAATCGAAGACGTTCGAGTCATGTTTGGAAATAGCCCCTACTATACGTATTTAACATTTGATATTGGTTTGGTGCTGAGAACTGTTCTGGTTTTCTGCTCATTTTGTTTTTCAGATGTACGTTTTCTGTAGTATAGTCTTTATGTCTTAAGACGTATACACATTTATATAACATTATGTGAATTGTGAATACAATCAAACTTCCATAATTCGAACTTCTATTATTCGAATTTACCTATAAATCGTATTTATATTTTGACAAAAACACCAAAAATATTTTCGTTTTAATTTCTTTATTTCGAATTTTCCCTAAATCGAACAAAATTGATGGCAAGTAGTGATTCAAAATACGGAAGTTTGACTGCATTTGTAAATTTGACAGAAAAATCCTTTTGCGCGACGTGTTGTATTTTGTTTATTTTATTTTTATTTTTATAACATGTTGCAAGGAACCTTAATATTTAATTGCGGGTATGTAAACCAGAAAAACATGACCAAACGTAAAACGTTGTTATCTTGGTTTGTTTTTTAAAATAATTTTTCGAGAAACATGTAATGTCTAGGCAAAATGCTTCATTTTTTTACACTTTTGGTTAAGGCCTGGAAATAAATGTAATCAAATCGTGAGGAGAACTACAACAACAAAATAACTTGTGTTTTTTGTTTTTAAATTGATTTTTTATTAAATTCAGAAGTGGAAGCAGCTGTGTTTGGCACAATATGGTTTGTTTACGTTCTTAAGATTGAAAGAAAGACCAAATATTTATACAGTGAGTCACAGTGAAAATAAACCACTCACAAATGATTATACTGAATAGTAAAGTTATGTTATTTTTCAGTTTCCTTTTCATGTTACATACATACATATACACATGTGGTTTTCCAGTTGTCGCAAAAAAAGACCCCGAGTGAAAAACAAATGACAGAAGCTGTCAATCGTCAGCAAATACGTATTCGTACCAAAAATTAAAAAAAAAACACGTCAATTTTTGTAAATTTCTCGTGTGGCGTTTATATTATATGTGTCAAAATGCATCACACTCAAAAATGAAACCAGCCGAAAACTAGCAAAATTTGTTTTTTATTTTACTGATTTCATATTTCTCGTTCAGTCTATTTCGAAATGTACTCGTGTGCAATTAATTTATTATCAAATGGCTCCGAGAAAGCAAACATCTGTAGATTTGCGGCAAATTGTCATAAATCATTATAAAAATGGAAAATGTCAATACAAAATTGCCGAAATACTTTGCTAAATCATTATAAACAAAGATCCATCTTGCATTGATTCCCGCATGGATTTGTCCACCAAAAATAAAAACAAAACATCACCAAACAAAATGTTCAACGATTTCAACGAATGCTGGTCGGTATGGAAAATAAAACTAAAACCTATGATGAGTGCTCCAATACTTGCAGTTAAAGCGGAGAAGCAATTTGATAAAGTGGCAAACACTGAAACTGTACGTCGAGTCTTTAGAAACAACGGTCTACATTTTAGTCATACGTAAAAAGTCGTTTGTACGAAGAAAAACGTAACCAAACGGATGCAATTTATGTTATAAAGATGGTATTGATCCATTTGTTGATGCAATTTGTTAAAGATTACCAGAATAAGAATTTTGAATTCTGGAAAAACGTTATTTTCAGCGATGAAAGTAAATTTAATATATTTGGAAGTGTGTCCGGGCTGCCGTGGGAAACATGTATTTAGAAAGAAGGGACCTTAGATAAAACGATGTATTTTAATACGTTAAATAATAATTTGAAACTGAATAATACCCGTGGCAGTGGACTGTATTTTAATTTTACCTGGGTTTGATGAATTTAATTTTTGGCTTCGTGTAATTGATGGACCAACAAAAAACTTCGTTCGCAATTAACTTTTTATTAAAACACCTTTCTTTTTCATCTTATTAACATTTATTATTTTTACTATTTTTACCTTTTAGGTGTGTTCACGTTAGCGGATCTTCCAAAAAAGCATTTTTTTTCACAAAATTTTTGTTTCACAAATTATTTACTAATATCATAGCAACATCTGCCCTTTCAGTTTCACAACATTCGTTTTCTTATAATGTTAGTACAAAATTTGTTCAATGTTATCGCATTACTCTATTACATAAATTTCCTCCATTTTTAGATCTGTCAAACTTTTTTTATGTCAACAAAACATTCATAATGGTAGGTTTTATATATTACAAATAGTAATTAATTAATTATAATAAATTTAAACATATGATACATTTTTAGATAACCAAATAACAATTACATGAAGGAAACCAGTTAAGTTGGGCTATAATTATAATCAGATAAGTATAAAATTGGTACATAATAAATAAAATGATTCTTTGTTGCTTGTTTCTTTTCAGGAATCGCCGTAACCCACAAATATATAGAATCCGACACTTGCGATGAATAGGAAATTGGTACATATAATTTGCATAAATTGGATTGCTTCGATCGTCAATCAGCTCTTTTCTTCAGATAAATATTACGTGCTTATTTGGTTTCTCTAAGTAGTGATTCATTGTGTTTTGCTTCGTTGTTAGCTCAGGGCTGATAATCCAGGATATTGTATATCCTCCGCCGCCTTGAATCAATCTGATTGGTTTTCGCTGACACTTCTTCTGGTTAAAATTTTAATTTCTTCATTGAGGTGTATTAGTTGAATCGGACATCGATCATGCTGTGTTATTGTTTTTGTTGTGGTGTAAAGAATATCTGTTGTAGCATAGATTCTTCGGAGCTCGTAGAAATTGTTGCTTCTTTTTTCTACGTATGGGTACCTACAGCCCGGATCGCCGAATTCCGTCGTGTATAAGTATGTATGGAAAAACAACCAGTGGCACTGGTTCTACGGGTTACTAATTTCCATTTGAATTCGATTCTTCACATTATCAAACAGTAGGTATTATTCCTTCTTTTTCAGGGTTGCCTTGCCTTAATAATAGTTGGATATCTTGTATTAATTTGATTCTATTAGCGACTTATATGTTACTAAAAGAATGGCTCCACACTGGAACTAGCTGCATTTATTGTGTGGGTAACGGACATAACTTGTGTATTACCCGTTGAATTTCGCCATCAGCTGTTTTAAGCGTTACCAAACGCACCTTCCCGTCTGCACCGGCATGCAACTTTAGTACCTTACCCAATCGCCAGCTATTTAGTAATGGGTTTTCTTCCTTGATTAATACGATCTGCTCTGCTTGTAAATTGGCTTCATCGTGCTTCCATTTAAATCTTTGTTGCAAGCTATGGATATACTCGCCGTACCATCTCCTCCACATTACTTGGAACATCTTTTGAACAGCCTGCCAATGACTCAGTCGATTGTAGGTTATTTTGGTAACATCAGGATACACTAATAAAACTGGTTGAGTGCCGACTAAATAATGCGCTGGGGTAAGTACGTCATGCAAATCGGGACCATTCGTATAATGGACGATTGTTTAACATGGCTTCTATTTGAACCAGAAGCGTGTAGAGCTCATCATTCGACAAAATTTTCTCACCCGTTACTCTTTGTAAGTGGGTTTTAATTGACTTCACTCCAGCCTCCCAGAGTCCTCCGAAATGTGGTGCTTGCACCGGAATAAAGTGCCAATTTGTTTGGTGTTTCTTCATCACTTGAGACGTCACTTGATCTCCATTTTCTAATACGAATCGATTCAGCTCATCGAATATCCGTTTAGCGCCTCGGAAATTCGATCCATTATCCGAATACACATCAGTACAAGGCCCACGCCTTGCAATGAACCGATCGAATGCAGCTAGAAAGGCTTCGGTGGATAAATCGGTGGTGATCTCTATGTGTAGCGCCTTAGTGCACATGCAGACGAATACACATAGGTAAGTCTTTCGAACTCGTTGACCACGAGCATGGATTAAGACTGTTCGTATTGGCCCAGCAAAATCCACCCCGATGCGTAGAAATGGTTTCACTAGTTCCACTCTTTCTTTAGTTAACATTCCCATCTTTTGACTGGCTGGCTGGGGGTTTTGTTTTATGCACGGAACACAATTACGAAAAATGCCTCTGACTGTACTTCGAATACCTAAAATCCAGTATTTTTTCCGTAGTAAATGCAATAGATAAGATGGACCGCAGTGAAAATTCGTGCTATGTTGTTCGATTATTAATTTCTTAACGATGGGATCGTGTTTTGGTAGAATTATGGGATGGCCTTGCTCATATGGAACTGGTGCATTGCCAATTCGGCCTCCTACTCGTAACATTCCATTTTCATCGATAAATGGATCTAAGGTGACTAATCGGCTCTCTCGCGGGATTCGATTTGCTTGTACTTTATGTAACTCCTCTCCAAAATGCTTAGATTGAATCGCTCGGTAGACCCTTACGGTTGTATGAATGATCTCTTCCCTGCTTAGTCTGTCCTTAACTCCCAGCTTCCTCTTGGTCATGACATCTGCGAAACGATAAATGTATGCAAGCACCATAATGAACTTGCCAAACTTAGAATACCTTTCTTGCAATTGGTAGATAAAATCTACCTCCACGTTTCGCTTGCTTGAGCTGATTACCAAGCATTTACGCGCTTCCATTTCATTTTTAATTTTGGAACGATCAAATCTGGGCCATTCATCTTCGGCACGTAATAAATAATTTGGACCATGCCACCACAATTGATATTTTTTTTAATACGCTGGGAGACAGCCCACGGGTTCCGCAATCGGCGGGATTCAACTCAGACGGAACGTGATGCCAATGGTTTCTGGAAAGTATATTCAATATTTTGCTGGTGCGGTTCGCGACATACGTTTTCCATCTCTGCGGCGTATCAGACAACCAATCTAGGAATATACTTGAATCTGTCCATGCCATCATATTTTCTTTCGAAACCTCCAATATAGCAGCTACTTGTTTCATTAATTTTGCTAGTAATAATGCGCCACAAAGCTCAAGACGAGCAACTGAAACGGTATTAACCGGCGCGACCCTTGTTTTTGCTGTGATTAATGTCCCTGCAGCTATTCCATCTTCTTCGGTACATAAGTAAATGACCGCAGCATATGCCTTTTCGCTGGCGTCCGAAAATCCGTGGATTGTCGTCTTACCATTCGCTGCACTTATCCATCTATTATTCTTGATCGCCTTGATATCGGGTATTTGGTGCCTGATAGTCAACCACTCTTGCTGTACATTTGGCGGTAAGGGTTCATCCCATGTCAATTTCAACAACCATAACTATTGAAACATTATCTTGATCCTTATGATGAACGGTGAAAGTAACCCCAATGGATCAAATATTTTGCTGAATTCAGCTAGCATCCTTCGTTTTGTGAAAAATGGGCGGTCTTCTAATTGGATATGGTAGGTGAAGACATCAGCTGCTGGTAGCCATTGTAACCCCAGCGCTTGTGTTGCTTCGGCTCGACTTAAGTCAATTGGTAATCGAGTATTGGATTCCGCGGCAGCAACAGCCTGTAAAAATTGCTGAGAATTAGATCTCCACTTCCGGAGATTCAAACCGGCGCCTTTGAACAACGAAATCACTTGACGACTCACTCTTACTGCCTCTTCTACAGAGTTTGCTCCGCTCATCAAATCATCCATACACATATGGTCTCGATGGATTGTGCAGCTTCCGGATACTGATTTTGATTAACCTCTGCTATTTCTTGTAACACTCGTGTAGCTAAAAATGATGATGGTGACATACCATATGTCACGGTGTTTAACTCGTATACTTGTATAGGATCTTCGACCTGCCGCATCACGGGGTCTTTAAAGAATCAAGTACCACTACCAAATTAAGATTTGGCGGTACATTTTTTCAATGTCCGCGGTAAAGGCTATACGATGTCTTCTAAAATGCACTAATATATGATATAATGAATTTTGTATCATAGGAACTTCCAATGTGCTATTTAATGACATGCCGGTCGATGTTTGTGCTGAAGCATCGAATACCACTCTTAATTTGGTAGTGGTACTTGATTCTTTAAAGACCCCTTGATGCGGCAGGTAAACAGCAAACTCATTATCTGGATTGGGCACTAGCGTCATATGGTTTAAGTCTCTATAATCGTTCATAAATGATCGGTAGAGCTGGATTTTTATTAAACTTCCTTTCCATCGAAATTAATCTACCCTTGGCGCTTTCATATGAATTTCCTAATAGCTGCTGATCATCCTTAAATGGTAGTCTTACTAGGAATCGGCCAGCTTTATTACGTGTATAATTTTGAATAAAATGTTCCTCACATGGATTAGATACAGGCACCTTCTCCTCATTCCCGATTTCCTCACTATTCCAAAACTTGATTAACGTTTGTTCAATATTTATGTCACAACTCAATGACAGGACTGACGTAACTTGATTGGCTGTGAAGGCTCCAGACATTATCCACCCTAATTGACTGCTCTGTGCCACAACCTTGTTATCCTGTCTTAACTGACCCTCAGACAATAGTGACCAAAAATGATCGATGCCGATCAGAATATCGATACGTGCAACTGTTGGTGGACTTGGATCGGCCAACATCTCCTCGTTTATCAATTTCAAAGTTGACGAATTTACTGTAGAAGGAGCCCTCGTACTAGTTATGTGTGGCGTTATGTAAGCGTTGATGTCGATCTCAAACTCAGATGGAAAGTATGGCTTTAGTTTGAATTGAGTAATACCCCTTGTTTGACCGATATTTTGATACGCTAAGCCTCTTATGGTAATGTTAGCCTCACTTCGAGTTAACCCAAGTATACATAATCTTCAGGTATAAATGAAACTTCAGCGCCAGAATCCAACAATACCCTACAAATCTGCCATTTAAGAACACGATCCAAAATTCGAACAAGTGCCGTGGAATACTGATATGACTGTTTGGGACCTTGTAGCTGTAAGGCCAACTAAAACTGAATCCGTTGCTGTATTTACTGGGTTACCGCTGCTCCCTTGTTCTAGCGTAGTGGTATTGATGGATGCATTTGCTGGCGTGACCTGACTTGACTGCATACTGCGGCATGGTTCATGAACCAATGAATGGTGTCTTCGTTGACAATGCTGGCATCTTCTATACGAACGAAACTCTCTCACCGTATGCTTGAGGCCGAAGCAATTGAAGCATCGTTTCTCATCTCGTATGAATTCACGTCGTTTCTCAATCGACATCCCTTCAAATTTAGGGCACAATAAGATGCTCACCTGTCTTACAACATGGGCAACTATATACGATCGCCGTTAGAGCCTTCTTATGTGGTTTCGTGATAGCTATGGTATTGGAATTCTTAGGCCTCTCATCCACCTTATTTTGATATTCAAGGGCATCCGCTCGATTTGTAACGAATTTGAAGAACGCCTCTAACCTCGGAAAATCACTTTCGACTGATTGCTGCATCCACAATGTGCGTGTAACCTCATCTAGTTTGGTAACTAATAAGTACAGTAACCAAACATCACGACCATTTGCTTCCTTCCCCAAACCTTGTAACGCTCTAACTACTTCATCTGACATGCCATGCATTTGCCTTAAATTTTTAGTGGTTGCCTTGGAAATAACCGGTTGATTTAGAAACATCTGAATGAATTTATTTACGATGTGGCGCTTTCGATCGTACCTTTCCTTCAATTTGTTCAATGCCAAAATATAATTTGTTTCCGTTATGTCCATATGTTTTATCAAACGCGCAGGCTCATCACCAAGTCCATTCACCAGAAATTGATATTTTTGGACAGGATGTAAATTTGTGCTATTGTGAATGGTGGTTGGTAAATAGCTGGTAAAATGTCTGCCACTCCGTATAATCCCCGTTAAATTTCGGCACCCGCAGACCAGGTAACTTTACGTCTGGTGCTGAGTTTAGTTGAACCGCGGATGTCTCATTAAATGACGCGTCCATAGCTCCCACGGTAATGGACAACTTCCGTTCCCATTCGCTCAGCCCGGCTAACACTTCATAATATCCCTCTTCCATGACCGCATGTTGGGATTAATCCTCCTTATTAATCGTAAATATTTTTTCTTCTACGTCCACAAATTCTAGTAATAATTGTTCGCTACATTTAATTCTCACTTGAATTTCATCCAATTTTGTGGTATCCGTCGTTAAATTTCCAATGTAAGTTTTAATCCTGGTGAAACTGCGTTTTATACTTGATCTTTTTCGATTTAATATCTCAATGGGGTAGCCATAGTTCAATTCAATAAATTGTACTGGTCACATACACTCATTTGAGTACAATTAATTTCGCGCGGCGCGTGGCACGTGATATTAGGTTACAACAAGATGGCTATCAACTGGAACTTGACTAGTAGCTTTTGTACAGTTACACTTTTCACTAAATCACCTTTAATTAACTTAACGCGAACACAATAACGAATGACGACACTAACTTTATTTTATAATTAAAGTTCACAAGCCTTTGGTTACAATTGCAATTATTTAGCACGATGCACATACACTATTAAATTCGACTGCTTTTCTTTATTTCGAAATTACAATTCATCAAAATGGCGTTGACGTATCCGGCTCGAAGGACCATGAATAATACCCGTGGCAGTGGACTGTATTTTAATTTTACCTGGGTTTGATGAATTTAATTTTTGGCTTCGTGTAATTGATGGACCAACAAAAAACTTGCTTGTGTGCGTCGTATCGTTCGCAATTAACTTTTTATTAAAACACCTTTCTTTTTTATCTTATTAACATTTATTATTTTTACTATTTTTACCTTTTAGGTGTGTTCACGTTAGCGGATCTTCCAAAAAAGCATTTATTTTCATACAAAATTTTTGTTTCACAAATTATTTACTAATACCATAGTGACATCTGCCCTTTCAGATTCACAACATTCGTTTTCCTATAATGTTAGTATACAATTTGTTCAATGTTATCGCATTACTCTATTACATAAATTTCCTCCATTTTTAGATCTGTCAAACTTTTTTATGTCAACAAAACATTCATAATGGTAAGTTTTATATAATACAAATAGTAATTAATTAATTATAATAAATTTAAACATATGATACATTTTTAGATAACCAAATAACAATTACATGAAGGAAAATGTAATTGTTATTTGGTTATCTAAAAATGTATCATATGTTTAAATTTATTATAATTAATTAATTACTATTTGTATTATATAAAACTTACCATTATGAATGTTTTGTTGACATAAAAAAAGTTTGACAGGTCTAAAAATGGAGGAAATTTATGTAATAGAGTAATGCGATAACATTGAACAAATTTTATACTAACATTATAGGAAAACGAATGTTGTGAATCTGAAAGGGCAGATGTCACTATGGTATTAGTAAATAATTTGTGAAACAAAAATCTTGTATGAAAATAAATGCTTTTTTGGAATATATATATGTGCAAATTTAATTTGGTCCGTATTTAATTAATAAATTTAATGTTTTAATACATTTTTTGCTATAAACTGGTATAAGGCTGCTTAAAGTTGTGGAAGCTTATAATAACTAATTAATTAATCTAAGTAAAGCTGGATTTAACTAAAATTTTAATTTTAATACTTATAATATAACATAACCTCAATTAACTATGGGCGAGAAATGTGCAGTTTGTAATAAAAAAGAAGTTGATCCTAAGTCTTCTATGCATAGGCAAAGTTGGCTGAATTGTAATGGCTGTTTGAAGTGGTTTCATTCGGAATGTGTCGATGCCAAAACGGATGTGGAATTTGAACATCTTAAATCAAAAGCTAAATGGTTTTGTCCACGTTGCATTGCGGACAGTAACCTCACTAGAATTCTGGCTGGCATTTTATGTCTACTTATCTTAAGTACTTAAAGAATAAACCATTATGAATAACATGTATTGATGACAAATTTCAAAAATCGAGGATATACATCAATGAATATCTGTCTAAGGAAGCCAAGGACATTCTAGTTAAAAATGATCAAAGCTAAAGATGCTGAAGTTAAGAAGGATAAACTAGGGAATAAGGATGATATTGAGGATTGGGTGTCAAAGCAATTGAATGCGATGTGGCCGAAAATTACTAGTTACTGCGATAATGCCATAACTGATGTGAAGGCGAGTTTGTCATCTGAAACATCGAAATTGGTTCGAGTTTGGTTTTTCTTGAGAAGCAATTCGAGCTTTATAAAAGGCGGGTCAACATGTCGGGTCATACGGTCAACATTTATGATCACCTTTTTTTGACAAATATTGCTGTTGAGGTGGGTGTACATAACTTTAATGCTGACGATATTAAGGATGTTTTTAGGATACATAGAAAGAATGGTGGAGGTTCGTCAGTTAAAAAGGTTAGCTTCTTCAAGCAGTTGAAGAGGAATCATTTTATGTCTACTTATCTTAAGTACTTAAAGAATAAACCATTATGGATAACTTGTATTGATGACAAATTTCCAAAATCGAGGATATACATCAATGAATATCTGTCTAAGGAAGCCAAGGACATTCTAGTTAAAGCGAAGTTGATGAAAACAGCGGGAACGGTATCAAATGTGGTTATAAGAAGAGGTATGGTAGCTATTATTGCGGTAGCTAATGATAGACCGAAAATTGTGCGATC
Source organism: Tipula vernalis (assembly GCA_958295665.1). NCBI lineage: Eukaryota > Metazoa > Arthropoda > Insecta > Diptera > Tipulidae > Tipula > Tipula vernalis. The sequence goes on along the minus strand of OY282559.1, from coordinate 207,415,013 downwards.
TGCAGAAGGATTGGTTCAATTTAAAAAATAATGGTTTAGATGGTTGATTCAGTTGAACATTTAGTTATTGGTTAATACATATCTTGTACAGTATGTGCATGATTAGTTTATATATTTTGTTCTTATAGCCTTATCTTTGAGTACATTTAGTGCATGATTAGTGCATGATTAGCATAAATTTTGTTCTTAGCCTTATTCAGTTTAGTTATTAAATATATATTGTAAACTTTTGAATTTAGTTATTAAGTTAATCTTAAATGTAGTAGTTGATAGTTTTACAGTCTTCAGATTTTATAGTTTATCTTATATATTTTTCCTTATTTTCTTTGCCTATTGTTTTTTCATGCATTGTATCCTGGCTTGTCATTGTGGTTGTGATTATGAGCTTTTTTATTAGTTTATCTAGCATTTCCCCGTTAGCGATAAATTGCTTGAAAGTATCTCATATTAATGCGCGTAGTGTTTCGGCGAATATTGATAAATTTAGAATGGAATTTAAGCACATTTCCCATCATATTATTGGAGTGTCTGAATCAAATCTTAAATCATCGCATACTTTTAAAAATGTTGAAATAGATGGGTATAAGTTGCTCAGGAATGATAGAGTGGGAAGAAGAGGTGGTGGAGTTGCGTTCTATGTACGTAGTGACTTTTTTAAATATTATCATGTGAAGATACATTTAAAGGGTTCTTCTGAGACTTTAGAGTATCTAACAATTGAATTTAGTATTAATTCTTTAAAAATAGTTGTTTGTGTTGCTTATATGCATGTTCGGGACCTTCCTCTTAATGAATTGAGTGAGCTGTTGTCTAATTTAGTTGTGGATTTTGATAAGGTTATTTTGGTGGGTGACCTTAATATTGATTTTTTAGAGAAGGTTGAAAGCCGTGAATTAAGAAATATCTTTGATACAATTAATTTGCATACAACGCAAACTCAACCAACAAGAGTTTGTGATACTACTGAAAGACTTCTGGATTACATTGTTTCTAACACCCAATTAGAAACATCTAATTTTCATCAGTCACCCTTCACTGATCATGATCTTATATCAATTGACTTTAACATACCGGTTCAATTCAATGATGAGATTAAGTTTGTGCGCAACTATGATAATATGGATGTTCCCAGCCTTCATTGTGATATACTTAATGTTGATTGAACTGAATTGAGTAGAATTGATACAATTAATGGGAAGTTTGAGTTTTTATATGATAAAATCTCGACATGGCTGCATCAGTATGCTCCCTTTAAAATGATTAAGAAAAAACTCAAGCCTATTCCATGGTTTAGCTATGCTGTTAAAAATAAAAAACAACTTGTTGATATGGCTAAAAATGTATGGAAACGATCTTGGGGGGAATTATGTCCTGCAATGTCTACTTGATTTCAGTAAAGCTTTTAACTGTATATCATTCGTTAAATTTTGTTATAAATTGAGAAACTGCTTCAGTTTTTCATCTAATGCGTCGGAATTAATGTTATCTTATTTAACTGATCGCTTTCAATTTGTTGAAGTTAATGGAGTTAAATCTAGTTATTTGCCTCTGCCTACTGGTGTCCCCCAGGGATCTATTATGGGGCCCTTAATATTTGCAATGTATATAAACGATATTGGAAGTTCTATTCGACACTCTCACTATCATTTGTTTGCGGATGATCTTCAAATTTTTAGTGAAATTGAGATTGATAATTGTGATAGAATGGTAGCTACTAATGAAGTAATTGCATATATGAACAGGGATATTAATAATATTATTGAGTGGTCGGTGGAGAATCAATTGTTATTAAATTCGAAAAAGTCCCAGGTGATTACGTTTTACCAGAAGCGTAATCCTTTTACTTATGACGTGGACTTAACTTGTGTTAGAGTTGGTAATGACAATATACCTTTTAGTGAATCAGTAAGGAATTTGGGTGTGACCTTGGATAAACACTTGGATTGGAATGTGCATGTGAATTCTATTATGCAGAAAATGTTCAATGGGCTGCGAATGTTTTCGCGTAACTCTGCATTTACTCCAATCAAGGTCAGGATGCTGTTAGCTAGATCTTTAATTCTTAGTAATCTGTTTTATTGTGATGTAGTGTTTTCCGAATTAAGTTTTTGCTTATTTACCAAAATTAAAAGAGTGTATAATTCATGCCTAAGATACATTTTTGGATTAAAACGCAGGGATCGATTGACACCTTACTATAATAAGATTTTTGGATGCTCTTTGGATAATTATTTTGATCTTAGAATTCTAGTTTTAATGTACAAAATTATTACAACTCGTCAACCTCAATATCTGTATGATAAGCTTGTATTTGCTCAGTCATTACGGACACAAAACATAATATTACCAAACACTCGTACTAATTATATGAAAGGGTCATTTATAAGGAGAGATGCTAGGCTATGGAATACTATTCCAACACATACTAAATGTTTAACACGTTTGGACAGGTTTAGGGTGGAATGCGTGAATTATCTTAATAATCTATAGCTGTATGTAATTATTGGTTTACAGTTACTTATAATTAGTTATAAATCTGAAGACTTAGTTTTAGTTTTATTTTATTTTTATCTCTTCATATTTTTTATATAATTTTTCTTCTTTTACTGATCTGTGGTAAAAACTAATGTAGATTAAGTGGATTTGTTGCTGTTTATACATGTTATTTCACTTTGTTATTGCGTAAAATGACCTAGTTGTCATGTTGTATTAAAAACGGAATAAAATAAATAAATAAACAACTAGAATTCCTTAAAACAGCAACTCAAGAAGATCGGGTGAAAATTTGTTCCTACTACACAGACGGTACGATCAATGCCTGCAAGATCAAAATCAGTTAAAAAAACAAAAGACTTCCTACCAAATATTAATTTTGCAATAATAATTATTTAAATTGAATTTTACGTGAAAGTTTCAAGCGCAATTATTCAGTGGAGGATTTTCATTGTGATACTAAACTTGAACAATATTTATATTGGTTTAACTTATTAATTTCATCATTCCTTATTGAATTAGAAACAAATTATTTATTTCGGCTTTTTGGCTTATTTTGAATTTAAATACACTCCTCCTGGACAAAATTAACGCATATTTTTTTTTTTTTTTTTTGTAATAAAAAAAAAATCCGCTGGTCAATTTCAGTGGAAGTGGTATCAAATGATCCCAAAGTTATATTTTTCTCAAAAGAGGTACAAATGTGGCGTTATGGAATTATAGCAGCTATTTTTCATTGCAAAATGTTAAAATGTTTCGAACTACTTTTTTTTAATTTTCAAAAGCGGTTTATAAACATTAAAATTAGCTTTATTACAATTTGGTTTGATTAATTTAGTAATAAGTATTTTCTCCCCGTGCACTTATTACAGCTTCCATCCTTCTGGGCATACTAAGTAGAAGGCTTTGTATCATTTCTTGCGGGATGAGATTCCACCCTTCTTCCGCTGCAACTTTCACCTGTGCTAACGAATCTGGTGCGGGATTTCTAGCTCTAATGCGGCGTTTTAGAATGTCCCATACGTGTTCGATCTGATTAAGATCGGGACTCATTGGTGGCCACTTAATATCGATATCTTGGAGATATTGTTGTACCGTTGCACTACGTGGACTGGAGCGTTATCATGCATTAACACAAAACTGTCATAACCTATGAAGCCCACATATGGCAAAACGTGATCGTCAAGAATGTTCCGAACATACCAGTCTGCATTCATCGTCAAACCAATCTCCACCAGCTCCATACGGCCCACCCAACTGACTCCACCCCCAAAACATTATTGAACCTCCACCAAACCTTACAGTTTGCACCATGTTACATGGTGCGTAGCGTTCTCCAGTATACAAGGTTACGTCCATCTGGTTTCCATAATTGGATTCTGGTCTCATCTGAAAAGAGAACAGTGGCCCATTGATCAGTTCCCCAATTTGCATGAGTATGAGCAAATTCTAAATGGCTGTAGGGGTCTGTTAGGTTCGCTTCTTTTAATCTTCGTTTAATTGTTCTGGCACTAACATTCACTTGGCGCGCACTAAGTAACTCATTATTTAGTTGAGTAGAAGTACGCTTTCGATCACGTAAACGAATTAATTTTTAAAAATCGGTCGTCATGCTCGGTTGTGCACCTTTCACGTCCTTGTCCGGGCTTTCTTTTTTACTCTCCGGTCTCACGATATCGCTTAAGTATTCGTGAAACCGAAGACTGGTTCACTCCTAATTTTCGTGCGATTTGTACTTGAGTATAATCTTCCTGATACAACTTGACGACTTTAACCGCCTCCAGCTCACGAAAGGATGCTATATTACAATGGATCTTATTTTAGGTGTTTGCTTTAGTACACATTTACAAGAACTAATGGTACTGCATTTACAAATAATTGATATGCAATGGAACAAAAGCCGATCGTTGCATTGGATTTCGAACAGAATGCACTTTTGATGAAGCATTTTTGAAAATTTTAATTGATTGGCTTGCAGTAGAATTTATTCAAGGTGGTTTATGATAAAAATATAAATGTGCTATCATTTGACACTTGTAGTATTAAAATTTACCAGCGGGATTTTTGTTTATTACAAAAAAAAAAATATGCGGTGGTTGGCAAGAGTTCGACGAAGAGGATAGACGTGTTTTTTCTATCCTCTTCAAAAATTTAATTGAATTTAATTTTCTTTTCTTTTTATTTTCTGTTTCTTATGTACTAATATGTATATACTTTATATACATATGCATATACATTTTAATTTTAAATTTAATTCTAATTAAATTCAAGTTTAGTGTAATAATTATCAAAGTGTAGTGAAAATAATTAAAGTGTAATTTTGGAAAATGCAATCCACCGGGATGCGTTTGTCAGGCAATGTTTTTATTTTTGTAGATAGAAAAATAAAAAGTGCATGATTTGGTATTTTGTGTGGTTGTATTGTACATAAAATCAAATTTCAATTTTTAATTACTAAAGTCTAATAATTCGATAGTATTGAAATAGATTTTAAGTTAAATAGAAATACGGCGTAGTAAATTTTATATTAGATTTTATTTTTACGCAAACTTATTTGTATTCTTATGTTTGATTTTGGGTACAATCAAATCGACACTAATACATACTTAAAATATGGTATATAACAGGGCCAACAATATGTTTCTGTACCTGTCTCGTTTGCTCTTCGCGCGGATTCTGTGAAGGAAATGTAATATGTGTGTTGTTGGTTTTTGTATTATAATGTACAAACAACAACAAAAAGGAGAATCTTTTTCATTGGTTTTGATATAGTCGTCACAAATAGTTTACTGTAACTTGATACATAAATCAGGTATGTGTGTATGCGCTATAAGGTCTCCTGCAACTGCAACGCACATGAAAGATGGTAGAAAATATTTACCGTCAATGTGTGTTTGTGGTTTTAGTATATAAGATTTTGTTACTTGTATGCGGGGGTTGTTTATCTCATTATGTTTCTCTGTATTCATGTAACAACTATGGTATTCTTGAAATCATGTATTATATGAACACAATGAGATTTTGTATATTCGACTCAAACAGGATTCTAATACCTTATATAATCGAATGGGTTTGAGTCGAATTGGAATTGGGAGCCGTCTTATACATTTCATTTAGAATGGTTTATTTAGGTAATATTAATAATTTTTTACAGGTATTACAAACTGCATCAAATTGATTTTAAATTGATTTTAATTTAATTAATATTATAAATTATAAGTTGACTAAATATATAAATAAAATGCGTATTTGGAAATGTTGGTTTAAGTTGAGCTAAGATTTGATTGACACAAAATGATGTGTTCATTTATGTGGTGGATTAGTAGATAAGAGAATGTTATTTGTATTTTGGTGTTGTTGTTTGCTCTATGAGTTTTTAAAGGAACAAATATGGTGGGCTAGATAAAATGAATATATGTACATGCTCAATGAAGTTGTAGTGTATTCGACTCAAATAGGATTGGAAATTGAATTGGAATCCGTCTTGTACAATACATTGACAATGGTTTATTTAGTTAGGATTAATAATTTTTTACAGGGTATTACAAAGTACAAACTACATTAAATAGATTTTTAAATTATTTTAATTAATACTATAAAATTATAAATTAACTAAATATATAAATAAAATGCTAATTTGGAAATGATGATTGGAGTTGAGTTAAGATTTGGTTTGCAATTTATAATGACGTTATCATTTATGGGTGCAAAATTTAGATTAAATGAAGGTCAACAAAGTAGAATTATGCAAAAACTCTTCGGAAGGCTAAATGTCAATTTTACTGATATGATACACAGATAAAATTTGTAAGAAAATAATGTTTAAGGTTCCTTTCACGGTTTTATGATTTTACTTACTTTGCATGCTTGACTTTACAGGTAATATATCTTTAAACAGAGTTGAAGTTTTGTGAAGTTGATAAGTAATAAATTTCGTAGATATTGATTTCTGTTTAGCTAAATTAGGTCAACAAGAATATAAGGGATTTACTGAAATTTAGATGGCGGGTTTTCTCACACAATCGACAGAATTACGTACGAGGGCGAATCAAAATGTCTTACAATATCATATGAAAAAAAAGAGTGAGTGCACAGCAATATTTTTATTTTTCGACGTAATCTCCTATAAGGTTTATACATTTGTTACATAATCAATTAACTTGTCTAAGCCCTCTTAAAAAAAGTTTTCTTTTGCTCCATAAAATATTCATTTACAACAGACTGTACTTCAGAATCACTGGAAAATTTCCGGCCCCTTGATTTTTTTTTCAAATTAGGAAACAGAAAGTAGTCACTCGGTGCCAAGTCTGGACTGTATGGTGGATGCGGAATTTCTACGAAGCCGCAGTCCTTTAATGCAGCTTGAGCAACTTTAGCCTTGTGCACTGGTGCATTGTCGTGAAGAAGTAAGGTTTTTTTCTAACTTTCTTTGACCGTTTTTCCCGGATCGCTTTTCGCAAAACCTCTGCGTAATAGATGCCTGTGATTGTGGTTTTCGGTGGAATATAATCAATCATCAACCCTGCAGCATCCCAAAAAATTGTTGCCAAAACCTTACCAGCAGACGGTTAAGTTTTGAATTTCTTTGGTGGTGGTTCACCACGTTTAATCCATTGCATCGATTCTTGTTTGGATTCCGGATCCCAATGATAAATCCATGTTTCATCGCCTGTTATTATGTTATCCAAGAAGTTTTCTGGATCTTCTTCATACATTTCTAAAATCGCCTTTGAAGATTGAACACGAATTTTCTTTTGTTGTGCAGTCAACAAACGGGAACCCATCGCGCACTTACTTTTGACATGTGAAGGTGGTCATGTAATATGGTATAAGTGGTACCATATGAAAAGGAAAGTCTTCACGCAAACCGCGCAACAGAAATACGGCGGTCCTCTAATACAATTGATTCTGCCAAAAGTATGTTTTCATGGCTAATAGCAACTGCGGGACGACCCGGGCGGTTGCCGTCTTCTAATGACTCCCGACCACTTTCGAACAATTTTACCCACCTTGTTACTGTGGAATATGATGGTGCAAATTCGCCGTAAACTTTTGATATGTAATTGAATATATAAATTGCATTGCGTCCATCTTTACAGAAAAATTTAATAACGGCACGATATTCAATTTCATTCATTTTAGAATTTTTTTCAAAACACGGGCTACTAAATTGAAGAAAACAAACGAACTGTAAAATTTACATCGAATTTTGTTTCTATAAGTTTCACCGCGATAAAATTTTTTTTAAAAAAATATATAGTTGTCTCATTCACTCTTTTTTCCATATGATATTGCAAGACATTTTGATTCACCCTCGTATATGGCACATCGATACATTTTTAAGAAAGTAATGTTTAAGTTTCATAACAAGGATTTATTATTTTAATTACTTTGCATGCTTGATTTTGCAGGGTTTTATCTAGGATAAGGGAAAGTGCCTTTTTATATGATATTGTAAACTTCATTGCATTGCAAAAGTTTTTTGGATCTGTTTAATTTAATTATATCAAAGGGGCATAGTTTGTTCAAGTATTTTAGTCTGATGGAGTAGTTGATATAAATTACACTTAATTATATATAGGTAAGTATTGACCGTCTTTAAGATGCAGAAATACTGTTGAATTCTCGCGCAACATCCAGAGGCTCCAAGCATCCAACAGTTATGTAGCGTAGAAATTATATTGTCTTGTGATATCTGTTTTATTTAACATTATCTAATTTATATAAGTGAATTTCTATTAATTAAATAGTAAAGAAAGTTAGTTTTAAGAAATACCTGGGAAACCCTATTTGAGTTTTATTAGTAAATATCATATATGGGTACATGAAGTACTTAACTAAATTATTGATATTCTAGACTGTTTTGCGTAGTATCATGATTAATGTTTGAATTATATATACTTTTATAAATAAATAATTAATCTCAAAATTATTAATTTCCTGTTTTAGATCTGTAGGAAACTGCAGAGTAGTTTAAACTCAATAGTATGGTTAAATATATATTTTCAACTTTTATATTAAATCTAGTTGGTAGTTGGTGTCTAGTAAAGGTAACTAATGAAACATGTGTTGTGAATTTAAATTATAACTTAGCAATTTAAAAATTGTTAATCAATCTTTTAGAATCTTTTAGAATTTTTAGCTCAGAAGTAGAAAAGTTTACATATGCAATTTCATAAAATATTAATTTTTGTAATACTCGTATGTAATATATTGTGTTTTGCTCATTAAGATATATTAATTAATTTAGCTTAAAGAATATTTAATGGTTCCTCTTCATTAAGTTGCTAATAAATAAAGAATTCAATTTTCAGAATATAACGGGTTCTGGAATTAATCATTGTCGGGATTAAATTAATCATTGATATTCTAGATTTTTGCGTCGTAACATGATCAATGTTTAAATTATATTATATACTTATATTAATAATTATCTTCAACATTATTAATTTCCTTTTCTACATCTGTAGGAAATTGCCGATTGGTTTAAATTTAATTTTATGGTTAAGTATATATTTTCATCTTGTTATTTTTTAATTTAGTTGTAGTAGGTAAAAATTAATTAACGATCTACAGGTTAAAGGTAACTAATGAAACAAGCGCCGTGAACTTAAATCGTAACTTAGCAATTTAAATTTTTAACGTTCTTTTGAATTTTTAGCTTAGAGGTAAAAGCCTACACATGCAATTTATAAAATGTTAATGTTGTAATACTTGTATGTAATTTATTGTGTTTTGCTCTTAAACATACATATATTATTTAATTTAGTTTAAAGAATATTTAAAGGTTTCTCTTCCTTAATTTGCTAATAAATAATTCAATTTTTCAGGAGATAACATAGTTTCAGAATCGATCATTAATATGAGTATTGATTAATCCTGAATTTCAGAATTAAATTTTAGTTTGGTGATTTATTTATTAATTTGGATTGGTTTTCAGAGTTGCCTGGGAAGTTGTATATTAATTTTATTTGTTGATTCTTGATTTACTTACTGTACCGATCTGAATTATTAATGATGCGAGGTTGTTGTGTTACTGTAACATTATCATTTTAAAGTATTTTTATAAATTTTATAAAATTATTGAATTTTAAGTATTTATTCTCTTTTCCTGATCGATAGAAATTTATGATCAGTTTTAAGTAAAATTTTATGTCTAAATGATTTTTAACATTTATTTTAATTCTTGTTGCAGTACGTAATAATTAATTAATTAGATATTGAAAGACCATGAAAAGGAAATAAGTGCTGTCATTGTAATCATAGTTTAGTAATTTTAATTTTTCTTAAATATTTTATTAGGTAAATTAATGTAAGGCGGAAAGGAGGGAAATTACAACACTAATAATTTAATAATTTGTTAAGTCCTGATTTAGATTAAGGGAGTCTTGAGTATCGGGCCCTGGATCCCAGAGAAATGATCATCTAATAATGTAGTTAGATTGTGCTGTCTTGTGCTAACCTATTTACTATATATTGTACTAATAATTTACTAACAATCGATCGCATAGGTGTCGGTAAATGGGTCGAGTCTGTACCAACTAATTAATCCTATCCTATCCTTCAGTTTTGTTATATGTGTACGGGTGTACGGCATGAGCCCGGAAGTCCGAGAGATCCTGCTATAATGCTTGGTCGTACACTCACAACCAATTAATTCTTTTAGAATTTTTTAGCTTAGAATTGAGAAAGTCTTCATATGCAATTTCATAAAATGTTCATTTTGTAATACTCATATGTAATATATTGTGTTTTGCTCATTAATATATATTAATTAATTTAGTTTAAAGAATATTTAAAGGTTTCCCCTCCTTAATTTGCTACTAAATGATTCAATTTTCAGAATATAACAGAATTAATCATTACTATGGGATTAAAATTAATCCTTACTTATATTGGTTATGTTAATTTGATATATGCCAAAGTTAATTTCATATCAGCATTCTCGCTCGGCATCCAGAAACTCCAAGCATCCAGCAGTTATGTAGCGCAGAAATTGTATTGTCTCGTGATAACTGTTTTATTTTATTTATCACTAACTAATTTATCTAAGTTAATTTCTATTAATTAAGTAGTAAAGCAATTTAATTTTCAGAGATATCTGGGAAATTCTATTTGAGTTTTATTGGTAAATATCATTTATAGGTACATGTAGTACTTAACTAAATTATTGATATTCTAGACTTTTTAAGTCGTAACATGATCAATGTTTAAATTATATTATATACTTTTATAAATAATTAACTTTATCATTATTAATTTAATTTTTTCTAGATCTAAAGGAAATTGCCGATTAGTTTAAATTTAATTTTATGGTTTAACACATTTTTTCAACTTTTAGTTTTAAATCTAGTTGCAGTAGGTAAACAATTAATTAACTATCTACAGGATAACGGTAACTAATGAAACAAGCGCTGTGAATTTAAATTGTAACTCAGCAATTTAACAATTTTTAAACATTCTTTTAGAATTTTTTAGCTTAGAATTGGGAAAGTCTACATATGCAATTTTATAAAATGTTAATTTTTGTAATACTCATATGTAATATATTATGTTTTGCTCATTAATGTATATTAATTAATTTAGTTTAAAGAATATTTATTATTTCTTTTCCTTAATTTGCTAATAAATAATTCAATTTTCAGAATATAACATAGTTCCAGAATTAATCATTATTATGGGATTAAAATTAATCCTGAATTTCAGAATTAAATTTTACTTTGGTATTATGGTGATTTATTAATTAAAATTAGTTTTCAGTGTTGCCTGGGAATTTGTATATTAATTTTATTTGTTGATTCTTGATATACTTATAGTACCTAACTGAATTAATGATGATTTTAGGCTGTTGTGGTGCTGTAACTTTTGCTGTAAATTTTTAAATTATTTACTATAAATTTTATAAAATAATTGAATTTTTAATTATTTATTCTCTTTTTCTTGATCGGTAGGAAATTTATGATTAGTTTTAAGTTTAAATGTTTAAAATGGTTTTTAACGTTTATTTTAATTCTTGTTGCAGTATGTAATAATTAATTAATTAGATATAGAAGGACCAAGAAAATAAAATAAGCGCTGTTTTTGTAATCTTAGCTTAGTAATTTTAAATTTTTCTTAAATATTTTATCAGGTAAACAACATTAATAATTTTTTAAGTCCTGATTTAGATTAGGGAGTCCTGAGTATCGGGCCCTGGATTCCAGAGAAAGGATCATCTAATAATGTAGTTAGATTGTGCTGTCTTGTGCTAACTTATTTACTATATATTGTTCCAATAATTTACTAACTATCGATCGCATTGGTGTCTGTAACCGGGTCGAGTCTGTCCCTACTAATAATCCTATCCTATCCTTCGGTTTTGTTATGTGTATACGGGTGTACGGTGTATGCCCGGGAGTCCGGGAGTCTTGCTATAATGCTTGGCCGTACACTCTCAATCATCAATCAATTACAAAAAAAATAAGCGTTAATTTTGTCCAGGAGTGTATGTTTATTTATTCATTTTTTTACAAAAATAAAGAGTGAACCATTTTCACTGTAACTCACTGTATATATATATATATATATATATATATATATATATATATATATATATATCGCTCACTTGCTGCAATAGTGACATATCTCAAAATTGATATTTTTAAATTATTGGACTATGAGGGACCACGCAGCCGTTATTAAAGGTGATGTAGTATTTTTTCTACTGTTATATTCTATTATATCTCTAAATTGTATCTCTATACAAATTTAAATTATTCTTGAACATTTTTATAATTTAAAATTTTAAAATACAAATTGTGTCCTGAATAAAAGTAATTTTTGAGTTATGTCACTATTGCAGCAAGTGAGCGATATATATATATATATATATATATATATATATATATATATATATATATATATATATATATATATATATATACAGGGTGTCCGGGTTTGGGATGCTGATCCGTCATGGGGTGATTCCTTGGTTCATTCTGAGAAACAAGTCGTATGTAGAGGGGGGATCCATTTTTGATATCCTTTGAGATACAGGGTGTTTAAAAAATTTAGTTCAGAAAAAAAATAAACACCCAAATATTAAACTGTAACTTCCAAAATATTTATCGGAGAGCAACCAACTTAGTATTATTTGGTTGGTAATCGTATAGGCTATTATTAAGGTTTAAGTGGTTATCTTGTATCGGCATCCGTTTGAGAGCTATGGTGATTTAAAGTAAAAAAAAAAAATATTTGTTTTTTATAAAATCGAGTTTTTCTCAAAAAAAAACCGTTATAATTTTTCCTTTTGTTTATTTAATTTTAATTTGTCATGATCTCCTCTACAATCCCCCAATACATTACTTGTACCCACGTGCCATAGTTTTCTTCCTATTCCGTTTATTCTCAATCTAATTAAGAGATGTTATAGTGTTAATATTTTACCAATTTTATTTTGATCTGTAAAACAGTAGGCGATGATTATCAACTCATTTGTTTAAATGTTGAAAAAACAAAAACTAAATATTTTCAGATTCAGTCATTAGTTTCGAGATATTATCTAGTGTTGTATCAGTGTTGTGAATCAAAATTTTAATTAATTTAATAAAATTAATATTATAATGGCACAGTTCTCAGGTGAGGAGTACATTGATATCCATTTTGTTTACGGATTTTGCGATGGTAATGCAGCACGAGCTCGCAATGAATATCAACTCAGATTTCCAACACGTCGCATTCCTGACGCAAGAGTATTTATAAATATTCATAGGAGACTGCCAAATATCGTAACAAGATCGAATACCCGGGCGGAGCCCCATTCAGTCTCACCAAACCATTTGGATGTCGACGAAGGTATAATCCGTAATGTAACAGCAAATCCTTCTATTAGCATAAGGAGGCTCGCTTTATAATTAAACGTCTCTCGCTATCGAATTCATCAAGTATTGCACAAGGAGAATCTTCATCCATACCATACAATACCCGTTCAACAACTATTACCCGTTAGTGATCGCACTACAAGATTGGAGTTTTGTAATTTGTTGATGGAAAGGAATTTGGACAATGCAAGTTTTGTGAAACGTATCCTATGGACGGATGAATCTCAATTCACAAAAGATGGCATAACAAACTTTCACAATCTACACACGTGGGCTGCTGAAAATCCTCATTCGAAAAAACAAATATCATTTCAGCACCGATTCAGTGTAAACGTATGGGCTGGTGTAATTGGCCATAAATTAATTGGACCATTCATATTACCACCTAGATTAAATAGTGAACGTTATTTATAATTTTTACAAAACGGTTTGCCACTCCTTTTTGATGATGTTCCCCATTTTAACTAGATTCTCGCATACATACCAACATGATGGTATACCTTGTCACTACCATAATAATGTTAGGAATTTTTTTAACGAAAATTATCCAAATAATTGGATTGGAAGAAATGGTCCAATTCATTGGCCTGCAAGATCCCCCGATCTTACGGTATTGAATTTTTATGTATGGGGAAGGAAGAAGGCGCTTGTATACTCCAAAGAAATTGAAACAAAAGAAGAACTTATACAACGAATACACACAGCAGCACAACAGATAAGGGAAGAATTACCAAGAATTGAAATAACCAAAGGCATACTTAAACGAATATTAGCATGTATTCAATCACAAGGAGGACATTTTGAGCACCTTTTATAACTCCTCGACCCAAACTTTGTATTGAGGGATTGTAGAGGAGATCATGACAAATTAAAATTAAATAAACAAAAGAAAAAATTATAACGGTTTTTTTGGAAAAAAACTCGATTTTATAAAAAACAAATATTTTTTTTTTACTTTAAATCACCATAGCTCTCAAACGGATGCGATGCAGATACAAGATAACCATTTAAACCTTAATAATAGCCTATACGATTACCAACCAAATAATACTAAGTTGGTTGCTCTCCGATAAATATTTTGGCTATATATAATATATATATATATATATATATATATATATATATATATATATATATATATATATATATATATATATATATATATATATATATATATTATATATATATATATATATATATATATATATATATATATATATATATATATATATTATATATATATATATAAATATATATATATATATATATATATATATATATATATATATATATATATATATATATATATATATATATATATATATATACCACCTTAACAAGATTGCCGTATATGAGTAATGGTATATTTTAAAGCGTACAGAGCAGGTAGGTTTAGATGACTAACTTAACAGAACTAAATTTTGCTTAAGCTCACCAAGACATATAGTCGTTTGTAATTCTCGTTGTCAACAAATAAATTATAAATGCATTTGTCCATAAACTAGGCCGAAAAAATCATATTGTTAAAAAACAGACAAATTTAATAGTTTCTAAATAATATATTAGTGTGGGCTTTAATACACACAAAGAGAGTTTCCTTGAGTTTTTAGATTTGGTGAATTTAATTCGCTAAATCAGTATGCTCTTACGCTATACTAAACGTATAAAGTTCGAATTATATTTTTGTAGTTTAGTCGTAGCTACCCGAGGAGTAGACCAACTTTTTATCAGAAAGAAACCAAACTACCAAGAAAAGAGCTTAAGGAAAGTTCTTTTTTTTAAAGGGTATATACGTGGTATTAACCCTTAGGTAAATTTCGGGAAGGGAGGAGTGATATTTCTATTTATTGTATTTTCCAAATTTTATTACGAGAGTTATTGTTCCATCATCATGTAATACTATGCCCTAAGCTACAAAACGAAAGGCAATTCAATGCGTATGACAGGATTGCCTGCTGTTAAACAACAATACAACAGACGAGAAAATATTCCAAAAAATGATTACATGATTCGAGCAGCATCATAAAAATTTGTGATTGTCGGGGAATATTTTTCAAATAAATGTCAAAAAATTGCACTAAAAAATATTTATCACAGGTTACTTAGAGCTTAGCTCGAAGTTTGGGGACTCCACCATCAAGAAGCGAGTAACTAGGGGAACCCCGCAGGGGACTTCTGTCCCCTCTTCTCTGGAATATAGTGGTAAACGGGTTACTACTAGAATTGGAGAGAGAGGGTATTGAAGTTATCGCTTACCCAGATGACGTAGCTTTAGCTGCTACCGGGAAATTCCTGGGCACGATTGTAGGCGTAATGCAGAATGCGTTACCATCGCTACGAAATGGGCTGGCAAATGTGGACTTGGTATTAACCCGTCCAAGACAGAGCTGGTACTCTTCACTAAGAAATACAAAATCCCGGTAGTTGTCCCTCCTACCTTAAATGGCACGAGACTTGCTTTTACTGATAGAGCTAGATATCTGGGCATTATCTTGGACAGTAAGCTTAGTTGGAAGCCCAACATGTTGGAGAGAATAAACAAAGCTACTATAGCTTTGTACTCCTGTAGGAACCCATTGGTCATAGATGGGGTCTGAAGCCGGAGCTGGTGCACTGGCTCTACACCGCTGTAGTGAGACCTGTACTCATACACGGGGTGGGTGTTTGGTGGCCAGCTCTGGCCAAGGTAACTTATAAAAGTAAGATTGAGAGAGTGCAAAGAACGGCCCGCATGCTTGTTAGCGGGGATTGAGGTCGACACCGACAAGTGCCTTAGAGGTTATGTTGCACCTTCTTCCGGTCGACATTTTTGGCAAACAGATGGCGGCAAATACGGCTATACGATAGAGGAGGTCAAGACGTGATTGCAGCATAACGTGTTATCCTCAGACGATATCACATTCTATGTGGACAGTCAAGCAGCGATCCGGTCGTTAGAATCGGTGTCTTTGGCGTCACTGGTGGCGTTGAGTTGTCACTCATCTCTAAATGAGATGGGTGAGCATTTCAATATCCAGGTAATCTGGGTCCCAGGTCACTCGGGCGTCATGGGGAACTGCAGGGCGGATGAACTTGCTAGGCATGGTACGACTCTCCAGGTGCAACCGGAAAGGGCAAATCTGGGGAGACCTATCACAGCGCTGAGACAAGCACTTGGGAAGCAGGCGCTATCCTCAGTGGGGGAAAGGTGGTCTAACACCCTCACATGTAGAGTTGCAAGACAAGTTTGGCCAAAGCTGGACTTGGGGCACACTAGGGCATTAATATCCCTACGCAGACGTGAATTAAGAACGGTCGTAGGAATTCTCACGGGACACTGCCTTTTTGGAGAACATGCAAGAAGGCTGGGTCTGGAGGCAAATGACTTCTGCAGTAGTTGCTTGGACGAAGAGGAGGAAGAGACGTTGGTCCCCTTCCTTTGCTCGTGTCCAGCATTGGTTCTCAGAAGGCAAAAACACTTGAGTAAGTTCAGAATGGACTGCCTCTCGGATCTAGAAAACAGTAAAGTGCGGGAAGTCTTACACTACATAAGTAGCTCGAAATGGTTCCAATAGGGGTAAAAGGGGAGATATTCTGTGGTATCACAATGGACCGTCACCGGTCTAAGTGTGCATAAGCAGCCACTCCAACCTAACCTAACCTTTATTCGAAAATATCCTAAATATCTAAGTACATATAGTACTTAACTAAATTATTGGTGATTCTAGAATTTTGTTGCATCGTAACATAATCAATTTTTAAATTATTTAATTAAAATTAGATCTGTAGAAAATTGATGATTAGTTTAAGTTTGATTTTATGGTTAAATATTTATTTTTAACTTTTTATTTTTAAATCTAGTTGAAGTACGTAAACAATTAATTAATTAGCTACATGAACAACTGTAACTACTGAGAAAAACGCTTTGAATTTAAACCGTATATATTAGTAATTTTAAATTATTAAACATTCGTTTAGAATTTTAGCTTAGAATTGAGAAACTCTTCATATTACATTTCATAAAATGTTAATTTTTTGTAATATGTAATACATTGTGTTTCGTTCATTAAGGTATGTATGTTAATTAATTTAGTTTAGAGAATATTTAAAGGGGTCTCTTTCTTAATTTGCTAATAAATAATCGAATTTTCAGAATATAACATACTTAGTTCCAGAATTTATCATTATTATAGCATAATTAAATTTTAGCTTGAATCAACTCTCCAGGATCAATAAGTAGTGAATAAGCTGTAATTTAGAAATTGTGTTGTCCCGTGCTAACTATTTTTAGTATATTTTTACTAACAATTTTACAAACTATCGATCGCTTAGGTGTCTGTAACCGGGTCGAGTCTGTCCCAACTAATATTCCTATCATATCCTTCGGTTTCGTTATATGTAAACGGGTGTACGGCGTGTACCCGGCAGTCCGGGAGTTCCTGCTATAATGCTTGGCCATACATCCTAATCAATCAATCAATCAAGACGCTGATCCCAAACTCACTGCCAAAATCGTGCAATAATGTTGAATGAACAAAAATTTACAATGTTAAAATGACCAACACAAAGCCCTGAATAATCCAAAATCCATCAATGAGCTATGAGACCGAATATAATTGAGTATTTTGGTGGAAAGCATGCCAAGAAGGGTAGCAAGCGTAATTGCGAATAAAGTATTATGGAAAAAATACTAATTAACTGTTGTATTATACCCCAAAATAGATCAGTGCAAAATTGGAAGAATAATGTGCACTATTGAATTTTTTGTCATTCTAGTTTTAATTTAAATAATTACTAATACTTTGTTATTTAAGTTTTAAAATATATTTCAAATATTAAAACGCATAAAATAATTCTTCTTTATTTGCCTTTATAAAAGCGTAGTGCTAATAAAATAAGAATTCCCTATTTATTCGTCCATTTTTGACCGCTACTGAATGGTCCAAAAATAAACAATTCATCGATTTTCGTTTTGGACCTGGTACCAAGCACAAAAGTAACAAGTATTGCCACCTTTAGAAAGATGTCTTGGCTCGTAGGAACCTTGGCTAACATTAAATAATAAGCTGCTCTTATTTCGGCAGATATTGAAGCCTGTATGGACTTATATTATACAGCTACGGGGCTGTACCAAACCTTTCAAAATAAAATTTTACGTAGAATGGCGAACGCAACATGGTACATAAGGAATGATAACCTTCATAAGGATCTAAAAATAGAATACATCAGTGAAGAAATTAAGAATTATGCGAAGAAACACAGTACAGTGCGCACAGTGCTTTAGAAAATCAAAATGTGGATTTCCATCGTATGCTGATCAACACAAACCCAGGGGTCTATTACGAAATTTTTCGATTTCGAATTTTTACGATATCAAAAAAATTCGATACGCCGCGGATTTACCCTATTATGAAACTTGGAAAATCGACTGTGTTAGATTATTTATTATTATTAATATTATAATATTATAAATAATTAATTTATTTAAAATTAAATATATCATTTGCAAAAAAACGGAATTTTCCACAAAAAAAGTACCATAAATTTCACAAAATCCGCCAGCTAAATAGCAGTCGAATTTTTCCATGTGCGTTCGAAAAAATCCGCTGTGAATTTCTTTTTTTGTTTCATAATAGGGTGGATTTTTTCGATATCGAAAAAATCCGAAATCGAAAAATTTCATAATAGGCCCCCAGGCTTCGACGAACGAAGCCCTTATAACTAGGGCAGCTAAATTAATGAAGTAACCAACTTGCGGCTAACCAATGGGTTAAACTCCACAAACATTTAACAACATTTAATGTAGATAAATTACTAGATGAATTATTTTCATTTTAATATTTATAAAATAAATAACAAAAAAAAATCAAAAAAAAGCATGGCTAATTAAATGTGAGAATTAAATTAGAATTGACAGACATTGGTAACAGTTATTTTCATGTTTATTCAATTAAATTACTTGTGGCAATGGAATAATATTGTTACATAAATACGTTAATTCTTATGTAAATCTTGGAACTGACTTATTTTAATATATATTTGTTAATTGAAACGGTCAATCAACCACCTCTTGCACTTGTATATTACTAACAAAAAACAATTATAATCAGCGATAAATATAGTAAGAGCACACCAATAATTAAATCCTTTTACTAATAAGGTTAACATTCCAATGTATATTTATGCGGCATGTAAAATTAAAGCAATTAACCAGAATACTTGTGGTTCATGTTATTTATTATTGCGTCTTACATCAAAACAAGCAATTTATGCAAGGGGATTTTTCACTGTGTTATGATTTTTTTCTTTAACACTAAACCTACCGACACATCATACATGTACGTATACCATTGTAGCAGGTAACAGAGCATTCAAAATGCGAAAACTTTTGACTTTTTACTTACAGGTTTGTATGAATTTCCAACTTAACGAACAAACATTTTTGCTCGTTTTGTTCGAAATTCATACAAACCTGTAAGTCAAAAGTAAAAAGTTTTTTCATTGTGAATGCTCTGTAAGATAGACTATACTTTTTTCGTAGAAAATAAATAATAAAAAAAGGAATTGAATATTGAAAACTTTATTGTTCGTATATTATAGGAAATGTCATGAAGTTTATAGACGGTGCTACCTTGTATATAGGAAATTCTAATCGAAATTTTAAAAACGATCATTTGACCGGTCGTGGTAGTTTTAGTGTTAAACAAAATTAATAGTTTCTTTCTAATCGAAATGTTCAAGAAATTGTCACATCCGCTTTCATAATCTCTCATGTTAAAATTGTTTAGTTAATTTTTTTTAATATTTCCCCAGAAATTGTTTATTGGAACAGTTTTAGTTACTTAATGAAATCAGTACTTTGTAAAATATGTATGTTTCTAAAAATGGGTAAATAATTCTATAACATTCAAGGTTGATTCACCAAATTTGTCCATGTGAGCTCGTCAAGAAAATGACAACTGGACGGAGTTAAAAACATAGTTAAATATATATTATCTCTCTTTTATGCCCAGCAAGATAACATATTTTTAACTCGGTTTTTAACTCCAAGTTGTCATTTTCTTGACGAGCTCAATGGACAAATCTGGTGAATCAACCTTCAAGAAAAATTGGGAAATAAGCCTATGCAGTATATACCCGAAAGTGAAATGAAATTCTATACACATACAAATCACAAAAAGCGAAAACGAAAATTTTTCGATAATTTTTTTAATTTGCAGTATGGAGTTCAGGTAGAGAAATGGGTGTTTGTCGTGTTAGAATAGTAGAATATCTATATTTTATCTCTTACACATTTTCACATTTTGTTATCTCCGTTGACGTATGATGTACGACATATAAGAAGCTAAAGCTGTGTTTTTTTCAGTTTCACTCCCGATAGCTGTTATCGAGAGCCGTCACTTTTCTATGCCTACATTTAAATTTGACGCGCTATTTATTGCTAACTAAACTTATTTAACATCACACTATATTTTTAATTCAATTGTTTAGCGAAAACTTGATATAAAAAATATTTGGCTCTACCTATTTATACGGAGCGCTATCGGGAACCACTTTTTATATAACGGCTCTCGATAGCAGCTATTCGGAGCGAATAGAAACACAGCTTAAATTGTTCCTACGTAGAAGTGTCTTTATATTAGATTTCTATGGAGTGCAGATCGCTTTGAAACGATACACACAAAAAATAATAAATTAATCGCTTATAATTTTTAAACGAATAAAGGTAATTGAGTTAAGCAAGTGGTCGCTTATTACACATAACGTAATGGAAGGAAAGGAAAGGTATATTAAAACTAAAGACCCGGTTAAAGTTACCTAAGTAGCAAATAGTAGGAATTTTGGTTCTTGGTATTTTATATGACCAGATATTTAACACAAGAAAACACAATTTCTAAACTATATATCCCTGAATGTTTGAATTAATTAATCATAAAACTTTTCAGATACATAAATAATTTTTTCATTATATTGAATCAATAACATATTATGTATATACTTTTCAAATGGACGTATGAGTTCCACCGAAAACTCTGAAACTATAAGTACAAATTAGAATCTCAGTATACATAATGGACCCATTACTCACTCCTACAAATTCACCTGTCGCTTCAGTCTTCCTATCTTACCTCTGAAATCGTAATGTAAACTCAGATATTCAGTCACCGCTTCCTGCCATCCATGCAAACAACCACAAACACACACACACACACATGTAAACTCGAAAGCTCACACACACCCTCCGATCGATTTTTCCTAAGAAACGTCTAAAAATTCAATGTTGACTCAGATATCCAAAGTCCCGCTTAACTAAATGAAAGTACATATTGTAATAATTAGTATACACCATAAGTAGGTAGATTCTGACCAAGTGACAAATGACAAATTAAACTTTCTGTGACTATAATTTTAACTGTTATAAAATGGCAATAGAAGTGTGAGTCGCAAAATCGACTCTGATTAAGTAACTTGAAGAAAATATTCGGGCGTTGCTTTTATTTTTTGATAACGAACGTGTGAGTTTTCGAAAGCCGTTTGACTAATTGATGCCAGACTGAAAATTGCTATTTGCCTCCATGAAACCCTAAAATACGACCGGCAAAATACTTCTACGTGTTAAATTGTAAAACGCATTAAAAATGGTCTAAGGACCGGTTGCATATTAGGAATTATACGAATTTATTAATTAACATTCAAAATTAAAGTGGTTTATAATATTCCAGGGGCACTAATGAAATAAGTAGTGGCTAAAAATAATGATGTGTTTCAGATTGTGGTTGATGATGATTTAAATTATTATTTTTCCTCTCAAAGAAATCCCACATTTGAGTGCCACTTATTCCGGTCAATTCAACCAGTCGATGGAGAAGATTTAGGTAAATTTATTTTACGAATGCGTCAACAAGCCAATAAATGTAAATTTGGTAAATGTAAAGATTCTATAGTTGAACTAAACATTAAGGATAAAATCATTGATGTGAGGGCTCCACTTGATTTAAAGAAAGGCTGCTAGAAAAGGGATCACGTCCAAGTGAAGTAATTAAGTTGTGCCAGGTATATGAGCAAGTGACAAATCAATCTAGTGCCACAACTAGTAATAGTTCATCAAGTTTCGCTAGCCTTGTAAACAAAATTTCAATTGGGTTTCGATCAGCTGGAAAAGAGGAGCAATGTGGAAGATGTGGCTTTAGGCACTGTGTGACCTTTCAACACAATGCCAAGTTGGAAGAAGACTAGATATTATTAAAAGGGTTGATGTAACAAGCTGTTGGATGTCACCCATTGTGATTGTGTTTAAAGAAAACAAAGATTTACGTATATGCGTAGATATGCGACGTGCTAATACTGCCATACTGCGAAAACACTTTCCACTCCCAATTTTCGAAACATTTATGACTAAACTGCTAAGATTTTATTTAAAGGATGCATACCATCAAAGGATTATTTAGGTATAAGAGGCTCATGTTTGGAGTGAATTCAGCTCCTGAACAGCGTTTTCTAAGTAACGTTTCTGCTCCATGCAAGAATGCCATAAAGTATTTGAATGATGTTATCGCATTTGGGTCAAAGGAAAGAGAGTTTGAGGTACAAGAAGTATTGCACATATTTAAAAAATACAATGTTATATTGAATATCGATAAGTCCGTTTGGAACACCATACAACTCACGTTTTTGGGGCATATCTTGTCTACTTCTAGTATAAGACCAGACCCTGATAAAGTAAAGACAATTTTAGGATTTCGAGCGCCGCAGAGTAAAGAAGAGATTAGAAATTTTGTCGCTTTGGTTACGTATGTCTGCAAATTCATTCCCCCACTTGGCAGACGTAACGTAACTTGTTTGCGACAAATAATGAAGCGTGACGCGAAGTTTGTCTGAAAAGAACCACAAGCAAACTCTTTTGAACGATTAATAGTATTGTTAGCCAGAAAGTCCAGTAGCATTAGGAGCGGTTCCACAGCAATTTGATGGAAATGGAGATCCCAAAATTATAGCCTTTGCAAGTAAAAGCCTTTCGGGACCAAAAATTTGCTGGCCAGGAATTTTATCATTTATCTATTTATATAAAAATACAACCTTTCGATAGTCACAATCCAGTGGTAATAATGAAAAAAGCTTTCATAATTTTGAACATAAATAAATGCTTAAAAGTAAAAATCTCCAAAGACTGAAATAAAGGCCACGAAGCAGATAAACGCGGAGCATAAAGAATAATTCTTATAATATGTTTTTGTATTATAATTATTGGATAAATTCTAGCATATTAAGTACCACCCCAACACACTAATCAATATGGCAACTTCGACGATATTTGAATTCAATTTTGAAACAAACGTCAATACAGTAGCATCGTTAATTTTGGAAAATATAGCCTTGGTTTTAGTGCTCAAAAACATAGAATGAGCAAAACACCACTTCTTTAGAAGGCGTAAATCTGATTTCATATGTTGAATGTTTGTGCTACGAATAGGGTGCTTATAGAGAAACACTAGGTCTTCAGCAAAATAGTCCAGGCAACGAAGGAAAAATAGCGGAAATAATTCATGTAGAAGCCAAAATTGGTACAGTTGTAGGGAAAGGTGTCCTTAACAACATACTAAAAGTACTGAGGGGTGGGGTGAAGCTAAGGGTGGGGGGGGTCTCGAAAGGTCATTTTTTCAATTTTTCGTTAATAACTCAAAAATTTCTGCTTCGAAATGTCTATTTACTAAATTAATCTACATAAAATTCTCTACAATAAAGATTCTCTACACTTTTTTGACAGGATCAAAGCTTAAGGAAATATGGAGGGGGTAAACAGAAAATTTAAAAAAAAAACAGTTTTTATTGTTAAAAATGAATCGTTTAATTTTAAAAATTAAATGTTTATTGTTAAAAATGAAATAATTACAGCTTAAGGATATACTTATATTGAACATTAAATTTGGTCGAAATCTAAATTTTCATCATCATCGAAGCTATTTTCGACGGGGGCTCGACGTATCACTAAAACTACGAAAGGAGACGACAGTTTGTCTGGTGCGAATAGTATTGAAAAAAATTTGGTCCCCATATTTTTCCCTCATTCTCTCCTTAATGGTCTTCACATGTGGTGGTTCCCCTGCAACAACCTGTTCCAACAACTCGTCCATAGAGTATTGGCAATTATCAGTCCTTTCAATATAATCATATATTTCTTCCATTGCTTCTGAAATCCCTTCATCTTGTGGACGTCCAGCTTTTCTTTTTGAAGGTACAGAGGTTAACATGAATCTTTTGTAACAATCTTCGTGATCAATTGCATCTGCTGCGTGTAGATCCCCAACAGTGCAGATACGTCTCACTAAATCGTTTCCCCACTCATCCTTTCTTTCCTGCCCACGATTCAAAATAGAATTGTGAAACGCAACCGTACGAACATAAAAAACTGTTCGACGCTTAGCATACGGTTTTTTAATCTTCTCTTCGTCATACGTTTCCGTACAGAAAAAACACTTTGTTTTAAAATCAAATTTCATTTGTCCTGAACGCAAAGACGAAGCATCATGTGATGTTGAAGGTTCATCTGAGAGAGTGTCTCGCAAAAACCTTTTTATTGAGTCACTTCTGACGTATTCTCTTCTGCAAGAATTATGAACAACACTATTTATCTTACCCCTGAAACCTTTCTCTTTCCCATCTTTCCTTAACACACTTGCCTTCACTAATCCAACTATCCATTTTTTCCAACGTTGCACAAATCACTTTCAACTTCACTCTCACAAATTAAACACTTCTCAGCCATAGTCACATACACACTGGAAATAATAATCTTATATTAAACGCGTGCAAATATTTAATGTAATAAAAGCAGATATTTTGAAGACTCACGATCAACAAGGAGGTTGATTGTAAACTGAATAAAGGGACGAGCACGAGTAAAAACTGTTTTTTTTTAATTTTCTATTTACCTCCTCCATATTTCCTTATATGTAAACTGAATAAAGGGACGAGCACGAACAAAAACTGTTTTTTTTTTAATTTTCTATTTATCCCCTCCATATTTCCTTAAGCTTTGATCCTATCAAAAAAGTGAAAAGAATCTTTATTGTAGAGAATTTTATGTAGATTAATTTAGTATTTGGACATTTTTTTGATAGAACAAAATCAAATTTCAATGAATCAATTGATCATTGATATTACCCAAAAACTAATAAATTTTTTGATTTGATCTTTGACAAAATAATATTAAACTCTCCTAGAAAAACAAATGTCTTCAAAAAATGAAACCTTTAAATAACTACAATGGAAAACCGGACTGCTAAGAAAAGCTTCACAATGAATTGTGTAAAGCTAATAATGCATTAGTTGAAGCCAACAATATAAATAAGCAACTGAATATTACAATTGCATGGATGCAGGAGCGTATGAAGACGCTTGAAAACGAAGTTAAAGCTCTTAAGCCAAAGGAGGACATCGGTTCTACTCCTAACCAGAATACAACTCCACAAGAGTATCATACGGATGAAGAAGAACTAGCTCAAGAAACTGAGTGGATTAGAGTTAAAGGTGGGAGAAAAAAAAGGAGACGGAATAATACGCCCTCCCCACCTCAATTAAAGGATAATGTTCCAAATATTATCCAGAAACAACCAAAAAAAATACCTCCACCACCACCAATAGTAATAGATGAAGTCAAAGACTACGATGTACTCTATGAAAAAATAAAAACAATAACTGCTACTGATAAGTTTAATGCAAAGGTGATGAATGGAAACACCATCAAAATAAACTTAGAAGATGCTGAAACATACAGAAAAATGACAAAAATGTTAAATGAAGAAAAACGTGCTTGGCACACGTTTGAAGATAAACAAACCAGACCAATTAGGGTCATGGCTAAAAACTTACACTCTACGTGTAAACCAGATAAAATAATTGATGACCTGAAAGCAAAAGGATTTAAGGCAACTGAAGCATTGATTAAGCTAAAACGGAGAGGCAAAGTACCTCTCAACATGTTTATGTTGACCTTCGATACTGATGAAGATATCGAAAAAATTTATCAAATTAAGTACATCTTGGGGAGCAAAGTGGTTATTCAGCCTCTAAGAAGATCTAAGCTTATACCACAATGTAAACAATGTCAAGCCTATGGACATACACAAAAATATTGCAACAGGGAACCTAGGTGTGTCAAATGTTTAGGTAAACATCATACCAAAGATTGTGTAAAAGCCCAAAATGTTCAACCTAAATGCGTTCACTGTGGAGAAAACCATCCGGCTAACTACAGAGGATGCAGCGTTGCTATTGAACTGCAAAATATCAAAAATAAGAACGTGATTGCTAAAAATCCAAGTTCATTCAGGAAACAAGCGGTTAAGATGAACCGACCCGAAGTAAATCGTAGAGTGTCGGGAACTACTCAAGGACAATTTGGTAAAATGACTTATGCTCAAGTAATGATGAGCAACGGAAATCCAGGAAAAACTGCTCAAAATGACGATATAAGTCAAACACTTAAATTAATTTTAAGCAGACTAAATACATTTGATGAGCGATTACAGAAACTAGAGTACAGCACTAAGGGAGCCATCCCTAAACAGAAAAATGGCCAAAGATCTTAGAATCTTATGTTGGAATGCCAATGGACTGATGCAACATCAACAAGCACTACAAGTGGTCCTGGACACAGAAAAAATCGATGTATGTCTCATCACGGAAACACACTTCACTAGACAATCAAACATTAAATTTAAAAATTATCAAATATATCACACTATTCACCCTGGAAACACTGCTAAAGGAGGTAATGCTGTTATAATTAGAAATAGTATTCATCACTATGAGGAGTTAAAATATGAAACGGAAGAAATACAAGCAACTGCTGTTATTGTCAAATCCAAAAGTAGTTCTATTTGTATTGCTAGTATTTACTGCCCACCGAAGCACTCAATGAAAGAAAAAGATTATCTCGAGTTCCTCAGTAAATTAGGAAAACGATTTGTACTTGGAGGAGACTTTAATGCAAAAAATGTCCACTGGGGATCCAGATTAACAACGACTAAGGGTAAAGAACTCCTAAAAGCTATCAGAAAATGCAGTTGTGAAGCCCTCTCAACTGGAAAACCAACCTACTGGCCAACTGATCCAAACAAAGTACCAGATCTGATTGATTTCTTTATAATAAAGAACATATCTGTAAATTATGTACAAGTAGATGAAAGCCACGACTTAAACTCTGATCATTCACCAATACTTCTAACGTTAAGTGAAAAAATCATTCAGAAAGAAAGAAACCCTTTCCTAGTAAATAATCACACTAATTGGGCATGCTTTAGACTATCGCTAGAAGAAAAAATTAACTTAATGGTTCCGTTAAAGACTGAAGAACAATTAGACAAAGAAGTTCACAAATTTGTAAAAGATATACAGCAATCAGCTTGGGAAAATACTCCTGAAATTAAAACGAAAATCAAGGGAAACAACTACCCTATAGAAATTAGGGAACTCCTCGCAGAAAAAAGAAGAGCGAGAAGAGTATGGCAACAAACAAGGGCCCCCCAAGATAAAACTCATTTGAACAATCTCACTCAACAATTAAGAAGAGAGATCAAAGAATTGAAAGATGAATCAATCAGCAACTATTTAAGAAAATTAACTAATGATAACAGTACTGATTATTCTCTTTGGAAAGCAACCAAAAGAATCAAAAGACCAATAATGCAGATATTCCCAATAAAAATAGCAGGTGAGAAATGGGCTAGAAATAATGAAGACAAAGCTCGAGAATTTGCCAAGCACCTCGAAAAAATATTCCAGCCACATGAAGACCAAACGTTGGAAGCCGAGATAATAACTAAACAAGCTGTGCAAGAAAGTAAAGAAATCCTACCGACAACACCAAAAGAAGTCATGCGTGAGATAAAAGCTAATATGAATACGAAAAAAGCTCCTGGGTACGATCTTATTACTGCAGAAATCTTAAAAGAACTGCCAAGGAAAGCTCTGGTGAAACTCACCAATCTTATAAATGCAGCATTTAGAATCAAATGTGTACCAAGCTTATGGAAAATTGCAGAAGTAATTATGATCCCAAAACCTGGGAAACCACCGCACATAACATCGTCTTATAGGCCAATTTCGCTATTGCCAGTCATGTCCAAACTCTTTGAGAAGCTTCTGGTAAAAAGATTAAATCCGATAATCGAGAGTAAAACCTTGATCCCAAATCATCAGTTCGGTTTTCGCAACCAACACTCAACAATTGATCAAGTACACAGAATAACCAGTATAATTGAGAAAGCATTAGAGGAGAAAAAAGTCTGTTCAACAGTATTTCTAGACGTTGCACAAGCGTTTGATAGAGTGTGGCACGAAGGACTTAACCACAAGTTAAGGAATCTTCTACCAATGCAATTTGCTAAGATACTGGAGTCATACTTGAAAGATAGGTTCTTCAGGATTAAGTTAGATGATACATTTTCTGAATTGAAAGAAATCAATGCAGGAGTTCCACAGGGCAGTGTATTAGGGCCGGTTTTATACCTACTATACAATTATGATCTTCCTACATTAGAAAACAACACGGTTGGCAACTTTTGCAGATGATACGGCGATCTTAGCTGTTGGAAAAAGCAACGAAGAATCAACACAGAAGTTACAATCAGCTATAACTCAAATATATAAATGGACAAAAAGATGGAGAATAAAACTAAATGAAGCTAAATCAGTTCACATCAACTTTACAAACAGACGAATCGAACATATTCCGATTACCATAAATCGGGAAATAATACCGCATGCGAACACAGCTAAGTATCTCGGCATGACCCTGGATGCTAAACTACGATGGAAAGCACACGTCAAGAAGAAAAGTGAAGAATTAAGACTTAAATACAGAAAAATGTATTGGCTGATGGGAAGGAACTCTTCTTTATCAACATACAACAAGCTTCTACTTTATAAGCAAATATTGAAACCGATTTGGACTTATGGTATTCAGCTTTGGGGTTGTACCAAACAGAGCAACGTAAATATCATCCAAAGATTTCAGAATATGGTATTAAGGAACATCGTTGATGCACCTTGGTATGTCAGGAACAATGACCTTCATAGGGACCTTAAAATGAACCTCATCTTAAATGAAATCCAGGAAAAAGCACGGAGACACGAAGAAAGGCTCCGCCAACATGTGAACATTGAGGCAACTCAGCTCCTAAGCATCACGAATTTAGTTCGCAGACTTAAAAGAACCAAACCTTTTGAGCTGGTGTGATTGTCAGTTTAAGCAGCATTATGCTGATCTAAAATCCACAACAAAGATGTGGTTTACTTCAATTTACCAAACACTATGGAACGCCAATGGGAAGAATCCATAGATTAATTTAAGTTAGTAAATTAAGTCCGAAACAAATTGCTCATTAGTCCAGGAAACTAGATTGTAATTACATAAAATAAATAAATAAAATTTATTTTAAATATATAAAAAAAAAAAAAAAAAATTTTAGGCAATATTCTAAAACCTAGTGTAGGAAAGACAAATTCTTACATACAAAATTCCGAAGATTTCAAAAATAAAATTAGTAATGTTACGATCCTATCAAATTTTCTGTTAATCTCTTTAGATGTTACTTCTTTGTTTACGAACGTCGATAACCAAATTGTCAAAAATATTATCAGTCAAAATTGGAGAATATAAAGAAAATGTAAAGAAAAATGCTAAATCAAAATTGACAAAAATTCAATTTTTCACTGCTTTACATATCGTTTTGAACAATTCTTAATTTTCTTTTGACAACAAAATGTATAAACAAATTTTTGGCTCACCAATAAGTCCGATAATAGCAAATTTATTAATGGTAAATTTGGAAAATTCGGTTTATGTTTTACTTTAGATATGTGGACGATATAATTACGGCAATGCCAATAAACAAAATTGATTCATTTTTAGAAAAATTTAATTCGAAAAACAACAGAATAAAATTTATCTTAGAAAAAGAAGTAGATAACAAAATTTCATTTTTGGACAATCTGCTGATTCATGAACCATATATTTAAATTTTCATTCTTGGCTTCCCGACAATTATAAAATTAACACCATTAAAATTTTGACCCAAACAATTCTAAAACTTTCCGATACTAAATTTCACAATAAAAATTTAAAAATTCTAAAAGATACATTATGTCGAAACCAGTATCCGGAAAAATTGGTAAACCACATAATTTGGAAACAAAAAAATTTCCATAAAAATTTTAATTCTCGATCAACAAATGAAAACACTAATTATTTGGCCATTCCCTACGTTAAAAATGTTTACGAAAAAATCAAAAATCTTTTCAAAAATTATAACTTTAAAATTATAGGACGTGCAGCTACAAGTTTAAACAACAACTTGTTTTCTAAAATTAAAGATAAAACACCTTTAAAGAAACAATCAAACGTTGTTTATCAGGTACAATGTAGTTGCAATGCTACCTACACAGGACAGACGAAACTATTTTTAGAAAAAAGATTTTACCAACACAAAAGTGACATAAATAAAGATCAAAATTTAAGCATTATTGCACTTACACGACATCTGAAAAATACAAACCATCAAATCAGTTGAAAAAGATCGATTTTGGAAATGCTACAAATTAAATCAAGTACAAATTCAATAAATGTCATTGAAGATTACGCGTATATTGGTAACTCTTATGATTTGTTCATCTAAATTATTTTTTGCCTCATGCAATTTTATTTTTATTCAATTATACAACCGTTTTTATATGTAAGCGCATTAGCAAGGTTTTTTTTTCGAAAATACATGGCTGGGCGTTTCCATGAAAAGTCGGTTTTAATAAAAATTTATGATTGCTTTATTTTTTGATTTATGTATAAAAGAAGGAAATTTTGATGTATATTTTTCATTACGCTTTTGAAACTGAACCCGAATAGGGTTCGAAAGCTAAAGCTTTAATTAGTTAAAAAGAAATAAAAGAGCCCTAAACCAAAAAAAAATTGTTTACTTTAAAAATATTAATTGGCTCATAAAAATTAAACAATAATTTAAACAATATCAGAATTGCATGCATATGTTTGTGTTTTAAAAAGTATACATTCGGGCGAATTAATCTCTTATAATACGATGCTTAAGTTGTACTAAATTTTCTAAAATTGTTATGGAAAATTACTTCCCAATGTCCTAGAGCCTCATGCTATAGCTCTAAAAATCATAAAAAAAATTTAGGCGGTCCCATTCTCCTTTGATTTTGAAATTATGACCTCCTTCATGGTCAATCTAACATAGAATTACCCAATTCATTCACTGACTCTGAAACGCTTTTCTTATATTTCCAATTTACATCTCCAAAGTTTGTAACTCAGTAGCATAAGTGATATAAGTGTTGACGATTTGACAATGACAATGTTTTCTTACAGAAAACGATTCGGGTTCGATGCTTATTAAAGTCCGTATTAATTTTAATAAGATTTGTTTTTCATAACGGCATTTTATTGGTTTAATACGAATTGAAAAACATAAAATTTTGTATTGTATATAATAAATTTTGTAAAACTGATAATCAACATTTAGGCTGATACAGCAAATTATTTCATTCGATATTTAATCATTTCCAAAAAAAAAATCGGGGTCGATTCTCACCAAGGAAGTTTTGCATTATTATTTATTTTTTTATTTTTATTTTATCACGGCATTTCAATGCATCATAAGGAATTGAAAAATATAAAATTTTGTATCCTAAAGCTTTAAGATGGCAGCATTAGACAATTAGGGTTTTTCTACATTTTTTTCCTATCGAAACCATAAAGTAAACCAAAGCAACCAACACGAATGAAACTGACAACTAGACATAATTTCTTTGAATTATTTACGTGCTTAAAGATTTCTCTGAAGTGATTGGAATATATAATAATAACAATAAACTCAAGGAAACCCTGGACTCTGGTCAGGCTGTAACGTACCAAAATAACAATGACAATTAAATTTGATTTCTTTTATGATTTGGGTTTCAGTGGTATGTACCGCACTGGACTAGGACTACAAAAGTCTTTGGTTCGATTCTCCTTAAAGTTTTTTCTTTCCAATTTTTTAGTTTAACCAAATATTTTACTTTAAATTAAATATTGCTCTTTACAGTTACTACAGTAATTACACAAAAAAATAGATGGTAAGCTTTTAAGATGCGTTTAAATATATAAGGAACTACTATTACAAATTATTTAAAAATTCTTATATTGTCAGTTGTAGTAACATGAACATTTTTCGGTAAAACATTTGTCTGAGGTTCGACTCTGCTCAACTCATGTTAGTTTTGTTTATCCGTTTTTTTTTTTTTTTAAATAAAAACCTTGGCTCTGCCTTTTTGTCGGTCTGTAAGGTTGTGTGTGATGCCCCAACACATGTAACATCATTCTTAAAACCCCTTACTCTTTGGTTTAAGGTTTATTAAGGTACAATCAACCTTAAAAGTCTTTAATCTCGAGGTACTTTTACTCGGCTGAGAAATACCGATAAAAAATATCAATTAAATAAGATATCAATCAAAACAATACATAACTATAGTTATTCTCAAAATTGTATCCGTCCTAGGACGGGCTGTACCCTCTAGTATAAAATATTTTTCTATAATAATATGAATGAAAATATATTTATGTAATGCCTAAGAAAATCGATATTTCGACATGTCGGCGGTAGGCATGTGTGTCTATTTTAACCATAACAACCCGCTTAAAAATCGAGGTATGGCCAACACATGACTTTCTTTTACGAACAAAGAATTTTGAGAATATTTTTTTTTTTTTTTAATTTTTTTTATTTTGCTTTTTATTTTTTTTAATTTTTATTTATTTTTCATTTTTTGGAAACATTTTGTATTAAGTAGTTTTTTGTAAACCTTATTCTATTTAAGATATTTGCAAAATAAATTTTCAGGACCAAGAGAGTGGCCACTTCCCATTAGCCGATTTGGAGTAAAATTCACTCGGACCACTCAATTAATCAAAAAAGATTAAATCTGAAGTTTCAGTTCAGTGAAGTTAAACCATCTGGGCTGTAGAGAGGACGCAGATTGACAGACAGACACCATTTCGAAACCCAATTTTTCGGACTCAGGGGACCTCAAAACAGATAAATCTCTAAAAACCTCGAGGTCCAAAATTTTCATGATTAAGTACTATGTTTTATTTTACTTACGTAAAAGAAAGTAAAAAGTTGTTGGGGTTTACACGGAGAAAAAAACTTACTGATTTATTTACTATATAATATAGTACTCAAATTATAGCATGCGGTGCTATACATTTCAGTAAATGTTACCACATGTGCGGCGGACTTTACTATTTACATAGCAGTGCAGCGTGCAATATAGGGATCACTACTATATAAGAAACAAATTAACTATATAATATAGAAGTGTTTCCTATAACCAATAGTAATTTTTCGTTTTTGTTAAGGTAAATCTCGTATTTTACAATGATCAAATAGGCATTTTTCTTTTAATGGTAATTGTTACTATATGTTATATGAAATTTTACGATTTTTATGATAATCGATTGTATTCACATCAATTAACGTTTTCATAATGTTGTGATGCGATAAAAAACCACAAATGCCTGGGCTCCTATAATTTATGGCAATGTGTCCTATTTTTTATTCTCCGTGATATAGTAGTGATGTGCTCAAACCGTTCTTGTTTGTTCTGTTTTGTCTATTTTCTCGTTTGTTTGGTTAAAAGAGATCAATTTAGCCCATCCCTATTATCTAGTTAATCTAAGATTATTCGAGAATGTGAAAAATTTTGTCTTATCCACGTCTAAGAAAATCGATATCTCGAGATTATGATATGAGTGAATATCCTTTTAAAAAAATTGAGATCCTTTTTTCGGAGTTTGCAATTTTTTAATATTATAATTTATTTAAATAAGAAATTCCAAAGTATCAGGTTGCCTCATTTAGATCAAATTTAATGTACACTACAAATCGAACGACAACAAAAGAACCAAATATGATTAGTTAAAGTTTACGGTTTTTGTTACCCTCGTTCTATTTACATGCGCGCTCTAATCCAATCAAACTTTTGTGGTTTGGTCGATTAGGTTGGTTTTTTTTTTGATAGAGCTAAAATGTAAAATCTAAATAGCTATTTTGATCAATTACAATAAAATGTACAGCAAGAGGTGAAATTAAAAATTAACGAAAATAACAAGGTTAATAGAAAGAAATTTAAAAATTACTTTCTAAAAATCATTTTAGAATCACATTTCCAATCAAATTTCACTAAAATCCGTTACCAATAGCTAAGTTCCTTCCTA
The DNA here is from genome assembly GCA_958295665.1 of Tipula vernalis. Taxonomy (NCBI): domain Eukaryota; kingdom Metazoa; phylum Arthropoda; class Insecta; order Diptera; family Tipulidae; genus Tipula; species Tipula vernalis. The sequence goes on along the minus strand of OY282559.1, from coordinate 207,380,408 downwards.
CTTGTCTCTGTTCGAGAACTTCGTCTTAAACTAGTTTTAGTATCCTATTTCCAACGCACATGTCAAATTTCACTAAATCCGGTAAAAAAAAAACCAAGTTCCATTTTAACTGAACATATTCCAGAACTTCATCTAAACATCATTTTTGACTCCCATTTCCAACGCACATGTCAAATTTCACTAAAATCCATCAAAAATAGTCAATTTCCATCCTACTTGGCCATATTCTAGAACTTTACCTAAAAATCATCATGTCCAATTTTACGAAAATCCGTTTAAAAATAGCCAAATTCCATCCTACTTGGTCATATTCCTGAACTTCATCTAAAAATCAATTTAGAATCAAATCTCACTAAAATCCGTTTAAAAATAGCAAAGTTCCATCCTACTTGGCCATATTCCAGAACTTCATCTAAAAATCATTTTAGAATCCCATTTCCAACGCTCATGTCAAATTTCACTAAAATCCGTTAAAAAATACACAAGTTTCACCCTACGTGGCCATATTCCAGAGCTTTATCTAAAACACATTTTAGAATCCCATTTCGATCGCACAAATAAAATTTCACTAAATCGGCTAACTAATCGTTTAATTGTGTATGATTAATCGGACAGTCGATTAATGGTAATTGATTAATCTATCCATGCCATTGTAGAGAAAGGAAAATAACAAAACAAAAAAAAATTTCTTGCGTTATGCGAATTAGATATATGAAAACAATGCGATTATCTACGTAGTTGCATTATGAGAATTATTGCGTTATATAGTATGAGTATGCAATAAGTGAATTATTACTGAATCAAGATTTCAAAAATATACTCATAACTAAAAATAACTTATGCAGTGAGTAACGTAACCGAAGCTTTTATGTCAATTCAGATCGGAGCGAATATAATTTGTTAACTTAAAACAATCAAAAACCAATAACATCAACCAATTAGGAAACTATCCAATAATTATGTAGGAAAAATGTGTCATAAAGAAATGTTTTTTGCTGTGAATTTCACAGACTAAGTAGGTGCATATTTTTATACTTTTGAAAATTAGTGATCAGTAGGCTTAGGATTCTTAGGTAAAAAAATATTCTTTTTGGGAAATCCAAACCAAAAATTTGTTGGATAGTTATGCTTTCTAGAACAAATAAAAGCGAATGAACTCTATATGTTACCACATATTTTTAAATACTTTTGCATAATCACATATTTTTACATATTTCCACTTATTTTACGTTTTACCACATACTTTGTGGTTTTTTCCAAATATTTTTAACTTTTCTTCAAGCATTTTAACATAATTTCACTTTCATAGCTTAAAATTTGATAAATCAAAAATATTTTATAAGCCAAATTTGGCCAACAAATATTTTTTTTAGAAGTAAAAAAAGTTTTACTTTGACCTAAAACTCCGCTAAGTTAGACCAATAAATTAAGAACAAAATAAACGTAAAATTAAAATATCTCAATAGTTTATTGCACATTATTAGACGATCCGGAGTAGGGCATGGTTCAATTAATCGATTAATCGATTAATCGGTCAATCAGAAAAATTTTCAATTAATCGATTAATTTGTAAAGCTGTCGATTAATTGGTTCTCATATTATTTTTCAGAAAAATAATAAAAATTGTATTTTTAACTATGTGTAATAAATATTATAATTCTCTTTAAAAAGGAAAATATAAACTATGAGCGTATTAAGGTGGATTTATATTATCCGTTGCTTTCAGTTCCTACATGTATCGTATCAGACAAAAAAAAAACATTATTACATGTACTTCCTATATGAGTAACATCTCAACAAAATACAGTACAACGAACAAACAAAATCTCCAGCATTAGTTCTCGCAAAACTTACTGCAATAGATCGCATACCGTTCGCTACTCTTGCGAACAGCGATGAAATAAAAAATGGCTGGAAAGCGCAAGGCTTGAAAATGCCTCTGACTGAAAAGCGAATCAGAGCTGTCGTTGTGGATTATGCTGTAGAAGTGCAGTTAGAATTAAAACAAAAATTACAATTGAAATTAACTAACATCGAACGATTCTCTTTATCACTTGATGAATGTACATCTAAACGTAATCGGCGATACATGTGCCTTAACGTTCACACAAAAGATTCACATGTTTATGGACTAGGGATGATCAGAATAAACGGCTCAATGCCTACTACAAAAATTACGCCACTTTGACACGATTTACATAAGCATATTGTTGCAGTCGTTACCGATGGTGCATCTTTAATGAAAAAGATGGGTCAACTAATGGGTGTTTATCATCAAATTTTCAATAAATAAATTTACGACCCTAGTACGAAAATATTTTTTTTTATATAAACGATTAATCGATTAATCGCCATAAAAAACGAACAATTAATCGTTAATCGTTTTTTTCTAGAAACGATTAATCAACCATGCTCTAATCCGGAGTTCTTCTAGAAAGCAAATTTTGTGATTATTGTTTTTATTCGTTAAAGTATGTGTATGTGCATTTATCCAAAATGAAATAATCCACGTTGTGACATTTGAAATGCTTGTAAAAGGATTCATCGGAATTTAAATAAATCAAACAAGCGTTTTAATTCCTTAACTATAAAAACGTAATAAATCTAATTCTACTCTATTTATGCACTTGAGCAACAGCTTTAATGCTATTTATATTCAAAATGGGCTCGGACGAAAACTAGTTTTTAAAACACGATGGATTTGACCAAAATTAGAGGGAAATCTAAAGGTAACAAAATTAGTTTCAATTCTGAATTTTACTTGGATTTGTGAATGAAATTTTAAGTAGAATAATTAGTGACATTTACGTGAAAAAAGTCAGCATTAGTTTGTGAATTTAAAAATATCGAAAATAAAATCAGAATTTCGAGATAAAATCTGAATGAGAATTTGAATTTCCAAATGTAATTGTATAAATTCTTGAGTAGGAACTTAAATTGGATTTATAAATTTAAAAATTGAATTAGAATTACAAACTAGTTTTAAACAACATCTTATGTTGGAAAATATACTTCGTTTTCAGCAGAAATTTAGTTATAAATAGAGTTTGAATTCCAATCTTTGAATAAAAATTCCAACCCAGGGGTTGACTAAATATTGACTGAATTTAAAAAAAAGCTCAATCCATAAATTTTCAGTTTGAAAATAAACAGATATTGAGTGACAATTCGAACTAAGACGCCAACAACATTTTGAGTGAAATTTAAAACAAAAAGTAACAAAATGTTTCTGGATTAAACTACATTTTGCATGGCATATAAATTGTACAAATTGTTGTACAGTGTTAAAAATTGAGTTGGAAATTGATTAGCACATTCTGCTCGGTTTTGAGCAAAAATTGGAGTGTAAATTTGTTGTTCGAAACTAGATTCATAATTTTAATTGCAATTAGGTAAGAATTGAGTAGCAATACGAGATTTGATCTCAAACAACCAACAAAATTTCCTTTGAATTTAGTTTAAAAATTTGAATCGGAAATTTTGAGTGAAACTTGAATTAGGAATTTAAATTTAAAAAAATGGTTTTGGCATTCCAAGCCACATAAAACCTTTGGTAGAAATATAAGTTTACATTGCACAATAGATGTACTGGTTTTCAATTAGAAAAAAAAAATGAAACAAATTAAGTGAGGCAAAGAATAAATACATACATACTATATGTTAAGGGAAAACCAAAGGACATATTTTGAAACCAATTTGAATTGGATCAAAAAATTAGACTGGAAAAGAAAATAATTTTAGTGGATTCGAATAAAACCTTGGATGCATCCAGAATAAAATTAGATTACAATTCCATCTGGATTTGAATAAACTTTGAGTGACATTTTAATCCGAAATTAAGTTAAACTTCCAAACTCTACTTGAATGTTGATTGTAATTTTGATCAAATTCATTGAATTAAATTGAAATAAAAACTTGAGTGAAATTTAAAGTTTTAACAAATACTTAGGTATTCTACTAATTGATTATTGTAATTTTCCTTTTAATATTTAAGTGGTAGTAACTTAGTTAAAAATCAAAATGGATTCGAAAAAAAAATTAAAATTTTTAGTCAAAAATTTAGTTCCAACTGTTTTCGAAGTTGAACAAAAATGATAAATGGAATTTTGAACCTAAAATCTAGTCTAAATTGGTCAACTGCATTCGACAAAAGAGGAAATTGATTATGATAAGGAAATTTTAATGGGAGAAAAATTAGCTTGAATTCTAAACTCAATATAATGAGTTTGAGTTAAATTTTAAGTAGAAATGGTCTTCTTTGTATTGCATTTGTGAAACACATTTTGAACACAATTTTAGCAAAAATATATGTGACTGAGTTTAAATTCTAAATACGATTTCAACAAATTTTTTACTTCAACTAGAAAATCAGGAATCGAGCAAAACTCTTAATCCATTTTGTTTCATAATAGAAGCATTTCAATTTTAAACCGTAATTGAATAAAATCTTAGGTAGTAACTAACATTAGCAGTAGAGTTTAAATTTTACAATTTGATTTAAGCAAATACATTAGCTTAAATTAAATTAAAACATGAGTATGGAATCCGGGCTGCCTTTAACAGTTTGAGTGAATTTTAAAAACTTAGTTAAAGTTATTTGAGCAACATTTTTATTTAGAACGGAGTAAAACAAGATTTGAACAAAGTTTGGACTCGAGAGTTTGAGCAAAAATTTGGATGCAATTTAATTATAAAATATTTAAAAATTGAGTTTGAATTCAAAATTTAATTAACACAAAATTCTGGTTGGAATTAATTTTATGATATTTTGTTTACAAATTAAGTAAAAATTACAACCTAAATTTGTCTAAATGTGCTTGATTAGAAATTTGAAGTACAACTCGAAAAAAATGAAATGCTATTTAGAAATGCTGAGTTAGAGTAGAATTTAAAACTATAGTTTGCGTCAAAAGGTTTGTTAAATTTGACTAATTGAGTGAAATGTGAATAGAAATGGAATTTGACTATTAATTTGGACTTGAGCAAAAACATAACTGTAATGTAGTTTTTAGTTTAAAAGTTGAGTTTGTATTTCGAATTGGACTGGTATAAGAGAAAAATCAAAGATTAAGTTACAGTCATAAAATTGATTTATAGCAAAATGTGGTGTTTAGTGAGGGCAAAATTCTGAGATGAATACAAATATGCTAAGTTCCAAACTCGATTTGACAAAATTGAGGGAGGAATTGAGTTATAATTTTGAGTGAAATTTTTGAAATTCGAAATTTACAGTTTAATTTCATTTTTCATTTTAAAATGATACGAGAAGTGTAAGTTTAATACTTCAAACTAAATTTTAATTGAAATTAGTATAATTATTTTTGGCTACGTCTGCAGCACTTTGTAACTCAGGAAAGTTAGTTTATCCAACTTTACAGCCAAAAAATTGATACCTTTTTCTAACCGAGTGAATTGAAATCCTTTTAAGATAAGGTCTAGTTTTGGTTTTCTTTTCAAAATTTGACTACATATTTTTCATTTTAATCACGTATTTTACCACATATTTTGGAAATTTAGTTACATATTTTAGGAATATATTTCTAATTTTTTAGAACCTAAAAATCCTAAGTCTAGTGATCAGCAATATACTGATGGAATATGAAGCCCATTACCATTAAAACAGTGTCAACGAAAGTAATTGCTTCAGCAGCCAACCAGCTTATTAAACGGAAAGCAGAACAAAAGAAAACAAGCAAATTGTATTTATAATTTTAATTTCATAATTTAAAAAAATGAATAAAATTTAATCATTGCTTAAATAATATATAAAACGTTTTTAGTTTTGCTAATCTATAACAAGTACTCGTATATCGCAACCGACACGAAAAATATGCATCGCAAACGTAAAGCAAATTCGTTCTATTTACGATATATAAAAAATTCTATTTATCATGGGACGTTGGAGTCGTAAGCGTTTCGATTTCAAATCGTAAAAACGTTTCCTAAACGATGTTTTGTATAAACCAAAATATCATTGTCGTATCGTAAACGAATCGCCTTGTTTAGGGTGATGCTTTTATGTATTTGTTGCAGCAAACACACATTTTGTTTATACGTGCTAAACACACATACAAATTATAAACACAAATAAAAAGTAGTGAAAAGTACGATTATGTTCTATTTATTTTTTGTGTTCTTTATAAAGCAAATTTATTCAAAAACAAATGCAAATCAAACACAAATGTATGGTAGTGAGAAATTAACAACAGAAAGTCTGATTTGATGAGAGTAAGAAAATAAAGTTATTACGGTTCTACCGTATTTTCCATTTTTTGTTGTTGTTTTATTTTTCCAAAATAAATGTTCACGAGACGTCTCGGTATTTTACATAGTTTTTGGTTAGATGTTCCTCGCATTGCCTACATCAGGTTGATACTACTTGTTTCTAAAATTGCGAATGTTAGTAATTGGTTTGAATTCTAATGAGGACAGACTTTAATTTTTTGGTTTTGTAATTTTCAGAATAGTTTAAAATTGTGTTCTCTTGTATTAACTAACTTATCATAAATTATATTAACAATTTTACTAACTATTGAATGCACAGGTGTCTGTAACTAGGTTAAGTCCATATTATTAACGTTCCTTTCCTATCCTTCTTTTTTATTATATGTAAACGGTGGGCCCGGCATCGTCCGGGAGACTGGACTACGCTTTTTATATGGAACACATTATATGGAAAAACTTGTTTGCAGAATACGCAATATATAGCCGCATAATGCACTTGTTTGCTATTGATACACAAACAAACATAAATTACATTTTGAGAAAGAGAAACTTTGTCTCATGTAGACGGAATGAAACCAATTCAAATAAAAACTACCTCTAATATAATAGGCATTTGCAACCGCGTATAAATTTACAATAAGTTAGTAATTAAATCCATCTGAATTTCATATTTGTTACCTACAAACAACAACAAGGAATTACAATTCCTACACTATTTAGAACAAAAAGCATAAAATTGAGCAAAACTTTTTTTTCCTTGGCATAGAAACTTGGCAAATGTTCCGGATTGATACATTTCATCCACCACTTAAACGTTTAATTTTAATTTTTAAAGAATTTATATTAACTGGCATAAGACACAAAATGAAATCACTGATTTTTAAATTCAAAAATAAAAATAGAATTTCACTTACGGAGAAGACAAAAACACGTCCTTCTCCATCGAGCGTTTATCGACCACCCGCCTTAAACACGGGGATGGTATCTTAGAAATATAATGATGTCAAAAATGTCATTTTTAGTGTTGCCATATAAATATTGAACTATTGCCATATGTGCTGAATTGAGGTTTGCGCATCGCTAAATTATCGAACATGTGCCTCATTCGATACTCCAATATAAACTTCAATAATAAAACAATAAAGCAAAGAAAGGAAAAGCTTGACAATATTCTGTTCTATTCAGAATTCTAAAATTCTCTCTTTAAAATTTATTATTCGTTCTCTACTGATCTTTTTTTTTAAACAAAATATCTCGTATTCCGTAGAATTGTGTAATCAAAAACACGCAAAGAAAGTACTTACCGGTCCTAAATTAATGAATCCATGTTCACTAGCTATTACATCCGCCAATTTCTTGTCACCATCAACATGTACGGCCCACGTATGCGAGTAATGAACATCTAAATTATTATCACTATTAACACCTAATTCATCACCTAATACTAATGCTAATGTATTATTATTATTCACATTTATCACCAAGCTTAATAGCAGAAATATTTTAAATAAATTTAACACAAACATTTTTATACTTTTTTTATTTACTATTAAAATAAAACTAGTCCATCGTATAACATCACTACTCATCTTGGATTTGTAACTTTATATTTAATTTCACTTTACAATGATTTTGCAAATTAATTTTCCGCTTTTTACTCAACTTTGCTATTTTATTTTAATTAAACTTTTAATACAGGCGTCACTGTTGTTATAAGGATGGAAACAGAAAATTACATTGTATTTTCCTGACAAATTTTCATTTTATTTAAAAAAAAAGAAGAAAAATTTGGTTTTATCGTACAAAATTTCGAAATCTGCAACGAAAAGAAAAAAAAGGCAATTTATTGAAATGTAAAAATACAAACATGAAGCAAACAAGTACAATGAATCATAATAAAATATGTATGTAGTAGTTTATGCCAGTGTAGATTATTTCATTCTAGCCATCCCATACTTATTAATTTTAGTATGCTATTCTCAATCAAATTAAATTTAATTAAGCCTGAAAACTATTTCAAAATTAGAAGAGATCTCTCTTTGAGAGATTTTTGAAACTATTTCAAAAAAATTTCATGTTTTAGTTAAGCGAATTTCGTTTTTCTCTTATTTTGAAATAGTTTTCAGGCTTAATTAAATTTAATTTGATTCAAAACTTCATGCTAGTCTTATAAATAAAGAGATAAAAATTTAAGTGTTTTTAAAGTGTTTTTGTATGTCGTAATTTAAAAAAAACTCTTTAATCGTATTTCTAGTGCATTTACAATTTTTAAATTGGTAGTTGAATTTGCTCTGTTTCAACTTAAAATAATTAAAGGTTAAATACATTTTTATTTTAGTTGCAAATACACATAGGGTCATTCCATATGAAGTCATACATAAAAATGGGATTTTGGAAGTGGATGTCTCAAAAATTTTCCAAACTATATTTATTCGATTTATAAGTAAAACAAAAAAATTTTATAGAATAAACTTTTTTTCCTCTCTTTCAACTCTCTTAAAGTTTTCTCATTTTCAAGACGTTTTGGGTATACGAGTATGTATTACATTTTTGATCAAATTTTCGGAATGATTTGACCGATTATGTTTTTCTCAACGGATTCTCAAATCTAGAAGAATATAGAAAATTATAAAATTATTAGTTTTTAATAATTTCAATTTTGGAATTTTCATTATTTTTTAAAACAGTATCTATTAGTATCACGATAAAATAATTTTTTTTTTTTTATATTTTTAATTTAATGTTAAATCACTTTGATTCTGTACCAATAGGTCGGATTCCAGTTTCTTCTCAAAACTTGGCACAGAAAATGAAGGTTCAATAAAACTGGCAGGTGTGGTTGGTTCGTTTTTATTTGCAAAAATAAACTAATTTAAAGTACAACTTTAAATTGCTCGTACTAATTTATTTTTATTTTTTTGTTGTTAACGCTTTGGTGGTTAATTTTAGAAGGGATTTATTTGTTGCACAAATTTAATTTTTACAATAGTTTTAGTTGATATTAATTATGATTGGTGGCCAATAGTTATGGTTAAGCCATAATGGTACTGAACGCACCCGCTAACTTCATATAAATAAGCTATAATCTTATTGAACCCATGATTTATAAAGCATTTTTTACATTTATAGGGTTTTGAAACCAACATTGTCAAATTAAATTTTAGTTTGCAAACAATACAAAAAGATAAACAATTTATTCTTATTAATCAATTAAATATTATTAATTATTTTAGTACATAAATATAGTGTATTGTGGTGAATTTTAAGGTTTATGTAGATATTAGATTGTTAATCTAATTGGAAAGCTAATTAAATTTTACATTCTTTTATGATTTCAGGTTATGGCAACAACAAATTGTATATAAATTAATTCACAACTTTTTACCAACCAAACGGCGTAATGGTTAAAGCTGCGGCGTTTGGATCGGGAGGTACCGGGTTCGAATCCTAATAGAGGCGGGATGCAAAAGGATTTTTCATCATCTGATTACGATCGGTGATGAAGATGAACACATCTATGACCCCCTGTTGAGAGCGCAGAATCCATGAGCCGACGTACTATAGATATTAGCATGAAGCAATGCAATATGCAGGTGGTTTATACAAAACGGGTCTATAGCCGTACGTGCTCGATTTGGCTACTACTGCGTAAAGAAGGCCGATAACAGTAAACTGCGAAAGAGTTGGGAGTGCCTTGAGCCGCAGAACAGATTGCATAGATTAAAACCAAAAAAAAGAAGAAAAAAATCATAACTTAAAGATAAGTACATAATTGAAATATTTTACATATTAATTCTTATTGGTTTTTTATTTTTTGGGGTGAGCAAAAAATGTTCGTCAAAGAGGATAGACGTGTTTATCCTCTTCAAAAAAATTTATTTTATTTTATTTTTGTTTTATTTATGTAGTGTTACGTATATACTTTATATACATATAAACATTTTAATTTTAATTCTAATTAAATTCAATTTTAGTGAAATAATAATAAAAGTGTAGTGAAATAATAATTAAAGTGTAATTTTGGAAAATGCAATCCACCGGGATGCATTTGTCAGGCAATGTTTTATATTTATGGATAAAGAAATCAAAATTATTGATTTCTTGCTTAAGTGCATGATTTTGACTTTTGTGAGATTGTACATGAAATTGAATTTCAATTTTAATTGCTAAAATCTAATAATTAGATAGTATTAAAATGGATTTTAACTTAAACAGATATACATCGTAGTTAATTTCATATTAGATTTTAGTTTTACGCACATTTGTATGTGTTCTTGTGTTTTTATGATATGTAACAGAGCCAACAATATGTTTATACAGCCGTCTCATTCGCCCTTTACACAGATTCTATCAAGGAAATGTACTATATATTGTTGGTTTTTGTCTTGTAATATACGAACAACAAAACAAAATTTTTTTTTTGTTGGTTTTGGTATAGTCGTCACAAATATTTTCCTGTATTTTGATACATAGATCAGGTATGTTTGTATGTGCGCTATAAGGGTATTATCTATAATATTATAAAAACATGATAAATCTACTGCTGCGCACATGAAAGATGGTAGAAAATATTTACATTTAATGTGTGTTGGTGGTTTTGTATATAAGATTATATTATTTGTATGCTGGTGTTGTTTTTCTCTCTTTGTGTTTTTGTATTCATGAAACAACTATGGTGTTCTTGATAAATCATGAACTATACAAGCATAATGAAATCTTAGAGTATTCGACTCAAATAGGATTCTTATACTTTGTATAATCGAATAAGTTTGAGTCGAATTGGAAACCGCCTTACTGGTCACGAATCTAACATGTCAAATAATATTTGCTTCAATGAGAAAAGCAGTCTGCAGTGTGAGGAATTCGTTCCTATAATGCGAAGATGTGGGTGGGGATGGTTTGGGGGTAGAGATAATAGTGTTTTTATGAGATGGACTTGGTGATTTTTTTGAAATATCGCTTTGATGAGTTTTGACAGGTGTGGCTGTTTGGGTGATTTTAGGTGGACGGTGTTGATTGGATTGAGAATGTTAATATTGGTACAGCCTGAGAGAAGGAACCAATAGGGAAGTGAGGTTGTGTGGGTAGAGAGAAAAGGGGGTTGTGGTGAGTGTATAGAGGAGGGTATGACTGTGGGTGATGGGTGTAAGTTAGCTGTTGAGTATGTTTTTAGTATTATATACATGGATGGGTATGTGTGTTTCCATGGGGGTAAGTGGCAAGAATTTGAAAGTGAGTGCGAGGTTTGTGTGGGTATGTAATGTAACAAATTCAAATTTTTTGATGAGGACTGCAAGTGCTTTCTGCACTTGGTTTATATTATTATAAGCCTCTCGATTAGCCTAAGAGGGATTGAGTTAAGTGGTTCGTAAAGGAAAGAAACAGTGACCATGACTATATGATTCAACAATGGATTTGCAGATGTACAGTTGTGTTCATATTAATAGCAGCGCTATCCAGAAGAAGAAAAAACTCGTATAAGTTTTCAAAAACGCCAGTTTGATTAAGATTTATTCATTAAATATATTTGATATTGTCATATTAAGCTAAAAAATGACAAACAAATATTTATTCTTTTGATTAAAAATTAATATAAATAAAAAATTCCATTTCATGGTGTTCACAAAAATAGCAGTCCGAAACAATGTTTAGGAGTAATTAAAAAATTCATCAAAAAAAACTTAACAAGCACCACTTCTGTGTATTGTTTTTTAATAAAGCAGTCAATATTTAGTTGCATGCCCATTATTACGAATGACAGCCGCGGATCTCCTTTTCATAGAGTCCACTAAGTTTTGACATCTCTCAGTGGGTGATGTAGTCCATGTTTCGTGCACTGCCTCCCACAATTGCTGGGCATTTTTTGGATTAACTTTGCTCACTTTATTTTTGACATCAGCCTATACGTTTTCTATCGTATTGAGGTCCGGTGATTGCTTCCATGCTTTAACAGTCTTTACTGTGTACTTTGGGCAGTGTTTGGAGGTCTCCTCACATATTGTCGACGACCTGTGGGAACCAGGAAGGACAATTCTACTTTCATCGCTCCATAAAACATTCGCCAGTTTTCAAGGGGCCAATTGACGTGCGCCTTACCGAACTGAAATTATGTTTCTTGCGTTGCTGCTATTATTATGAACAACTTGGTTGAAACACTCGCTAACAAATGTAATCTCATAAAAAAGAATTAAGCATTTTTTGAAACAGTAATGATATACTGCTAATAACAGAGGAGAGAAGATACATTCAGAGCATTTCCAACCTTGGAAAAGAGTAAGGTGTAAAAGATATTAAAGAGTTATTAAAGCAAGGTAATGCGCTGCTATTATTATGTACACAACTGTAAGTTCGAGAGATCAAAGTAACAAGGGAATTTGGAGCGGTGGATACTGGATTGGTTCTGTTTACTGAGATGTTAATTTAAATTTAGAATCTGTTCCAGAGTTTTGGTTGTAATTCTTACATTTAAATAATAAATTTATTTATTTAATATAATTATAAAATTATTTAAAATTTTAAATTAGTTTTTATTATTAGATATATTAATATATCTTATCAGAGATTTAAATTTCAAATAATTTTCGAGTTCGGGAAAGTAGTATTTAGTGATAATTGATTAATATTTCGATTTTCAGAAACATCTATTGAATCTGACTCAGCTTTCCAGAACCTTCAAGCAACCAACGAATAAATAGTTTAGAAATTGTGTCGTCTTGTGCTAACTATTTTATCATATAAATAACTAACAAAAAAAACTAACTATAAGAAACAGCAAAAGAGGGGAGAAATTTAATCAACGAACCAATACTTAATAATCAATTTCTTAATTTAGAAGCTTTTCAGTTCGGACCATATTAACATTTTAATATTTATTACTGGTAACACTAATTATAATTCATAATAGCATCCACGGTAGATCACATTTATAATTGTGTCAGGTTTGCGGTTTGCATTTTACAAATACATATTTATAATAAAAATTTGAAGTAAATTGTATTGGGTGTGTGAATATGACTTCGCCCTTTCTCAATTGGTGTCGTTATTTTTACTGCTTACGTAAACTATAAATGCACAATACTTGTATTCTATAGTACATACTTGATGTCAGCTATCAAACGCAGTATACATTTGGTTGAAGTGTAAACAAATAGTATTTTTAACTCTTTGAAAATGTCGAATTTTATTCCAAATAAACATCATTTGCGGAAAGTTTTATTACATTATTTTATTGCAAAAAAAAGTGCAGCGGAAACTTATCGTTTGCTTGTGGAAATACAACATGCAAAGAATGGTTTCGACGATTTAAAAATAATGATTTTGGCATTGAAGATAAAGAGGATGGAAAACCACCCAAAAAATTTGATGATGCTGAATTGGAAACGTTATTGGCTGAAGATTCATCTCAAACACAATCAGAATTGGCTGTAGCATTAATTGTTGATCGATCAACTGTTGCAAAACGTTTACAAACAATCGGAATGGTTCAAAAAGCTAACAACTGGTTCCACATGAATTAACCCTTTGCACCCGAACCTTTTTTTTAGTATGGGTAATCAGCTACCCGACAGTAGTTTTAATAAAAAATTGTAAAAAATCAAACATAAGGATTTTAAATATAAATATATTATTTCGATGTTTCATATATATTTACGTACTACAAACATAATATTTGAACACTAAGCTTTATAATTTTCCTTGGTGTGATATTTTAGGTAGCACTCTCCAAGGTGTATCCTAAGTTTATGGTTCCCATATTAAATACATATTATTCTAATTTTTTTCTACTGGTATTAATTATTACATCACTCTTTTCACTGCTGTCGTCTTGATCGCTATTTTAAGTGCATGAAATGCCGACTCGCATCTCTTTTCTTTCAGAAATTCACTAACAATACATATGCATAAATACAAAGAAATTATAACGAAGAATTTACGCAACAAAATTATTTGTTTTGGTAAACAAATACCGATAATAAAATTTTACATGAATATTTATATAATGGAAACGAAAATTAGCAATGCGTGCGCAATATAAGATATGTATGACCTTAATTAGTGATGGCGCCTCTCAAGCGCCGTTCGAGTTGAAGTAAAGAATAGGATGGCACCTGAGAGGGGCCGTTCAAGTGCAAAGGGTTAAAAGAAAGAGACCTCGAACGTCGAAAAACCATATGTGAAATACTGATTCAGTTACTGGAGATGAAAAATGGATTTATTATGAGAATCCCAAGCGCCAAAAATCTTGGGTGAAGCTGGTCCATCGCAACCAAAGCGAGATATCCATTGCAATAAGGTTATGCTTTGTATCTGGTGGGATCAGAAAGGTGTGGTATATTATGAACTGCTGGAATCAGGTGAAACTATCAATGGCGATGTTTACCGACGGCAACTAATACGTTTGAAGCGAGCTATAGAGGAAAAACGACCAAAATGGGTGAATAGACACAACAAATTAATTTTTCAGCACTCTAATGCAAAACCACATGTTGCAAACGTTGTGCAAAATTATTTACAAGGACAGGACTGGGAAGTTCTACCCCACCCGCCGTATTCACCAGACATAGCTCCTTCAGATTACTTACTACTTATTCCGGTCGATGCAATCGTCTTTTTCTGAACAGCGGTTCGGTTCTCGCGCAGAGATCGAAAATTGGCTTAATGATTGGATCGCCTCCAAGGACCAAGATTTTTTCAGAGAGGGAATCCGTAAACTGCCTGAAAAATGGGGGAAAATTGTAGCTGCAAATGGAGCATACTTTCAATAAATAATTCTTTCATTTTCTAAACAAGCAAATGTGTTTTATTTTAACAAAAAAGGGCGGAGTCATATTCACACACCCAATAGCCAGAGGGTTGTGATAGATAACAGTAAGGTAAATTGTTTGAATAACCTGTTGATGCTATTTATATTTATTATTTTAGATCACCTCTATTTTATAAGTTGGAAGATTTAATTAATTATGATTGCGATGTTCAGAAGTACTCCAGAATGCAGTTTCCGATTTTTATTAATCATAATAGATTAATCAAGTAGATTCAAATGTATTGTCATTGTGTTATAATATTTTTTTCCATACTTGGGTGTCTCTAACCGGGTCAATTTCGGTCATTACTAACCAAAAATATCTAAATCCTCTTTTTGTTGTGTGTAACAGAGTGTTCGCTGAGGCCCGGCTATTTCCGGGAGATCTTGCTTATAATTTGGTCGAACACTCCAATCAATCAATCAATGAACTGTTATAAGTATATGTACTAGATGTTGAGCATCGTCCAACTAAATAATTTTAATTACTCGTATTAATTTAAATATTTTGTAATATTTCTTCTTTAGAAATAATTATGGAAGTACATAATTTAATTGTAAACAATGTAATTAATTGTACAAATTCTAGTTATATTTTATTTATTTTGTAAAAATTAGTTCTTGAAAATGTTTGTGGGCCAAGCGAAACATCCAAAAATATAAATTTGTAATGGTTTGATAAAACTTTTATAAGTTGAAGAAAATGGGTTAGAAAATACATGTAATCAATATAGATTAATATTGTTTTTGTGCGCGATTGTGATTTAGCCTTTTAAATGTAGTATGATGATGATGACAACGTCAATTATTTTTAATACTAGCATTAAAAGTACTTTTACTCCTATGTAGGATTAAAAGTGTAGCAACAGGTACAATTTTAAAATAGTAACAAAAACGCCAACTTTAATACCAAATACTACTATTAAAAAAAGCTATTTTTAATATGTTTGGAGACAAAAATTATTTTCGTAGCAGGCTACTTCCAGCGCTAGATCTGTTATACGGAAATAAATTATTTGATGCTTAAATTATTACGTTATGCATTTGTCTTTATTGAAAAATGAAACACATTTTGTAATTTGGTTACTAATATGAGAAATATATACAGGAGTTTAACTTTTATAGGCAGGTACCACCAAATATTAGGTCCTCTAGAATTGGCGTTAGAGGTAAATAGAATAAAAATACAAAATACAATTTTGTTGGTTTTTCATTCACTAATATTCAAAGTACGATAGATTTGGTAGATTTTTTCAATTGTTTTCAAAACCTGTGAGAATTTTTTCTTGAAAGCCTGCTTCTTTTGCTGACACGCAGATAGATATTTAAAAATATCAACCTTTAGACTTATTAAGTGGTAACTGTAGATAACTTATAAAACTTATAAACTTAAATGGCAATTATATATATATTCGCCATGGAAAACTTAACTTAAAAATTTCAATGAAAATTCGTCATATTTTATCAGTTACTTAAAAAACTTGTAAAAGTGAAATGTTTAGTCCAAACTTTAAAAAACCTAAACCAAGATGTCAAAAACCCCCCTAAGAAAAACTGAAAATTCTCAATTTATCTTTCAATTTCGATATTCTCAGTGGTCTTTTATTTTTTAAAAAATTGATTGAAAATATACAAATTAATCCTACTAAAAACTAAAATACTATATCTATAGACGCTAATTTTCTACTACTTAAATAATTTTTAATTTTTCTATGGTTGAAATGTCAAAAAATCGGATTCGTTGAAATTCTTAATTTTTTTTATGTTTATAAGTTCACACTGGTTAGCTCACTAGGAAAAATCAAATAACCAATTTTCAAAAAAAAATGTATTCGTTTCTCACTACCACCACTTGATGTTGGTATTTTGAAATCACACACTACAACGTCGATTAATATTTGAACATTTTTTACTCTTTGTTGTTTGTTACGTAATTTCATTAATTCAACCAAAATTAGATATATTTTTACAACAATACTATGCAAATGGTTGGGCTTTCCAGAGAGAGAAATTTCGAAGGTTTTGGTTGCTAACAGTGTTAAATTGGAAACAATTGCATGTAATTAATTTTTCATTCTAAACTTCAGAGTTGTTCTAAAAGGACGTGTGTTTTTATTTGTATTCTAATTTAATTTTGCAATATTTGCAATTATTATTTTTTATTTATGTGGCTTGGTTAATTTTAACGTAAAAATTAAGCATTAATTTTCAGTTTTTTTTGTGATTACTTTTTTTATTTGACATAAAACTGAAAAAGTGCCGTATAGTGTAGTTTTTAATTTACAACAAAAAATTTTGATTACAAAATAATTATAAAAATGGTATATGTTTTAATTCTTCTTTTTCAAAATGGCCGTCGAAATTTTCTTTTCCAATTTTCTCAAATTTGCATCTTTTTTTTAATTTTTTTTTTAAACTTTTTCCTCATTCAGTTCTATTAAACAAACATGTTTCGTTTTGTTGCAAAATTCGTTTAAGTATGACAATCTACACATTTTTTATACTTAAACGTATTTTGCATCAATCGATATTCATCTCATGCCTATTCAAAGGTTAGTCGAACTATCCGTATGAAAAACATTACATTGATACTATCACAAGAACATCAAGTGAGCGCTACATAATGCGGTTACCATAAAAGCCCAGCAGCTGTATTCTGAAAAAAAGTAAAAAAAACGTGATGGGTAACATGATGTTCCTTAACGTGAACGTTTCTTTTTTGTCAAATTCCTATTCCGATAAAAAACGTTTATGAACATCGAAAAAACATAGAATACTGGAAAACATGAAAATGTTCTGTCAAATTATTGTCATATTGACAACGATTTTAGTCTGTTTAAGCATATGTACATAAATAAAATGTACTTTTTGGCGAACAGACAAAGGTACAGGTAAAGCCATAAATCAAATATTTATTAATTTAAAATCATACAATTGTGATGATTTTATTGAATTAACATAAACATTTTATTTCAAATACATTGGATTTTTCGCAGTCGGGAGCTACCAAATACCGGTCCCAGCCATAAATATATGTCTCCATCTATAAGGACAAAACGCGATTGTGAACAATTTTGACTAAACCGAGCTCGCATTTTGTGCTTTTTTGTGAAATAAGAGGAAAATTGAAATAAATTGTTTGATAATGAGACATTATCTTTGTTTACTTATTTCAAATCATAATTTCAGCTCTATCCCGTTGTTTGTTTGTGCCTGTACGCTAAATTATTATTAATACTTAACAGTAACCAAATTTTATTAGTTTTAATATTAAAAATGAATAACATTTTTCTAAATTAATTATTTGTCATATAAACGAAGAAACGTTTCAAAAACCCAACCGAAAAACGTGGGTTTTTTTAACGTCGGGAACTTGAACGTTTTTCATCAATCAGAATAGGAAATAACGTTAATTTAGCGATTCTAGTTTTTAACTGTCACAAAAAACGTAAATCACCAAGTTACGTTTTTTCAGAATACAGCTGCAGGAGTTGCTGGGCTATTCATTTCATAGCGCTACCAAACAGCTTTTCAGTATGGAACGAAAATTTACAAGGAACATGGAATTCGCAACCGAATAGAAAACATTCTTGGATAAGGCCGAAAATCAATTGAAACAATTTTTATTTACCTCACCAAATCATCGTAAAAGAAGCAAACACCACCAGTGTAAGGCCAG
The DNA here is from genome assembly GCA_958295665.1 of Tipula vernalis. NCBI lineage: Eukaryota > Metazoa > Arthropoda > Insecta > Diptera > Tipulidae > Tipula > Tipula vernalis. The sequence continues at coordinate 207,361,701 of OY282559.1, read as the reverse complement.
CCATGGGTTATATCGAAACGATATATTGGAATGTGGGTAGTCCAACGGTCCAAGACGATCTAACAACAATCATTTGCCGATTTCGTACCAAGAATATTGCAATTGCTGCAGATATAAAAAAGATATATATTAGTTGACGGATTAAGAAAACTCAAAATTTTCAAAACAAAAGTTACTCAATGACAAAAATTTATTTGAAAATGTTTGTCTATTAAAAACCCAACCATTGACTTTTTATAATATTCATTAGAATAATTTAATACTTCTAAAATATTGAAGGACGCCATTTACAAAAAACCTAATGGCCGATTGTGGATGCTCTCTAAACGAATTGAGAAATATAAAATTTAGTATTGTATATACAATAAATATAAAAAATAATAAAAAATTAGTACAAGGGGTAATTAGCATTTAGGCTGATATAGCCTAATGCATAAAGATGGCAGCATTAGACAATTAACGGTTTTTTATTATCTGTAATTTCTAAATTTTGGTTTCTCTTAAACTGTACAAATAAAGCTTTCTCAATTGTACGTAGTCCTACATTAATAGGTCGTGTCTCGGACACAAGCTCGTCGGTTTTTTGTTTGTATTTTTTATTTATTTTGTTGTTTGCATTTCCTCTACTTTCGAGACAATTTTTGTGTTGTTTCTCAAAAGGTGTTTATAGTTGTTTATATACAAACAAGATATCACTGGTTCATTTTAGGTATATACAAAACAAAGGATATGTATATACTGGCGATGGTTGGTTTCTCGTTTATTTTGTTATTTATTATTTATTGATGCTCCTAGTGCATTTTTATGTTTCATTTTATTTTTATTGTTTTTGTTGTCACTTTTTTAGAGACAAATCTTTACTTTTTCTCAAAATGTGTTTTATTTGGCAACATTACACGTATATATATGAAGTTGGTTAAAGTAGGTAGAATTTAGGGTTAGGGGTATTGGTTAAGGCAAAACCAACACAATGTCTATACAAACCATACTGTACCGATACATAGGATATAAAGATGTACATTGGAGTACATTAGTATCAGCAATATGTACAAACACGATTTAAAATAAATATTCATATTTCATATTTAAATAAATTTACATAAAACTCATTAACATACTGACAGCCAGTGTAATTTGTTTATGTTATGTCATAGCAGAGAAAGCTTGGCTTATATGTATAGACTTTGGTGTCGGTTTTGGTTAGGGATGTAAAATTGCGTGGTGGGTAAGACGCCCATATGTCCTTTTTTTGCCATGGCAGGGTTGACCAAATGTTTCATGTTTTGTGCTTGTCAGTATTGACATGTTGTAGCGATCATTTATTTTATTTTATGATATTTGTTTTATTTTGTAACATATTGTTAGGGACTCTAATATTAGTTTAGAATTGAGTCACATGCTAACTATATTATTTTGTTTTATTTAATATATAAAGGGTGGGCCATTTAAAAGTTTGTTTTTGAAAACGCTATGAAATGAGTATACATCTCTATTTTGTTTGTGGAAACCTTTTTTTTATTGTGTAGGTTGGAGTCTCTGATTTAAGAATGAAAACCCATTTCGTTCATGTGGCTCCCTCTGCTTGTCTTACAGTAAGCCATCCTGTGAGTCCAGTTTTCAAGAACTTTTTCGATGATTTCGGCGCCTATCTCGCGAATACTAGTCGCAATGTTATGTTTTAAAGCTGGAATTGTCTCTGAATTGAATTATCCGCATAACATTTATTCTTAAAGAAACTCCATAAAAAAAATCAACGGCGTCAAATCGCAGCTCCGCGCAGGCCAATTGACATCGCCTAAACGGCTGATTATTTGGTTGCCCACGCAGAGAACTGATATTGAAGCGAATGGTCATTTGCTTTCAACTCCTGAGTCATCTGGACCTTGTAGGCGAATAATCCGAGGTCTTTGTGCAATATTCTATCCGGCTGGTGCGACCGGCGTCGAGTTGAGGTCGATGGATTCTGTCCTACACTACAGGCCACAGCCACAATATTCTCGGGCGTGCGCACTGTCCGAGCTCGGGGACCACTTCGGTTATCCAATAGCAAGCCTTTCTCACGAACTCAGCGGTTCCGTTTGGCGCTCTTTCGAGACCCATATTTCTTTTTAAAATTCACATGATTTCGACTACACAACACTGACATTTAAAATAAGTTTTCAATATTTCGAAACGCTCTTCAAGCAAAAACATGATTGTTTCGTGACTCGGAATATCAGACTGACGAGCTCTCAAAATTTCAAGCAAATCATTCCAAAAAAGCATTGCCTTAGCCTATGATTTAAAAATAAACTAATAGATGGCCCACTCTTTATATTACTAATAATAAATAAGTAATTGACGATTGGATTGTCACGATTTTGCATGCAGAGCTCAGGATTTAATTTAATTCTTAGCGTATTTCCTTGACAAATTTACAACAACAATTGCAAAGGATAAATCCCCGCAAGAATAACATTAACCCAAAAAAAAATTGGGTTTAATTAAACATAATTCTAATTCTTGGTTATGATACCTGCCACCAGAGTCATAATACATATTAAATTTATATTTTATTTGGAAAGGTTGGCTTTTGTCAATTAATAGCGTATTTCCTTGACAAATTTACAACAACAATTGCATAGGATAAATCCCCGCAAGAATAACATTAACCCAAAAAAAAATTGGGTTTAGTTAAACATAATTCTAATTCTTAGTTATGATACTTGCCACCAGAGTCATAATACATATTAAATTTATATTTTATTTGGAAAGGTTGGCTTTTGTCAATTAAATCAAATTGGCTATTTTCTTGGAAAACAAATAAACCCAAAATAATTCGAATTCAATTTTGGTCAACAAAATACACTTTAAATCAAATTGGCTATTTTCTTGGAAAACAAATAAACCCAAAAAAATTCGAATTCAATTTTTGTCAACAAAATACGCTTTCTGATAGTTTCACTCTGCACATGTTTTATATGGAGAGTGTCATGTCTACTAGGATTTGTTTTATTTTCGATAGGTATCGCATTTTGCAGTTTTCCAATCGTCAATAGCTATTGATTTCTTACAATACATTTTATTTGCAGTTAACATTTATTTAATATTATATATTATAATTATATTATTTTATCTAGATTAAAGCTAATTAAGGAATTTATAGCAAGAAGCAGTGAAGTGTTGTTTTGCGCTATTTGTTAGCGAATTAATCATATTATATGATAATTTATATAATAATATAAATTAATCATATATATGATTAATTTATCATATATATTACTACATAAAAACTTAACTAATGACTAATTAGTTGTCTGTAACCGAGTAAGGTTACGAATCCTTTCCTCTATCCTGTGCTGTGTGAATAAGGGTACATGGAGGTCCTGCCGTACCCGAGAGGTTAAAAGCTGGGTCTTTTACTTCAGTCAAATCAATCAATTTAATTTATTATTTATATTTGTTTCAGGGATTTAAATTTAAATTAATTAGAGTTCAGTTAAGTAGTATTTGGTAATAATTGATTAATTCCGATTTGGATTTTTAGAAATAACTGTGGAACTTAATTTAGCTTTACAGAACCTTTGAAATAAAAAGGCAACACAGAGTCGGGTCGATTGTCGATCAACACGTAAATCTTAATAGTGGTAACTATTTTAAGGTTGTTTTTTACGTAGTGTGTAATTAATGTAGCGTTTTTTTATTCACTCCGGATAGTTGCTATCGAGAGCCGCCATATAAAATTTGGCTCCCGATAGCGCTCCGTATAAATAGGTAGAGCCAAATATTTTTTATATGAAGTTTTTGGTAAACAATTGAATTAAAAATGATAATTTGATGTTAAATAAGTTTAGTTTACCAATAAATAGCGCAGCAAAATTAAATTTTGCCGTAGAAAAATGACGGCTCTCGATAGCAGCTATCCGGAGCGAATAAAAAAACACTACATAAGTGTTTAGTGCCTAATTAAAATTGAAAGAAGTTCTGAAGAACCTGATTTGACTGCTATTTTAACGCGTTCCAGATTGAATCTATGTTTACAGTAATTTTATTAAGCAGTTTGAACGGTTAAATAATTAATATAATTTTAATTTTTAGAAGTATCTTCTGGGTCATTCCTAATTAATTTATTAACTTATTTCTAGGTTGCCCGGGATTGAAAAGTGAGTTAATTTTAATTTAAAAAATACAAAAGTAAATAAACATGAAGAAATATGTTGTGTTAAGCATGAGCCATACTTAAAACTAGTTTAGTTAGATCCTGCTAATGCTTGGTCATACATGCTCAATCAATCAATCAATTTAAATTTAATTTAAAATAAAATAAAACAACCGGTTAAGAATGAAATAGAAGACTCTATAAATCGACTCAATACTGTACAATAATTTACCGACCTGTAAGCTGATAGCAAAATAATCACTCCACAATTTCATTTCAAGGAATATTTTGAATTACACAGAATGGTCCTGTATTACAACCTTTTGCTCTCTAAAAATAGCAGCTTATGCAAAATAACTATATGTTGTATATGTACAATGTATTACATATACTTGTCTCTTTTGAGTTTATTATAACTCAATTAAAAGGAAGAGAATTATGTAACAGCAGCAGCCCGATAAAATAAATTGTGTGATTTGTAAATCAAGTTCAAGTTCGTTGATAAGAAATGTATGTGTAAACATAATAAGACATATTAGTTTATCTATCGCTTAATAATGTTAAATTTAAAAATAATAAGTAAATTTTCGAATTTTCAGCGTTAAGACAAACATTTTTAATATACTCTTTTTAATTTTTAATTTATATGAAGTTAATATTTTACGAAAATTGTAAAAGATGTTAAGCGAGTTTCGAGTTGATCTCTGATCAGGCCATGGTGACTAGAAGACTAAAATTGGTTCATTTAGGGCTTGTATCAGTGAATTAGAGTAATACAGTCAAATTCCCTTACAAAATCGCCATATTCACACAGCTCTATTCCTGTGGAAGCAAATTTAACAATACCCAACTTTTTTTTATACTTTTATACTATTTTTTTTATACTATTTTCTTATTCTTTCCACAAAATTCTAAACTGTTTTTTAAATTTCTAGCACAACCTTTTTCAATAGCGCAATTTTTTGTTTTCCTTATGTCAAATATATGAAACGACAACAAAAAATGTACGTAATACCAAACCCTACTTAATAAATAAACCTTCCAGGTTGAAGAAAATTTTGCAGCAGCTTTATTTAAGGTATCAAAAAACACGAAAGCAAATGTATTTCATACATTTTGTATGGAGAGACATGACATCAATTTTTAAACAAAATATATGAATGAAAAGTGACTCGAAATTAACTTTCTTTTAACTCAATTCAATCTAAGAAGTTGACTTTCCTTACCAGACTTCCTTAATTCGCGATTCTAAACCCAGCGAAACCTTAAGGAAATGTTCTTGTTAAAGATGAGAAAATTTTCGTTAATATAATATGAAGATAGCTTAATAATGAAGGCGAACACAGATCACAGATATAACACTTTAGAAAATATACTTACCATCAGAACTAAGGGCTGAACTAATCTATTCTATTCACAACACACAATCCTAGAACAATCATCGAATAAAGAAACACTTTACTTTCTTCAGAGATATTTTTACTGGCCTAAAATGCCATTAGATGTACAAACTTACGTTGCGCAGTGTCAAGGTTGTAAAACATATAAACCTGTGAGCCGCGTGACTCAGCCAATGATTGGTGATCAAGCTAGAGTTGAACGACCCCTGCAGCGAATGGATGGATTTTCTGGGCCTCTACCTGCGCACCAAAAGCGAAAACTGTTATTTATTTATCGTTTTGGACCACTTTAGCAAATTCGTGCTTTTTCAGCCTATGCGAAATACTACCTCCAAAGATGTTTGCAATTTCCTAGAAAAACTGTGTTCCTTCAATTTTCAGTTACGGAATTAATTATTTTCTACTCAACAATTTAATTCCAAGATATTAAGCGATTTACTAGATAAATACAGGGTGAATCATATTTACATATCGAAATACATCCCTCAATCTAATTTGTCAGAACGAGTAAATCGCTCAGTTTTAGCAGCAATAAGGGTTTGTATAGCAGATAATCACCGAAGTTCGGGCATCACTTACCTGATGAACACGCTCTTCGCAACGTAATACATGAGTCGACTCAATTCTCGCCATATTTTCTCTTATTCGGACAATACATGCAACCAAATACCGGCTACTTCGTTAGGGTGAACGGGACTAGTGTTTGTTCTCAAGAATTCTTTCTCGAAAATTTCTCGAGAAAAATTTAAAAAAATATTTCTCGTTTCGTTATTGGTTACTAGGTTCTTAACCCTGAAGGTTAAATTTTTGTCCTTAGTGAACAATTTTGGTTACGTTATGTTGGTAACCCTGGTCAAATTGTTCTGCAGGTTAAGAATAATTCAACTCATTTAGCCAACTTCGAGGTGTACATTTTTTCACCAGAAATGTACCATGTAAACACCTTAAGTGTAAAGGGTCGTCAACTACTGGGCTTTAACGACATCGAAGGCGTTCACAGATATAAAAGATTAAGCACGAGGTCTAAGGCAGGAATTAATTTAATAAGAAATTGTATTAGTAATAAAGGGTTTCACCTTCCGGAAAATCCTCAAATATTATGAATTTGGTAGTGCAGTTCCGTGAAGAGGAAAAGGAGGAGCTGGTAAATAAAATCAATGTAGTTAAACCTGACCAAGGACCAGCGCGAACAATAGATGATATATGGAGGTTATATTTATTTTAACTCCAACAACTTGAGATTAATATAGCAATTGACGGCAGCAATCCAGCGGAAAAAGCGTTTACCCTTGTTGACGAAAAATTTAACAGATTCTAGATTTCAAGACGGTGCTGCTGTTATGCAAATATTAAGGCAGCTGCAGCAGTGTATACCAACAATTGTGTTACAATCATGCATTGCATTTAGCTGTGGTCAAAGTGTTGTATCGTAGACTAAAATAATATTATAGAGACGTCTTAATACGAATAAAAAATGATCCAATTAGAGGATGGGTGCCAATCATTATCATAGCGGGTGCCAATAGGTAGAAATTCAAACTGGAATACACAAGAAAAAGGAAAATAGAAAACAAAAATTGAGTCGCATGTTTTTTGTATACCAAAAACAAAAACAAAATTTAATCATAAAATAAAATGAATAAGAAAGAAATGTGTACTTTTTATGTTATAGCTGGTTTGTCTGTGTATCAATTTTGGTAATATTTTTACTTTCTTTTACTCTAGTAAAATAAAGTATAGTAATCATGAAAATTTTGGACCTTGAGATTTTTAGAGATTTATTTGTTTTGAGGTCCCCTGAGTCCAAAAAGTGGGTTTCGAAATGGTGTCTGTCTGTCTGTCTGTCAGTCTGTCAGTCTGTCAGTCTGTCAGTCTGTCAGTCTGTCAGTCTGTCTGTGTCCTCTCTACAGCCCAAATGGTTTGACCAATCGGACTGAAACTTCAGATTTAAGCTTTTTTGCTAAATTGGGAGGTCCCAGTGAATTTTACTCCAAATCGGCTAACCGGAAGTGGCCACTCCCCTGGTCCAGAAAATTTATTTTGCAAATATCTTAAAAAGTATAAGGTTTACAAAAAACTACTTTATACAAAATGTTTCCAAAAATTAAAAACAAATAAAAATAAAAAATAAAAAATTAAGAAAAAAATTAAAAAATTTAAAAAAAAATTAAGAAAAAAATAAATTTTCTCAAAATTCTCTGTTCGTAAAAGAAAGTCGTGTGTTGGCCACACCTCAATTTTTTTATTCATATTAAGATGTCACTATAATATTATTTTAGTCTATGACGTTAAGCAAACGATATTGTTGATTCTGATTCAGATTCAACACAAGTATTAGCTACAGACTCTGATTCACATTTGGAAAGATTAGATGTTACAGGTTTAGGCATACGGCCATCCATCAATGCAGTAATAGCAGCCATAAGAGATCTCGTAAAGGAATCTCTTCTATGAAATGCCATCTTACAAACCTATGTTGTTTGTTTAAGAAAACAAGCGGAACGACAAACTTATCTACATTGCGGAAGTCTTACTGGCTACCTTGAAACCTCTAAGAATTAAAGCGGGAAGCCTCAGCCGAAAAGTACTGCATTATTAACAGCGGAAGGGGCACTAAATTGCATTTACTAATTTACAAAATAATAACTCTGATTAAAGTTGTGATATGTCACCCTATGTGATATTGAATTGATTATTATTATTTACTAAATATTATTTTATTTATGATTTTAGTTCCATAAAGAATTTTTTGGTATCCAAACATTATATATGTGTAAAATAAGAAAAATAAAAAAAATAACGTAAGAGAGCGAGAAAGGGGATTTGTGGGTATCCGACCATACTTAAAATAAGAAACTTAAATTTTTTTGGAGGGGAAATGGAAATTTCAGCTGTCACTTGAAAAAACTTAAAAAGAGCGGAATTTTTCCTGTAAACTTAAAAAACTTAAAAAAGGTTGCACAAATTTTTAACGCGGGAAATAAAAAACTAGTTTGGTGAAAAATAATAACATTTTCATTAATTATTAATAAATAAATTAAAACGAGAATATTTGAACGTTAAATTAAGTCTATAATAATTGAGTATTTATAATGTTTATATATTTAAAACATCAAACAAAAACTGAAACATAACTTAAGACAAATTTAATTGGGATATTACATTTTTTTAAAACAAAAAACATTGCAGTGTTTCTGTATCACTAATTAGAAACATTTAATGTAAATTAATTATTTTTTTACGATATAAATGAATTTAATATAATTTTTAAGCTTATAGAACATGAAAAAGGTTGCACAACTTTTTACTGTAGAAAATAAACAACTGGTTTGGTAAAAATTATAACATTTTGATTAATTATTAATAAATAAATCAAAACGGGAATATTTGATCATTAAATTAGACAATAAATAATTGAGCAATTATATTGTACATACATTTAAAACCCTAACAAAAATTGAAACATAACCTAAAAAATATAAAAATTGAGATATTCAATTTTTTTAAAACAAAAAATGTTGTATAGTGTTTCTGTATCACTAATTAGAACTAGTTAATGTAAATTAATAATTTTTTACGATATAAATGAATTTAGTATAATTTTTCCTAAAATAACTAAAAAATCAAACAAAAATATTTCGCTTTGAACTTAAAAATATTTAAGTTATCTATAGTCGAAATGTCAAAGTGAAATAAGAAAAGCCTAAATTCTTATTTTTTTTAATTTTCTTATTCCAAGTATAGTTACCGCTTAAGATCGATTAAACACAAATGCTCTTTCTCGCTCTCTTAGGTAATTTTTTATATTTTCTTATTCCAACTATGGTTCTCACTGAATACACAGTTGCATTCAAGCAAGGGCAGGAGAGCATAAAAACAAACAAGAGAACAAAACAAAATTTGGAAAAAGTACCGTTACTGAGAACGCTTTGTAAGGTAGACAATTTTCATGGTGAAATTTCCTCTTTTCGTTTATTTGCTAATTGTAGTTGCTATTATTATTAGATTTAAAACAATTTTGTTTTTTGAAACAGAGATATAATAAGCTTTTACGAACAGAGAACTTTGAGATTTTTTTTTTTTTTTTAATTTTTAAATTTTTTTATTTTTGATTTTTATTTGTTTTTAATTTTTGGAAACATTTTGTTTTAAGTAGTTTTTTGTAAACCTTATACTTTTTAAGATATTTGCAAAATAAATTTTCTGGACCAAGGAAGTGGCCACTTCCGGTTAGCCGATTTGGAGTAAAATTCACTGGAACCTCCCAATTTAGCAAAAAAGCTTAAATCCGAAGTTTCAGTTCGATTGGTTAAACCATCTGGGCTGTAGAGAGGACACAGACAGACTGACAGACTGACAGACAGACACCATTTCGAAACCCACTTTTTCGGACTCAGGGGACCTCAAAACAAATAAATCTCTAAAAATCTCAAGGTTCAAAATGTTCATGATTACCATACTTTATTTTACTAGAGTAAAAGAAAGTAAAAAGAATGAACCATTTTCACTGTGAGTGACGGTAGCACTTAAGTTATCGATAAGATTTCCAAAAACTTTTTCTCCATTTGTAATGTAAATATAATAATTTTATGTATAAGCGGTTTATAAACATTAAAATTAGCTTTATTACAATTTAGTTTGATTAATTTAGTAATGAGTATTTTCTCCCCGTGCACTTATTACAGCTTCCATCCTTCTGGGCATACTAAGTAGAAGGCTTTGTATCATTTCTTGCGGGATGAGATTCCACTCTTCTTCCGCTGCAACTTTCACCTGTGCTAACGAATCTGGTGCGGGATTTCTAGCTCTAATGCGGCGTTTTAGAATATCCCATACGTGTTCGATCTGATTAAGATCGGAACTCATTGGTGGCCACTTAATATCGATATCTTGGAGATATTGTCGTACTGTTGCAGCTACGTGGACTGGAGCGTTATCATGCATTAACACAAAACTGTCATAACCTATGAAGCGCACATATGGCAAAAGTGATCGTCAAGAATCTTCCGAACATACCAGTCTGCATTCATCCTCAAACCAATTTCCACCAGCTCCGTACGGCTCTCCCAACTGATTCCACCCCAAAACATTATTGAAACTCCACCAAAGCTTACAGTTTGCACCATGTTACATGGTGCGTAGCGTTCTCCAGGTCTTCTGTATACAAGGTTACGTCCATCTGTTTTCCATAATTGGATTTTGGTCTCATCTGAAAAGAGAACAGTGGCCCATTGATCAGTTCCCCAATTTGCATGAGTATGAGCAAATTCTAAACGGCTGGATTTGTGGCGGGGAAGAAACCGTGGAACTTTTACGGGCCGTTTTGGAGTTGGGTTCGCTTCATTTAATCTTCGTTTAATTGTTTTGGCACTTACATTCACTTGGCGCGCACTAAGTAACTCATTTTTTACTTGAGTAGAAGTACGCTTTCGATCACGTAAACGAATTAATTTTTAAACATCGGTCGTCATTCTCGGTTGTGCACCTTTTACGTTCTTGTCCGACCTTTCTTTTATACTCTCCGGTCTCACGATATCGGTTAAGTATTCGTGAAACCGAAGACTGGTTCACTCCTAATTTTCGTGCGATTTGTACTTGAGTGTAATCTTCCTGATACAACATGACGACTTTAACCACCTCCAGCTCACGAAAGAATGCCATATTATTTTAGGTCTTTGCTTTTGAACACATTTACAAGAACTAATGGTACTGCATTTACAAATAATTGATATGCAATGGAACAAAAGCCGATCGTTGCATTGGATTTCAAACAGAATGCACTTTTGATGAAGCATTTTTGAAAATTTTAATTGATTGGCTTGCAGTAGAATTTATTCAAAGTGGTTTCTGATGAAAATATAAATGTGCTATCATTTGACACTAGTAGTATTAAAATTGACCAGCGGGATTTTTTTTATTACAAAAAAAACATATGCGTTAATTTGGTCCAGGAGTGTATTTCCTTTTCGTTTTTTGAGCCACTTGCACTACACATGCATAAATGTTTGTGCCTTTCCATTATAATCTTCTTCAAATTACATATATAGTATGCAAGTTTGGTGCATTTAGTATTAGTTTTTCTCGTATATAATTTGCCATTTCACTCGTATTGGATTTGCCATTTCGCTCGTATTGGATTTTCCGTTACTTTTTTTACATGAAATTTTTGACTTACCCCCGCTAAAGATGTTTTCACATCAAAAATCAATCCTCTCATTGGGTCATGGATACTTGACTGATTGTACCACAATTTTACATTCTATTTATAGAATGTATTGTACCTGTACACCATACATTCTATATAAAGAATGTAAAATTGTGGGGGAATTGACTTTTTTCATAATCATAGGTCATCAGTTCGAAATTGGATTAAATTCTCTTGCAATTTTCAGAAAAATGTTAACTTCATAATTAAAAATTACAAAATAATGAGAACCTATCTATCAATAGGCTGTTTAAATAATTTCTTAATACTAATATACTTCTACGTGTTATTTGTAAAACACATCAAAATTGTCTTAGGACTAAAATAATAAAAAAATAAAAAAATTGGTAATTATAATTTCCTGTGTGTTCCTTAACGATTCAAGGAACCTAAACGCTCCTATACCAAAATATAAGTATAAGTGATCGTGGCTTGAGCCACACCAAAAAAAATCCAAAGATCGTCAAAGTTTAACAGTGATGTGTCCATTGTGTTAGATAATATCTCAGTGTGATATATGATTCTTAATTTAGTAAAACATCTCGGATTTTTAAAGATACTTCAAGGCTTTGATAGAATTGTATTACTTTAAAATTAGTAAGTTCATGTAAGTCTCTTAAACTAGTCAAGAGACCTCAAATAATATAAAACTGAAGCTATACGACTCTTAATCCAGGTCAACAACAACTTATGTTGGATTTGGATCAATTTCTTGCACCAATGATGACTTATTTGTTTTCACAAATCGTGTAAAAGTGATTAAGTAAATCGCGCAAAAAACACCGCGTAAAAAAAATTGGCTGTACTTACAGAATACGTATTAATGACCAGTTCCGAAATTAATAAATCATAAAAGTCATCAGGGGCTTTCTAGTAAATTATGCCACTTCAGTTGAAAATTCAAAAAACTTTATACCAGTCATCGGCGACTTTTTTCGATTGAATTCAAGAATAAAGGACCTGGAGGCCTATTCTCGAATTCCACATCCATTTTCCATATGTGGACATCTGTCAAAGTTCACACAAAAACGTTCGAAAATTGTAATTCGTATATAAAACACATGCGGCTTGGGCATTTTCCTATATGGGGAATTTTTTCCACCTGCTTATACCCATTCGGAAATATTCCCTTAGTACCAAAAAAATTCAATTTTTATGAATTTTGACAGATGTCCATGTATGGAAAATGGATGTGGAATTCGAGAATAGGGCCCCTGGGCCCATATTATTGAAATTCACCCGACAAAAAGTTACTCGTGATTTTCTACTGAAATACGTCATTTCACTCGAAAATTTAAATTGTGTTATACCAAAGTCACCGGCGACTTTTTGGGGTAAATTTCAAAAATACGGGCCCAGGGGGTCAATTCTCGTTCTATGAAAAGTACAATGAAAAGTTTTTTCAGTGAGAAATACACATTTCCGATTCATGTTCCATGAGAAGGAGAAAAATGACGTCAAAATCTTTTCATATGAATAAAACTTTCTCACCGACCATTTTGGCGGTGAGAACATCATAAATATGGAAATAAAATTCTATAAAAACTAAATTTGTATTTTTACCATTAAATGTGCATTGAAACTATAATATGATTCACTTTAAACTTAACTAATAAGTAAATCTATTAAAAACTATTCCGTATATTTAAGAAAAGCCTCCAAATAATTAATTTAGTTAAGTTTTAAAAATAATTTGGTCAATTTTATAATTTACTTTATATTTTGACAGCCAATGACAAAAACTGATTAAATAAATCTACTTTATCATTTATTTAGCTAATATTTAAACCAATTGTTGTATCAGCTAGCGGAAATATACATGAAACTCGAAAAAATATGTGTTTACAGTGTAGCTTACTATGGAAATAACTTATTCAGCGTTTTTCTCACGATTCTTTTTCATTTGGACATCGAGAATCGCTTATTGTCGTTGTGTGAAATGTTATAAATGAAAAAGACTTGATGGAATCAAAATGAAAACTTTTTTTTCATTAGGTTTTTTCATTGAACAAGAATTGACCCCCAGGGCCCGTATTCTTGAAATTCGATCAAAAAAAGTCGCCCATTATTTTCTAGTGAAATACATCATTTCAGTCGAAAATTTAAATTGTTTCATACCAAAGTCACCGGCGAATTTTTTCGGTGAATTTCAAGAAAACGGGCCCAGGGCCCGTATTCTTGAAATTCGATCAAAACCAAGTCGCCCATTATTTTCTAGTGAAATACATCATTTCAATCGAAAATTTAAATTGTTTCATACCAAAGTCACCGGCGAATTTTTTCGGCGAATTTCAAGGATACGGGCCAGGGCCCGTATTCTTGAAATTCACCGAAAAATTTCGCCGGTGACTTTGGTATGAAACAATTTAAATTTTCGACTGAAATGATGTATTTCACTAGAAAATAATGGGCGACTTTTTTTGATCGAATTTCAAGAATACGGGCCCAGGGACCGTATTCTTGAAATTCACCCGAAAAAGTCACCCGTTCTTTTCTAGTGAAATACGTCATTTCAGTCGAAAATTGAAATTGTTATATACTAAATTCACCGGTGACTTTTTCGGTGAATTTCAAGAATACGGGCCCAGCCCTGGAAGAACTCGTTAAATTTATCTGTCATTTAACTAACGCACAAACTGAAGAAAATGTCAGATTACATCGAAATTTCCACCACACACAATAAAATTTCACTACTTTATTTCTCAAGTTCTGTTACAGATTCGACTGATGTGAAATATTCTTTAAGGAAATCATTTCGTCAAACTCTTTAAAGTCTCTTAATGGTACCATTTTTTGATGGGTTTTACAATAAATATGTGTTCATATTTTTCAGACTATTGACAATTGGAAAAATAGAATAGTAGCGCCTGTTAAAATCTGCTATGTGAAAACTTTTTACAATTTTTAGCAGTCATCTTGTAAACATATTTGTCAGTTTTGATTTGATAAATTTTTAAGTCTTAAATTTTTTTTTTCGTTTTTTTTTCACGTTCTTCTTCGAATTTTCCCGGGCTCTCTAAAATGAAAACCGAAATTCTGTTAATTTCATTGCTTTTGCTTGTTCATTGTGATATTATGCAGTAATTAAGTTTTGTAAAAAATTTAGTTAAAAATTATTTATTAGTTAAAAATAACATGCGTTGCTGTTAAAATGTAAAATAAGTATATGTAAACAATTCGGATGATTTTACATACTTATTTAAGATGGCGGCAAATAAGTATGAAATAAGTATAACTCTTGGAAAAGGCCTTTATTCAATAATTTATTATCGCTATTTTATATTTGAAAAAATTCTAAATAATAAATTATATTTTTAGAGAGGCGTGCCAACTGTTAAAAAGAAAATAATAAAAACTATAGTATTCTTGAATGTTACTACTACCATTACTTGAAGGTGCGTACTTGCTCCAATTCTGGTGAAAAAATGTACACCACGAAGTTAGCAAAATACTAAAATTTTTAGTTAAAATTGGTTACCCTGGTGAACTTTTTGTTCTAGTTGGAAAAAATTCAATTCATACAGCTAACTTCGTGGTGTACATTTTTTCACCAGAAATGTATAGCATGTACGCAGCTTCAACGTTACTACCATGTTCCTTTAATTGAAATTTTTCTATTAAAAATATCAAATAATTGATTGTTTTCTTTTTAAAATGCTTCTCGCTGCCGCTGCTCGTTGTGTTTCATGCTTAAAGTATCCCAAATCACTGTATTATTCTCAAGAATTAACTCTTCTTCAAGAATTATTTTTTTTTTTCTTTTAGCTAAATCATCCCTGTTGGAAACATATCAACATAATTTCTAATTGTTGTCAACAAAAAAACAACATAAATTTCTATCCTCTTTTTTAAGAGCGCTACAGACGATCCGATTGTCGGACCGATTTGGTTGGGTTGGATGTAAAATCGGATAGTGTGTATGCGTGTCGGTCCGATAAAATTAAGTTTTATCGGACCGACACGCATACACACTATCCGATTTTACATCCAATCCAACCAAATCGGTCCGACAATCGGATCGTCTGTAGCGCTCTTTAGAAGATCCGTTCATTACAAGGATATGACATTACGGCATAAGGATACTAATGTCGAATTCTTTTCGTTTTTTCAAATCAATGTAAATTTTGTGGTAAAGTACATGAAACAAAAATTGATGTAGTTTTGTGTCTGTATTGGTAATATAAAAAATTTGACATTTAAAAAATATTCGAATCGATTTTTGTAGTGTTTAGTCGAGTGAAAATTCAAGAATTAAAATTAAACACAACAATTAAAATGATTCAAAATCGAGACACAAAAAACTCTGTATATTGACAACTTTGAAAACTAAAAATTGACGTTTCTATTTTTGTTGGTGTTAGTTAGCCAAGGTGAAATTTATGAAAAATGTTCATTTCGTAAAATTGATGTACATCGAAAAAACATTGGTTTTTTGACGAAAAGAATGTTTTTCGATGTACATACATTTTTTTTGATGTTTTTGGGTGAAAAGAAATCAACATAAGACATGTTTCATTACGGCATATTTCAGTCCGTATGTTCACTGAAGGCCTTTTGACAGAAAATATCCGGATATTTTTGACAGATGTTACCCCCGCTAACTTCACTTTAGTAAAATATCCGGATTTTCTTTGATGACATGAGTGAACAACTTTTGTACTTGACGTATAATTTTGGTATTTTAAACGTCAACATCACTTTTTCCTTTTATTATTTTAATATTTTTTATTAATATCATTGTTCAAATCGAAGCTTTTAATATTATTTTAATTTAAATTTTACAATTCGCAGAAATTTGGGATTTTTTTACGCCGATAAAAGAAATAATTTTCGAGTCTCAAAAAAAATCCAAATAAAAGCAGAGTTAAAAATATACCGATCCTTTTAATGCGTTCGTTTTTTTGCTCAAAAAATATCCGGATATTTTTTATATCTTGTCATCAGCGAACATTAGCAGTAATACGTCAAACACATAAGCGGCGCTCTACGCCTGGCTTCGCTTCTCTTCGTCTGTATGATTTTTTGCAGCCACATAGGCGCCGCTAATTTAACATTTATTTATATGAAAAATGTTGTTTGGGTTTTTACAACAAAAACATTTTCATAAAAACTATTTGTTTAATGACTTATTACGAACAAATTTAAGTTCAAATTTAGATTTTTTTACAATTGTCTTTCTCATATGCCCATTCCTAGTAAATAATCACACTAATTGCGCATGCTTTAGACCATCGCTAGAACAAAAAATTAACTTAATGGTTCCGTTAAAGACTGAAGAACAATTAGACAAAGAAGTTCACAAATTTGTAAAAGATATACAGCAATCAGCTTGAGAAAATACTCCTGAAATTAAAACGAAAATCAAGGGAAACAACTACCCTATAGAAATTAGGGAACTCCTCGCAGAAAAAAGAAGAGCGAAAAGAGTATGGCAACAAACAAGGGCCCCCAAGATAAAACTCATTTGAACAATCTCACTCAACAATTAAGAAGAGAGATCAAGAATTGAAAGATGAATCAATCAGCAACTATTTAAGAAAATTAACTAATGATAACAGTACTGATTATTCTCTTTGGAAAGCAACCAAAAGAATCAAAAGACCAATAATGCAGATTCCCCCAATAAAAATAGCAGGTGAGAAATGGGCTAGAAATAATGAAGACAAAGCTCGAGAATTTGCCGAACACCTCGAAAAAATATTCCAGCCACATGAAGACCAAACGTTGGAAGCCGAGATAACAACTGAACAAGCTGTGCAAGAAAGTAAAGAAATCCTACCCACAACACCAAAAGAAGTCATGCGTGAGATAACAGCTAATATGAATACGAAAAAAGCTCCTGGGTACGATCTTATTACTGCAGAAATCTTAAAAGAACTGCCAAGGAAAGCTCTGGTGAAACTCATCAATCTTATAAATGCAGCATTTAGAATCAAATGTGTACCAAGCTTATGGAAATTTTTTTTTTTTTTTTTTGGGAACCACCACACATAACATCGTCTTATAGGCCAATTTCGCTATTGCCAGTCATGTCCAAACTCTTTGAGAAGCTTCTGGTAAAAAGATTAAATCCGATAATCGAGAGTAAAAACTTGATCCCAAATCATCAGTTCGGTTTTCGCAACCAACACTCAACAATTGATCAAGTACACAGAATAACCAGTATAATTGAGAAAGCATTAGAGGAGAAAAAAGTCTGTTCAACAGTATTTCTAGACGTTGCACAAGCGTTTGATAGAGTGTGGCATGAAGGACTTAACCACAAGTTAAGGAATCTTCTACCAATGCAATTTGCTAAGATACTAGAATCATACTTGAAAGATAGGTTCTTCAGGATTAAGTTAGATGATACATTTTCTGAATTGAAAGAAATCAATGCAGGAGTTCCACAGGGCAGTGTATTAGGGCCGGTTTTATACCTACTATATACTTATGATCTTCCTACATTAGAAAACAACACAGTGGCAACTTTTGCAGATGATACGGCGATCTTAGCTGTTGGAAAAAGCAACGAAGAATCAACACAGAAGTTACAATCAGCTATAACTCAAATATATAAATGGACAAAAAGATGGAGAATAAAACTAAATGAAGCTAAATCAGTTCACATCAACTTTACAAACAGACGAATCGAACATATTCCGATTACCATAAATCGGGAAATAATACCGCATGCGAACACAGCTAAGTATCTCGGCATGACCCTGGAGGCTAAACTACGATGGAAAGCACACGTCAAGAAGAAAAGTGAAGAATTAAGACTTAAATACAGAAAAATGTATTGGCTGATGGGAAGGAACTCTTCTTTATCAACATACAACAAGCTTCTACTTTATAAGCAAATATTGAAACCGATTTGGACTTATGGTATTCAGCTTTGGGGTTGTACCAAACAGAGCAACGTAAATATCATCCAAAGATTTCAGAATATGGTATTAAGGAACATCGTTGATGCACCTTGGTATGTTAGGAACAATGACCTTCATAGGGACCTTAAAATGAAACTCATCTTAAATGAAATCCAGGAAAAAGCACGGAGACATGAAGAAAGGCTCCGCCAACATGTGAACATTGAGGCAACTCAGCTCCTAAGCATCACGAATTTAGTTCGCAGACTTAAAAGAACCAAACCTTTTGAGCTGGTGTGATTGTTAGTTTAAGCAGCATTATGCTGATCTAAAATCCACAACAAAGATGTGGTTTACATCAATTTACCAAACACTATGGAATGCCAATGGGAAGAAGCCATAGATTAATTTAAGTTAGTAAATTAAGTCAGAAACAAATTGCTAATTAGTCCAGGAGACTAGATTGTAATTACATAAAATAAATAAATAAAATTTATTTTAAATTTAAAAAAAAAAAAAAAAATATGCCCATTTGGATGTAAAATTCAGCTAAAATTAGAGGTTTCCAGCATTTACTTTAAAAACAACAACAAAAAAAATAAATGTCATTCTCGCCTCAAAAAATACAAACTTTGCTAGTTTGAGTTTGACGCCGCTCTATGTGTTCGCTCTTATGGAAATACATGTATTCTAATTTAGCGCCGCTATTCGCTCCGTCAATGTGTTTGGGGTATAAGGCGTATGGTACATTACAATAAGCATATGAGCATATGGTACATTACAGTAACAGAGCATTCACAACGAAAAAACTTTTTACTTTTGACTTACAGGTTTACATGAATTTACAACATAACGAAGAAAAATTTTTATTCGTTAAGTTTAAAAAAGTTTTTTCATTGTGAATGCTATGTAACTCTGCATATTTCAGTAAGGCAAAAAAAATTGGAAAAAACATTTTTAAAAAATGGCGATTACGAAAAGTTAATTTTTTCCCCGGAAAAATATTTCCGGGTTTTTGTTTTAATTTTTATTTTTGTTTTAACGGAAACACTTTTAAAAAATTACAAGAATTTATATGGCGCACACGAGTGAGAATGCCTCAACAGACACAAAACGAAAAATTTCAAAATGGCACATGATGAAATCCGACAAATCCGATTCATTTTCCTTCACTTAGAAAAATAAAATAATCAAAATACGCCTTTGAGTGCTATATGCTGTAGTGAAATGTTCTCCACTGATACATGCCGTAGTGTACCTTATGCAGTGGTGGCCGTAAGAAAATATGCCATAATAACCGGGACCTAGGTTTCAGATACCAGAAACGATCTAAAGTTGCATTTTCACAGAGCATTCAAGCTTAGTTCAAGAGATTTGTCAATTGAGCTGAAAGCAAGATGACAACTTAACGGAGTTAAACATATAGTACCCAAGTATAACAAAACCTAACTCAAATAGAGCAATAAGTTTTTCCTAAGTTTTTTGATGAAAAAATTCAAAGCTAACTTCATGCTGTCACATATATACAAAATATACAAGTAGAGTAGTGTGTATATCGAATATGTACATACCCAAAACCAACAAAAATGTTTATACATTTTATGTTATATGCAGGGACGGATAACGTTATATAACGTTACCCGAATAACGTTAAAAAACGCTAAAATTGCGAAGTTTTTCAAGAAAACGTAACTAAACCCATTACGTTAGGTTATAACGTTACCGTAACATATAACTTTATAAAATTTAGAAATAACCAAATAAAATAACGTTATAAAAACTGTTTTTGTTACTTTCTCATGGGTCGCGTATATCCACCTGACCAACACATGAATGAGATAAATATATATACATAGATTGATAATAGCTAATTAAAAATAATAATAATAATTCGGTGACACCAAATTATACAATTATCAACTATATTTTAACTGCTTATGCATTGTAAAAGAAAACCAAATAATAAATGCACGAATAAATTAATAAATTTGAAACTAGTAAATGTAGTCGAAAAATACACGAAATCAAAGAATCAATTTTTATTCAATCTTATTTTGCTAAATTTCGACATATTTTTAATTCCTGGTAGCATTATTTAACACTGGAACTACCGATCGGTCAAAATTACGGATTATACATTTATTGAATTCACTTTATTTCCTCATCCTAGAATCCTCATTTTGACTGGTGGTTAGTGCCAGTGTTAAAACCTTACTAAAGAAAAGGTTAAAAATATATTTAACTTTAGATAACATTATAAAAACCTTATAAATGCTAAATAACGTTATATAACGTAACGTTTCACATGATTTTAGGTTAAATAACGTTATAACGTAATCAAAAAAATTTTGGGAATTTTTTCCAATAACGTAACGAAATCTTAAGGTTTTCCGATCCCTGGTTATATGTATAGACGTTTTTTTGGTTTTGACATAATGTAGAAAATCTACTTTTCAAAATTGTTGTACGCATTGGTTGTTTAGTTTAATAATATTTTGTTTTTTTGTGTTTCGATTTTTTTTTTTAATATTTATATTTTAATTTAATATATAATTGGACGCTCGACGCCTAATTGTGATTTTGGGTAAGTTTTGTGAGTGATTGTTTAATAAACCATATTAATATTTTGTTTTGTGAATGCGTCATTTTCTTTTATAGCCTGATGAGATTGATTGAATAAATTTGTCATGGTCTTCATCGGATGGAAACTGAATTGAAAACTATTAATAATTTCACTTCTTCATAATAATAATAAATAATTAATATTTATATTATAATTTAAAAATTAGATTTAAAAGATAAAAGCCGTTTATATAAATATGTAATTTTATTAATGTTAAATATAATAAACAAGTTTTATTAATAAATTTCAGTATTGAATTTTTAATTTGTTTCATTTTAAACGTTTAATTTACCCGCCAAATTTTGCTGATGTTGACACATGCATTCATAAACAAAAATGTTCCCGCCCATTTTATTTTTGACATTTACATAGACACATTCATACATTTTCATAATACCCAAGTGTATCTACTTCAAATATATTCTTGTTTTTCTGGAACTTTTTTTGGAACTGAGAACGACATTTGAGTTCCATTTTATTATAAGATTTCCTTTGAACAGTGGAACAAAATCCCTAAACTAATGGAACTAAATATGTTTGATTGTATGTATGTATTCAAAATAAAATTTGGCGGGAATCAGTAATTTGAGGTTAGATTGAAAAATATACTTATTTCAATATTTTCCGTGTTAAATAAAAGAATCGTTTTTTGTATGAATTTGATAAAAATGCATATGTTTATTTAAAGAAGTACTTGGGAGGAACATTTTCTTGTTTTTTGGTTTTTGCTATCTAATCGTTTACGTTGTGGAAGTCATCTTTTGCTATTTGGTTGAATTTTTAATTATTAACATGATCAGTTGTGTATTTGGTAGTTGCTAAAAATCTGTTAACCATTTAATAAAATTAAAAATAAATAATAACATTAAAATTTTTGGCTGATAAATCCTCTTGACGACCTTTCAATGTGAACTGTTGGGCTGATGGACTGTGCTTGATGATTTATTTAATTATTCAATTATGATTAAATGAGTATTAAAAATTTTACACCATATAGGTATTATTTATTTACTTACAAAAAATTTAAATTACATTACCACAAAAAAGCTTAAAAGCAAAAATAATTAACTTCACTTGCCAAAAATAACAAAGAAAATAGCGTTGATCGCCCTCGTATATACGAGGGACATAGAAATGGAGTCGCACACATACTACTACGACTGTATAAAAATAAACCATTTCCATCACTTCCATTGCTTATGGAGAAAAATAGAACATTTGTTGGAACTGTCAAATTCAGTTCCATTTTGTTATACTTGGGTATTGAGTTTAGTCCAGTTAAGACTTTTCGCGACAAGTTTCATACGACTTTTTAGGATAAGTCCTAACTCAAACCTAGAAAAAGTCTTAACTAAGTTAAGACTTATTCTAGGTTTTTTGACAAAAAAGTCTTAAGTAAAAATACACAAAATTGCAGTCATACCAACTTTTTTTTACTTTTGCTTATTTTGATTTAGATTTTGCTCATTTTTGAGATTTCTCAAATATTTACATTGTTTTGTTATCATCATATGTGTTTATTTTGATTTTTATGCTATTTTGTGAGTTTTGATTCAACTTCGTTAAGTTGTCATCTTGCTTTCAGCTCAATTGCCATATTTCATGAACTAATACTACGTTTACATTAGTAGAATAAAAGTATGTAGCAAAAAAGTATCGTCATGTGAACTTAAATTTAAATATTTAAATATTTTATCACATACTTTTTTGATATTTCGGTAAAGTATATATCAAAAAAGTTTGGTATATTACGTTGTAATGTGAACCCTAACTAATAACTATATGTTAATGTCATTCGTATATTTGTTGTCAAAACAAAAATTTATTACGTTTTTTGTTAAACTACAATGTTAATTAAATAATTTACCGACAAATCTAATAGAGTTTAAGAAGAAATTTACAACAAATACTGAACACATCATATACTAAATTGAATACAGAAATCTATCACAGACAGACAAATTAAATTCTTAAGAAATCTATCTGTCAAAACGACAAACTTTTATAGTATGCGTTCACACTACAAATCGCAAAGCTAGTGTGAACCGCAGCGGAAAAATAATTAAATAGCCAAAAAGTACATACTTATTAGGTATGTATAATGTAAACGTGGTATAAGCTTCACAATGAAAAAACTTTTTACTTTTGACTTACAGGTTTTTTTGAATTTCCAACATAACGAACAAAATTTTTGTGCGTTATGTTGGAATTTCATACAAACCTGTACCTAAGTCAAAAGTAAAAAGTTTTTTCATTGTGAATGCTCTGTCAGTTTATCATCGTTCATATAAAAAGAACAAATGCCTACGATTAATTGGAGGATTAATCTACAGTTGTCGTTCATAAGGGTCTGTTTGATAATTCGCACGGTGCGGTGCATTGTACAATTTTTCTTTTATTCGTCCACCAGAAAATAAATCAAAGTAGACAAGAAAAACAGTATGGACTGCACCGCACCGTGCAAATTATGAAACAGGCCCACAATTGGGCCTAAAGAACTAACTATGCTTACAATTATAAAGCCTCATCTATAAAGAGAATAAAGACTGAATTGGACACATATGCAAATACAGTCCTAACCAAAATTATGTGTACCTGCTAAATTTTTGATGCAAGGTAACGCAAACAACTTTAAAAATTACATAAATAATAAACGTTTTGAAAACATTGATTTTGGCACGGATTGGTTTTAGCTGTCTCACTTGACAGGCGACGATGGCAAATTTTGGAAAAGGAAGATTTAATTTGTTTTTAAATTAAAATAGGAATTTACTAATGTTTATTCAATTGTGTATTATGTTTGCAAATTTTGGAAAAGGAAGATTTAATGTTTTTTTAATTAAATAAACAGCGATTTTTAGTTATTAATATTTCCACACCAAGAAATAAATGGCGCCACTTTGACTGAGACAGCTAAAACCAATGCTAGCCTTGATTTTAATTCAATAAATCTAATTACCCTGCTTTACATTCTTATCAAAAATTTTTTTTAATTTTAATTCTAGGAGAAATTACAGTTAATTTAGTTTTTGCCAAAATTATTTGTAAGTATGTACCTACAAATTTGTTCTCAATATTATTTGTGCAATATGGAAAAAATCAAAATAAAATATGTAATAAATCAATTAAATTTAAGATATTTTTTGCTATTTAAATAATGATGTAGGTTTATTTTATGAAGTAATATTCCTGGTTGATTACAAACTAGTCGGCCCTCAATTTGCTCTTCAGCACAATAATGCCACCATAAGAGTCATTGCCACGAAATTATACAAAATTCTTGAATATAATTATTTGTCTTGGCCAGGGCAGGGTTTCGATTTAA
This sequence comes from Tipula vernalis, assembly GCA_958295665.1. Lineage (NCBI taxonomy): Eukaryota > Metazoa > Arthropoda > Insecta > Diptera > Tipulidae > Tipula > Tipula vernalis. Next base: position 207,337,162 of record OY282559.1, on the reverse strand, counting down.
ACATGCAGAAGTTTAAGTTAAAGTAGAAGAAATTCATGACTTAAACAGACCAAAAATTTGTAGCAAGGTGCCAAGAAAACCGAGGGGATAAGATTCTAGCTGATGTTAACAACAAATTTTTCAACCACTTGCTAGATGTATAGAGGCTAAACAAAAACTGACCATCTGCATACAAATCATGTTATTTAATTAGCCAAAAATAATCTTAAATTTAATTGATTTACTATTTTATTTTGATTTTTTCCATATTTCACAAATAATATTGAGAGCAAATTTGTGATAAATAATTTTGGCAAAAACTAAATTAACTGTAATTTCTCCTTGAACTAAAATTTAACAAAAGTTTTGATAGAAATGTAAAGCAGCGTAATTAAATTTATTGAATTAAAATTAATGTTTTCAAAAAGTTTATTATTTATATAATTTTTAAAGTTGTTTGCGTTACGTTGCATCAAAAATTTAGCAGGTACACATAATTTTGGTTAGGACTGTACATACCCATCTAGCTGAAACCTCAAAATGTAATTTTATTATTACTACATATTAACAAAATTAATAAATTACACTGATATGTGCTTGTATAATTACACTTTGCCAAAATACACTTGTCTACTATTTACGTGATTTATACCCAATTTACTTCATAAAAATGATTGCACGCACAAAGAAATATAATTGATAGCTATCTATACAACTCATAAATTCAGCTGTACCCCTTTGAGGTAAACATTTTTGTTGAAATAATCTATCTAGTGCGATGCCCTGAATTATTTAGAAAAATATACCTTGAAAAAATCGAAGCAATCACTTGAAAATCTAATAAAGTTGCTATTTAACAAACATAAATACCCTGTTATTATTACAACTTATTTACAAATGATGGCAATTTCATTAATAGAGATAACCTTAAAGAATTAGTTTTGATAAACAATTATTTTGCTTTTTTACTAATAAGAACATACATAACTAATGCCTATTAGGTACATATTTCAATTTTGATTACTTTCCTCTTTAATAATAAATTTGCACGTGTCACTTTGCACAATTTTGATTAATTACATTATAATACATTTATTAAATTAATTTTTTTTTTCACTAACCAAAAAACTAAAAATGCCATTCACCTAAATTCTCATACACAATTAACACAACACAAAACTGCATTGAATTGATTTTTTTTTATTCCACTATTGAAAATCAATCAAATAACTCAAGAAACTAATTGTGAATTTTATATTTTATTAACATAATCGAAATAATCAAAAACTTGTTAAATATATTATTGATCTATAATTATAATAAGTAAATATGAAAACGTCAAATATTTATTTATATGTACATAATTCCGAAAAATGAAAAATCTGTCAACCGTTCGTTATACACTCGCCGTGACGTTTTCTGCTAACTAAAATTTTATTTCGTTTTTATGATTCGTTTCAATTCTAAGATTTTTTCTTTTTCAAAATCGGATAATATAAATAGTAAAGATCCAGTGTTAGCGGTTTAAAGAAATGCATGAACGAGTTGGGTTTGTCTGATTTTAATAACATGTGCATCTCATTGAAAATGAAACGCTCATGTGCGACGATTTCGTTGATTTTCGTTAAATAAATAATAAGAGAATTGTTGAGAATTTGAGATAGATGCCGTCTTACTTTGGGAATTTTACAACAACAATGCCAACGCCAAGTATGTATTTTCATTCCAGAATGAATACTTTCAAAACAAGTTTTTGTTGGTAGGTATAGAATTATGGCTGGTCTCCACTCTCGTATTTTTCTCTTGACAAAAAAAAAATCTAGTCCATTTTTTTCCTCTTGACAATTTTTAGTACATTTTCCAAAATACACAAAAATTGATTTGAGCATGCGCATTGAAATTTTGTCAAGAGAGGAAAAGATCAGAATATTCAATATTTTTGTCATGACGTTGTGCCATTTGAGCATAAATTGTATTTTATGCTCAATTTCATGTCATTTTATGTTGAATATTTTGACAAATAAAATGAAATTTTGATGTTTTTTGGCAAAAATTTTAGCTTTTTAATAAATTTTAGGTGAAAATGTAATAAAATTTGTGTTATTATAATAAAACATAAATAATAAATTGTGGAATACAAAAGCAATTTGCCAAAAATTGTATTATTCGAAAAACGAACGAAATTCAAATTTTTTTCTTATTCTCAAAGAGAGAAATTAGTTATATTCTTTATGTTAGTAGTTGTACAAAAAATGTCACGAGCCGTTTATCATTTATTTTTTGTCAAGAGAAAAATATACAAGTGGAGACCAGCCATGATTCTACCAATAATTTTGGAAAATTTTATTGTTTTTTTTATTTAATTTTTAAAGACAATTAATAAAAGTAAAAACAAAATTATTTTCGGTTTTTGTTTTGAGCATAATTTGCATTTTTATTTTTATACCAATAACTATTCCAGTGACCAAAGTCAAGTGACGGCATTTATTACGTAGGTAGACTAGATTCTAGAAACAATCTGTAGTGCGATTTTGTTGTGTACATGGGAACTTACTCACAGGGAGTTTTGTATACGTATGCCATCCCAGCAGACGATTCAGGCCTGACAAACGTATATAAAATGCCTGACAAAAATGCCTGGTAATGCCTGACTTTGGCATTTATTGCAAATGGTAATTGCCTTCTATGTCCCGCTGACATATATGGCGGTCAGGCCTGAACGTAAGTTATATAAAACAGCTGACAATAAGGAACTGGAAATCCATTACGAACGGCTGACGTTGAGCACTAACTAAGGTTTTACTATTATACCTGACCGATAAATTACAGATTGATGACGCAAACGGCTCGAATTGAAAATGTGGGATCAAAATGATAAAAATAATAAGACGAAAATTAATTTTAATTTTTTTTATTATACATTTTTAACGTTTTAACTTATTTTTAATTATTATCTAACTTTATTATATATATATATATATATATATATATATATATATATATATATATATGTATCTAATATCTAATATATTATCTAATTATGTATATTATATTAATAATAATATTTATTGTATAAATAAAACTATTCTTAAAATCTAATTAACTAAACTATGCCATTTTCGGTCTTCCGGATCCTTGACTGCTTTTGGTGATACTTATTGTGTATTCGGTGAATCTCGTGCTTTACGAATTTCACATAATCTTCAAAGCACGAAATTTTTGAATCGTCTTTGAATGCTCCTAATAGAAAAGAAAGAATGATTTTTAATATTTTCGAAAATAAATATCCAGTTATTTATTAAAAGCTTACCAAATAGTGTTTGATTTAAATTTTTCAACGATGATTTTTCCCCTGAACTCCAGCCCAATTGAAATTCAAGAGCACCTCTTCCTGAATTATTTCTGTCAAACGCCTACAATTTGAAAAAACAGTAACCTGTAAATAAAATAAAAATTCAATTAATTAAGTCAAGTTACTAGCACTAGTTAAGAGCACTAATTATTTTTATATAAATCCCTCACCAAATCTTTTTCGGTACACTGCTTATCTAGCGAATCCAGATCGGTTTCGTCCGAAATTGGGATATCAACCGTGATATCTCTTACCGATACCTTTGGTGTGACGACGGCCTGTTTTATTTCAGCCAAAGTAGCTTCTAATTTGGCAAGCCGAACAGCATATTCACTTTTCAAGTCAGCATATTGCTGAGAAAAGAATGAAACTGCTATAAATGAAAGAAAACTGTTATAAAATAATAGACTTAAATACAAATTATTATAATCATATTCACCTGTTCTGCAGCAATTACATCGCGTTGATGAAAGCCCTGCCAAATTTAAATTTTCATCAGTTTGATCATCATATTTTGGCGAATTTGTAGCTTCATCTTCTTCTATTAAGTCCATATTGAACAAATCCTCAGAATTTGCTTGATAATTGGGATTCAATACGATCCCCCTTAGTACTTGGCTGTTGTCTTCATTCCTAATTACTTTTTTTATTATTTAAACGTGAAAGTTTGCACCAACTGATCGCTTTAGGTAATACGTGTAATTTAACCCTAATTCTAAAATATCTATATTTATATACATAAATTTTCTTAAAACTACGTGTTACTAAAACTATTCGGATGTACATGATTTCCGCCTACTTTAAAATAATTTAACCCCTAACAAATTTAGTAAAAAACTAAATAAAAAAAAATTGAAGGCGATTCGGGTGGACCACCCTTAAAATTTGTTTTATTTTAGGTTACATTTTATGTTTAAAGCAAAACAAAACAATAAAACTGGAAAATTTTATAATTAAAAATAATAAAACATCTTAAATATATATTTTTTATGACCACTGCACTTTGGAATTTCCAAATTACATTAGTTTTTATACTGTATGAATGATGGGTATGGAAACAAAAGAATCGTTATCACAAGGAAAGACTAAACATTTAGCGATAATTTCAGCGAATGGAAAATTTTCTGCAACGGAATTTAAATTATTTTTTGAAATTACATTAATCCCTAATTTTTGTGATGAAATAGGCTGATTAAAAAATGGTTTTGTGTTTAAAAAACGAAATCCCGAAAGACTTTCGGTACCATTATTGTTTATAATAATTTTTTTAATTAGAAATATAATTCCATCATTAAGCAAACAAATCGAATTGGCGAAGCCTGGGGAAAAATGTATGCTATTTCTGTCCCAAAATGAATTTTTATTATTTTTTTGAATACTCCAAATTTCTTCTATTCGATTAGTTATTTGTTTAAAAATATGTGTTGGCTTCTTTATTTTATTTTTGAGAACTTGTAAAAAATTTTCAAATTTATACGCACTGAAAGAATCCAGAGTACCAAACTGTCTAACACAGTCAGATAAGTGCAAGAGGTTATGTATATTGTAAGATATATTTTATTTTCCGTAATATAAATGAAAATCATTGACGAATTCTTTCAATAAGCGCTCTGCTAAATTAATGCATTTCCAGTCTGAGTTTCTAGCAGATAGGTATCGAAGTGCGCATGAATATTTAAAAAAATGTACGTACTGTTCAGACGAAACAAATTTGCGCATGATAACTATTCCAATATACATGTCAAACAGTCTGAATTCCGTCGCTTTGAATTTATTAACTTCAGTAAATGATCTAGGTTTCCGCGAAAACTCATTTGTTACAAATGGTGCCAAAGCTACGTATTCGTTCAACCCCATAGTCTAAAAGCATTTTTAATATATTTTCAGTAACCTCTTTCGATATATTTTTTGATACTACAATATTGAAGAAATTTTCTCTTAAAATTTCATCTTTTGTCTTAGATGTAGCATCCGTGAAATCTTCAATGAAACTGTGCGTATCAGAAGAATCACCAGCCATCGTCAAAATCTCTAAATTTTCTTCTAGATAGTGGCTATCTGTAACATTATTTACCATACTTATTACATCACAATTCACATCACTATTTACACTATTATTTACATTTATATTTACTCCATTATTTACATTTATATTCACACAATTCACACTTAGATTATCTGTCTCACAACTATTAATAAAACTGTTTGTAAAATTCCTGGCTTTTTTTTCACTGCCATACACTGATTTTAAAAGATTTTCTTTTATTTTTCGTTTTCGTCGATTTAATTGTCTCTTAGAAATATCAAGAATATCTTTTCTTTCCATTTTTGAAACTATAATTAATTACAAACAGAAATATAAAAAAAATTAAGTGACACAAAACTCGGAATGCCTTCGATATGTTTCAGATGCATTAAAATAAGGGCGAACTTAACGCCTGCCGTTTATATGACGGTGTAATGCATCTAATGCAAAGCTGATATTTTTTAAGAATAAGGTCTAAGTCAGTTCAATTTTTAAAAATGTTCCGCCTGAAATAGTAATGACAGTCATATCAATATTAGGTTTAGATTATAAATAGCTTTTTGTCACGTGAATTGTCTGGCATTACAACCGCCCTTATTTTATTGTTTTTGTCAGACCTTACAATTAAAATGCCGGTAGCTCACAAAGACATTTTTGTCAAACCTCTTATGTAAAGCTGACAGTAAGCTTTAGTGACAAATCGTCTGCTGGGATGTAAAGTATATTTTAGCTGTATTTTGTTGAGAAATTTACAACAACAATTATACGTGACAGGAATTAAATAGTTCGAACAAAAAATTTGAGTTATTTAATTCGAGCTCGAACAAATAAAATACGTAACTGCTTGAATGAAAAAAAGAAAAAATACCAACATAGAACATAAAAATTAAATCGAAAAAATATTTCGCGGCCTATTCTGTTAAGAAAAAAATAACTCCAAAATAATTCGAATTAATTTTTTCTCAACAAAATACAGCTTATCCCTGCCGGCCACGCGTAATGCAAACGTTCATTTTACGAATAGTCTCTTCTACTAAAGTGTTCGTAAACGTTACGCTAAAAATGAGTAGATATATTACATAAATGATACTCTTGTCACATGAGAAGTGGAACAAATTGGCGAAGGCTTATTTATGTATTGCCCCTCCCGGCGCAAAAATGTATACAGCAAAAATGTACAGCGTACGAACAGTTTACGAACGCTTTTTTTTATAATACACTACTACATTTACATTCTCTATACACAGTGCTGTCAATTATATCTTGCGGCTTTGTTTTATTTTCAATTTTTTTTGTACAAATTAAATTAAAGTTGTCGTATTGTGAAAATAAAAAAAACTTCTGATAAATATTGTTAGTTGTTCGTGGCATTCAAGAGCAGCACTATATCCATAATATCGTATAAAAATCATTGTAATGAATATTTTAAAAGGTATTTAAGTAATACTCGAAGTACTTCATCTATGATTGAAACATTTTATTTCATTTCAGAAAAAGATTAATTAACAAATTTGGCACGTTGTGTCTTGTGTTGCGGCTCACTTGAAGAAAAATACAAATAAAAGATGAGATTTAAAAAAATTGTTTTATTCTAATTAAATGGGGCAATTCAAACTAAACCGTTCGTCAATGTTACGCTTAAGTAGTTCGTAAACATTACGTTTAAGCGTACACGTTATGAACACTTTTATACATACTAATACATACAAAAGTCTTCGCAAATTTGTTTCACTTCTCATGTGACAAAAGTACACATTACGTACTATATTCGTACTGTTTTAGTGTAACGTTTACGAACACCTTAGTATAGCAAAGGCTTCGTAAACCGTACGTTTATGATACACCTGGTCTGGAGGGTGGTTTATAATAAAATATTCGTAATGTGTACACCTTTTACGTAACATCTATGAACTCATATGGGCGTAACGTTTATGAGCCTTCTAAAATGAACATTACGTACGGTTTGAGTATTATTCCGCAATTAATTTTGAATTAATAATGAAAACAACGTATTTTGTTTATTTTTAGCAAATATATGATTTTATTTATTTGATTATATCAATTAATTATAATTATACCTATACTAAATTTAAACACATTTATTTTTACTTAACTTTAGTACTTATACTCAATTTTAGTTATACTTCAAGTTCAACAAATTCATTAAGATATTAAAATAAAATAACATAATACGAAAATAGAAATAGCTAATAATGTATTGTATTTATTATAAATGTCGTCGTCACTATCATTTATTAAATTGTATTTAAAAACAACAAAAATTAATATCAAATTAAAAATTTACTAAATATTAAAATGGCGCACCATGCTTTACTTTATCAAAAATCACATTCTTACCGATTTTCCATCGTCATAGTATAATAGTATAATAGTATTATACTATTACTCTACGACGATGGAAAACCGAAGTTGATAGTATAATAGTATAATTATAATATTTTGTTATACTAGCTATCAAAAATATAATAGGTAGCAAATTGTGTTTTTAACATTATAAATTTATCTGACAGTGTATTATTTTGACAATTCCATAAATTACCATTGGATTTTTTTTTTGTTTTTTTTTTGGTGGTATCTGCATAGTGCATACATTTTATTAATTTTTTAAAAACACAACTAAGGCGTATGCTTGGTTATTTTTAATTGTTTTTTTATTATGAATACACGTTAAAATTTTCAAAATAAGAATTATACCTACGTTCACATAAAAAAAACTATAATTGGTGATAACTTCATCGCGTGCGATGGAAAACCGACAAGGAATAATAGTATAATAGTATTATACTATTATGCTATTATACTATTGACGATGGAAAATCGGTATCTGTTTTAAGATGGAATGAAGAAAACTACACGGTTTTGTAAATTCATATATGAAATCTGAAATTGTGAAGTAGTAGTGCCGCATATAAGAAACCCTTCGTAAACTGTTCGTAAGTGGTTCATTTTTTATGTATACTTTTTTGCGCCGGCAGGGATGTTACTGTGTGTTGTCATTAATTTTATTTGTGTTCGTGTGGTATTTGTACCAGTAAGCATCAAAAATTATTCAATCGGGTGAAATCGGTTCAAATTTTTTGGTGCTTATGTTCCTATGGGAATATTTTTTCCCATGCTTTTTAGATTGGGAATAAGGGAATATTGACATTTTGAATTGTATGTTTTAGGTTTGCAATTTTTTTTTAAAATTTTAATAAAATTTTGTTTTAGATTGAGAACAAATTTAAATTAAACTAAATTAATATATACATATATATGGTAAGTAATGAATGTGTGTAATACATTAGTGCGTACAATATAGTGGAGTATTTATAATACATGTACACATACAATATAGTGGAATATTTATTTTTCATCTTTAATATATTGTAGTATTTTTAAATAATTTGGCTGAAGTTTAGCTTTTAGCGGCTACTGATTTTTGCCCCATTTAAATTTTAAAAATCTAATATAATTTATACATATTCTAAATCCCTAATATTTTAAAATTAACTCTCGTCAATCTCAAATAAAAAATAAACAAAAACAAAACATTCACAACACATCAAAATGTGAAAATACTATTGCGTTCCGGTTATTTACTTCCATACTCTCATGTACACACACAACAAAATCGCAGTACTGGGGCGAGATATTGTAATTGCGAATTTTCGAAATTCGAACAGAAAGTCGAAAATTGGTATGTTGTAAAATTTTCGAATCGCGATAATGATACTTTAGTGTCACTCAGTTTATTTAAAGTGATATACGAGCGATTCGTCAAAATATAATGTAATAATATAAATAAATATAATTAAAAGTGAATAAATTTAAAATATAATTTGAAAAAATGTCTGCGTAAGTAACGAAAAAATCACAAATTTATTAAAAATTATAAATTGTTTTTTTTTTTAATAAACTCTTATAAAATTAATATTTATTTAAAGCTTGTTAACAACAACGAAATGTCAAATTAAAATTGTTGTTGTTAATTCAGCTTCGAAAAATGGCGGCCATAATGACGTTTCACTTTGGAGTCGAAAATTTTACAACATGCCAACTATCACTTTTTCGAATCGATTTTTAAATTCGATTGGAATGAAATTGATGGTACAACCACAGAAGAAAGATTAACCAGAATAGACATTGCGTGGATCAAATTTTTTTTTCATCTTACCTTATTTTTTGGACATTGAAGTATAATTATTTTCGAATATTATGAATTTTTTGAATATTTAATACAAATTATGCTGTCAAAACAAAACTTGTCAAATAATTTCACTAACTATACTGTTAAGGATTCTCAATTTTTATTATTTCAAATAAAAACCAGTAAACCAAAGAATACATAACCCAACTTTCTCTTACCTTCGGCAAATCAAGGTCAAAAAAATGAGTCCAAATTTTTCCATACAAAAACAGCGGTATGACTATTCTGGTTAATCTTTCTTCTGTGGTACAACATCCCACCCCTGATAACTATAGATTTTAACACTTATATTGTATTTGCTGCGAGTCGAGTCGAGTTTAATCCTAGTTTAACTTTCACTATATACGGAGTCGAGTTAAACTCGACTCGACCTAATAATTTGTAGAGTCGAGTTAAACTCTACTCCAAAAAATGCACTATATACGCATAGAGTAGAGTTGAAAAAACAACAACAAAATTAAAGAAAAATTCTTGCAGCAATATTAAAAATTATTCGTTTTAATTTTTTCAATTAAATTTATTATTTTATTTTAAATATCTTATTTATTATTATTTTAATTAATTAATTTTAATAATAAATTTTTGTTTTGGTATTGAGTTTTTTATATTTTCGATAAAATTACTCCAATATTTCGGTGGTCTATCCCGTAATTTTCATGGAGTTTGATTGAAAATTACAATTTTTTAGACATAATATCGCTGGAAAAATGACAATAACATATATGGCGATCAACAAAAGGAATAATCAATCTTATGATCATCTGAAATGATATTTTGTTCCATTTTTTCGATTTGTTTTTTCTTTTCAAATTCTACAGCATTTAGAATAGATTTGATACTAAATATATGAAAAAACTATCAAATATTATTATAATCTTTAAATCCTATACATTTGTCTTTTGAAATATAATAATTTTTATTCATATATAATTCATTTTATATTTTATCGTGCGAAGTTTGAAATTTCGCAATTGGAGAAAAAATTTCGCGTTTGGAGACTTTCCACGTACATACAAATTTTTTTATCGCTTGTTTTAACCTCACTTTTTTGAGAAGACATGGAACTGTACAATACAAAATGATCGAAAAATTAGCAATAATTAAATATTTTGATATATTTGCAATACAATTATTAAATAAATAAAAATAATTAAAATTTCGGGAAAAAACTGTACAAAATAATTTCAACCAATGACTATGACAGTTGTTAGGAAAAAGATGGCGTCGCTGTTAAGTGTGGCATCCAGTGCGAAATTTGACGCGAATCGCATCACACGAAAATAGCTGTGGCAAAGCCTTTATATCACTAGTGGAGACTTTTTTTGTGTGATATAAAAAAATGGAGAAAGTCTACAAACACATTCCTGCAAAATGAATTTTAAGGGGAAAATGTTGAATTAAAGTGATAAGTTGACGTTACCACATAACCTCAAATGACATTATATGAAAATTTTTTACGACCCTGCCGGCCACGCGTAACGCAAACGTTCATTTTACGAATAGTCTCTTCTACTAAAGCGTTCGTAATACCTCAAACACATAAGCGGCGCTCTACACCCGGCTTCGCTTCTCTTCGTCTGTATGATTTTTTTCAACCACATAGGCGCCGCTAATTTAACATTTATTTGAGCCTTCTAAAATGAACATTACGTACGGTTTGAGTACTATTCCGCAATTAATTTTGAAATAATAATGAAAACAACGTATTTTGTTTTATTATTAGCAAATATATGATTTTATTTATTTGATTATATCAATTAATTATTAATTATACCTATACTAAATTTTAACACATTTATTTTTACTTATAAGGCCCAGTTACAATGCATCCGTTCCATCCCGTTCCGCTTTGCCAAAATTTTTTCCGATCCGTCTTTTCCGTTCGCTAGTTACAATGTATCCGTTCCGTTTATCTTAAATTATTTTTAGCTGTCAAAAATATTAAAAATGGATGACTACGAGGATTTAGAATTGTTGTTTGATTTATATATTTTATATAAAAAATATTCTGAATTATTTAAAAGAAAGAGGAGATGGTGGGTATGTCCATTAAATTTAAACCCAAATAAATTAAGACCCACTTAATTTTAGTCCATTAAATTTAGGGAATTTCTTTATTTCTTCAATAAATGATTCGATATACATTATTTTGAATATTTATTATTTGTATTTTTGTGTATTTATTATTTTAAAAAATTAAATCATATACATACTAATGATGCGAGAGTGATGTTAGATTGGTATTATAAGTACTGTCAAAGTATCAAGAATTAAAATTGAGGATATACTTTCCGCCTTTCCGTAAAATTTAAAATTTAAAAAAAAATATGTCCGTCTTCGTCCGTCGGATTCCGCTCATTGTAACAAACCTTTCCGTTTATTCATATAAATTATTTAGAAAATGTCAAATTTTAATTTTGGCGGAAAAGCGGAACGAGACGGAACGGATGCATTGTAACTGGGCCTTAATGTATTATATTTATTATAAATGTCGTCGTCACTATCATTCACTAAATTGTATTTATAAACAACAAAAATTAATATCAAATTAAAAATTTACTAAATATTAAAATGGCGCACCACGCTTTACTTTATCAAAAATCACATTCTGGTTAGAGGGAATGAAGAAAACTATGTACACGGTTTTGTAAATTCATATATGAAATCTGAAATTGTGAAGTAGTAGTAGAGCCCCATATAGGAAACCGTTCGTAAACTGGTTGTAAGTGGTTCACTTTTTATGTATACTTTTTTGCGCCGGCAGGGGAAGTGCTATTTGGATGGTGATAAAGTAATTGACGATTGTAAAAGTAGAGAAAGCGCCTCTCGAGGAAAAAAGTTAAAATGAGGCAACAGCCAAAATGACATTTCTGATAAATGCGATGAAAGAAATTTTTGTAATCCGGTAATTAAAAATTGTTTTTATAATCTAAAATATGAATTATTTACAATTATTAGCAATCTGGTAAGTAAAATTTGTGTTTACAGTTCAAAATTGGAATTCTTTACAACAATTTCGAACGTCAAATTAGCAGCTACCTCAGTTTAAAAATGTTCCACTAGGTGGAATTTGTGATGCTCCAATCGTCAATACCATAGACAAATTGCTTTAAGGGGTTTCTAAAGGGGTACGAAAAAATACACCAGCAGCTTTAAGAAAATTAAAAATTTTGAGTAATTAAATATTAATTTTGGATTAAATTTTTGTTTTATTAATTATTTAAAATTAATTAAATTATAACATTAAAACTAAATAAATTAAATTATAAATTACATTACACTGATTTGTTTATGTAAAGCCCAGGCGATTCAAACATTTATCTCGAATATCACGAATGAAAAACAAATATTTAGTGTATTTTGTTGAGAAATTTACAACAACAATTGCACTAGGCAGAGAAATTAAGTAATTCAAAAAATAATTCAAATTATTTAATTAAAGATTGAAGGTGCGTACATGATCCAATTCTGATGAAAAAATGTACACCACGAAGTTAGCAAAATAGTAAAATTTTTTGTTAAAATTGGTTACCCTGGTGAACTTTTTGTTCTAGTTGGAAATAATTCAACTCATACAGCTAACTTCGTGGTGTACATTTTTTCACCAGAAAAGTATAGCATGTACGCAGCTTGAACGAATAAAATACTTAAATATTTGACAGAGAAACAGGAGAATTAGCATCATAAAAGATACAAACTAAATCGAAAAAATCGATTTTTTTATTTTATGAATCACAATTGCAAAGCACATAATTTAAAGGTAAATGTAATTCCTTTATTTTTTATTGTTTTTTAGGTTTAGCTGTTTCTGTAAATTTTGTTTTGAAAAATATGTATGTGTGTTTTACATTATTTTTAAACAATAAAAATATCGAAGTACATATATCTGTTCCACATTTGAATATGGTTGTAACATAATGTAAAGGGAGAGAGTCTATGTTATTTTGATATAGGAAAATAAAAACTACAGATATCAAAACCAATTGCTTAATTAAAGGAGTATAGAGAAATGTTTATTTCTTTTCGTCATTCATGTTCATTGATCAGTAGGAAAGTTTATGACGAAAAGAGATAAAACATATATTCCTTTCGTTCAATCTTCCTCCAAACTGTTCGAAAAATTATAATACTTTAATTTATAGGTAACAGGTTAGTACCAAAGTTGTTTATCTTTTAAAGTAATTTGTCTATGCTGCAGAGTTAAACATATGCAGAGTTTAAATAGCATTGAAACCGAGTTAAAAAATTTGGAACAAAATATCATTTCCGATCGCCATATATGTGTCATAATTTATTGTGAATTAGTTTGTTTGAATCTTGAATTAGTTTGTTTGAATATTGGCTTAAGTATATGTAATAGTATTTAGATGTCACTAAAATCGGTGAGCAGAAATAAATAAAAAAATGTTAAAATGAAAAAAAAGAGAAAAAAAAGAAGGAAGTCGATGAGTAGCCACCATTGAAGAAGGTTGAATTTTAAAAAAGAAAACGAAAATAAAGAATTAAAAAGTTTGGTATAAAATCGTATTTTATTTCGATGGATTTACTTTCCACCGGATAAAAATAAAGAGGTGACATATGTTATTGTAATTTTTCCAGCGATATTATGTCTAAAAAATTGTAATTTTCAATCAAACTCCATGAAAATTACGGGATAGACCGCCGAAATGTTGGAGTAATTTTTTCGAAAAAATAAAAAACTAAATACCAAAACAAAATTTTTTTATTAAAATTAATTAATTAAAATCTTAATAAATAAGATATTTAAAATAAAATAACAAATTTAATTCAAAAAATTAAAACGAATATTTTTTAATATTGCTGCACGAATTTTTCTTTAATTTTGTTGTTGTTTTTTCAACTCTACTCTGTGCGTATATATGTAGTGCATTTTTTGGAGTAGAGTTTAACTCGACTCCGTATATAGTGAGAGTTAAACTCGACTCGACTCGCAGCATATACAGCATAATTAAACAAATAGTTTTTTATGAAAATGTTTTGTTGTAAAAACCCAAACAACATTTTTCATAGAGTACGTTTATGCTTACGGTTCAACCTGGTTTGAACCTAGGTTATCTTTGACTATAAACGGAGTCGAGTCATCTTGTAGTTAACTCGACTCGACCTAAAAAATTTCTAGGGTCGAGTCGAGTTAACTCTAAAATCATCCACTATAAACGGAGTCGAGTCGAAAAATAAAAACAACAAAAATAAGAATAAAAAGACACCATTTTGATTTCTTAATTCGTGTGCGCATCTCCGATTTTTGTGTTTCTGTAATTTTGTATACTGCAAACTTGTAAAATAAATTGCTTTAATCATAATTTTTATTGAAAATAAAAATTATGATTTTTTTTTTGACGTTTCTGACTCGGTTTCAACCTAGTTTCGACTCGACTACGATTTGACTCTGCAGTATAAACGCTAAAAAAGATAACTACAAGATGATCCAAAGTTAACTAAAAGATGACTCGACTCTGAGCATAAACGTACTCATATAAATAAATGTCAAATTAGCGGCGTCTATGTGGTTGCAAAAAATCATCAAGACGAAGAGAAGCGGTCAGGTAAAACCAACAAAAAAAAAAAAAAACATTTTTGTTGGTTTTGGGTCAGGCGTAGCTTATGTGTTTGGGGTGTAAGGCGGTTAGAGATTTTTAATACTCCGTTCGATCGGAAAGATATTTTTTTTTGTTAGAAATTAGGATTATTTAATTAATTAAAAGAAAATTAATACTTTTTCTTTAGAAAATACAGAACCAAAATAAAGAGCTTACATAGAAAACAATAAAGAAACATTTCAAAAATAATTTGTGTGTAACTGGGGTGTGTTTATATTCTTGGTTTTTTACTGCTATGTCCTTCGATCCCTACGCTGCATTTTGATGCAATATCCCGAACCGGCGTTTCTGTATAATTACTGGACCGCTTTCGTTGCGGTGATGCAACTGGTGATAACTGCTTTAAACATTCAACGTCATCAAATACAACTTGAGCTCCACCACCCGTAGTAGTTATAATATTTCCTTTATAAATATTGGTTTCCACCTCACCATCTGCATCGGCATTTTGATCGATTAAACAATAGTTCGATATTTTTGTATTTACTAAATCATTAACATCTGTTAACTTGGTTACAGATTTTCTATTTTTAAAATATGGTTGTAAAATTGTGCCAAGTTGAACAGGATTTGGAGCGCGGTGCTCTAACCATTTTTCACCTGTTGATCGTGATCTTCGATTTCGCACATTTGCTACGGCAATGCCTTTTGACGTTGGTCTTGGTGTATGTGTTACAATTATTTGATTTTCGTTAGTTCTGCTTTCACTATCCAACCGATTAGGTATGCTCTCTGAACTAGATGAACGATAAAGCGAAGGTATATTTTCCGATCGAATAATTTGATTAACCATTTTTAATTTGCCTTCGGCCAACTTATTTTTTTCGCGCATTTTATCACGCTGCTCCTTTAGTTTGACATCCAATTCGCGTGTCATTTTGTCAGCCTGTAAAGCCATTTTTGACGTAAGAATTTTTTTTTGCTTCTCCTTTTCGTTTTCGGTTTGACTTAGAAGAGTTTGTTTTTCATTTAACTATTGAAATTTAAGTAAAAATGAAAAAAATAATTTAGGGTTAATAAAGGTGCTATAACTTACCAATCTTTGATATTCCCGAATTGTTTCATCTTTTTCTCTAATCCTGCGATTCAATTCGTCAATGGAGTTTTCGTGTATAACAATCTTATTTTCCAATGCCGTAATTTTTTGACGTTCCTGATTCAAAATTGCTTTAAGTGAGGAATTTTCTGTTTTAAAAATCATATTTTCCTTTTCCATTTCAATAAGTTGCATTCGAAATTTGTCTTGCCGATTATTTAAATCATTAATTAATAACTTTCGTTTTTGGATTCGTTGCTCTAAATGCAATATTAATGACTGGATTAACTGACCAGCCTCAGGTGAATTTAATCTTACTTCTGGAAAATTCGGTCCTAAGCTGTAGACAAGCCCAATATCTACTTCGATATTTCGAATATCAACTCCTTTCTCTTCCATGTTATTGAGGGCGATTTTAAAGAGATTATTGGCCTTACGACGGCCAGGGGTTAATCCTACATCGGGTTTAATTGGAGTAGGACGTGCCACTTGAACTTCTTGTGTAATTTCAGCAAACTTCATTACCTGTGATGTTTCATCAAAATCTTCAGCCCGAGGATTGACGCAAACTATCATTCGAACTTGTCCTTCTCCTTCAAAGTAGTTCTTGAATAAATGGGTAATTTTCGAGTCGCGATATGGCACTTTCTTGCAAGTCCCTGCCAATTGGTTTTCTCTCAATATTTCTAAACAATTTCGTAGGGTCATTAACGAATTATTAATGTTCCCAGCCTCACGTAAACGTTGTCCCGTATTCTTCGTCCGATTTGTACGTTCACTACCCGCTAAGTCCACCAAAGATAGTTGGCTAACAGTTATTGTCTGTTTATCTTGCAAAACATATTCTCCATGTCTATCCGTTGGGGCCTGTACTAAGCGAATAGTGAACACGGCGTGACTTCTGCTGGATTCGGCATTCAAAATTGTATGAGCTTTTCGTTTTCTCGATTGCCCAATTTGGAATATATCAATTGCTTCTTCAACTGACTTTATTTCTAGCTCTGTAACTCCGTGTACAAACATATTGTGTGTGGCATCCTCTCGAATTATTTTACTTTGTAGAATCTTTTGAAGGGGCCCATTCTCAAGTAAATCAAACACGCTATTATTGTAAACTTCTACATATGTAACAAACACCGCATACATATTGTCCTCATCAACACCACCTACGATTGAACAATCTGCAGATGCCTGTGATGCAATATCAGAGTCGGATTCTTTCCTTCTTATCTTCATTAATTTTCCATTTAATTCGACTTGCCGATCCAACATTGCGTCTGGTTCGGATTGAATTTCAAAACCGTTAAGCCGATCCGGTTTAAAGACGTATTTTTTTGTTTGGTAATCTGAGATTGTTTTAAATAATACGTCCATGCAACGAGGCATAATACCTTGTTGCTGCGCATTACCAATCATTGTATACGTTTTGCCACTTCCAGTAACACCGTATGTAAAAAGTAAACCATTCCTTCCCCGAATCAAGCCCTCAACTAATGGTTGAGCAACCGAAGTGAAAACTTCACGCTGCCTTGATTTTGTATCGAATACATGTTTGAAAATATACTGACATTCTTTATGCTGAGTTATTTTGTAATTAATTGCAATTTCAGGAGGTGTTAACGACACTGTTGTTGATGAAATCACTTTTAGACATGATAAGTCTGATTCGCTTTGCATCGGCCTTATCCGGCAATAAACATTAACTGGATCTTTGCTTATATTGCTACCTGAATTTGAACGCATTGCCGGCTTCGCTGGAGTTTTTAAAAATAGGTTTGTTCGCGATTTCCTATAATATGGAAAATATATCGTTAAAATACACCCACACATTTTCATATTTGACAACTCATGAGGTTATATTTTTCCAACTTACGCCGATTTCATTGTAGTTTACTTCTTTGATCAATAAAAATCACGATAGAAAGATTTATTAAATTAACTGTTAAATATATTTAACTTTTTATTTTCTAAATTTTTTACGAAATGTATCTATGTTTTATGTTAATTCCCGTTTAACATTTATTTAAGACGGTTTGAGTTTGTTGATAGTTTCAAAAATATACTGCCGTAAAGGCGGAACACTGAGAGTAGTGCCCGATGCTTATTCATTTTCATTGTCGTTCTGAAGGTGCGTACATGATCCAATTCTGGTGAAAAAATGTACACCACGAAGTTAGCAAAATAGAAAAATTTTTTGTTAAAATTGGTTACCCTGGTGAACTTTTTGTTCTATTTGGAAATAATTCAACTCAAGAGCCATCTAAACAAAAACAGCGATTTGGAAAAAACGATACGATTGCGATGTGGAAACGAC
Source organism: Tipula vernalis (assembly GCA_958295665.1). Classification (NCBI taxonomy): domain Eukaryota; kingdom Metazoa; phylum Arthropoda; class Insecta; order Diptera; family Tipulidae; genus Tipula; species Tipula vernalis. The sequence continues at coordinate 207,318,624 of OY282559.1, read as the reverse complement.
GCATATTTTTTTAAATCACACCACTCATACCGATTTTCCATCGTCAATAGTATAATAGTATAATATTAAGCGTATTTTGTTGACAAAAATTGAATTCGAATTTTTTTGGGTTTATTTGTTTTCCAAGAAAATAGCCAATTTGATTAATTTGACAAAAGCCAACCTTTCCAAATAAAATATAAATTTAATATGTATTATGACTCTGGTGGCAGGTATCATAACCAAGAATTAGAATTATGTTTAATTAAACCCAATTTTTTTTTGGGTTAATGTTATTCTTGCGGGGATTTATCCTTTGCAATAGTTGTTGTAAATTTGTCAAGGAAATACGCTAACTATTATACTATTATTCCTTGTCGGTTTTCCATCGCACGCGATGAAGTTAGCACAAATTATAGTTTTTTTATGTGAACGTAGGTATAATTCTTATTTTGAAAATTTTAACGTTTATTCATAATAAAAAAACTATTAAAAATAACCAAACATACGCATTAGTTGTGTTTTTAAAAAATAATTTTTTCTCAACACAGCACAATTGAATTATTTTCTGCTACAATTGCTCGATTAACTGCTAGAAAAAAAATTGAGCTACGATTTTTTTTGACATTTCATTATTTTTAGCATGACTATATTGTATACACTCACTCATACAATAATTTTGTATACACATTTTTTGGCTCTCTCCGATCCTCTTTTTAAATCATACAGCCATTATTCATTCCGAAGAAAGGAATAGAAGGGGCTCCACGAATTAAGAAAGGATGAAATAAAAAATGTGATCAAAAATGAATTAAAAAATACGATTTTTGTATGAAAAAGAAAACGTTTTTTAATTCCCTTTTTTAACAAAATTTTCCGAATTAAAAAAAGCGATTTTGAGAAACATGTAGGAACATGTCAAAATGCAAAATGAATTAAAAAACGCAATTTTTATTTCATTTTTTGAACACTTCCTAATTATAAAATGATTTAAAAAAAGCCACATTTTATTTCATTTTTTGAACAGAATATAGTAGATAAAGACTGCATAGTAGAATATACTAGAAGAAGAAGATACTTAAAACAAAACGGTACATTGTATATTATGTATTATATAATTCATTATTTTTTTTTGATTTTTATTTTTTTTTTTTCATTATGTATTTTTTCATACGAAATTGTGAAATGCAGTTAATAAATTATTTTTGTAGTTTATTGTGGCTAGCTATTTAGTTGTGTATTGTATTTTGTGTACAGGGATTAATTTTGCTTCTATTTTCTTATTTTAAAATGATGAAATATAAATAATAAATTTTTGTTATTAATGAAATCAACAATTTCACAAATTAATCGATTTTTTATTGTTTTGATTTAAAACTGTTACAAATCAGAAGCTTAAAAAAGTTAATTTTGTGTTTATATTTTCACTAATGAAAATATCATTGAACAATTAGAAAAGTTAAGTTTACTTTAAATTGGTTAAAAACGATTGTACTGTACGTTTTTGCATTTTTCAATTCTCTAGATCAGTTTTTTAATTTTCTGTTTGTCTCCTCATTTGTATATACATAAACATTTTTAAAATACTATCTCATTTTAGTTTTTAACAGTATTCCAATTTCTAGTCCCGTTACTGTCCCAAAACTAATGAAAAAGGCACATTTTATTTTATTTTTTGAACATTTATTAATTCAGTTTAAAAATGAACTAAAAAATGCCTTTTTAAATTCAACCTTTTTATTTCAGGTTTTGCACATTTCTAAATTCATTTTTAAAATGAATTAAGAAAAGCATTTTTTAATTCATAAAAATTACCTTTTTTATTTCGGCCTTTCTTAATTCGTGGAGCCAATAGAAGGAATGGAATTTTGATCACGTGACTTTGGAATATTCCAAACGGAATGTAATGAAAAACGACAAAAGGAAGGAATGGAATATTATTATTATTATTAATTATTAATTAATATTATTATTGGGTGTTTTTTTTATTCATTCCGAAAGTGATATAAAACATTTTTTTATTCATTCCATGCATTCTAATATGTCCTTTCCTTATTTTTTAATTTTTTCGAAATATTCCGAATGCATTCTATTTATACTAGACAAAAAGGTAGAATGAAAAGAATATTTTGTATAAAACCTCCGTGTGACGCATTTGAAATATTAAAATATTTTGAATATTTTTCAAATAAAAAATAAAATAATGGATTCGGACGAATTTGATTTGATTGAAGGTAAGAATATTGTTAATTATTTAGAAAAATACAAATTATTTATTTATTATGTAAAAATTTAAAAATATTCTTTTATTATGTATATTTTTCATCATGTTTTTTATTTTCAGAACAGAATAAATTCAAATGGAGTCCGGGCGATATTCGCTGTTTAATAAATTTATATTTGACCGATACTCAAGAAAAAAAGTCTGGAATGACATTGCCGGTAAATTTTGTCCGCAATCTTGAACATTCAAATTTTTAATTCTTTTTCAATTTTATTTTTAGAAACGTTATCAAGTATAAGACTAAAAAAAATTACGGGTGATCAGTGTGATGGGAAATGGAAGGGGCTCAAAATGATGTATAAAAATGTTAAGGAGCACAATAATAAAGTGGAAATTCCCACAAAAAGTGGGAATACTTTGAATTAATGTACGATGTCCTGAACAAAGCCCGGAAGTGAACCCTCCAGCAACATGCTCCAGCAATCAACCTATTATACAGATAAACCATCCAGTGAACACCGCTGGTGCATGGGATGGCAGTGAGTTTGATTTCGCTGACATAATTGAGGAGACATCCACGACATCCAAACGTCGATCTTCGCATCAAAGAAAACGAATAGCTGCAGAGAATGCGAGAGAGAAAAGGCATAATGAAAAAATGGTACAATTTTTACCATAATTTTAAAGAAAATTGTTTTAAAACGAATATTTTTCTAAACTGACTAACTTTTTATTCGTTTGAAACTATGAGTACGTTTATGCTTAGGGTTCAACCTGGTTTGAACCTAGAGAGGTTATCTTTTACTATAAACGGAGTCGAGTCATCTTGTAGTTAACTCGACTCGACCTAAAAAATGTCTAAGGTCGAGTCGAGTTAACTCTAAAAACCTTCACTATAAACGGAGTCGAGTCGAAAAATAAAAACAACAAAAAAATAGTAATAAAAAGACTTTCTTGATTCGTGTGCGAATCTTCGATTTTTGTGTGGCAATAAAACTTTGTCATTTTATTTTTATAAAATTCAGAAAATAATACAAGAAAATCATATAAACATACGATAGTAAATGATTTTTTTTTTGACGTTTCTGACTCGGTTTCAACCTAGTTTCGACTCGACTACGATTTGACTCTGCAGTATAAACGCTAAAAAAGATAACTACAAGATGATCTAAAGTTAACTAAAAGATGACACAACAGTGAACATAAACGTACTCACTGATTCGTTCGTATCTCAGTAGATCAATAGTCCTAGTATATCAACTCCTTTATATCACTAGTGAAGACTTTTTTGTGATATAAAAAAATGGAGAAAGTGTACAAACACATCCTGCAAAATGAATTTTAAGGGGAAAATGATGAATCAAATGTCAAATCTTTTCGCCAAAAAACATCAACTTGATGTACATCGAAAATCATGTACTTTTCGTCAAAAAACATCAATATTTTTTCGATATACATCAATTTTACGAATTTAATTTGTCTGTCTGTAATAAGTTGATTTTTCGGCATGTTTTATAGACAAATATATTAATTGTTCATGGCAATCCCAATATTTTCGATTTGGTAAATCAGAAAAATACAGAGGCCAATCGCTCATAATATATCTACTGAACAAAAAGTAGAAATATCTTCCCCCTCCCCGTAATTTTGGCTGAAGGGCCAAAGAGTTAAGAGCCAACCAGCGAACATTTAAGACATTTAACAGAATTTAACGAAAGTTTTTTCTTACGGAAAATTTGACAGATTGGCTAGCGAAACTGTAACCCAACTTGTCAATTGCTTTGATGGAGACGGTAGCTCGTATTAATATTTTTAAAAATTTGTGTAGAATTTTGAAGTGGCGATGGAATTGGAGGAACTCCGAAAGTTATTTCAATTATTAAAAAGCCTTAAATTCTTAAAGGACATAAACACAAATAATAAAAGACACAGATCTTGTGGCGTGAGAAAAAAAACGAAAATAAATAAATTTGAAAATAAATAATTTGATGTTACAATTTATAAAGTCTTTAATAATTCGGTTTTCAATTTACCTACATGAACATAAATAAATAATTTTGAATTTATGCTTAAAATGTACAATGAGCTCCCACAAGAAGATTTGCACAAAGGGCAATTTGGATTTTTGAAATTTCCTTCAGTTTTGCGCGATAATTTTCGCTCTGTTAAGTTGACACTTCAATTTAACGAAACTGAACGAACATTTCTTAAAGGTTTGCTGGACAGTAACATGTAAACTCCATATACCGCACTGTTACGTTAAATGTCTTAAATGTTGGCTGGTTCTCTCTTTATACCAATGTACCACTCTGCAAAAAATGAGAACCCTCCATCCATGAGTTCTTTCTGTTGGTAGTTTGGTTTCGTACTGAAAAAGTGAAAAGTATGGTCTACGTCTACTCATCACTTCATCTGGCAGCTACGACCAAACTACAAAAAATTCCACTCTAGCCACATACATTAAGTATCTAGCCAGAACGTACTGACATAGCGAATTTTTTATTCACTACATCAAATATAAAAACCCATGGAGAAACCTCATTTGTGTGTGTATTATGCCCACACGTATATTTTTTTAAGAATTTAATTTGTCTGTCTGTAATAAGTTGATTTTTCGGCATTTTTTATAGACAAATATATTAATTGTTCATGGCAATCCCAATATTTTCGATTTGGTAAATCAGAAAAATACAGAGGCCAATCGCTCATAATATTTTTCAGTAGATATATTAAGATCCCATTTCCGTCGTACAAATATAATTTCATCATAATCGGTTGAGAAATAACCGAGTTCCTTCCTAACTGACCATATTCCAGAACTTTTTCTAAATATCATTTTAGAATCCCATTTATATCGCACTTGTCGAATTTCGTCAAAATCGTTCAAGAAAAACTACCTTGATCAACAACTTCCCGGAATAACCACCGTGTGGCGCTCCCATCGTTCCGATTTTAGTTGTTTATTTTGTTAAGTTGGTACATCTGTTGTTGATATTCCCTCTAAATCTTAGCGTCATAGCTTGACATTTGCAAAAGTTACGTAGTCAAGAGTACATCTATCCTTGTGTGTGTTGGCGATTATTTACAATTTTAGAAATTATTTACAATTTTAGACATGATTTGCGAGGCTGAATCCGATCCCACATTCATCAAAAGGATCATTACTGGAGACGAGACGTGGGTTTATGAGTATGACACGCAATCCAGACATCAGGGGGCCTATTCTCGAATTCCACATCCATTTTCCACATGTGGACATCTGTCAAAATTCATAAAAATTGAATTTTTTCGGTACTAAGGGAATATTTCCGATTGGGTATAAGCATGTGGAAAAAATTCCCCATATATGAAAATGTTCATGCCGCATGTGTTTTATAAACGAACTACAATTTTCGAACGTTTTGTGTGAACTTTGACAGATGTCCACATGTGGAAAATGGATGTGGAATTCGAGAATAGGCCCCCAGATGCCAAATTACTCTTTCTTTATGTTGTTTTATTTCAATTCAAAAAATAATACGCGACTTGTTTTCAAGAGAAAAAATAATTCGAATTAAATTTTTCTCCTGGAAATACAGCTATTGTTTTTCGTTCCGCACGAGTGAGTAGTTTGCTCACGCCAATGGAACACGCTTATATGAAAATTTATCCGGCGACCTTTTCGCCACTTACAATAGATGTCGTTAGATTAATTTATTATACCGGATTTATACCATTTTCTGGACCTGTCAGTTTTCAATCAAAACGGGCATAGAAATTCTAGTTAAAAAGGCAAGTGCAAGTAACGCCGTAAATAATATAATAATATGCCAATGTAATTTAGTTTTTGCGTTCTTATTATTTCTTTTGTAAAAGTGAAATGCTAAATTTTCATTTGGTTTTTAGTTTATAAATTGTAATATTTTAATTTGTAATTATAAAATATTAATTTTGAAATTTGGAAAAAAATTGGAATTTTCTAACTTTTCATTCTTTAGCTACTGTAAAATTGTATTTTTTTTTTATTTAAATAAGAAAACACCTATTGTTAAAGATACGATTTGGTTGTAAATTTATATTTATATATATATATATATATATAATTTGAAATCTTTAGATGAATTTCCATTAAAACGAAATATTTGTTGATTTTCAAGGTGGGATAAAAATTATGTCGTGTTCAAATGATTCGCCAGACCCCAAAAAGCCATGCAAAGGAATTTTAAAGTCTTCCAGTAGTTTTGATAAAAAAAATTATACTGTTTCTGGGTTAGTTTAATAATAAATTAACATCTGCATATTAATCAATACTCAATCTAATACTTTTCAGACATAGAAAAAGTGCCAAATTTGATGAATTCAATGTCCTTCAAACGTATCATCCATCTGATAAAGACTATGGTTATATGAAAATTGATGAACCTAAAACTCCTTATAATTATGACGAAGCGCATATTGATCCAACCCATGACCAAGTAGACGCTGCGTTACTTACTGAAAAGTTGGTTGATTTATGCTTATATTTTTTGTATTTTTCACATTGGCAGAACTATTTAATAAATTTTAGATTAAATGCAGCAGCTGCACGTCTCACTGATGAAGAAGATGACGAGAACGATGAGGAAAGACGGAAAAATGAGAGTCCTGAAGAACGTGGTATGTTTTGGATATTATGTATAATTTTTTTCACTTTAGTATATTAAAATTATGACATCATTGTCTTGTGCATAATTTCAATTAAGAATTTAAACAAAATATATGCTGATTATTGCTGATGAACAATTTGGGATCGACTTACTCTAGATCTGTAGATAGATTTATAAATCACATAGATGGATTTATAAATTAATTGGTCCGGCAACATCGATAAAATAAGCCTAAATTGATTAAAAGTTAAATACTTCTAAATATAGAAAATGAACAAATTTCCTACGCGATTATATGAAATTAATGTCAAAATGATTATAGTCAACATTCCCACAAGCGGGAAAGAGAACGAGAGCTTCAGAAGTATCTCACGCCTCAGAACAGGTTACAAGGATGTCAAAACCTCATATATTTATGAATCATGGGGTGCACTTAACATACGTAGAGTTTACATTTCAGAAATTCTAAAATGTAGAATTTTTCGCTCAAACGGTAAAATACGTAAATGAAGACATGTTTAGCCTCAGTAAAGAAAGCTTTTTGAAATGTGAATTATACAAATTTTCGGTGTATTACTTATGCTGGATGTGCAATTGGTTGTACCCAGCACGTTAAGGCTTTACTAACAAAAGTAGGTCTTAACACATCTCTTGTGACACAAAATATCTCACTAAAAATATGTATGTAGACTCTTTTAAGCGTGAAACACCAAGCAGCGACAGCGAGCAGCAGATTTAAAATGGATACTAATTTGTGTGGTCTGTGGTAGTTTGAGCAAAGCTAAAAAACATTTTGTATACAAATGTACAAAAATATTGTAATTTTAATATAAAATTTTTCTAAGAAAAGGAAATTTTTATATTCATTTTTTGGACATTTTTTTATTAAAATTAGGTATGTTTTTATAAAAAAATTCTTATAGTTTTGCTCAACCTAAGATTTTTCATCAATGTACAAGCAAATTGACATCTACTTACGAGCGTTTTTTACTAAAATAGGGTATCTGGTAGCGCTTCGTTAAGCTTCTGTGTGAATATTTTCTTCTAGAGTTTTTTTATTATCAATAGATAATGTGGAAAACTAACTCGTAGTTTTCTTTTTTTTTTTTCGAAATTTTCTTTTAATAGGTATTTTGTTATCAGCTCTCAAATTTCCCAAACTAGTAGCGATTCGATACGAATACACAACAACGATAGACAAAAAACTTATTCACAACAATAAATTTTAATCTATAATCTGACTCGTAGTTTTTTTCTTTTGCATTTATTTTAATTTTTTAATTGATAAATAATTAAAATCAAAATAGTATACCCGGTGTCTACACTATGTAATTCCACTGATATTTTCTATCATGTTCATGATATAAATTTTATCAATGTATGAGTGTGTATATTATAGGCATTTTGACCCTCTTAGCAAATTATCAGAAGGCTATTTCACGAAATTATATTAGTAAAATATTAGGAAATGTCATAAAAAAGTTGTTTTGTTTTGCCATTTGAAATTGCTCTCAAGTTGACAAAATGTCTTTTAATACGGAAAGTACAATGCGATTAATCGATTTGTACCGAAAAAATGAAATATTATGGAAGAGAACCCATAAAAATTACAGACGGGTCGAGATAAAAAATTCTATTTTACAAAATATAGCAGACGAAATGGCCATAAATGTTTAAGACGTTAGAAGAAAAATAAGGAATCTTTGAAATCAATCCTAGTGTTCAATCGGGCAAAAATGATAAAAAATATCATGATATTTTTTATCACTTTTGGCATTAAATACACTCACTTATCACACAAAAAAACTAACTTTTTTCTTGGTTTTTGGGTTCCTGTGTCCCTATTCTGGCTATTCCCTGGGAATTGGGAAAAATATTGCTATATTTCCAAACTTCAATAATTCCCAATTTTTTATTCGCCTATTCCCAAAAGTGTATTCTGGCGTAATTGGGAATTATCCAATGGGAAAAAACACTTTCAAATTCTGCAGCCGCCATTATTTAAAAATTTTATTTTCTACATATAAAATAAAAACTTTACCGATACTACATTGTAAATAAAATAATGAACATACACAAAACAACTACATACTTAGTTTCTTCTAATTCCCAAAAAAAAAATTTGGGAAAAATAAACGTCAAAACTTACATAAAATGGAATTATTTTTTCCGTTGACGTACAGTATTACGAAAGGAAGTTACGGTGGGATAAAATATGATATTTTTTTATTATTTTTGCCCGATTGAACACGTCCAATATGTACAAAATAAAAAATTAAAACAGAGTAAAAAAAAATCTGGAAGCGCTGTTGTTGACGATAGAAAATCTTGGTATTTGTACAAGGAAATAAGGATAATGGGAATGATAAGGAAATAAAGTTTTTGGACGAGGTGGTAGTTCTCCATATTGTACAATTTTCTGAAAAAATTACTTTGACAAATTATTTTTAACCTAACCACAACTGGCAAGTGTTAAAAGACAACTAATTTTTTCATAGCATTGAAACAATTTTGTTTGACATTTGAAGATATTATTGGACGTGTTCAATCGGGCAAAACCGATAAAAAATATCATGATATTTTATCCCACCCTAACTTCATTTTGAAAATAGGATAGAATAGAAGTGACAGAATCGGCCCGGTTACAGACACCTAGGTATAGCCGCTAGTTAGTAAATTGTTAGTAATTATATAGTAAAATAATTAGCACAGGACAACACAATTTCTAAACTACCGCTAATTTACTACTTCTTGATCCTGGAGGGTCGATTCAAGCTAAAATTTAATTCTGAAACTCAGGATTCATTTAATCCCTATAATAATGATTAATTCTGGAACTATGTTATATTCTGAAAATTGGATTATTTATTAACATATTAAGGAAGAGACCTCTTTAAATATTCTTGAAACTAAATTACAGCAAAACACAACATAATAAAAAGATTAGCACGAGACAGCACAATCTAACTACATTATTAGATGATCATTTCTCTGGAATCTAGGGCCGGATACTCAGGACTCCCTAAATTTATAACAGGACTTAAAAAATATTTATTAATAATGTTGTAATTTCACCCCTGCCCGCTTATCATTCATTTACCTGCTAAAATATTTAAGAAAAATATTTAAAAAAATATAAAATAACAACACTTATTTCCTTATTCATGCTCTTTTTATATTTAATTAACTAATTATTACGTACTGCAACAAGGATTAACATAAACATTAAAAACCATTTAAACATAAAATTTAACTTAAAACCAATCATCTATTTCCTACCGAACCAGAAAAAGAAAATACATAATTATAGATCAAATTATTTTATAAAATTTATATAAAATGATTTAAATGATAATGTTATCGCACCACAACACCTAGACTTATCAATAATTCAATTAGGCACTATAAGTATATCAAGAATCAACAAATAAAATTAATATAAAAATTCGCAGGCGACTCTGAAAACTAAATTTAATTAATAAAACACCATAATATCAAATTTTATTACTTAAATGAATAATTATTATAACAGGATCTTCAGTATTCACGGTCACACATCGTACACTCATTTACACATACCAAAACCGATGGATAGAATATGATTATAAGTTGGGACTCCTAAGCGATTAATAGATAGCAAATTATTAGTACAATAAATGATAAACAGGTTAGCACAAGATAGCACATTTTAACTACATGATTAGATGCTCGTTCCTCTGTAAATCAATGCCAGAACTCAGGATTCTTTAAATCTAAATCAGGACATCAAAAATTATTATTATTATTAATGTTTTAATTTACTAATCTTGTTGACATAATTAAGATAAACAAAAATCAAAATCTACGAAATTTATTACTTATATACCCCATAAAACTTCAGCTCCGTTTATGGACATATTACCCAGTAAAATCAAGCATGCAAAGTAAATAAAATAATAAATCAATGAAAGGAACCTGAAACATTATTTTCTTAAAAATTTATCGGTGTACCATATCAGTAAAATTGACGTTTGTATGTAAAAATTGCAACCTAAACTTCAAAAAATCCATTAAGTTAATTAATTAAGTTCAATAAATTTAGCATAACAATTTGCCTTTACATAATTCCATGTTGTTCACATTCGTTTAATCAAAATTTGGCATGCATAAATAAATACTTCATTGTGTGTTGCAAACCAAATCTCAATTCAACTCAAAAATATCAAAAATAATATTTCCAAATTAGTATTTATTTACATAATTAGTTAATTTATAAACTATTAATATTAATAAAACCAACTAAACATAATTTAATGCAGTTTATAATACCCTGTAAAAAAATTAATCATTAATCATACATATACAGTTGTGTTCATATTAATAGCAGCGCTATGCAGAAGAAGAAAAAACTCGGTATAAGTTTTTAAAAACGAAGGTTTGATTAAGATTTATTCATGAAATATATTTGATATTGTCATATTAAGCTATAAAAAGACAAACAAATATTTATTCGTTTGATTAAAAATTAATATAAATAAAAAAATCCATTTCATGCCTAGCGTTCAATCGGGCAAAAATGATAAAAAATATCATGATATTTTTTATCACTTTTGGCATTAAACGCACTCATTTATCACACAAATAAACCAACTTTTTTCTTGGTTCCAGCTGTCAATTTTTAATTTATTTTCTTTATGATATTTTCGGTATTTAAATTAAATTGAATTTGCTTTTTTAAGATATTCATATGGTATTTACACAGTCACCTATTTATTTAAACATAAATAATAATTTATATTTCGAAGTTTTGTCTGAGAACACAATCACATCAAAACTCAAACTAAAATTATTTGTGTCTTCAATATTTGGATAAAAACCAAATAGTTTCAATATCAAAATAATTTATAAACAAAAAATAATTAAAAATATATACATTTAATTGAAAACCTGACGACAAAATGAGTTTATTGAATTTTACAAAGCAATTTAAAACAAAATGTAACATTTAAAATCAATTTATCATTTTTTATCAATTTTGGTTGTTCAATCGGGTTTGACGTACAGTATTACGAAATGAAGTTAGGGTGGGATAAAATATGATATTTTTTATCATTTTTGCCCGATTGAACACGTCCATGGTGTTCACAAAAATAGCAGTCCGAAACAATGCTTAGGAATAATTAAAAAATTCATCAAAAAAACTTAACAAGTACCACTTCTGTGTATTGTTTTTTAATAAAGCAGTCAATATTTAGTTGCATGCCCATTATTACGAACGACAGCCGCGGATCTCCTTTTCATAGAGCCCACTAAGTTTCGACATTTCTCAATGGGTATTGTACTCCATGCTTCGTGCACTGCCTCCCACAATTGCTGGGCATTTTTTGGATTAACTTTGCTCACTTTATTTTTGACAACAGCCCACACGTTTTCTATCGAATTGAGGTCCGATGATCGCGTTGGCTACTCCATAAGATTAATTTTGTACTTCCGAAACCATGACTTCGCCTGTTTGCTTGTCTGTTTCGGACCGTTATCTTGTTGAAACACCCATTTCAGGGATATTTTGTACTCAGCTTACGGTATAGCATGATGTCTTGAAGTATTTTAATGTATAAAAATTTATCAATGATGCCCGTTATGAAATATATCGGCCCAACACCATAGTATGAGAAGCAAGCCCAAACCATCAATTTTGCACCACCATGCTTAACAGTCTTTACTGTGCACTTTGGGTCGTTAGCAGTGTTTGGAGGTCTCCTCACATATTGTTGACGACCCGTGGAACCATAAAGGACAATTTTACTTTCGTCGCTCCATAAAACATTTCGCCAGTTTTCTAGAGGCCAATTGACGTAATTAATTTTAAGCAGACTAGATACAATTGGTCATGCTTTAGACTATCGCTAGAAGAAAAAATTAACTTAATGGTTTCATTAAAGACTGAAGAACAATTAGACAAAGGAGTTCACAAATTTGTAAACGATATACAGCACTCAGAAAAACGATTTGTACTTGGAGGAGACTTTAATGCAAAAACTATCCACTGGGGATCCAAATTAACAACGACTAAGGGTAAAGAACTCCTAAAAGCTATCAGGAAATTCAGTTGTGAAGCCCTCTCAACTGGAAAACCAGCCTACTGGCCAACTAAAGAACATATCTTTAAATTATGTACAAGTAGATGAAAGCCATGACTTAAACTCTGATCATTCACCAATACTTCTAACGTTAAGTGAAAAAATCATTCAGAAAGAAAGAAACCCATTCCTAGTAAATAACCACACTAATTGGGCATGCTTTACACTATCGCTCGAAGAAAAAATTAACTTAATGGTTCCATTAAAGACTGAAGAACAATTAGACAAAGAAGTTCACAAATTTGTAAACGACATACAGCAATCATCTTGGGAAAATACTCCTGAAATTAAAACAAAAATCAAGGGAAACAACTACCCTATGGAAATTAGGGAACTCCTCGCAGAAAAAAGAAGAACGAGAAGAGTATGCCAACAAACAAGGGCCCCCAAGATAAAACTCATTTGAAAAATCTCACTCAACAATTAAGAAGAGAGATCAAAGAATTGAAAGATGAATCAATCAGCAACTATTTAAGAAAATTAACTAATGATAACAGTACTGATTATTCTCTTTGAAAAGCAACCAAAAGAATCAAAAGACCAATAATGCAGATTCCCCCAATAAAAATAGCAGGTGAGAAATGGGCTATAAATAACGAAGACAAATCTCGAGAATTTGCTGAACACCTCGAAAAAATATTCCAGCCACATGAAGACCCAACGTTGGAAGCCAAGATAATAACTGAACAAGCTGTGCAAGAAAGTAAAGAAATCCTACCCACAACACCAAAAGAAGTCATGCGTGAGAAAAAAAGCTAATATGAATACGAAAAAAGCTCCTGGGTACGATCTTATTACTGCAGAAATCTTAAAAGAACTGCCAAGGAAAGCTCTGGTGAAACTCACCAATCTTATAAATGCAGCATTTAGAATCATATGTGTACCAAGCTTATGGAAAATTGCAGAAGTAATTATGATCCCAAAACCTGGAAAACCACCACACATAACATCGTCTTATAGGCCAATTTCGCTATTTCCAATCATGTCCAAACTCTTTGAGAAGCTTCTCTATCTCTATGTTACAACATCCCACCCATGTACTGGCTTTACACCGTATATAGTATAATAGCAAAATAGTATAATACTATTTTTACTATCTACCATAGTCTATTTTACACCGCAAAAATTGTTTATAAAAAACAGAAAATTAAAACAAAATAATGAAAAAGTATGATTTCGGCATACTCACAAATCTTTCTAGACTAATTTATTAAAAATACACCGTCATAAATTTTCCTTCTACAATAAAATAAAATATAATAGGTATTAAAATTTGATAGCTATCAGATGAAAATATTATATTTTATTATACATACTATCAAAGTATTATACTATTTTGCTATTATACTATTACGGTGTAAACTACGGTGTAACTCTATCTCTATGTTACAACATCCCACCCCTGAGTGAATTTTTCGATACTTTACCGATTACGATGGAATTTTAATGTATAGAAATTTATACTAATAGACGGAGATAGCAATAGATAAAACGTAATTGAGAAAACGAAATAATGTACAATTTTATTCTTAAAAAAATAGATATAAAACCTATCGGATATCGAAAATAGCGATGGTAGGACATGTTACCCTTGGATTTCTCCCTCATATATGATGAAAACAAAGATGTAATCCTACGTCCAAAAATGAGAATGGAACATATGTAGATGCTATGTGGAACAGTCAATTTTGTACACCAATTTTCTACCAAATTTAAATTTGACGTGCTATTAATTGGAAAATTAAATTTTGTAGCATCAAACTATAATTTTTGCTTCAATTCCTCAGGGAAAACTCGATATAAAAAATTAACTCTACCTATTTATATGGAGCTGCTACCGGGAGCAATTTAAGGGGATAACCTGCAGTAGAACGCCAAAAACAAGCACTTTTTGTAAATTAAAAAAAAATTATGCAATATTTATTTTTGCAATTATTAATGTTTTCTTTATTATACATTTTGAATTATACATATTCAATAGTACATATTGAAAATTTATTTCTTTAAATATAGGCACGGAAAATAAAATATTTATTACACCATTTTTACTTTTAGTATTGTAATCGCGAAACAAATGTTGCTTCAGATTTTCACATTTCTTGACGAATTAGGTTACCAGGACTCCAAAATATCGATTAGAAAATGTCGTGTCCATCCTCCCGGTCATACATTTTTATTATTGCTGTATAAATGGTACAATTCCATCATATTTGACGATTTGAGATTTAAATTATAATTAATTTGTTACTGGAAACAAATAAGTAAAAAGTGACCCTGAAATGCTTACACGAAAGATTTTCCAAAGTGAAAATAATAAAATCTCTTATTAATTTAGCAAGTGGTGTGCGGTATGTTTTATAAAGTATTTAAAAATTCTTCAATGGAATTAAAGTTAGGTCTACGGACCTTAGTACATAACGGGTTTTTGTTTGAAAAAATATCCACTTAATTTTTTCACGTCAGTTTGGTGAAGATTATTATTATTATTATTATTGGAGGGCCATGCGGGCGATCAGCCACCTCGCATTGCGACCTAAAAGATCTATTGTGCTGGACTCTGCTTAATTATCCGTCCAGTCAATATTCAGGTTCTTAATGAACCTGACAATATTGTCTCCCGGTATGTGATACATACTATCTGGGCTTATTCCTCTCCCTCATAGATGTTTACTATAGCATGTAGTTCCGCTAGAAAGATGGTAGCATTGGAGCCCAAGGACTTCGAGAGAGCTGTCCCACTCCCGTATATTCCTACTCTTGCCCCGTATTCCGTTTTATTTTACTCCTACGAGTTGCTGGGAATTGCAAATCGCATGTAGGTCACCCAGCTTTACTACAGGAAGGCTAAATAAAACTGGAGAGTGCCTGGTATCCAGTGTCCGCATATTTTGGACTGATTAACCTATCAGCCATTCATCCATCGGCATATGCTCTTCCACCATAGATTAGGGTTTTTTGTCAAGGTTTTCTCCTTTAGCGTCGTAGTTTAGCCTGTGCCAAATGGCCTTAGTTACCAGTGGTTGGCACGAGGAGGCAGCACATACACTTGCGAATTGTGAACAGGTTACCCCTTACACAATCGTACCCATCACGCAGCTGCCTAATGACATGACCAGAACAGCTCACGTGATGCGCACCCTACTGGAAGGTTACGGAGCTGGTAGATTAATCTACTCAACTTTCGGTCCCCCCTCCAATAGACGCCAAACCATCAAGGTTGTTGGTGAAGATAGAATTCGACAATGTTAAATTGTCATTAAGTGAAAACAAATTTCAATAGTAATTCTCGTTTTCGACACGTAAAATGAAAGATAAGAGGAAAAATGTTTTGGTCGGGGTTGGCTTGGGTATATGATTAATTGTTAATGTATTATATTCTATGGTATTATCAACTTTATCGTCTGAAATATCTTCTGAAAGATTTAAAGAATATTGCGTTTTTTTAAAAAACCCCCTCAGTTGAATATTTTCCGATAACGACGTTACGTATTCTTTTAAAAAAAATCGATTTGATCAAAACATATTTGATAAATATATTGAACCAAATTAATTCAATTTAAAACAGATAACACCAGTAAAAAAGTTGAAAACACGCTGACTAAGACACAAATTGATGCCAAAAATGAATAAAAATACTTTTTTAATTTAATTGACAATCGCTTATTGTTAATGTTTGTCGGTAGAGACGATCAAGATTTTGGATACATATTTTGAAAATTATTTATTAAACTGTCATTAGGTCAGAGGTCCATATAATATGTATTGTATAACTTTTGAAGGCATAAAAATAGATAAAATAAGACAACAACATCCTCATCTTTCTAATATTGTTGATCAATTAACACTAGAACTACCGACCGGTCAAAATGACCGGTTATACATTTATTGAATTCAATTTTTTTTAATTATTATGTTAATACGTTTGTGGGAACCTGTGATGACTTTTAATTTGACAACAAAATAATTATGTTAAAATTCATCATAAACTTCCAAAAAAATATTAACATCATAATTAAAAGATTGAATTCAATAAATGTACAATTCGTCATTTTGACGGGTTGGTAGTTCTAGTGTTAACGAAACTGACCACAACTACGGCAATAATACCATTATTTCATAAAAAAAGTTTGTAATGAAGTAAACAAAAGAAACAAAACCGTGTGAGATAGTGAATCAAACCTTGTTTAATTAAAATTTCAGGAGAAAGACAAACAAATTGTTCTCGAAACAAATCAAAAAATCATACAGCACGATTTTGGGTCGCGATTCGTATTTTGGGAACGAAGAAAAATACTGGTCTTATTAAAATTTACCTGTAGTCCTTCGTTAGAAAATCTGAAAAAGCATGAATTAGCATATATTTTATAGATTTGTTAGTTTTAAAAAACGAATAATAAATATTACCTATTTTCTTTTCTAGCAAAACGATTAGAATTTGAGAAACGTCGAAAAGCTCATTATAGAGAATTTGAAGCAGTGAAATTAGCACGTAAACTGATCGAAGAGGAGGATGATGATGACGATCAAAATCAAACGGCTCACAAACAACAACAGCCTTCGTCTAGCAAAGGTACGCAATCTAATATAAAGGAGATTGATAGGAAAAGTAATTCTTAGAAAAGCATTCCATAAGATTTTCTTTTTTTCTTTTTATGTATGTAACGTTTTCTAACTAATTAAAAAAAAAAAAAAATCTTTTTAGTCATAAAAAGAAAACATTATTGGAACATTATAAATAGCTTTATTCAATTTTATTTTTAACAATCTTCCAGTCTTTAAAAAAAAATTACCACATGGAATTTAACCTGAAATAATAATTATTTAATTTTGTAGAATAACAAATAATTTATTAAAAAAAAGTTATACTAGTTCATTATTGTAAACTGTAATGCATCTTTGGTTTAAATTTATTTGTAGTAAAAAGAAGAAATCATAATGATAAAAAATAATATTTTTATTATTGATTTTAAAAATTAATAAATTAAAGGATTATTAATACCATATGAAAACAATTTGATAATTCCGTAAAAATTATGAATACAATGAACATCAGCAAAGCCCAAATCATTTATAATGAAAATGTTCAGACCCTATTAATTTTGTATAAATTAAAATAAAAAATGTTTAGTTGGAAAAGATAATAAAAAAATATTATAAAGCAATAAAACTAAATCATATATTATATTATTATATTTAGTTTAAATTTTTATTTAATTTGAAATTTCTTTTAAATAAAGTGTTTATTTTCATTTTGTATTTCGCTTCGCACATTCTAAAGTATACTATCGCAAAAAAGTCATTTTTCAGGAGAGCAGTTTTAAGTATTTTTTGAAAATTTTATGGTAAATTTGAGTAATTTAGAAATTTTTTCTGTGTATTATATAAGACTTAGAAATTAAGTTCTTGACCATAGAAACTGTTGATAGCTCACAACCGCGGTTTTAGAGATATTCCGCATATTATAGTTTAGACCGGACAAAATTAAAAAAACCATGTTATATGGCGCATTGTACTATTTTTGTACGGAGGTTTTTTCATAAAAACTATGTTACATACATTTAGTATGTTATTAATTGGAAATTTTACCTGTTGCAGGGAGAATTTAATAATATAAGGCCTGAAAAAATTGTATACATGGAAAAAGTAGTCACACGGTTTCCACTAAGTACATAATAATGTAAGTATATAAAAAAAAGTTTAAACCGGGAAACGTATTCAAGCGGCTCCTATTAAGCTATTTGGTACAAAACAAATAAAGAGCATTTTGTTTGTAATAAAGAATATTTTTATTAAGTATAAAATTCAATATTGGAAAGGAACACAGTACCTTATAAAATAATAAAAACATAAACAAAAACTTATTAATTTCTTATTAAATATTATGTATAAAATAGTCGGCCGTTTTAAAATAGGATTTTAATACTCCGAATCACTGTCAACTGTCGAATTACATACCAGTGATCTATAAAAATCCTGGTAGTATTCAGGAATATAGTTTCCATCACAAAGTGATATTAGGTCCAAGTATTTCGGCCTTGGAACAGATATAGGCTCGTTAAATAGTAGTTCCAGATCATTAAATTCAAAATGTGCTTTATTTTTCCTTGCGCGTTTCAAATTAGTATTAGGTAACTGGTACATAACAACTGTTTTGTATTCTTCCTCAAATTTGTTTTTATATAAAAATAAATTTGGAAACTCGCTGGAAATACACATTTCTCTGATTTTCATCATATAAACTTTTTCTTTTAAAGTATTGTGATTAAAATGTATTTTAGTAGAAAATGATTTAAAATTGAAGAAATGGTTTTGGGTCATTTCGATAACACCGTATGGCTCTCCAGTCACCTTCGCATTTCTCATCAGACTGTACCACTGAGCAGGTATATATACCGTTTGATGCTTTTTGGCGCGCTCTATATTGGAGTGGACAGAATCACCTTCGTTTTGTGTGTGTCCCTTTTCTAAATATCGGTGTGTAATTTTAATTTTGAACCGTTTCACCATGTATGCGTAACATGTAAAAACAATGCAGTTTTTATTTTGTGCGTGGCAGTTGTCGCTCCAAAAAATAAATTCTTTTACACCATTTTCGACTGCTTCCGACACAAATTTCCACAGGCAACTGCTTACTTCATTAGCTCCTTTATTGGCAATAGTCTGATCCCATACGTTGCAAAGACCTTTCTTGGTAGCGAAATCGTAAATAGTGAAATTGTAAACTGATAATTTTCGTTTATAGTAAAATATTCCCATTTCACTACATGGCGTTTGAAGAATTTTTTGGTAGTCAAAACAAATTCCCTTAATAACATCATTATTGAGTGCCGTTGTCTTGTCTGTATTTTTTAATTCTCGCGCTTTTATTTTGTTAAATAAGTGTTCATTATGTTGACGTTGGTTATCAGCCTTCTCATTTTCATTCATAATTTCGAATGCAGTTGGTTGATCGATAGGGTGTTTAAGAACATGGTTTTACAAACTTGTAATTCAGGGGGCCTATTCTCGAATTTCACATCCATTTTCCACATATGAACATCTGTCAAAGTTCACAAAAAAACGTTCGAAATTTGTAATTCGTGTATAAAACACATGCGGCATTGACAGTTTCCTATATGGGGAATTTTTCCACATGCTTATACTCATTCGGAAATATTCCCTTAGTACCGAAAAAATTCAATTTTTATGAGTTTTGACAGATGTCCACATGTGGAAAATGGATGTGGAATTCGAGAATAGGCCCCCAGAACCAGTTTTTTGGCAAGGCAAATGATAAATTCTACTATAGTTTCTTTTAGTGGAATTATTTAAATTCCTACAACTTTTTTTGGGCACCACCCTTATATCTTGTGGAATTATTTAAATTCCTACAACTTTTTTTGGGCACCACCCTTATATCTTTTAAAATATATTCCCACTGTCGTGTTTTGTTACCTAGGTTGTAAAACTGTTTAAAAATATCCGTTCTTTCGGGTTCCCTGAATTTTGTGAAACATTTCGTCGGGCATTTCTCACCACATGTGGGCTTTAATTGTTTTGCGGGTACAGCTTTATCACCAAGCTTAAATGCTTCGCCTCTATTTCTTTTCGATTTTAGAATATTTTTTACCCAGTTTTCTGGCTGTCTAGTTCTTTTACGTGTGCGATTATCAGGTGGTGGTGTACTTTCAATGTTGCTGACAAACGATAAATTTCGTTTGGGCGTGATCGGACTATGAACAAGTATATTCGTCGAACTGCTTGAACAATCAGACGATTCTAATTTAGTTACAAAAGATATTAATTTTATTATCATTAAGTAACATATACACCCCAATTCTCATAGTCGTATCACGTCATTTTTCATGACTATAGTCACATCACATCAATTTTGCGATTCTCTTAGTCGTTTGTTACGACTAAAGTCACTTTATACGACAGATGTCACTTCATTTTTACAAGTGACAGGAGAATACCACAAAATGGAAAGATGCAATTATTTTATTTTATATATTTTAAAATATTCCTTTTTGGATAATTTTGTGCACTGTTTTAAATATGTTATTGTTTAAAATAATAAGATTGTTGTTATATAACGATTTTATTTCTACTTTGCCTAATATATTTCAAGTTGCAGTCGTGTCACTTGGTTCGCCTTCAAGAATAGCAATTTTCAAGTGACGTGATACGACTATAGTCACATCACATGAAATGACACGACTATGGGAATTGGGGTGATATTAATTGTATAAAATGAGCAATAGTTACCTTCGTATTCGGATGGTATGAATTCACGATCCTTATCACTATCATATACAAATTCTTCTTCTAGGTCACTACCTATTAAATTTATTAATGGGTCGGTTTCATTACATTTTAAATTTTGCCCACATTCTTTATCTACATTCTCTGTAACTGTAATTTTGGCTTTGTCAATAACATTTGTTGTTGCGCTTCTTGAATTTAATTGTATGTTTTCATTTGTGATAAAAAATATATTTATTATTGATAAAATCCACATAATGCATTATAAAAATTTACCGTTTCCATTGTCGATACTTTCAATGATATTAGGATTGTATGAACAGCTTGACGATTTATTTTTATTGCTTAAATTAAAAAATATATAATTATAATTAAATTTACAATTTAGTTTTACATTATTATAATTTAGTAATTAAAAATAAATACTACAATCCACTAAAAATAATAACTGTCCGATGTACTTACAATTTATTTTTTTTTTGTGCTAACTGCACCATCAATTTTGATCTTTTCATGTTTACGACCAAAAGTATACTAACTCAGTACAATCATTATATTTCTGTAACCAACAAACATAACGGTTAATACGAGTGATTTTTACACTAACACTAGTACTGCCAATAAAACCAGCAAATAAAGTTGTTGATAAATAATACATTATGTAAGAATATTGTAAAAAAGGAGAAATATTATGTGTTTTAAATTTCCATTAAATTCCAATTAGAATTATTCTAAATTGTTTTAATCGATTTCTTTTTTTAAATTGTCCATTCTAATATATCCTAAGTGTCTTATAATACTATGTTTTTCTACAATATTTTAATTATTTACTTTATAAAATATTCCAACACCACATAGTTTATCGAAATGTCAAAACACATCCATTCAAAATCAATTTAAATAGACTTAAAAGAATTAACTGTTTAAAAAGTTGTAGGCTAAAATATAATAAGAGCATTTCGCATATTATAACATGGAAGTATTTTTATTTTGCATCGGTATATCAACTACAAAAAATGTCATAGTAACCGGAGGAAGCGTCTGATTGGCCTAAATTTGGCAGAATATACAATTCACAATAAAGAATGCAATAGTATCATCTTTCTAAAATACACTAACCGGACATATTATAGTTTAGAATGTGCGAAGCGATTTATAAACCTTTTCTGGTACTCCAGACTCAACCAACATTTTGCGGAAGTAATACAAACATTAATTTACAACTTGAGTATTTTCTTTTATTCATTCCTCAGAAGGAATTGAATATTGATCACTAGACCTCGGAATATTCCGTACGTAATGTAATAAAAGAACGAATTGGAATAAATGGAATATATTTTCCATAGCATGCATTTTTTTTATTTTTAAAATTAGGAAACAAATTAAATTTATATAATTAAATGAAGTTGCAAATATTTTGTGCGTGAAAACACACAATGTAATATTAATTTTAATTGATATATCTTTAAAATATAAGCTGGGACTTTTTGTATCCGCCAAGCTCTATATAAAACTATTTTTAAAAATATTTTCGAAAATTTTATTATTTTATGCCTTAAACGATTAATTGTATCATAATTAATAGTTTCATTTTCCATAGTATGTACGATTTTATTCAATTTAATCGTTTAAATTGTAAACATCGAACATAATTACAAAACGTCAAATGAAATATTCTTTTTATTCCACCTTTCGATGTAGTACAAAAAGAATACATTCTGAATATTCCGAATAAATAAAAGAATGAATTAAAAAAGGAATAGAAGGAATGGAATGAATAACAGAACGATTTAAGTCACTTTCGGAATATACGGAATATCCAGAATGAATAAAAGAAAATACCCCTTAAGAATAAAACAACAGCTAGTGTACAGCAAAGTTTATAAAATAAACAACAGACAAAAATATGAAGCTACTAAAAAAAGCTACCAAACTGAACATAAAGAATATGTCCAGTTTGATGAAACTTTCTAGTTCAAGCGAAGATGAGTGACGATATGTATTTATATTTCATATAAATACATAATAATAAAACTGCTGATATGGTGAAATATGTTGAATTTTGAAAGACTGAATTATTTTAAGAATTACTTTTAAATAAAAGACTGCATTCATATTGTTTTAAAAACAAGGAGTTGGAAGATTCCTTAATCTACGTCAATAATACTAAAGCGGAAGATTCCTTAATCTACGTCAATAATCCTAAAGCTGTTTCATGATCTGCATCATTATTAAAATTATCGAAGTATTCATCTAAGACTACTTCAAACGGTTTCAAGTCAAAACTCTTATTAGTGCAAATATTGTGCATTACACAACAGGCGGTTATCGCAATTTATAATTTTCAATTACAGTGATTTTAAAAATCGCCCACCTTCGTGCTTTCTTTAGTCCAAATGCATTTTGTACAATGCGCAAGGTTAATTTATAATATTAAAACATAATAATAAAAAATTTATAATTTTACAATATTTTGATTTGTTTATGAAATTTGAATGACATTTAAAAGTTTAGTTGAGTATAAGGCTGGAAACACACCGAATTAGTCAAAAGGTTTTTGCTTCGAGTAGGCAAGACGATTTCTCTAAACATAGTGCACATACAATCAAAAAAATTGTTTTTAGTCAAATTGTCTCGTGTTGCTTTATGGGTTGGTGTGAATTGATTTCATAGAATACAAAATGTCGTCGGAGTCATAGGATGATTTTGTATTATGTGCATATTATTTTATAAAGTGTAGTAAACAGCGAAATAAAAGAAAATGTTGGGTTCATCCCATCAATAAAATACGTTCAGAAAAAAATACTTTATTTAAATTTTATAATGAATTGCGATGTTTATATTGTAGGTATATTGTATTTTAATACAATTTTTTTTGTACCACAAAAATCCTTATTAATTTGATTTATAAAACAGCGACCACGAAACGACTTCAAACACTTTTTTTTATGATTCAATCAGTTTTGTCTTGTGTTGCTTTGATTTGTGTCAGTGTGAATTAACACATTGATTTATGGAGTATGAACACCTTCAATCATGTTTCATTAATCATTAGTCAAATTTGACTTAACACAATTTTGCTTTATTATGTGTGCAGGGCCGGTCCCAGACATTTTGGCGCCCGGTGCAATTGAAAATTGTAACTTAAGTTTAAGCCGTTTCCACATCACTCTTGAGGTAGACTTACAATGCGTTTTTTTTAAAGAGGTTTCCCCTATAGGCATACTCCTCTAAACGACGTACTAATATTTTTAAACTCGATCTAAGCAATTTAAAATTCAATTTTCCGGGATTTGATATTGGCAAATTGGTCAATCAAATCATCATAGTTCAGCTCGTTAACTATTTCTTTCTCTATAGAAATTGTCGCTAGGCCTACTAATCTTTCCTGTGTCATGGAAGTTCTTAAATAATTTTTAATTATTTTCAATTTAGAAAAGCTACGCTCTCCTGACGCTACGGTAACTGGTAAAGTTAATAAAATTTGAAGAGCCACTACTGTATTTGGATACAAAGTATTTAAATTTTGTTGTGTTAAGAAATCTAACACTTGTTTTGGAGACACATGCAGTTTGTATTCAGTTCGTTTGGTTGCAGCTTCCACAATTCTGATATATCATATAAAAAACTGAATAAATTACTATGATTTTCTAATTGATGAAATCGCTCCGTGATTGAAGATATAGCCTGATCTAACACCATATAGTAAAATTTAATTTTAAGCTGTTCTTTCGGTGACAAAATAGTATCCGATGCTTCGTAATCGAACTGCGATTTTTTTCGTCTAGAACGTAGCGCGGTTTCATTGCAGAAATCTGTTGAAATTTCTAAATTACTAGCCATTTTTTCAGCACGATCAATATAATGTTCAAACTTTTCATCATTTCTCATTGATTTTAGAGATTCCAACGTAGTTTTAATTACCTTTACAGCTATAGAAATGTTTATATCAATACTATGTAAAGTTTTGCTCGCAATATATATATTTTCTAGTATGTCATACCAAATTAAAAGGATGAAAATAAATTTAAAATTAAAAATTTTATTACCTAATGCGGTAGCCATGACCTTGGTATTTGAATCACCTTCTTCTGAAGCTTGAATTAATGCTTCATAAATATCCCCTAAATTATCTTTTAAAGGCCGTAAAGCATCAATTCTGCTAGACCACCTGGTATCACTAAGTGGTTTCAAGGTTAAATATGTTATATTAGCCTTCAGGATGTCCCATCGTTTTGTAGATTTGCAGAAAAATACATATAAACTTTGAACGTCATCAAAAAATTTACTTGCTTCCAGAGAACATTTTGCATCAGCGGAATCATTAACGACCAAATTGAGTGAATGAGCCGAACATGGCACAAAAAACGCCTTTGGTTCAATATTTTTTATTCGTGATTGCATCCCTGAATGCTTGCATTTCATATTTGCAGCATTATCATAACCTTGTCCTCTGCAGTTTTTTATGGAAAGGTCTAATTTTTTCAAAATATTTAAAATGGTTTCAGAGAATCCTTCACCAGTTTTTTCTTTTCCTTCTATAAACCCCAGAAAGTGTTCTTTAATTACAAATTCATTCGAGTCTTCATTATGATGAACAAAACGTATTATTAATGAAATTTGTTCAGTTCGACCTGCATCTGGAGTAGAATCTACAATAATTGCATAGTATGTGGCTTTTTTAATCATTGCAATCAATTTATTTTGCACTGCTTTAGATATTATTTGAATTATCTCATTTTGTATATTTTTACTCAAATAATGATACCGAGTTTCTTTATTTTGTATGCGTCGAATATGTTCAGCAAGTACTGGATCTATTTTGCTTATTGCTTCAACTAATTGCAAAAAGTTTCCATTATTTTCAGTAAAGAGTACATCGGAAGAACCACGAAAAGCAAGAGATTGACAACCCAAAAATTGCACAAAAATAAATAATCGTTTTAGTACTTCTTTCCAGTGATTTATTTCCTGATTAAGTTGTTTTTGCATATGGGAATCAATTGTGTTATTTTGTCTCAAGCCTATCTCTAATAATTTCCAATCAGTAAACGATTTATTGTGCATCGCACTTGTTTCATGTTCTTTTAATAGTCTTACAATGTGATTCCAATCAGAAAATCCAAAATTGCATAGACTATGATTGCTAGTTTTACCAAACAACTTACAGCAAAAGCAGAAAACGGAATTTTTCGATACGGAATAAATTAACCAGTTTCTTAAAATTTTTCCACCATTCGACATGTTCCTATAGTAGTGTTTAGGATTAAATTTTCGCTTGTTTGTTGTTGGGAAATCAAAGTTTAATAATTGATATGGGCCCTTCCGAATTATCATTTGGCGAAAATTATCAGTGAGAAGAGGCCATAAAGCTGGATCATTCATGTCGGATGTGCTGACATTTTCTATGTTACTCGAAATACCAGCGTTAAAAATTTGGTCATTATGGTGATATAACGTTGAATCTTTATCAAGCGAATCATTAATTTCAATCGTATTGTTTTGTAATTGTGACTCATAATGCGAGGAGCAAACTAAAGGTATATATACACTATTATATGGCAATTCGAAACTTTCTATAATACATTAAAAGCTAAATTGTTACAAACAGAATTACCAGAACTTATTTGTAAATCTTTACCTGGTGAAGTATTTGTAGGGGCTAAAACAACAGGAGTAATTTCTTTGTGACCACTAACCTGATTTGAAATTCCAATTTCAAAATCTGTGTTTGGTTTTAAATATTTGCCAAGTTGTTCGCCTTGTAAAATATCCTCTTGCTCTTGCTTCTTTCTTCGTTTACGACACTGGCTACCGGAAAGCTTTACTTTATTTGGGAACATTTTTCAAAATTTAATTTACACACTGAATAAGAATTATTTAACACCAAAAATAAAACATAAATGTTCAACACAAACTAAAAAGTTTTCTTTTTTCTTTAAGTAAACTGACACTGTTTTGTTTTTTGGATATATTACAGATTTCTCTTTTTTCACATATACAGTAGTCAGTAGCGCTCAAAAGAAAATTTACAAACTTAAAATTTCTAACTTTTTAGCTCGCATTTTGTAGTTTTTTTTTAAATAAAAAAACAGGTACCGTTATCTTACTACATATATATATTCGTAAAGTACGGTTATTTCGACGAAATATAAATTGTAAAAAGAATTTTGAAGAGAAAAGGAAAAATCCGTAAATATTCCATCAGTAAAGCGTAATTGAAAAAAATAATTTGTAAATTTACTGTGGAGCGCCACTGTAGTATTAGTAGCTATAGCTAAGTAGATATACATATATAGGTACATATATAAATAAATGGAGGTGCATTTCAAATTTGTGTGCCAAGAGTATGCATTTGTGTACGACAAAAAGAGATGAAACATTGAATCTAATATTTTCGCTCGACGAGCGCAAGCGCAGCAAACATTCGAAAATTATTTTCGAGAGGATACACAGAAAACAAATGTTTTCAATTTTTGAATAATAACTCATACATAATCAATTTTTCTACAAGATGGAAATTTACTCTCTCATAACTCTCCAATTGGAACATAATGTAAATGTGCACCTTACCTCATAGTTTTTGTTTTCCTTTTTGTTTTATTTTTGTT
This sequence comes from Tipula vernalis, assembly GCA_958295665.1. Taxonomy (NCBI): domain Eukaryota; kingdom Metazoa; phylum Arthropoda; class Insecta; order Diptera; family Tipulidae; genus Tipula; species Tipula vernalis. The sequence continues at coordinate 207,290,822 of OY282559.1, read as the reverse complement.
GTTGTGTACCAATAAATTTGGTGCATTATTCAAACTGTGTGCCACCGCTCCGCTTTAAGAGAATTCGTTTTAAATAAACTCTCTTGACGCGCATAATTCGAAAAATGAACCAAATTTATTTTGGTACAACAACAAAAATACAATTAAAACAAAACAAAAATAATGGGATATGGTGCCAATTTATTATTTTGTTTCAATCAGATGTGTGTTTTTTCTATGATGTTAAGTTACTTGCTTTGATATGACTTGATTTTTCAAACTAGACGCTATTATGTGACTTTGAATGAACAGAAATAGAGAGAGATATTAATACAATAAGTTATTGTTTATAAAAGGGAAATTCCTAAATCTGCGCCTTTTGCATTTTGAATTTTTTGCGCCCGGTTACAGTGAACCAATTTGACCCAAGAAGAGCCGGCCCTGTATGTGTGAATGGACTCATAAAGCACAATACATTCTTTCTCGAAACTTTATTGTGTGAGCGTCTCTTTTTAGTGAAGTGTTATAAATTTTACAATTTTCTTTTAATTTTAATTAATTTATATTTCATTTAATTATATCTTAATAGTTTATTTTGATTTGTTTGTTCTTTATCAGTCGGGTAAGTCTTATCATAGTCTTTTCTATCCACAAAATAATGAATCCACATAACACAAGCAAGGAGGGACAAAGTACGCAGTACTTTGTACCTCCACCATTTACTTCTACTGATTTCTCTGATTTCGAAAATGAAATAAGTACTAAAAAAATCAAGAATTGTTTTTAATAATGAAATAATAGAAAACGGTGAATTTGATAAAAGTCCCAATATGTTAAATAAAAGGAAAATTAATAATAATAATAATAAAATTCACGTCGCAGATTCGAAAAATACAGTAATAGCTTCAACATCATCTTCAACATCATCTTCAACTTCATCTGTTGATTCATCGAATAACTCAAATATGCCGTCAGTTACTGCAGAAAAAATTAATCTATATAACCGATCAGACAATGGCCCATTTACAGTATTTATCAGTAAAGAGAATTTTAATATTGTTCTTTTAGCTAAAGCCCTTAAAATAAATAATTTCAAAAACGTCAAAGAAATCTCTAGCGTTAGCAAAAATGTTGCTAAGGTTATCTTTAGTAATTTTGAAGACGTAAATAATTGTGTTAAATCAGATATCTTTAAAAAATTTGATAATTATACGACATACATTCCTAAAAATTTCACATCTTCTATAGGCATAATCAGGAACATTCCTATCGGACTTTCTAATGAAGAAATACAAGAAAATATTAAATCTAAATACCCTATCTCAAAAGTAGAAAGAATGACTAAATGGAACAATGCCACTAAAACAGCTGAGGAACTTGAATTGGTTAAACTTACTTTTGAGTCTGGAACTATTCCATTCAATGTCATTTTATATGATAATCTCTTATTAAAGGTAGAGTATTTTATACCTAATCCATTATTTTGTAAAAAATGTCTAAATTACGGACATACAATTTCTAAATGTAAATCTAAAACTAATAGATGCCTAACGTGTGCTAATACTATCGAGGACGAACAAGAACACGATTGCGACATGAAAGTTTCTTGTAAATTTTGTGGAATGGGTCATGTTACTAATTTTTTCAGATGTAATGAACGATATAGGCAGAAACAAATTAGGGAACATATGATTTTAAATAAAACTAGTTTCAGAGAATCCAAAAGCCACCTTTATGGTAGCCAACAAAAAGTCCCTAAACAAATAGATTTCGCTAATGATATCTGTGTTGAAAATCAAGCATGGAAAAATAACAACTTAATGAATTCTGATGCTAGAAAAATTCAAATCCTAAATAAATTAGTAAAAATACTTTTAAACCTAAACCTTGGTGGAAAGATCTTATACAAAGACTATGGAACATAAAAAAACACAAACAACTAATTTATAATTTAAACAAAATCATTTTTACCGCTATTGAACTAAAAAAATCTATACAAAAACTTAAATTAACAATCAGAAGGAAAAAGAAAAAATCTTGGAATATTTTTTTAATAAGCATCAATCACAAAACTAATAATTCTGATCTCTGGAACAACATCAATAAAATACAAAATAAAAAACAGTCCAACTACAGAATCCTAGAAGATCCCACACTAGCTACTAATTTTCTAAATTACAATTTTCCTTTCTCCTTTGAATCCCCTCATAATTTCTCTAATAACTTCAATCCTACTATTAATCCTGCGGAATTTAATAACATTGAAATTCTTGATATCATTAAAAATTCAAATAATACTGCTCCAGGATATGATAAAGTCTCATATAAAATCATCAAACAATTAGTATCCTCTAATCCTAACATAATCAATACTATTACAAATTATATCAACAACATCTGGCAAAATCAAATTTACCCTACAAAATGGAAAACGTCATACACAATCGCCATTCTGAAAAAGGGAAGAGATGATAGAAATATTATTAACTACCGTCCTATTTGTCTGTTACCTATTTTTTCAAAAATCTTCAATAAACTCATTTTAAAACGAATTAATGATCATCTAATCTCCCATAATATTCTTAATTATTACAATTTTGGTTTTAGAAAAAATAAAAGTATTACTGACTATTTTGTAGAAATGTTTAATTTCATCATCTCCCTCAAACAACAACAAAAAAAAATTGTTTTAGTTAACATTGACATTTCCAAAGCTTTTGATAATGTAGATAAAAATATTTTATTAAACACCTTTAAAAACTTCAATTTCTCTAATAACATTACACATTGGATTTCCCAATTTCTTACAAACAGAATTATATCTATTCAAAATATCAATCAAACTTCCATTCATTACACTAATAAAGGCATTCCTCAGGGTAGCTGTTTGAGTCCTACCCTTTTTAATATCTATACCACTTCTTTACACGACATCAATAACCCTGATACAAAAATTTTCCAATATGCCGATGATATTTGCATTGTAATTTCTGCCGATAATCATGATAACTTACAATTAATAACAGATTCTACTTTACTCTCATTAACTAATAAATTACAATCTTTAAAACTACAAATTAACACTGATAAATCTCATTTTTTAAGACTTTTCACTAATAAAAATAATTCCAAATCTCTAAATTTAAAAATTAATAATATCTACATACATAAAAGAAAGATTAACTACTAAGATACTGGGTACAACTTTAACAAATAGACTTTCATTATCAAATCATTACACAAACTTAAAAGCAAAAATATTTCCAACTCCATTAATTTACTTAAAACTCTCACCCATTTTAATGGAGGTGTAAATCCTGAAACAATGATCAATGTTTTTAAAGCAATAGTTAAATCAAAACTTGAATACACGTATGTTTTTACAGACACTAAATATAAAAAAGATATTAATATCTGTCAATCTATTAAAAATGCTTGTCTGATAGCTTGTCTAGGCTTCTTAAGAACTACTCCAATTCCGGCTATTTTATCTGAATCCCTAGAAACATCTTCAGATCTAGATTTTATTAAAAAATCACTAATTTATATTTCAAAAAATCTATATAATAATTCCAAAATCGGTAACGACATTAAACACAATAGATCTCTTCATAAACTTAATGACTTATATTCTAATTATACTTTTCTTTCCAAAATTAAACCTTTTCATATAAAAAAAACTTCTCCCACTAATTTTAGCATCATAACAAATATTGAAGGAATCACAAACAAAAATCTTATAAACCATTCTGAACAATATGCGTTATCTATGGCTGAAATTAATAAATATAATAATTTCGCAAAAATTTACACAGATGGCTCTATAATTAACAATAAACCAGGAATTGGAATTTTTGTTTAGGATAAAAATTGGAAATTTGCCATCCAACTAAAAAACCCTACTTATATTAAAAATATTGAAACCATTGCTATTAAAATTGGAATTACTATATCTCTAATCATCAAAAACAAATAATATTATCATTATTACTGACTCTCAAAGTTCTTGTATTTCATTAAAAACGGCTCTATTACACTTTACAAATAGACACTATGAAAATCAAATTATTGATACTATCGGCCTTACCCAAATTAAAAATTTTGTCATTCATTGGTTCCCGGGTCATTGTGGCTTAAAAGGAAATACTATAGCAGATAGTTTAGCAAAAAAAGCAGTTTTTTCTCCTACTCATTTTCTTGATAATGAACCAACTCTCACAGACCTATTTAACGATATCTCCAGATCTATAAATAATAAGTGGAAGGAAAACTACACATTAATGTGTAATTCATCCGGCCACTTTTATAAACAAATTTGCCCTTCTCCAAGATCATCTTTTCTATTTAAAGACTCTAATTTTACATCCTGCCAAACCAGGTTAATTTACAGATTAATCTCTGGTCATACAATTAACAAGAAATTTAAATTCCTTTTGGGACTTGAATCCACATCTAATTGTGAGATTTGCAACACCGTTGAAGATAACGAACATATTATTAACGATTGTGTCATATATAATAATATAAGAAATAATTTCCCACTTTTATACAGAAAATCCTTATTAGATATCTTAAAGGACCAAAAAATGGAAGAATATAAAATATTGTGTGATTTTGTGGATAGAATAAATTATAAACTATGAATTAAGACTACTTTTAATTTTTATTGACTTTTTCACACAATCATTTTTCTTTTGGAATCATTTCATTTTATTTTACTTTATTATAATATTAAGATTTATGAATATTATATAATTTAATTCTAAATTTAAAAAAAAAAAATAAAAAAAAAAATTATAAAAATTAAAAAAAAAAATTAAAAAAAAAAAAATTAAAAAAAAAAATTAAAAAAAAAAAAAAAAAAAAAAAATTATAAATTAATGAATTATAAATTTATATTTTAATTTCAAAACTTTTATTTTTATATGTATCCTTCATCTTCTTTCTAATATTCTTTATTTATTAATTTTCATTTAATCTAATTTAATTATCAAACTTTATTTTATATAATTATGCTTTATTTTATTATTTAATTTAATAATCTAATTTGATTATGTACACTTTATTCAACCCTCCAGAACCTCCCCTGAGTGGTCTCTGGAAATTTTGGGCTGTTTCTCAACTCACTGGTCTTATGGATTGAAAGATCTGACCTGAGCAAATTTAAAAAACAAACAAACAAACAAACAAGCACAATACAATGGGTGCGTCCGAATTGGAAAATGTGCATTTAGCAAAGACACATTTAAAAACCTACATGCGATGTAGTTTTTATGTGCATTTTTTATACCTCTATTTGATGTCAATTTATATTTTAATTAACTATATTTATAGATTTATTAATTTGGTGTTGACCAATTTTAATTAATTTAATGATTTTAATGTAATTTGATTCAGCGTCAGAAATGGAAAATGTGCATTTTGTGAAGACACATTTCAAAAAACTACATGCGATGTAGTATTTATGTGCATTTTTAACATGTTGTTTGATGTCAATTTATATTTAAATTAATCATAATTATCGATTTATCAATTCAGAGTTGTCGAAATTCAATTATTTGAATGATTATAGAGAAATTTAATTTTATGCAAAAATGCGCATTTTAAAAAATGTGCATTTAAATTCGCATTTCGGACGCACCCAATGTTGCCGTTCTATGTTTTATGAAACAAAATGTTTGACGTAAAATTGTTTTGCCTGATTCAGTGTGCATAGCGCTATACAATCGTATGCATTTTGGCCGCAAGTCGCTTTAAGACAAGAAAAAAACGTTTTGTCTAATTCGGTGTGTTTCCAGCCTAAGGCACAATTGAATACTTTTAACCTAGTGAAATTTATTGAAATATTGCTTGAATTACTGGGTCTTACAAAAGTTTAGTTTGACAAGTCTTCTGAGGCACACAGCATTAGTGAAGATTTACTTCGACTGGCACGTAGAACAAGCGATGATATGGAGATACAGTTTTCAGCCGACATTTTCAAGGAAGCTTCGTATTGCTTGAGGATGCATGTATATTCATTAATAACAAAGTTGTTTTTCAACTAGGATTGTCTGCATCGACATGACTGAAACAAAATGCTTAATAGAGATCTATTACTAGAACAACAATACGACGTTGGTAAGCTGCGAGCTTTCGCTGAAATTCAAAATAGACTAACAGTGAATGATCAAAGACAAAATTTTTTAAGTGTGAATATGTCGAATTTTGTACCAATCAAAAGCGGAAAGCTTTACTTTTCTGCTTCCATTTGAAGAAAAGTGCTGCTGAAAGTCAACGATTGCTGTTGGAAGCATATGGTATTTACAAACAAATGGAAATGCAATGAAATTTCTAAAAAACTGGCCAAAAGGGAAAAACTCAAGTAAATTATCTGAAAATCTGCACGCACTGGTTTTATGGATCGCTGATTACGAATCTAGAGTCAGAGTTGCAAAATATAGCCCCCTTCATCCCCTATTGACAACCCCTATTCGTGAAACAGCCAAATTTCGATGTCAAAGATGCACCTCGCTCTGATCGACCAATCACTGAAAAAGTCGATGAAATCTTACAAAAAATCGAAGAAGACCGACACATAAGCAGTCATGACATTGCTAAGGAATTAAATATCGATCACAAAAAAGTTTTAAACCATTTGAGTTTGAGTATATACAAAGAAGCTCGATGTTTAGTTGCCGCAGGAATTGTCGATGAAAAATTTGATTGACCGAATTTTCATTAGTAAATTGCTACTGAAACGCAACGAAATCGACCCATTTTTGAAGCAAATCATTACTGGCGTTGAAAAATGGGTAAAATACGACAATGTCGTTCGAAAAAGATTATGGTCAACGAAAGGTGAACCACCACAAACGACTTCAAAGACTGACGAGGATTGACGCCCAATAAAGTTATGCTGTGTGTATGGTAGGAATAGAAGGGAATCGTACATTATGAGGTTCTAGAACCTGGGGTGCTATTCTTGAATCAATACGAAAATTTTCGTATTGCGAGTTAGTGTAAAAGAATTAAAAAAATCCTAGTTTTCGAAATACTTTTACACTAATTCGCAATACGAAAATTTTCGTAATGGTTCAAGAATAGCACCCCTGGTCAAATGATTGATTCTAATTTTTTACTGTCGGCAATCAAGCAATTCAACAAAAACTGCCAGAATTGATCAATAGAAAGCTTGTTGTCATCATGACAACGCCAGAACATACACATTTTGATGACCCAGCAAAAATTGAGAGAGTTTGGCGGGGAAGTTTTGATGCATCCAACGTATAGCACAGACCTTCCACCCTCTTCTACAATTTGTTTTGATCTCTGCAAAACTCCTTTGATGGTTTAAAGTTGGCTTCAAAAAAAGCACTGTGAAAATCACTTGGCCACTTTTCCGCCGATAAACCCCAGAAGTTTTACACCGATGGAATTATGAAAATTCCCGAAAAATGGCAAACGGTCATAGATAATAATGGCCAATATATTCTTATATATTGTACTTTTTCTCCAACCTATTTTTAAAAAGCTCAATAAAATCCGAAAAAGCAGCTTAAAGCAGACAATTTTCTTTTTATTTGGAAGATAATTCTTTCACCTACAACCTCGGATAAGTTATACAATTGAACACGACAGTACAACACAACCTTTTGATAATAACAAAAATAAAACCCATCCAGAAACTTTTTTTTTGGACTTTTGGCCAGCTTTTTTCGATATGGACGCGCTGTGCATGGAGCTGGCGGAGAACTATAGTAATCAGAGATTAGAAAATGGGGGAAGCTTCATCAAACTTTCCTTTATCGAGCAGAACGAAGACTGCCATCAAGTCAGATATGGTAAACAGAAAACTGGATGGAGATTTGAATATCGAAGAACATAGATCCTTTCTCGTCGTTAGCTAGAAACATACAGGGCCCTATTATGAAATTTTCGATAGCGTTTTTTTTTTGATAAAATCGAGTGTTTCGATAGCGACGAAAATACCTATTATAGAATTTTTGATAGCATTTTTTTCGATAATCTCGACATCGAAAATAGCTATTATGAAATAATCGATATCGAAAATCACCGCATTTTAAATTTGACATCATAGATATATGTGCATATATAGTATATAAGACATTTAATTGACACATATAGTATGTATTCAAATGTATACATAAGACATTTACTTGGCACATACTTGGCAGATATGTAAATATAAGACAATTATTTGAAACTTGGCCATTTCTTATCCGATTTAGTTGAAATTCAGCATGCACGATGGAAATGGGATTCTAAAATGATTTTTAGATAAAGTTCTGGAATATGGCTAATTAGGAAGGAAATTAGCCATTTCTTATCCGATTTTGATGAAATTCACCATGTACGATATAAATGGGACGCTAAAATGATTTTTAGATGAAGTTCTGGAATATGGCCAAGTATGACGGAACTTGCCTATTTCTCAACCGATTATGATGAAATTCGACAAGTGGGTTGAAAATGGGATTCTAAAATGATTTTTAGATAAAGTTCTGAAATATGGCCAAGTATGATGGAATTTGCATAGTTCTCAACTGAATATGACGACATGAACGACATGAAATTTTACATGTGCGTTGCAAATGGGATTTAAAACGATTTTTATATGAAGTTCTGGAATATGGCCAAGTATGATGGAACTTGCCTATTTATCAATCATGATGAAATTCGACATGTGCGTTTGAAATGGGATTTTCATATGATTTTTGGATGAAGTACTGGAATATGGCCAAGTATGACGGAACTTGCCTATTTCTCAACCGATTATGATGAAATTCGACAAGTGCGTTGGAAATGGGGTTCTAAAATGATTTTTTTTTTCCCAAGTATGATGGAACTTGCTTAGTTCTCAACCGAATATCACGACATGAACGAAATGAAATTTGACATGTACATTGCAAATGGGATTCTAAAACGATTTGTAGATGAAGTTCTGGAATTTGGCCTATTTTTCAATCGATTATGATAAAATTTGACATGTGCGTTGCATATGGGATTCTCAAATGATTTTTAGATGAAGTTTTGGAATATTGCCAAGTATTACGAAAATTGCCTATTTCTCAACCGATTACGATGAAATTCGACATGTGCGATGGAAATGCGATTCTAAAATGATTTATAGAAAAGTTATTAAATACATCAAATAACCATTTTAGTATCCCATTTCCAACCCACATGTAGAATTTCTTCTAATCGTAATGGGCAAGTTCCATCATACTTGGCCATATTCTAGAACTTCATCCAAAAGTCATTTTAGAATCCCATTTCCATCGTGCATGCTGATTTTATCAATATCGGATAAGAAATGATCAAGTGCCTTCCTAATTAGTCATATTCCAGAACTTTATCTAAAAATCATTTTAGAATCCCATTTCCATGGTGCATTCTGAATTTAATCAATATCGGATAAGAAATGGCCATGTTTCTTCCTAATTGGCCATATATCAAAATTTTATCTAAAAATCATTTAATAATCTCATTTCCATTGGAAATGCTGAGTTTCATCAAAATCGGATAAGAAATGGCCAAGTTTTATCCTAATTGGCGATATTCCAGAATTTTATCTAAAAATCATTTTAGAATCCCATTTACATCGTGCATGCTGAATTTCACTAAAATCGGGTAAGAAAAGGCAAAGTTCGTTCCTAATTGGCCAAGCTCGTTCCCAATCCCATTTCGATCGTGCATGCTGACTTTCACCAAATTCAGATAAGAAATGACCAAGTTCTTTCCTAACTGGCCATATTCCAGAACTTTATCTAAAAATCATTTTAAATCCCATTTCGATCGTGCATGCTGAATTTCACCAAAATCGGATAAGAAATCGTCAAGTTCCTTCCTAACTGGCCATATTCCAGAACTTTATATAAAAATCATTTTAGAATCCCATTTCCATCGTCTACGCTGAATTTCACCAAATTTTGATAAGAAATGGCCAACTTCCTTCCTAATTGGCCATATTCCAGAAATTTATCTAAAAATCATTTTAGAATCCCATTTCGATCGTGCATGCTGACTTTTACCAAAATCGGATAAGAAATGGCCAAGTTCCTTCCTAATTGGCCATATTCCAGAACTTCATCTAAAAACCATTTTAGAATCCCTTTCCCATCGTGCATGCTGTATTTCATCAATATCGGTTAAGAAATGACCAAGTTCCTTCCTTATTGGCCGTATTCCAGAACTTTATCTAAAAATCATTTTAGAATCCCATTTCCATCGTGCATTCTGAATTTCATCAATATCGGATAAGAAATGGCCAAGTTCCTTCCGTATTGGCCATATTCCAGAACTTCATCTAAAAATCATTTAAGAATCCCATTTCCATTGGAAATGCTGAGTTTCTTCAAAATCGGAAGGGAAATGGCCAAGTTCCTTCTTAATTGGCCATATTCCAGAACTTCCTCTAAAAATCATTTAAGAATCCCATTTTCATCGTGCTTGCTGAGTTTCATCAAAATCGGATAAGAAATAGAATCCCAAGAAAATGTTTATAAAAAAATCACAAATCCTCAGTTCAAGGGACACCTCACTACAACGCACAACTTTTTTGGTCGCGGCGATGTCCGTTGTGAGTTTTCTCTGTAATATAATATTAATACAACACAAATCTAATATTAACATAAAATAAAAGTTTACTGGCAACTCACATTTTTGAAAAAAATATTTTTATTTATTAAATATTGCAATTTAATTCTATTAAATTACGTTGATGAAATAAAATGGTCGTCACCTCAAGAGCAGTCGAAAATTTTCAATATTTTCGCTCATTTTCGATACCATCGAAAAAATACACTGTCGAAAAATTTCATGATAGCTCATTTTCGATACTATCGAAAAAAAACGCTATTGAAAGTTTCATAATAGGGTCCCTATCTGAAAGGCGAGAACTTATCTTGCATCCGGAGTGCGTAAATTTCCATTCAACTTATTAATTGGTGTAATTTCGTATACACTTTTTGCCTGCATCTAATGTCAAATTGTTCTCTGATTCTGGTGGGATAATTTGGGTTTGTACTGTGTTATGTAAATCTATGATTGTTCACATTCCGATATGTGCCCAGATGTAGGGATGTAAATTGGTCATCGTAATGTTCCGTATATATACCCCTATACATACTAAATTATTCATAACCATTTTTATGTCAAATGCAAATCAACATATTGTTACGTTTTTGCCTTGTCAATCACGGTTCGTATCACTGGATTGTGAATAAAAAAAACGCTTCAGTTTAACACAAATGAATTTATTTATTTAACATCAAAAATTAATTCAACACACAATTATAAGAATAATAATTCACAAAAATCACTTTATATAAATTTTCCCACAATTTTACTGTTCACTTTTTACGTTTTATATCTCAGTAATTCACTTTTTATTTCACTTTTTAATTCCTTTTAATTATCACTAGATCGCTTACCAAATACTAATCATCTAATTCGACTTCGTTCGCCTTTTTATAAACACAAACCAAACATCTAGAAATTTCTTTACTTTTCCATTAAGAATAGTCTAGAAACATTTAGAACAGTTTTATCATGGAAGATTCCATTTTAGTACAGTAAAATATTGAGCTATTAATTTAACTTATTCTATTACACCCTAAGTGTCACCGTAGGACAATCCCTCACCTAAGCCTGTTCTTCCTGAACAGGAGCCAAATCAACTCCTCTGTAGATGGCCAGCCTCTCTAAATGCACTACCTTCGGCTTACCTCAATGTCCTTTCTGAATTCGATAAACCACGTCATTCATCCTGGTAATGACAGTGCAAGGTCATTCCCATGCTGATTGTAGCTTCGGTGATAATCCTTTCTTTCATTCCGGGTTGTGAAGCCATACCAATTGCCCTTCCTGGAAACTTTATTTGCCCGTATCATGACATCCGTTTTTTTCCCCGTACAAATTGATGAATCTCATTAAGTTACTTTTTCATTTGGTCTACGTAATCCTGTCCACATAAAGCTGCTGATGAAATAGCCGCAAACCTTAAATCTCCAGGTAATCGTAGGTTATCTCCAAACAACGTTTTAGTAGGTGCCATTCCTGTTGTGTCACGTGTTGCTGATCGATAGGCCATCAGGAACATCGCTACATGTCGATCCCAGTTGCGTTGGTTTTTCTCCACGACCTTTGCAAGATATTCCTCCAATATGCCAATGAATCTTTCCACCATACCGTCGGACTGTGGATGTAAAGGCGTTGTTCTTGTTTTATTTATACCGAGCACTGGTATCTTGAAATACCACTGATTCAAAATTCCTACCCTGATCGGTATGAATCTCCATCGGCACTCCAAATCTGCTAATCCAGTTGTTGACTACGACATCGGCTATTGTTGTCGTCTCCTAATTGCGACTGGGGTACACTTCCGGCCATTTGCTGAAATAATCCATTGTCACTAGCACATATTTATTATACCACTCTCGGTGTTGGGAAATGGACCCGCTACAACCATTACAATTCTTTCAAATGGTGCTCTGACGTTGTATTGTTTCATGGTTTCAGGACTTCTGCGTGCGGGTCCTTTCACCGCCGCACATCGCTCACATTTTTCACACCAATCTATCACCGACTATCTACATCCTGCCCAGTAGAATCGTTGGAAGTATCTTGGCCAGTGTTTTATTAATTCCTAGGTGGCCCCCACTTGCTCCTCCATAATACTCATTCAGTATTTTCGCAATCCGACAATTGCTTCACTTTCCCATCCGTCCTTTCCCACAACCGTTTTAAACACCTATTCTCAAGACGAAGGCTATCCCATTGAGCCCAATAAGCTTTAACAATGGTAGTTTAATATCGCCCAAATGGGTCGGTGTTCTTTTTCCTTCCATTTCTTTATAACTGATAAATCCGTATCATCCATTTGCACTTTCCCGATCATTTCGTCAGTCCACTCCTCATCAGGCAGCTCTTGCGAAAGCCTAATATCGGTGATGCCTTCCTTTGCTTTAACGTGACCACAGTGTTTACATGCGTCGGCATTTCCGTGTGTGCTTCCCTTCCGAAGTTCGATCTGGAAATCGTAGCTATGAAGACGTTCGATCCAGCGTGCTACCTGTCCCTCTGGATTCTTTTAATTGGATTCTGGATTCCTCTTGAATTTGTACCACTATCCCTTTAAGAGGATAACGTTGACAAAAAAAATGTTTAGTATTTTTGGGATTTTGTGCGATTCCAGGATACGCCCTTGTTCTGCCGCTAGCTCGAACGGAGAGGTATATTGTCGTGGGAGATTGCATCCTGGCACTCTTACATCACACTAACTGGCATGAAACGAAAACGGACACTCAACTTCACATCAACTCACCTCAAATCGGTCACTCCATATCCAAACTATTTTAGCCACTCATAATGAAAAATAATTTGTGCTTCAATAAATTTAAATTTAACAAGATTTTACACATTTATTTATAATAATGATCTTATCAAGTTTGAGGGAGAAAAAAAAATAAATTACAAATTATTACTTATATACAACTATAAGAAGAAAAAAAAATACAAAAAAAATACGGTAATAATAATTAATAATTTAGCAATTACAATCTTTTTCAAAAATTACGTACTGTTACCAGCAAGTGACAGTTAATTAATATCATTAAGTGTGCCGTTTTAATAAAAATGTTTTCCAACCGGAAATCTATCAATACAAAAAAAAACAATATAGTGTTACCTGACAGTAATCGAAGACGAAGAAAACGCTTCCCACGATCTCGACACAGCCGGTTTCCTCCTAAACAGAAACGTCTCAAATGAAAGAAACAAAATGATATTATTCAGCTGCTAAAAAAGCGAAAAAAAACAATTGACGTTGAATTATAATGCCATAAATGTACTAATTATTAATTGGAAACAAACTGGCAAGATCAAGAAAATTAATAGTATGTATAAGTAATTATAATATTTAACTACAATTTCATAACACCAAAAAAAAAAAAAAAATAATAAAGACAAAATCAAAATAAGATTAGAATAACACTTATCTATTATACGCGTTCATGATGACAACCGCTTGTTATACAAAACCTCCAAACCCTCCAAAAAAAAACCGCTTGTCAACTGTCAACCGTTATGCACTGTGAGCAAAGTAGTACCGCCAGCTCTTCGCAACGATACCAAGCCGAAAAATAAAAGTAACACAGCTTCTAACGTGGTCGCCTTCAATCAAGCCAATAGGATCCACTTCTGGCGTGCACCCTCACCAGTATATTCATGGGCCATATCACCGTCCAAATTGATTAACTAATTGAAACCCAGTTGAGCACCACTAACTGTAAACCACTACGCAATTATGTTTCTCGAAACCTCAAAATTTGCAGTAATTAATAGTGGTTATATTTTATTTATATGCATAATGCTTGTTACACAACGGCGAGTATTCATAAACTACTCAACCCACACAGTCACCAATTCGAAAGTTTAATGTACTATTAGACTACTCGTTTGAGATACATTAACAACAAACACTAAAGACGGTTTATGAAGTAAATACTGGTACAAAAAAAAAATATCACTCCATCGGTACATCATATAATTAAATTTTGCAATTAAATTGCTTTAATTTTGAATACTTAGTGTCACAAATTTACAAGATTTCACTCAAAAAGAAAAAAAAAAAAACGAACATTGTATAACCCATATACTTTAGGCTAGGTATTTTTCATTTGAAATTGCAATACACCAAAATTACAAATTATTCGCAATTTCACTTAACAAGTTTTACAAGATATTGTTCACTCTTTATATATATTTTTTTTCTTTTATATATCACATATATTTAATTTTAGTTATTTCATGTTTGGAATCGTGATACTTAATGTTTTTCAAATCCTCCTCATCCAAAATCACCTCGTCCAAAAAAAAAAGAAAAAAAAAACGCAATTAGCGGGGATAATAACAGTAGAAACATCTCGTAAGTTTTTATTCTCCGCAAAAAAAAAAAAAATCAAATGCTTAATGAATTTATGATCCATTGCATAGAGCCTGGGTGTATTAGGTTATATCAATTCATTAATGAAAATAAATCAATTCCTCGATCGGGGCGGTGCGTGTAATACTAACATACAATTGTACATTTGTGGTATATCTATTTCGTGCAATGTACATTTTGGTAATAAAAAAAAATATTTTTTTTTGTTGTTGCTTTTTCTTTCAAACAATGAACAATAAGTAGGTAATACAGTTCAACCACAATACTTGAATCTCATTGCGATCCGAGTGAAATGGAACGGACGTTACAAATTATCTCCTTAGCTCCACAAATGCTTCTTCCTAGTCATTCTTCCATTCGAATGCCTTATGATTAACCCGTGTATACTCTTTGCGACGCTGACGAATCTGTGCACGAATCTTCTGTAATAAATGCACAATGCCAAAAAGCTCCGTAATTCGTGTAAGTTTTTAGGCCCTTCCCAACCCTTTACCGCTGCGATCTTTTGTTCGTCGGTGTGAATTCCATTGGTCGTTTGTAGCGTGGGTTTTTTCATTTTCCTTAAGGGCCAAAATTTATATACACAACCTACATTAAATGTTTATTTGTTTATGATTTCACTATCCCTGTTTCATTTAGTTTATTATTATTTATTTTATTTTACATATCTTGATTGGATTACATATTGATTTAATTTAATATAAAAATAATAGGAATTCCTCCATGGGATTGTACAATATATAGATATAATAATAATTTGTTGTATGGTTTACCGCAGACGACATACTAGATACTACCGTTCGTCCACCTCCTTTTTGTCATCGGTTGAAACTTGGTGTTGCCAACACCGATGAAATTTCCTTGGATATTGTTTTTTGTTTTGTTACAATATCCCCTCAGAACTTCCTAAACGTCCCGATGGGAGTTCTGAACAACCTGCGAGGATTCCGATGACTTAGGCTCCCCCTTGTAGGGGAAAATCTGCGACACATGATATCTTCTCACAACGGATTTGTTATAATCGTTCGTGGATACCTCAAATGAGTGTGACGATGTCACTTTAGATATTTGATATGGACCTACACGGCGTGGACCCAACTTCCTTGTATAACCTTTATCGGCATTGCTACGTAGATGAGCAGTCACCAACACCAAATCACCCAGTTTATACAACCGGTTCCGACGTCGGGAACGATTATATCGTTCCTTTCGTATATCCTGGGATTGTTCATGTACTTCTCGTGCATTCGTAAATTTATTTTTCATGGACATTAAATAAGGGACGATTTGTGAATCGAAATTGGTAAGAGTCCGAATTGGTCGATTATCATGGAGAACATCATCTAATGTCCGAAGTTCACGTCCAAACGTCAAAAATGCTGGTGTTTGTTGAATCGAATCACATCGAGTCGTATTAATTGCGTAACGTATCGACGGTAATTGATCGGCCCAATTTCGATGGTTTCCTTTTACTAATATAGCCAATTGAGTCTTTAAATCTCGATTCTTTCTTTCTACCGGGTTAGCTTGAGGATGGTATATGGGAGTCAAACATTGTTGAATCCCAAAAAAATCGGCGGTGTATTGCAAAACTTGGCTGATGAATTGTGGACCATTATCCGATATGAGTCGCCTTGGAATACCGTATCGTAGGACCACCTCATCAATTAACTTCCGTGCGCAAACATCTGCTGTTGCAGATCTAACCGGGAATAACTCCATCCAACGAGATGCAACATCTTCGACAATCAAAATGGTTTTATATCCATTTTTACTAGTTGGAAGAGTACCAAACAAATCAACTGCGACAGTCTCAAAACGTTGTTGCATAACCGGGGTTTTCAATAAACCGGATGGTTTCAAATTTGATATTTTATAGGATTTTTGGAGCATTAGTAGCCTTAGACAGACGTGTTGCATTTTTTTTTTGTGTTATTTTCCACCATAGGGAAAAAAAATATTAAAATAAATTAGGGCATAAATTGGGGCTCAACGGTTAAGTATTGTTCCTTTGTTTACGTTAAGTTGGCATTTATTATTTTGGTTGTTTTTTTGTTTCTTTTCGTTTTAGATTTCCAGTAATCCGGTTCGGTTTGGATGAAGCGTTCCTTATATTTATTTGTAAGTATTGCGCTTCAATCACGTCGCGTTGTGTTTACACTTGAGTGTAATGTCGTTTAACAACCCCAATGTAGTTTTAAAATCTATGTTAGTCGATAGGTCTTTGTTAAATGTAGCCAACGTGCAAAGTTTAGTCCCAAATATTGACGAGATTCGTCACATTTTTAATGGTGCTGCAGTGGACATTCTTTGTTTCTCTGAGACATTTTTAAATCTGAATATCCCTAATTCAGCTTTGGCCATCAAAGGTTATAATATATTTAGGAAAGATAGAGCGGTACCTCCCCTTAATTATGGTGGTTTATGTATGTTTGTAGGAGATCACATTAAGGCTAGATTAGTTACCATACCTTCTTCCATTTCAGAATTGTTCGTATCGGATTTAGAGTTTTTATTTGTCAATATTTTCATTAATGGTCGTAAAATCTTAGTCGGTACCATCTATAACCCACCAAAAACTAGTAAGAGATCGTATGCCAAATTTAAAAAATCACTTGTAGACTTAGAAAGTTTATTTAGTTATTTCTCTTGTAGATTCGATGAAATGAATATGTCAGGTGACTTTAATTTCGATATACTCCAAAATTCCGGCTTCCCTCGGGATTATTTGAATCTGTTAAATAGTCTTAATTTATCCGTACACAACACTGTGGCACCAACGTTTTCTTGTCCAACCGTTAGCGGGGCATCTTATTCCCTTATTGATCATATCATATCTTTTACTAATAACTCTATTTGTTTTTTCAATCAGTTGTCTCTCGGTATGGGATCCTCCATGATCTTTTAGTTTTTTCTGTAAACTCTTACTCTCCACCTAAACCTAAGAGTTTTAGCTTTAGAGATTTTTCTAGTATAGACAATTCCCGCCTTTACTTAGTTTGTAATTCAGTTCCTTGGGAGGATATTTTTTGCCTTAGTTCTGCAACTAGCCAAATAGAATTTTTCAACTCGTATATTAGTTTGGTGTTTAATAGTTGCGTTCCGCTTAAAAAGGTTACTTGTAAAGCAAAATCTCCGCCTTGGTTGTCTGAGGGAATTTCGAATGCCATAAATATTAGAGTTAGTAAATATCGTTTATGGAAAAGGTGTCCTAATAGTCAGTCTCGTTTAGATTACAAGCAGGCTCAAACAGAGTTGTAGGGTTAATTCGAATTGCTAAACATAATTTTTTCAAGGACAAGTTAGACTCCTCTCTTCGTCCCAAGGTTTTCTGGCGTAATGTTCGTAATTTAGGCCTAGGCAGATGCAAGATTAGTTCAAGTGGGGATTTCAAACCCAATGAAATTAATAGTTATTTTTGCTCTAGTCTGAACTCGGGCAGTAGTTCCGTCGATTTGTTCTCTAACGCTTCCTCTAATTCGTTTTCCTTTTCAAATATTTCTCTCGAGGATTTACAATCTGCTATTTAGAAGGTTAAATCGAAATCTTCTAGTCTGGATAACGTCAATTTAAAATTCGTTAAGGTAGTTTTCCCTTTCGTCTCAAAATACTTGTTACATATCTTCAATTTTATTCTCACGTCCTCTTCCTATCCAGATCAGTGGAAGCTATCCCATTTTCGGCCAATTAGCATTTTAAGTTCTCTCTCTAAGGCTTTCGAGATAGTTGTTAAAAATCAAATTCAATCGCATTTACATAGCAATAGTTTAATTAGTTGCTTTTGGGTTTAGAAAATTTCATAGCACTTCTACTGCGTTATTAAATGTATGTGATGATATTTGGCGTAATATGAATAATAGGGAATTAACTTCTTTAACTTTGTTAGATTTTTCTAAGGCCTTTGATTCTTTTAATCACAGAATCCTTTTTAATAAACTCTTATCTCAGTTTAGATTTTCGCTTTCTGCTGCCAAATTGATTTTTAACTATCTTTCTAATCGTTCTCAGGCAGTTTTTTTCGACAATTCCTTGTCTGATTTCCTTACTGTAATTTCCGGCGTGCCTCAGGGTTCAGTGCTGGGTCCTCTATTATTTTCTATGTACATAAATGACATAGAATCCTCCATTCAACATTGTTCATTTCATATTTTCGCTGATGACGTTCAAATTTATAGAAATAGTCGTTTAGATCAGGATTCTATTGTTAGGAATATTTCTCTGATAAATGAAGATTTAAGTAATATCGTTAGCTGGTCGGTCTCTAACAGGCTTGTTTTAAACGCGAATAAATCTCAGTCGATTATAATTTATAAAAAACTGTTAGATACCTCGTCCTTTCTTGGTATTTTTCTGCAGGGTTCGCTAATTGAATATTCAAATACTGTTAGGGATTTAGGCTTAGTTATTAATAAAACTCTTACTTGGGGTGACCATTTAGTTACTATTAGTAAGAGGGTCTTTGGCATGCTTAGTTGTTTGTATAAAGTGGTTGGATTTTCTGATAGGCAGTTTAGGAAAAAAATATTTTTTTTCTTATCTTCTTCCTCATTTTATTTACGGTGACATAGTTTTATTCGGTATGCTTCAGGAAAATATGAATGTTCTCCAAAGATATTTCAATGCTTGTACCAGGTTTATTTTTGGTATTAGGAAGTTCGATCATATTTCTGCCTACTCTAGTCTTTTTTTGGAATGCAGTTTTTCTATTTTTTACGAATTTCGCGTTTGTCTTTTTATTTTTAAACTTCTCAAAGCTAAGGAGCCTTGTTATCTATATAGGAAATTAATGTTTAGTAGGTTTCATTCCTCTAACTTTTGCCTAATTCCGGCTAAAAATTGTTGTAGGTCGCTAAACACGTCATTTTATGTTAGGGGAGTTTCCCTTTGGAATTCAGTTCCATTGGAAATTAAGAGATTAGGATCGGCAAAATTATTTAGGTCAAAATTTTTGGAGTGGCGTGATTGATGGGCAATACGTAGTTTTTTTAATTTATTTTTATTAACTATGTTATTTTTGTTAATTTTTAATATTATTTCACCTCGTGCCGTACATTTATTGTAAATGAGCTACTGCTCAAAATAGAATGTAAGAGTGTAAGCATGAGGTGGAAATTGTTTGAAAAAATTTAAGAGGTTGTTACGTAACGGAAAAAGCGATGAGCAACACGACTAAAGAGCCCGCGTGGGGAACCAAAGCTATTGGACTCGAACTCTAACACACCGATACAATTCAGTAACCAAGTTGCCTTAGCTACTCCTCGAACTGCATCGGGATCAAAGACGAGTCCGCACCTGGTCATCGCTGTACCCCGTTCCGATCATCCCCTGTGTGCCACACGTTACCGTGAATGACAACCTGACAAGGGATGATGGATAACCGGCCCATCAGCCGCGCGCCTCGCCCCCATCACGCAAACAGAATGTTTTGTCCCCGGAGTCCTTCACCTGCAGCGTCAAGTCCGGCCACACTCAGTCCAGAGGGGTGGGTGAAGTGATGAAGGCCCATCCGAGGATTAAATTGCTGCTACTCGATGACTACCACAACACTCTACTTACCCCATCACACACACATTACGCCACGATGATTCTCACCTAATTTTTAAATTAACAACACATAATTTCTTTTAATTTGTACACGTTATAATCTTCCCAGTTGGGAACAAATTTTTATTTATAAAAAAAAATCAAAACGACTGATTTACAAGATGTTGATCGGAGATCCACTTCGGGACTGGACTGTGCGCTGGAGCTGAGATATATTCCCCCCACGTACTCGTCTGGAGATCAGCGGACGATGAGCTCACCTGCCGAAGATCCCTGTAATGGAAAAAAAAAAACCAAAAACAAAGCCTTGCCCGGTTCAAACACGCGATATACCCCCCCGCGGAGCTCGCCGCTCAGTCACTACCTTCCCGTGGTCCACGCGATATACTTACGCACAAAAAAAAACTTGCTTGTAGTTGCCGCTATTTGTGCCGGTGCCGTCCGAGTGGTCTGGCTGCTGTCTTCCTCTTGCTCTCGTCGTGTAATTGTCAGCGCTTTTTTTTCGTGTTACTTATTATTATTATTAATTTATTATTATTATTATTTTACTATTATTATTAATTTATGGTTATTATTAATTTATGGTTATCATTAATTTACTAGTATTCGTAATTCATTATTATCATTGATTCACTATTATTAGTAATTTATTATTATCATTAGTTTATTATTATTAAGAATTTATTATTATCATTAGTTTATTATTATTAGTAATTTATTATTATTATTAATTTACTATTATTATTAATTTATTATTATCATTAGTTTATTATTATTAATAATTTATTATTATTATTAATTTACTATTATTATTAATGGATTCTTAGTATGATTAATTTATGGTTACTATTACTTTACTATTATTATTAAGGTATTCTTATTATTATTAATTTAGTATTACTATTAATTTACTATTATCATTAATGTATTATTATCATTATTAATTTATCATCACTATTAATTTACTTTTATCATTAATGTATTCTCAGTATTATTAATTTATTATCACCATTAATTTATTTAATTTCATATTACCATGTGGTTTCCGATTTCTTGTCCGTGTCGTATCCAAAATGGTGCAAAATATAAGAGAGCGCGAATGACAATTGTCATCCTTTATATACACATTTTTTTTTTGTTTTTTTTTCTACAACAACAAGTTGTCTATGATTTCGCGACCAACATGCCCCTACATGCAACCACCCCACACTAAAATAAGGGCCGTGACCAAAAGTAGGATAATGGACGTAATGCCATCTACCAAAAATGGCAACAAAACATACACAGAAAAAAAAAAACCACCGCCGGTTAGGGTTCGTAGCCCTATCTACGGTAGACGAATATGTAATTGAGTGTGAATGAAAAAAAAAAAGGGGAAACAAAAAAAATGAATAAAAAAAAGTTTCGTTTTGGTTTTGTATTTTTTTTTCTTTAATGAATCTTACGGTGCGCGAAATTAAATTATAGGAGGCGAAAGATAAGAGAACGAAAAAAAAAACTGTAACTAAAAATGGAAAGAAAATATATTGAATTTTAAGGTTTGTTTTTTTTTTTTTTTTTTTTTTTTTTTTTTTTTTTTTTTTTTTTTTTTTTTTTTTTTTAAAGAAAGGGGTGTAAAGTGATGTTATTCAGACGGAAGGTGCCTCGCACCGTAACACCGTTGGGAAAATCCACACCCTGAGATGCACAGAGCCGGGCATTAGATTAGGTGATGAACCCAATTCTACCCTATTGAGATGCCTAAACCAATGTGGGGACGCCCCAACACCCTGACAAGTCTCATAGGCCGGGCAAAAGAAAGAAGAAAACCACAACAAAAGTCGACGTCGTAAAGTACCCCTTCGCATTCAAAGTATATTCAACATAGACTAGGACACAATAAGAATTCGTTCGAGCATCCTACATTCGAATATCGTGGAGGTGATACACCCCTAGGGGCTTGCCGGTTGGATCCGACAAACGAAAAGCAACCTGTCCTACTTGCTCAACCACGATGGCGGGTACAAACCTTGGTGCTAACTTGGATGAAAATTTTCGTACCGCATTACTTAACACATACGTTCGAACAAATACCGCTTGGCCCACTGTTAAAACGCGTTTTTGACTAGATGGATTATATGCGCGTTCCCCCTTTAAATGAGCCGCACGTAGATGCTGTAGAATCTGTTCTCTTAATCCATCCAATCGATCCGCAGTGGTAAAAGCGTGGCTATCGCTATTATCGCTACATTGAAGTAACCGCCGGAGTCTGTATTCGGATCCATGTCCGATCCGATGCTGACCGAATACCACATAATGCGGCGAAAAGGAGGTAGAAGTATGGATCACATTCCGTAAGGTTGCTCCCACAGTAGACAAATGCTGATCCCAGGCCGTGTGTCTAGATCCAATGTAAGCACGAAGTGCCGACACCACAGTCCGATTAACGCGCTCCGCAGCGTTGCTTTGAGGAGAATGAAACGGGGTCCGAATTTGCTGTACTCCATATTTAGCTAACAACTGGTTAAACTGCACCGACTTAAACTGCATCCCATTATCGGTATGCACCGACTCAGGAACAGCAAACATTTGGAACACCTCTTTCTCCAGGAATTCGCACATTGACCCAGATGAAGCTTCCTGCATTGCTTTTAAAAATAGAAATTTTGAAAATTTATCCAAGATTACCAAAACCACCGTATTCCGATTAGACGACCGAGGGAATGGACCCAAGAAGTCCAAATACAAGTACTGGAACGGTCGGGTAACCTCAGTGTTTAATCCCATCGGCGGCCTTAAAGGGGCATTTGGAGCCTTAGTCATTTTACATATGGAACAGGAGTTAATGAAGGACCGAACATCCCGATGCATCGTAGACCAATAGAAGTGTCGTCGTAAGAGTTCCACAGTTTTAGCGATTCCCATATGGCTTGCCGACGGAGGAGAATGAGCGGAATTTATCAAAGCCGGGATAAGAGGAGCCGGAACGACCAATTTCCAAGATGACAGGTCCGTAGGGAGATAATGGAGACCAACAGAAGGACGAAATAGTAATTTTCCATCCTCGACCTTACAATTAGCAGGTGAGGCCTCGGTCATTCTACGGATTTGCTCCACATAATCATCGTGATGAAAAGCCGGATCTTCCAGATCGATGCACAAGCAATCATCGTTACAGGCACTAGACGGACCAGGCTCAATCGCGTCGCAGTAAACGCGCGACAAAGTGTCTGGTACAGTATTTTGACTCCCCTTGCGATGGACGATGTTAAATTTATAGCCCTGCAGTTTCAAGCTCCATCTGGCTAATCGGCCCGACAAGTCAGACAAATTCATTAGCCAGCGGAGACTTGCGTGATCAGTGATGATGGTAAACTCAAACCCTTCCACGAACGAACGGAATTTCTTAACGCAAAGCACAGCAGCGTAGCATTCCAGTTCAGTAATGCTGTACTTGCGCTGGGCAGGATTAAGCTTGTGCGAGTAGAAGGCTATGGGGTGCTCGGATCCCTCATGAATCTGGTAGAGCACCCCTCCGACACCCATTGTTGATGCATCGACTTGGATATAGAACGCCAAATCGTAGTCGGCGTGTCGAAGAACCGGAGCGGTAGTTAAAGCCTTTTTCAGCTCGCTGAACGCGATCTCCGCCTCGGGGTTCCACCGAATTTTTTGTTTTGCCTTTAATAGGTCAGTAAGGGGAGCGGCAATAGTTGAATAATTTGCGATAAACCGCCTATACCACCCACTCATCCCGAGAAAGCGACGAAGTTGACGAGTAGTAGTTGGTGTAGGAAATTTCGTAATCGCCTCTACTTTATCGGGATCGACCCTAATACAACCTTCTCCTATCACGTGTCCCAAATACTTGAGTTGTTTCAATACGAAGTGACTTTTATCCACATTTATTGTCAGGTTGGCCCACCGCAACCGCTCGGCAACCAAGCGCAGCAAGACCAGGTGTTCCTCAAAAGTACTTGACGTTACAAGGAGATCGTCTAAGTAGACGAACACCTTGTCGTGATACTCGTGAGGAATCACCCTGTCCATTAACCGGCACATGCTCTGCGGCGCGTTGCATAACCCGAAGGGCATAACTGTGAATTGGTAAAGGGGCCTACCAGGTACCGCAAATGCAGTCTTATTTTTAGCATCATCGTCGAGTGGAATTTGCCAGAAGGCATCCTTCAAATCTAAACTAGATATGAAGGTCGTGTTTTCCAAACGACTCAGAAGGCCGTCGATTAGTGGTAACGGGTAGGCGTCCTTAGTCGTTACTTCGTTGACCCTTCGAGCGTCAAGACACAACCGTGACTTCCCATTGGACTTTTTCACCAGGGTAACTGGTGAACACCAGGGACTTTCACTTTCCTCTAACACTCCCAATTCGATCATCCGATCGAGTTCAGCATAGAGCTGCGACCGGACAGCCGGGGAGACTGCATAATGCCTTTGTTTTAGAGGAGAAGCAGCCCCTGTGTCTATTTTATGGGATAATAAATGGGTGCGACCCAATCCCAAGGTAGTTGACGATGGGAAAAGGTTAACGACGTCAGATAAAGATTTAGACTGAACATCAGTAAGTGCATGTGTAGGGGGAATATCAGTAGTGTCGGAAGGAACGGAGGAATCAGAACCACCACCAATCAGCTCAGAAATATGGAATTCCACCCCGAATGCACGGAAGAAGTCCATACCTAGGTATAGCGTTTGTGATAAATTTGGAACTACATGTAGTTTGATTCGTCGAACTTTATTATTAAAGGTAATGTCAGCGAAGATATGACCATGAATGCGTTCTCGAGCCCCATTTGCGGTAGACAGGTAAGACGGCATGTGATGGAAGAACAATCCAGAGGACTGAAGAAATTTTTCGCCACCCTGACCCAACGCACTAATACTGGCCCCAGAGTCTAATAACCCTCGCATTTTGCAATCCCCAACCAGGATATCAACAAACGGACGATCATCTCCGGAGGTATTTAACACAGACGCGCAAATTTCCTTCCGAACTCGTCGCCGGTATCGGAAATATAAATATGATCGCTGGAAGCGAGAGTGGGTATTATGAGTAGAAGCGGGGGAAGTTAGTCGTGTTTTGAACGCTGACGTAGGTATAACTCGGGGTCCGTGTTTGAAGCGGCCTCCGAAGTTAGAATTTTTGACGGGCCGTAATGAGATGGAGGGATCGAGTTCCGTATGTATCGGTCCCTCGGCAGCGAGTTTCCCGAAGATGAATTTTGGCATTTTGGGCAATCCGGAAGATAAGTATCGCTACGCCCACAACCGTAACAAAATATTGTCCGGGTTTGTCGACATAACGGGAACGTGTGACCTGGGGATTTACAATTCCAACATTGAGACATAATGCTGTCACGTTTTAGAATTGGTTTACGGCTTGTCTGTTCATTGGTTCTATTAAAGGCGCACACTGTTTCGATATCTGCTGGATTGGCACCGAACGCATTATCCGAGGTGTTAATCTCGTGCACCAAATTACGCGATACACTGATATTAGCTTCGGGGTTGAACTTAACCTGCTTCCATAGTGTCTCCAAGCCGCGGGCCTCCTGAGCTAATTGACCAATATTATAAATATATTTACCGGCCAAGGCCAACTGGAGTCCCGGTCGCATGTTATTCAGGAGTACGTCGAGAAGCTCGTTATCGGGAATGGGAGGAACTCCTTGTAACCCAATTTGGAGGATGGCATCCTGAAAGTCGCCATAGCACTCCTGTGGATATTTCTGTTTCCTATCGTCTAACTTTCGACGGAGCTCACGATTTGTAAGTCCCCGACTGAAACGCAATACCAGAATCGGTTTCAGGCGATCCCAATTTATCTCGGGGTCTCGTTCTACCGTCACCCAAAACCACTCAAGGGCCACTCCCGACAACACACTGGTTAGGTTTTGTATACCATCGTTTAGGTTTATACCCGAGCATCTGGACATTTGATCCATTCGGGCTACAAAGCGCTCCACGGGCATATCATCTTTTGAACCACTAAACGTTAGGTTCCATCCCAATAGAATCCTAGCTATGTTGGAGGAATTTGGTGACGACATTCGGTGAGAATTAGGACGTTCTGGTATGGTAGATGCCATTTGCGTCGGTCTGCTAGAATCAGCTAAGGAACGACGAAAATCAATTAGCATGGTTCCAAAGGTGTTTACTACCGTCTGTAGATCCGTATGAGTCACTGGATTTGCTACCGGATCGGGCGGAACTTCCTTAGGCTTGATTGCCGAAATATTAACCGGGTCTATGGTAGGTTTGAGGAAATCTAAATAAGCTATACCTGGATCAGCCGAGGCGGAGATTGATGATAGCAATGGTGCCGTGTGTATGTTTTCCGAGGAAGTTTCCGCGGAGGAACCAAAATCCAGTAGATTGCCGTGGCGTGAAGCAAAACGCCCAACCTGGGGTGCTACTGTAGGTTCTAACCGAGGGGTTTTATCTATAGTAGGAACCGGAGTATCGAGATTGGAATTCGATGGAAATGGTACTTCCGACATAAGAATGCGTCTTGGCGAACATAGAGGAGTCAAGACATTTTGTTTAGTACCAGAATATCCACTCTCACCATGGCCTGGGTTGGGTATCCGTTCCACAAATTGAATTAATTGATCACAGCGAATAGCTATGGGTTCTACTTTTTCTGGGACTAAATGTTGATAATGAAGCCTTAATAATCTACCACGAATGTGGCATAGACGTGACCGCAATTGCCGTATAAGTAGCTCTGTAAAGGTGGGTTCACTATCCAAAAAAGCTGACGTTCGGGCCAATTTTAAGGAACACAAACGTATTTCTGTGTCGGGATGTCGTATACCGGATGCGTGCGGGGTCTTCGGAATCAAAATTGGAAACGATTCCTCAGCCTGAACCTTGGCATGTAATAAGTCCAAATTAGTGGGACCTGCCGTGATTTGCCGAATTTCGAATTCTACATTCAGTTCGTCGGGTTCTAGACAGTGAACGTCCATGATGGACATAAGGTGCTAACACACCACCAATTGGGAAATACTAGAATCAGGGAACACACAATAAAACGTATTCACAGGGTAACGACTTAAATAAGTATATGTAGGTATATATAAAGAAAAATCAAACAACAAAAAAAAATATATAATAGAATAAAAAAATTAAATAAACACAAAATGCACGGATAATTGTCTTGAATGAATTATATTTAATAATAATATTTGAAATTTTCCAACCAAAAATGTTCAATACCAAAAACTCACCCACAACAACGAAACACCATCAATTGAATCAAGCCAATTCCATACACACAGGAGCTGAGCCAAATTCACACAAAAAAATTATTTGAATCGAATAAAGTGAGAATCATCGAGGCAAATGCGCGTGCTAAAATAAAAGGAAAACGTTAAATGAAGTTTGAAAAAAAAGAAAATTTGTTCAATCAGCTAGTCCATGATGATCAACGATCTACGGACAACATGGACTGCTGAGACAAAAGTTAGCCGACGAAGACACACTCGTCAATATATCATCTAGCGGTCAAACACCAGAGTGGACAAACCAGAAGACAATCGGAGTACATCGTTGAAGGGAAAACTATGCGAATCCATCACCAACTGAATCACGCTCTCATTTCCAGACATAAGTCGACCAGAAAGCTCCATCAGATGCCGATGCACTCGCATACCAAAAAAATCGAAGCTGTAACTAATAAAAAAAATTAAACTGAAAATAAACATAAATGAAAATTATAATGAACACATAGCTACACACAACGAGACATACAACGGTTACACCATCGCATCCCGTATAGAGCCACGTACTTACAACCAGAAAAAAAACAAACATTTATACATACAGGTAGAGTGTTGTGCAGCTAAAATACAAATAGATGGAATTGCATGATCGTGCTATAATACTTTGGGCGCCACTGTTACGTAACGGAAAAAGCGATGAGCAACACGACTAAAGAGCCCGCGTGGGGAACCAAAGCTATTGGACTCGAACTCTAACACACCGATACAATTCAGTAACCAAGTTGCCTTAGCTACTCCTCGAACTGCATCGGGATCAAAGACGAGTCCGCACCTGGTCATCGCTGTACCCCGTTCCGATCATCCCCTGTGTGCCACACGTTACCGTGAATGACAACCTGACAAGGGATGATGGATAACCGGCCCATCAGCCGCGCGCCTCGCCCCCATCACGCAAACAGAATGTTTTGTCCCCGGAGTCCTTCACCTGCAGCGTCAAGTCCGGCCACACTCAGTCCAGAGGGGTGGGTGAAGTGATGAAGGCCCATCCGAGGATTAAATTGCTGCTACTCGATGACTACCACAACACTCTACTTACCCCATCACACACACATTACGCCACGATGATTCTCACCTAATTTTTAAATTAACAACACATAATTTCTTTTAATTTGTACACGTTATAATCTTCCCAGTTGGGAACAAATTTTTATTTATAAAAAAAAATCAAAACGACTGATTTACAAGATGTTGATCGGAGATCCACTTCGGGACTGGACTGTGCGCTGGAGCTGAGATATATTCCCCCCACGTACTCGTCTGGAGATCAGCGGACGATGAGCTCACCTGCCGAAGATCCCTGTAATGGAAAAAAAAAAACCAAAAACAAAGCCTTGCCCGGTTCAAACACGCGATATACCCCCCCGCGGAGCTCGCCGCTCAGTCACTACCTTCCCGTGGTCCACGCGATATACTTACGCACAAAAAAAAACTTGCTTGTAGTTGCCGCTATTTGTGCCGGTGCCGTCCGAGTGGTCTGGCTGCTGTCTTCCTCTTGCTCTCGTCGTGTAATTGTCAGCGCTTTTGTTTCGTGTTACTTATTATTATTATTAATTTATTATTATTATTATTTTACTATTATTATTAATTTATGGTTATTATTAATTTATGGTTATCATTAATTTACTAGTATTCGTAATTCATTATTATCATTGATTCACTATTATTAGTAATTTATTATTATCATTAGTTTATTATTATTAAGAATTTATTATTATCATTAGTTTATTATTATTAGTAATTTATTATTATTATTAATTTACTATTATTATTAATTTATTATTATCATTAGTTTATTATTATTAATAATTTATTATTATTATTAATTTACTATTATTATTAATGGATTCTTAGTATGATTAATTTATGGTTACTATTACTTTACTATTATTATTAAGGTATTCTTATTATTATTAATTTAGTATTACTATTAATTTACTATTATCATTAATGTATTATTATCATTATTAATTTATCATCACTATTAATTTACTTTTATCATTAATGTATTCTCAGTATTATTAATTTATTATCACCATTAATTTATTTAATTTCATATTACCATGTGGTTTCCGATTTCTTGTCCGTGTCGTATCCAAAATGGTGCAAAATATAAGAGAGCGCGAATGACAATTGTCATCCTTTATATACACATTTTTTTTTTGTTTTTTTTTCTACAACAACAAGTTGTCTATGATTTCGCGACCAACATGCCCCTACATGCAACCACCCCACACTAAAATAAGGGCCGTGACCAAAAGTAGGATAATGGACGTAATGCCATCTACCAAAAATGGCAACAAAACATACACAGAAAAAAAAAAACCACCGCCGGTTAGGGTTCGTAGCCCTATCTACGGTAGACGAATATGTAATTGAGTGTGAATGAAAAAAAAAAAGGGGAAACAAAAAAAATGAATAAAAAAAAGTTTCGTTTTGGTTTTGTATTTTTTTTTCTTTAATGAATCTTACGGTGCGCGAAATTAAATTATAGGAGGCGAAAGATAAGAGAACGAAAAAAAAAACTGTAACTAAAAATGGAAAGAAAATATATTGAATTTTAAGGTTTGTTTTTTTTTTTTTTTTTTTTTTTTTTTTTAAAGAAAGGGGTGTAAAGTGATGTTATTCAGACGGAAGGTGCCTCGCACCGTAACAAGGTTTTTATGCCTAATGGAAGCAACTTCATTTTTTTTTTGTTCGATTGCTTTGTTTCCATGTGTGCTTTTCCTTTTAATACTAAATTATTTATAAAATACTATAAATAAATAAATAAAAAAATAAATACGTGATATTCAAATTGAACCCTTGAATTAATAAAGCCCATCGGGCCAGACGTCCGGATGGTGATTTCAATGACATCAACCATTTCAGTGGCTGGTGATCTGTGCCAACTGTAACTACAGCACCGTCCAAATACCCTCTGAATTTGTTCAGAGCCCACACAACTGCGAGAGCTTCACGCTCTGTTGTGCTATAATTTCTTTCAGCCGGAAGTAGTAACCGACTAGCATACTCTACTGGCCGTTCATCTTCGCCCTCCCTCTGGTGTAAAACCGCCCCAAGCGCATAATTGCTTGCTTCAGTTCTCAGAGTGTATGGCTTCATTTCGTCGGCTTGTTGAAGAATCGGGGCGCTAACTAATAATTTTTTTAGTTGATCGAAAGCCATTTGATGTTTCTCGTCCCAGATGAACTTAATGTTCTTTTTAGTTAAATCACTGAGTGGTCGTGATACCTCGGAAAATTGTGGTACGAACTTGCGATACCATGTAACAGCGCACGTGTACGCCGTCACAACAATTTTTTTTTTCTTTCAATTGAATATTCTCACACTTTTTTTTTGCAATTATGCAAAAAAATGTAATCCGGTAACTCATATTTAATTTTTGTAATTTCATTTTTTTTTTTATAAAATCATTAAGTACAGTAGTTAAATTGGATATTCTGTTTCCGTTCTAAAAAAAAAAAAAAAATAATAATTGTTTTGAAAGGAAAAGAAAAATCGTTGTGAACTGCTAATTTTTTTTTGTGAGTCAGTCTGGAAGTTAATTTTTAAGTGTAGAGCCGATCGGGTTTTTTAGTCTTAGAATTTAAGTTAAGTTTAATTAAGTTTTTATAAGAAATTTATAGATTTTTTTTTGATTTTTTTGTGACGTTTAATAATTTTTTTTTGTATGCATATATCATATAGTTAAGTTTAATTAAATTTTTGTAAGAAGTTTATAATAATAAATATATGTAATAAAAAAAAAAAACAGTTAATAATCATACTCAATTGAACCAATTTAATGTCAGTGAATTTTACACAAAACCAAATAATATAATAATACCAAAAAACATTTAGTGATGGTATTGGTTATTAATTAGCTTAACAAAATAAAAATTTAAAAAAGAAACAAAAAAAAACTGAGAAAAAAAAAGTTAAATAAATGCTCTTGGTGATTAAATATTGATTAATAAGGATTAATAATAAAATTCTCACAAAATAATAAATCAACAAACTTAAATATAATTAATAATGAATCTGTAGTAGAAAAGCCTGGAAAAATAAAAAAAAAAACTTCGAAATTTCCACAAACTACAGAACAGTGAAATATAATAGCGCAATGGTGAGATGATAAATGTAGTTCACACGTTTTAACAAAATCACCAATCAACATTTAAACAACGAAGGATTTCAATTATCACTCGCAGCATTCAACATACCAGGTGAGTTTTTTAATTTCTAGTATTTTATATTATATTATTATTTGCATTTTTCATTCCTAAATTTTTAAATAATTTTCAATTTTGGGTTTTGGCGAGGGGTAATTCAGTTAATTAAGATTACTCATTTATTTTGTTAAGTAGAACATATTAGGTGATTAGCATTAGCTAGTTAGATTAGTTTAGCAAATTGAGTGTTTTTTTTTTGCTTGTGCCATTATTTCATTTTGGTTTGCTTTGATCAATAAATTAATTGGTTATTTTTATTGTTATAAAATTCGAATTCGGTGTTTTCAATAAAAAGATGAATATGAGATAATTAAGAACGGTAAACTGAGGATGAATTAGGGCAAGGTAAGTGTCCGAATAGGTAGGTAGGTATTCAGAATCACCCTCCCCTTCCCGCGGTTTTATGTGACCCACATAAACTCTAGAAACCCCACGACATCGCCCTGAAGCTTAGCCGGCAACGACCGCTCTAGAGTCCCTGTGTGGGTTCAATTCTGATTAACACGATGCATGATTTGGAGGATAATTTTCTGGTGGTAAAGTAACTTTAATTTTTTTGTTTTCAAATTTTTTTTTTTTTAACTTGGATATCCTCCAGACAATGCAAAGTGTTACAACCAACTGCACGTTTGTAGAAACGATTTGACATCTTTCGTGTTACGCGGTTCAGGTCGCTCGGAAATAGCTGAAACCTTCTCGGGATTGGTTCGGATGCCATCAATATCAATTATATGACCTAAGAATTTAATGCTCTCTCGAAAAAGGAAACATTTCTCCCGATTCACCCTTAAATTATATTGCGACAAACGACTAAAAATCTTCTCAAGATCACCCAGATGTTGTTCAAATTAATGTTTCGGACACCACGACAATATCGTCTAAATAGGCCCACATAGCTACGTCAGAAATTCCTGATTTAATACGGTCAACCATTCGTTGAAACGTGGCGGGAGCATTTTTCAAACCAAAGCTCATACGTTTGAATCGAAACAGTTCAAATGGACAAATGAAAGACGTTTTGTCTCTATCCCCCTCAAACACTGGTACCTGCCAATATCCTGCACGCAAATCTAAGGTACTCATAAACCTAGTTCTTTTTGCAAAATGCAGCAGCTCATCAAGACGAGGCATAGGATACTTGACCGAAACCGTAACGGAATTAAGTCCTCGATAATCAATGCAAACGCGGAATGAACCATCTGGTTTTTTTACCATAACCACAGGTGATGCCCACGGACTTTCGCATTTTTCGATTATGTCTTTGCTCAACATTGCATCTATTTCCCGTTTCAGAACATTTCGTTTCACTACTTTCACTCGGGATACTTTATAAGGTGGACTTGAAATTGGTGCATGATCACCGGTTTCGATTCTGTGTTCGGCACACTTAGTGGGACTGCCATGTGTGGCAAATAATTGGTCACTATTTAACAACAACTTATTGACTAATTCCTTCTGCTGATTTGGTAACGAACAACCCTCATCCTCTCTAAGGAAATTTATTGAAAAATATTCCACAAACGTTTGAACCACATCTTCGTAATTTATGTTTTGAAAAATTTAAAACCATTTTAGATGCAATTATAAAATCGATACCCAATAATGTGCTACTACACTTTGAATTTTGAAATGCAATAAATGTTGCAGCGACTGTTATCTCACTGACGACTACATCTACTGTTGTATACCACACATGTTTAAAACTTTGAGATTCATCGGCTAACTTAATTGACATTTTCCTTGATTTAAATTCTTGACCTTTTTTTAACAAAAGATTATATAGCGAATGAGACGCAATACTGAGTTTTGATGCCGTATGTACCATAGCTGTACCATATGATCCTAGAATATGAATACCTAAAATTGGTCTTGGCGTTGGATTTAATGTTTCCTGTTACCGGAATTGATTCAATGTGAGTTTGCGAGTCAACCGAACTAAATTCAGCCGACAGTGGGTTAGAGATATCCGCACATGAAACGCTGGTTTTGTCTACCGACGACCTGATTGACGACTGTTTTGGACTGCAAACTGGACAATTACTTTTGATATACCCCGATAGACCACATCCATAACATTTAATATCATTGTGACTTTTATTTGGGATTGATAAAACTGTGGAATTTTTGTTTATATTTTTATTCATACGTTTCCTACATTCTTCGAATCGATGTCCGGATTTGCGATAATATCGACACGTATCTTCGGTTTTTAAAATTGCAAAAGGTTTAACATCCTTCGAGGGTACCTCTTCATAAAAATCCTCCACCTGCCGGGCAAATCTAATTAAATCATCAAAATTCTTAGTTTCGTCCCTTTTAACTTCTTTACGTATAACTCTGTTAAGGTTACCATAAACCATATCCAGCTGAACTGTTTCAGAAACCGCTGAACTTATCGGCAATTGAGCGAAAACCGCCCGGATTTCGCAAAGAAACAAATCGGTTTTTTGAATCATTTGTTTTTTATTAAAAATCTCCTGAAACATTTTATACGGTGGCCGTTTTTGACCAAATACGGAATTTAGTAAATCGGTAGCTTCTTTGAAAGTTGAAATAGAGGACTTTATACCTTGCCACCATGTGGCTGCTATTCCTTCTAAAAGTATAGGGATACCCTTGAGACTATTATCATCCGAAATGTTACAACACTCCTTATATACTAAAATCGCATCAATAAATATTTCAACACTATTCGACTTTTCCCCATTAAACCTACTCGAGCATTTCGAAAAATTACCGCTAACTGGGCTGTTTGAAATCGGAGTTGGACCTGTTTTATCATTTATCGCGTTGAGTAATGCCTGGAATTGATCCGTAGTCATCACTATGTTAGTCATTATCGAACTCGTGCTGCTATCCGAACTTAACTGAACAGAATTATCGCCTGATTTACACGACGATCTAGTCTTATAATATGAACTGACACTAGGAACCACCCGATTTCGGTTATTTTTCATGCGAGAGTAACAACGACCACACAAAACTTATTTACAATAGGGTATAAATGCTTCAATTTCGAAATCCCAATGCTTCTTCAACTGAAATTTCACCATATACCTACAAACTTCTTTTTTTTTTTTTTTTATGTATAATTTATTGTTTCTGTCTTTTTATTTTAGTTATAATAATTTTATTATAACTCTTCAAATGTTTTAATTTTGTTCTTTCAACTTTTTATTTTAATATATACACTTTTATTAAATTTTTTTTTATTTTTGGCCACACGCGTTGGTCTGCCATTTTGTAGCGTGGGTTTTTTCATTTTCCTTAAGGGCCAAAATTTATATACACAACCTACATTAAATGTTTATTTGTTTATGATTTCACTATCCCTGTTTCATTTAGTTTATTATTATTTATTTTATTTTACATATCTTGATTGGATTACATATTGATTTAATTTAATATAAAAATAATAGGAATCCCTCCATGGGATTGTACAATATATAGATATAATAATAATTTGTTGTATGGTTTATCGCAGACGACATACTAGATACTACCGTTCGTCCACCTCCTTTTTGTCATCGGTTGAAACTTGGTGTTGCCAACACCGATGAAATTTCCTTGGTTATTGTTTTTTGTTTTGTTATACGTTACCAGATGACATAAATATTTTACTTCAGTTCAGAACAGCTTACACTTCCTTGGACTCGACTTTAATACGGCGGCCTGTATCCGATCCAAAATTTCTGCCAAGTTCCTTAGATGCTCGTCGAAATCCTTGCCCATGTCGATGATGTCGTCCAGGTATACTAGGCACGACTTCCAATGTAATCCCTTTAACACGCGCTCCATTAATCGTTCAAAAGTCGCACGGGCACTTAATAATCCAAACGGCTTAATATTAAATTGCCAAAGCCCGTTACCCACACTGAATGATGTTTTCTCGCGAACTTCATCATGAAATTCAACCTGCCAATACCCGATAACGTGTCCAACGTGTCATCTACCCTTGGCAGTGGGGCCATCTTTTTTTGTCATAGTATTGAGTTTTCGGTAATTAACGCAGAATCTCATGATATCGTCCTTCTTCTCGACCAATACTACAGGTGAGCTCCTTGGGCTGTTAGATGGTTCGATTACTCCTGCTGCCTGCACATCTGTTGCCATTCGATTGACTTCTTCTTGTTTTGCTTATGGTAACCTCCTGGTTGGTTGACGAATTGGCATCTCGGTTCCCGTATCAATTCGGTGCTTTACCATCGAAGTCCTTCCGGTATTATCCGATGTACTGCAGAATATGGACGTGTACCATTTGAGTAGTTGATGTGCAGAATTTTTCTGTGTCATGGTAAGATCTTCAGTTCATTTCTGCATAAGTTGTTCTACTATTTCTTTCTGGCTTTGCATGTCGGCTTTTCCAATCGAACATCTCTGTTCACACTATAGTCGCAACCTCGTTACATTTGCCGATGACTGTTCCTTTCTTGATGGTTTTCGTCTTATCCGAGAGATTTAGAGTCCTAATTGGTACTCCATGGTGGTTGTATGGTCTAACTAGGGCTTCCCCGATTATAATTTCCTTGGCTCCGTTCTCCTCCTCGTTGGCTTTCACAACCCACAACCTGGGTGACCCTCACGATCGAGGTTATCGGGCATTCGGTTGTGGGAGTCAGCTTCTGTCCCTTTAAGATGACTCTTTGTAGTTTAACGGCTCCGTCATCATTTCACACTCTTGCTTGGCCACTGCCTGCTCCCCGCTTGGTCGTCGTTCCATAGGAGATGGTGATCTACCACGTTTCTTTCTTATTTCCCAGCAGTCCCGCGAGATGTGACATACCTTATCACATACCCAACACCTAATTTTTCCGCTTCCGTCTCGGTATCTTGGTGCTGACCGCTCGGTGTTTATGCTGGTGTCGATTTCCGCTCGGCGTTTTTTCATTGACGGTTTGGTGATGGTTTGTGCAGTTTCATTCGTTAACGCACAAGCGATGGTTTTCGCGAAGGTGACTTTAGGTGGCAATATCACCACCTTGCGTGTCTCTGGATCTCGAATGCGTCAATTTTAAGCCTTTTCATATAATTGGCCGAAGTACTTGTATATGCTAGATGCACTAGTCGCTCGCGATTGCTGATGAAAATTCCTGTAGCGAATCCCCTCCCTTTTGATAGCGGCTTTCCAATTCTATGCGATAGATTTCACGCTTGTGATCACTGCCGTACTTCCTATCCAGTGCCTTCATAATTACGAGATAACTGTTGCAGTAGTGTAAAATGGATGTTTCTGGCCAGCCCAAAAAATTTTACACCAAACATTTTTTACATGTAAATTACAACAACATAAACGTTTACGTACGTTTTTTATATGCATATTACAGTGCAACCACGGTAACTAAATCTCTATATAAAATGAAAACGTAAGTATATAATTTTATTAAAAATCCCTCGTTCAACAGTACAATATATTTTTTTTAAACTTTTCGTTAGATGGCAGCACATTCATAAACTTTAAACTTTCAACCTTTTCCTATTACTTAACTTTTCGTTAAATGGCAGCACATTGCTTACAGTTTTATTATCAACCACGATCACTAAACCTCTATAGAACCGACCAAACAGCGCAGTGGTTGAAACTGCGGCGGTTGGATCGGGATTTACCGGGTTCGAATCCCTATAGGGGCGGGTTGCAAAAGGGATTTTTCATCATCTGATTACGATCGGTGATGAAAATGAACACATCTATGACCCCTTGTTGAGAGTGCGGAATTCATGGGCCGACCACCTTTCATGTCAGCGCTATAGGTTGGCATGAAGCAATGCAATGTGCAGGTGGTTTAAACGAAAACGGGTCTATAGTCGTACATCCTCAATTTGGCTACTGCGTAAGGTAGGCCGTAAAAAGCGAACTGCAAAAGAGTTGGGAGTGCCTTGAGTCCCAATAAAGATTGTAGGAGCTAGAAACAAACAAACAAACTCTATAAAAATTTATTCAAAATCAGATATTCAACTGTAAATTATTATTATTTTTCCAACATTATTTGTAGATGTCACCTTTTAAAGTTTATATTCGGCACATGGTTTGTAACTTGAACGAATATTTTTATTATTTAATTGAAATTGAATAGTGCAAAGTTATAATAATAATTTATAATTTAACCTTGGCATTTAAATCTTATGATCATCAAATTTTTTGAATAAAAGAATAAAAAAATGTTTGTTAATTTATGTTTATATAAGAGAAAAATATTTGAATTGAAGTGAATTTGTATATTTATCAACATTATGTGTAGTTATATCTGCATTTTGTTAAAATAAAATCATTTTCTATTAAGAAGTGTGGCGGTTCAGGCATTTATATTTACGCGTTCTCCGCCACATGGTCGGAACGAACACTCTTGAGACACAAAAACCAAATACCTATTTATTGAACTACTGTCTCTTCCATATGAAGAGACAATGAGGCGACAAAAGTAAAATAAAAATAATCAGTCTGCTCTCAAATTTCATCGTGGCAACATGTCGTCCAACTCGCAATATAAATAGATATTGATCTATAGAAGTTATAAAAGGGTATGCATTTATTGTATGATACATTAGAATAATGTATATTGTTAGACGGTTTACAACGATGGTTGCGGGACCTTCAGGGTGTGGAAAAACTACTTCCGTTACAAATTTATTAAAACTTTTAAATGATGGCTAAAAATAAAATAAAATTGTGTGGTGTAATGGAAATTCAAAAGCGATACCACAAGATATCTATGAAACAAATCAAATAGAAATAATAAAAAATATCCCAGATCCAGTATCATAATATTGGATGATCTAATGACAGAAGCTTATAGTAAAAATATTTGCGAACGTTTTACCAAAGGTTCACACCATAGTAATTTGTCTGTTATTTTAGTAACTCAGAATGTTGAGGCAAAATATGTTGTAGTTTTTAAAAATCCACGAGACAGATCTCAGATTTGTTCTTTAGCCAGACAAATATAACCTGAAAACACAGCGGAAGTTATGAGGGACTGAGGGTATATAATGAAGCTACTTCGAGACCTCATGGTTATTTACTATTTGATTAACACAATCACCTAATTATTTATTTCGTTTTCGTACAGATATTTCAAAAAAAGGCTACTTTACATGCTGTTGTCCAACTATTTTATATGAAAATAAAAAAGTGTGTATAAAAAATGAAACGATTGAAGGCAAACAAACATATTGTTACGATTTTGCCTTGTCAATTAAGGTTCGTATCACTGGATTGTGAATAATACAAAATCAATTTAATTTATCACCAACGAATTTATTTATTTCACACAAAAATTATTACAACACAGTTTATTAATAAAAATTCATAAAATCACTTTATATATATTATTCTCAAATTTTACTGTCCACTTATAATTTTTATTTCGCACAATTTTACTATTCACTTTTACTTTTTATTTCCACAAAAACACTTTTTAAATCACTTTTTAATTCCTTTTTATTCTTTACTCTATCGCTTACCAAATACTACTAATCCAATTCGACTTCGTTCGCCTTTTTATATACACAAACCAAACTTCTAGAAAGCTCATGCCTTTTCCAGTTGGGATAGCGTGAAACAACGACTAAGGGTAAAGAACTCCTAAAAGCTATCAGAAAATGCAGTTGTGAAGCCCTCTCAACTGGAAAACCAACCTACCGGCCAACTGATCCAAACAAAGTACCAGTTCTGATTGATTTCTTTATAATAAAGAACATATCTGTAAAGTATGTACAAGTAGATGAAAGCCACGACTTAAACTCTGATCATTCACCAATACTTCTAACGTTAAGTGAAAAAATCATTCAGAAAGAAAAAAACCCATTCCTAGTAAATAATCACACTAATTTGGCATGCTTTAGACTATCGCTAGAACAAAAAATTAACTTAATGGTTCCGTTAAAGACTGAAGAACAATTAGACAAAGAAGTTCACAAATTTGTAAAAGATATACAGCAATCAGCTTGGGAAAATACTCCTGAAATTAAAACGAAAATCAAGGGAAACAACTACCCTATAGAAATTAGGGAACTCCTCGCAGTAAAAAGAGCGAGAAGAGTATGGCAACAAACAAGGGCCCCCCAAGATAAAACTCATTTGAACAATCTCACTCAACAATTAAGAAGAGAGATCAAAGAATTGAAAGATGAATCAATCAGCAACTATTTAAGAAAATTAACTAATGATGATTATTCTCTTTGGAAAGCAACCAAAAGAATCAAAAGACCAATAATGCAGATTCCCCCAATAAAAATAGCAGGTGAGAAATGGGCTAGAAATAATGAAGACAAAGCTCGAGAATTTGCCGAACACCTCGAAAAAATATTCCAGCCACATGAAGACCAAACGTTGGAAGCCGAGATAATAACTGAACAAGCTGTGCAAGAAAGTAAAGAAATCCTACCGACAACACCAAAAGAAGTCATGCGTGAGATAACAGCTAATATGAATACGAAAAAAGCTCCTGGGTACGATCTTATTACTGCAGAAATCTTAAAAGAACTGCCAAGGAAAGCTCTGGTGAAACTTACCAATCTTATAAATGCAGCATTTAGAATCAAATGTGTACCAAGCTTATGGAAAATTGCAGAAGTAATTATGATCCCAAAACCTGGGAAACCACCGCACATAACATCGTCTTATAGGCCAATTTCGCTATTGCCAGTCATGTCCAAACTCTTTGAGAAGCTTCTGGTAAAAAGATTAAATCCGATAATCGAGAGTAAAAACTTGATCCCAAATCATCAGTTCGGTTTTCGCAACCAACACTCAACAATTGATCAAGTACACAGAATAACCAGTATAATTGAGAAAGCATTAGAGGAGAAAAAAGTCTGTTCAACAGTATTTCTAGACGTTGCACAAGCGTTTGATAGAGTGTGGCATGAAGGACTTAACCACAAGTTAATGCAATTTGCTAAGATACTGGAATCATACTTGAAAGATAGGTTCTTCAGG
The DNA here is from genome assembly GCA_958295665.1 of Tipula vernalis. Taxonomy (NCBI): domain Eukaryota; kingdom Metazoa; phylum Arthropoda; class Insecta; order Diptera; family Tipulidae; genus Tipula; species Tipula vernalis. Next base: position 207,249,923 of record OY282559.1, on the reverse strand, counting down.
ATTAAGTTAGATGATACATTTTCTGAATTGAAAGAAATCAATGCAGGAGTTCCACAGGGCAGTGTATTAGGGCCGGTTTTATACCTACTATACACTTATGATCTTCCTACATTAGAAAACAACACGGTGGCAACTTTTGCAGATGATACGGCGATCTTAGCTGTTGGAAAAAGCAACGAAGAATCAACACAGAAGTTACAATCAGCTATAACTCAAATATATAAATGGACAAAAAGATGGAGAATAAAGCTAAATGAAGCTAAATCAGTTCACATCAACTTTACAAACAGACGAATCGAACATATTCCGATTACCATAAATCGGGAAATAATACCGCATGCGAACACAGCTAAGTATCTCTGCATGACCCTGGATGCTAAACTACGATGGAAAGCACACGTCAAGAAGAAAAGTGAAGAATTAAGACTTAAATACAGAAAAATGTATTGGCTGATGGGAAGCAACTCTTCTTTATCAACATACAACAAGCTTCTACTTTATAAGCAAATATTGAAACCGATTTGGACTTATGGTATTCAGCTTTGGGGTTGTACCAAACAGAGCAACGTAAATATCATCCAAAGATTTCAGAATATGGTATTAAGGAACATCGTTGATGCACCTTGGTATGTCAGGAACAATGACCTTCATAGGGACCTTAAAATGAACCTCATCTTAAATGAAATCCAGGAAAAAGCACGGAGACACGAAGAAAGGCTCCGCCAACATGTGAACATTGAGGCAACTCAGCTCCTAAGCATCACGAATTTAGTTCGCAGACTTAAAAGAACCAAACGTTTTGAGCTGGTGTGATTGTCAGTTTAAGCAGCATTATGCTGATCTAAAATCCACTACAAAGATGTGGTTTACTTTAATTTACCAAACACTATGGAAAGCCAATGGGAAGAATCCATAGATTAATTTAAGTTAGTAAATTAAGTCAGAAACAAATTGCTCATTAGTCCAGGAGACTGGATTGTAATTACATAAAATAAATAAATAAAATTTATTTTAAATATAAAAAAAAAAAAAATATAAATTATTCTCAAATTTTACTGTCCACTTTTACTTTTTATTTCCACAAAAACACTTTTTAAATCACTTTTTAATTCCTTTTTATTCTTTACTCTATCGCTTACGAAATACTACTAATCCAATTCGACTTCGTTCGCCTTTTTATATACACAAACCAAACTTCTAGAAAGCTCATGACTTTTCCAGTTGGAATAGCGTAGAAATATTTCGTAACAATTTTTATCATGGAAAATTCCATTTTAGTACAGTTACACATTGAGCTATTCATTTAACTTCTTCTATTACACACTAGGTGTCACCGTCACACTACCCCTCACCTAAGCCTGTTCGTCCCGAACAGGACCCAAATCACCTCCTCTGTATAGGGCCAGCCTCTCCAAATGCACCACCTTTGGTTTACCTCGATGTCCCTTCCGTATCCGATAAACCACGTCATTCATATCACTCTACGATAGAACAAGTTCACAGAATAACGGATATAATCGAAGACTCACTTGAGAATAAAAAGATATGCTCCAGCATCTTCTTAGATGTAGCACAAGCTTTCGACAAAGTTTGGCACAAAGGACTTGAATTTAAATTGCATCGAGATCTACCAAAGCAATTCTATCAAATTCTTAAATCTTATATCGCAGACCGACATTTCCGTGTTAAATATAACCGAGAGTACTCTGAACTAAAGAGAATATCAGCAGGCATACCACAGGGTAGCGTACTGGGTCCTATATTGTACATCATGTACACCAGAGATATGCCAAATACAGAAGGTGCCACCATAGCAACATTTGCAGACGATACAGCTATTCTGGCGACTGGAAAGTGTATATCAGAAGCAACGACCAAACTTCAAAAAGCAACCGACACAGTGAGTAGCTGGACAAAGAAATGGCGCATTAGCCTAAACGAAGCAAAGTCGGTTCACGTCAACTTCACAAACCAGAAAGTTAACTGGATTCCAGTGAAACTTAATTCAAGGCCGGTTCCAAATGCAAATACAGCCAAATACCTCGGCATGACTCTCGATTGCAAGCTTAGATGGAAAGAAAAAAGAAGAATTGAACATTAAATATAGGAAAATGTATTGGCTAATAGGTAGAAACTCTGAGCTTACAATACATAACAAATTGCTATTATATCAGCAAATACTTAAACCAGTATGGACCTACGGTATTCAAATTTGGGGTTGTACCAAGAAGACAAATGTACAAATGATTCAATGTTTTCAAAACAAAGTGCTGCGTGGCATTGTAAACGCACCATGGTACATTAGAAATGATAACCTCCATATATGGGGTAGCCTATAGGGACTTAAACATTGAATATATAAGTGAAGAAATACAAAATCATGCGAAGAAACACATTCAGCGGATATCTCGGCACCAAAATGCAGACATACGAAGTTTGTTGGATACCACCAATGCAGTAAGAAGACTTCAAAGGCAGAAACCTTTGGAATTAGGCAGTTGTATTTCATTAGGATAGAGAAAAATAATTACTATGTAAATTCAAACGGGAGTAACCATTGGGCTACTGCCCGTCAAATGTGAATCTTCATTTAAGAAAGATAAATTACTAAATGATTTGTAAATCAGTTGTAATATTAAATAAAGGAAAAAAAAAAAAAAAAATTCTAGGCTACTAGAATGGTTCTTTTAACATACAATTTAATACACAAAACTGAAATAATTGTTGATTTTTATATTACATAGTAATATAAAAATCAACAATTGAGGTTACGTGTCAAATCATCACTTTGATTCATTGCTTTCCCCTTAAAATTCATTTTGCAGTGTTGTCATTTTGTGGTAATTTATCACATTTGGCGATACTGTGCGAAAAATAAATTGTCGTTGCTAACTATGGTGTTGTCATGGATGAATATATAGTCACGTCGCATAATGATTTAAATGAAAAAGACCACAACTTCTTCCGTCTTACTTTTACAAGTGGAACAAAAAAAATTATTTTCTTGTTTACATTTGTTTTATATGGAGTTTAGTTAAAAAAAGCTCTAATAAAAATACCAAAAAATGAATGAAATTTACATTGACGCGAAAAATAAAAGAATGATATTTATTAACAAAATGATCATTTATATATTTTTGAAATAAAATTAATGGGTTATTGTTAAATTTACAAGAAAAATGAAATACAAGAATCAACAATTATTTTAATTTTGTGTAGTAAATTATTTGTTAAAAATAACATTCTAGTTGTCTAGAATAACAAATTTCATCGGGAGCTCAAAAAAGCAAAGGACAAAAAAATTCTTAAACAAAAATCAACATAAACCATTTGACATAACCCCACAAAATGCAAATATTGGTCAATGTTTAAACATCAAATTCTAACAAACCAAAGGATTTTCTAGTTATGTTATGTTAAAAATATATTAATTGGTCTTTTTTCAATCGACAGTTTTATTTTGCACTTGGTTTCATGATAATTTTCATTCATTTTTTTTAAACTTTAATTTAGTTGTTTTTGATCAAACTCCAAATAGTTTGATGGAAAACAACTAAATTGGGGTTTTAAAAAAATGAATGAAAATTATCATGAAACCAAGTGCAAAATAAAATTGTTGATTGACAAAGGACTAATTATTATATTTTTAACATTTTATTTAAATATTAAACATCTTTGAAATAAAGTATTACTTTATCACCACACAAATAGCACTTCGTATAAAATTTTCATATAATGTCATTTGATGTTATGTGGAAACGTCAACTTATCACTTTGATTCATCATTTTCCCCTTAAAATTCATTTTGCAGGGATGTGTTTGTAGACTTTCTCCATTTTTTTATATCACACAAAAAAAGTCTCCATTAGTGATATAAAGGTGTGATATAGCACCACAAAATGACCACCCAGGTCGGTCACATCTCTCGCGATTGAAATAAGAAAAAAAAAGGGGAAGAACACCATCTCCTATGCCTGCAGCGACGACCAAGCGGAGCACAGGCAGTGGCCAAGCAAGAGGGCCAAATGGCGACGGAGTCATTAAACTTAAAAGAGTCAGCTTAAAGGGGCGGAAGCTGACTCCCACAACCGATTGCCCCATAACCTCCATACTCGTTTCGAAAGTAGCAAGAGGCAGTGACAGCTTAACAATCAAAGGCGACATTGATGGCACAGACTGCATCACCACCCTGGATACGGGAGCAAATCGCACGATTGTCCGTAAATATCTGATCGATGGAGGTATACAACCAGCTAACGGATTGAAGTTACAAACAGCAACTGGAGATAGTTCAGTAATAAAAGGAAGAAAGATTGTGAAAATAAAGATCGAAAGAACTCTTTTCCAACCCGAAGTACTAATTAAAGATATTATGGATGAAGTCATTATGGGGATGGGTTTCATGAGGGCAAATGGCTTCGTGGTGGATGTTGGACGAGGAGTTTTAATTTACGATAACATCGAGTTGCCACTTCAATCTAGCAGTGCCGGAGCAACTACCAGGCGAATTATTATTGATCATCGGGAGAAGCTGCCATCGAACTCGGAGACGATCGTGTGGGGAAGATTGGAGGGAGGTTCTGGGTCACCCAGGTTGTGGGTTGTTGAAGCTAACGAAGAGGAGAACGGAGTCACGGAAATTATAATCGGGAAAATCCTAGTTAAACCAGATAACGATCATAGAGTACGAATTAGGACTCTAAATCTCTCGGATAAGACGAAAACCATCAAGAAAGGGACAGTCATCGGCAAATATAACGAGGTTTCAACTATAGTAAAGTGTGAACAGAAAAGTCCGATTGAAAAAACCGACATGGAAGGCCAGAAAGCAATGGTAGAACAACTTATGCAGAAATGGACCGAAAATCTTACCGAGGAGGCACAGAAATTCTGCACATCAAATACTCAAACGGTACATGTCCATATTCTGTAGTACGTCGAATAATAACGGAAGGACCTCAATGGTAAAGCACCGAATTGATACGGGAACAGAGATGCCAATTCGTCAATCACCCAGGAGATTACCATTGGCAAAACAACAAGAAGTCGACCGGATGGTAACAGTTATGCAGGCAGCAGGGGTAATCGAACCATCTAACAGCCGATGGAGCTCACCGGTAGTATTGGTCGAGAAGAATGACGGTAGCATGAGATTCTGCGTCGATTATCGAAAACTCAATGCTGTGACTAAAAAAGATAGCTACACATTGCCAAGGATCGACGATACATTAGACACATTATCGGGTGCTCGAATATTTTCTACATTAGATCTACAAAGCGGCTATTGGCAAGTAGAAGTCCATGAGGAAGATCGCGAGAAAACAGCGTTCAGTGTGGGTAATGGCAATTTAATGTTATGCCGTTTGGCAATTTAATGTTATGCCGTTTGGATTATGCAATGCCCCTGCGACTTTTGAACGATTAATGGAGCGCGTGTTAAAGGGATTACATTGGAAGACGTGCCTAATATATCTGGACGGCATCATCGTCATGGGGGAAGATTTTGACGAGCACCTAAGGAACTTGGCGAAAGTTTTGGATCGGATACAGGCCGCCGGATTAAAGTTAAGTCCAAAGAAGTGTAAACTGTTCAGAACTGAAGTCAAATATGTGGGTCACCTGGTAACGACTAATGGAATTTATACCGACGAGGAATAGATCGCAGCGGTAAAGAACTGGTCAAGACCTAAAAATTTACACGAATTACGAAGCTTTCTGGGATTGTGCAACTATTATACAGCCTTGGCCAAAAATATAAAGCACCCCTATCTATTAGCATTATATATTAATATTATGTCTTTCTAAACAATGGGTGTTAACGAACGAGTCATCCCACCGAATGCGACCCTTAATTATTGAAAATCACCAATTTTTGTTTTGTTTTAGGTTCTTAACAAGAAGTTGTAGCGTCGTAAAATTTTTTTATTTTAGTTTTGTATTTGATCGTGTGCAGTCTTCACATAAAGTGTTTTAAATCAAAAAGAGTTTTCGTAAGTTTTTTGAGAAAAAAAGTGTGTTTGTGATAATTATGCCTAAAGCGTGCCAACTCAGTGAAGGAATAAGGGCACAAATTGTGTTGTTGGATTCCCAGGGTGTAAGCCAAATTAAAATATCCCAAAAATTAAAATGCTCTCGTGGAGCAGTTCAATCTACATTGAAAAGGGTTAAAGAGACCGGGGACTATGCCTATAAACTACGCTCAGGCAGAAATCGTATCACTTCGGTAAGAGACGATCGACAAATTGTGCGAAAATCTCTCAAAAACCGAAGAAAAACATCTGCTGAGATAGCTGCAGAGCATTTAACAGAACAAGAAGTTCACATTTCGGCACGGACAGTTAGAAGAAGGCTCCTGCAAGCTGGATTGAAAGGTTGTAAAGCAAGAAAAAAATCTTTGCTCTCACTTATCAACATAAAAAGTCGCTTGAGATGGGCTCGAGAACACAAACATTGGAATGACGTGGATTGGGCGAGAGTTGTTTGGTCAGATGAATCTACTTTTGAGGTAAATATAAAAAATAAATATTAAAAAATAATTAGTCAAAAAAAAAAATAAAAAATTGTGCTATGTATTTTAAAAGAATTAATAGAGAAATTTATGTTAAATTTGATGGAATTCTTATAGATTTTTGGAACTCCTGGCGCAACCATCGTAAGAAGAAGAGTCGGGGAAGCATACAATCCTGATTGTATAGTGCCTACCGTAAAGCATGGAGGGGGTAAACTGATGGTGTGGGGTTGTATGGCATCATCAGGGGTGGGAAAACTGTTGTTTTGTGAGGGTCCGATGAACAGTACCAACTATGTTACCGTCCTCGAGGCTGCATTGAATGCCTCAATTCGGCAAATCTTTGGGGAAACGGATAGTTCTTCGATAATTTATCAACAGGATAATGCCCCCTGCCATACTTCCCGCGTTACGATGAGTTGGTTTCGAAAAAAACAAATTCGAGTCATGGACTGGCCCGCCCAGTCACCAGACCACAATCCCATTGAAAATTTGTGGTCAATTTAAAAAAAAATCAATCAAGGATCGCAGTATGACTTCAAAGGAAGACCTCAAACGTGCGCTGACAGAGGAATGGAAAAATATATCGAGAAATACCTGCGAAAAATTAGTACGGTCGATGAATAAAACAGTCCTGGCTGTCATCAAAGCCAAAGGAGGACCTACAAAATACTAAAATTAATAAAATATAAAAAGTATTTCCTAAAAATATTGAGTTTTAATTTCTGTCTTCATTCGTTTTGTAGATACTGCAATTTGGGAGGGGTGCTTTATAATTTTGGCCAAGGCTGTAGATGCTTCGTGCCAGGATTCGCCAACAGTTTACACGAGTTGACCGGGAAGAACAAGGCATTCGAATGGAAGAATGACCAGGAGGAAGCATTCGTGGAACTAAGGAGACGGTTATGTGTCGCGCCAATCCTCGCGTACCCTATACCCAACGTGAAATTTATTTTTGATACCGATGCAAGTAATGACGGTATAGGAGGTGTGTTATCACAGGAAGCTAATGGCTAAGATCGAGGTATTGCGTATACTACACCAAAACATTATCAAAACCGGAGCGTAATTACTGCGTGACACGGAAAGAATTGTTGGCTATAGTGGAATGTGTCAAGCATTTCCATAAGTATCTTTATGGCCAAAAATTCCATTTACGGACAGATCACGGCGCTTTACAGTGGCTGGCTGATGCAATTCAAGAATCCAGAGGGACAGGTAGCACGCTGGATCGAACGTCCTCAAAGCTATGATTTCCAAATCGAACATCGGAACGGAAGTGCACACGGAAAGGCCGACGTATTATCAAGACATCCGTGTCCAGTAGAATGTAAACATTGTGGCCATGTTGAAGCAAAGGAAGGCATCATCGACGTTAGGCTTACGCAAGTGCTGCCTGATGAGGAGTGGACCGACGAAATGATCAGGAAAGAGCAATTGGTTGATACGGGTTTATCAGTTATAATGGAATAGAAGGAAAAGGAACACCGGCCAACTTGGAGCGAGATCGCGGACAAAACTCCCATTGTCAAGGTTTATTGGGCTCAATGGGATAGCCTCCGTCTTGAGAATGGTTGTTAAAAACGATTGTGGAAAAGCACGGATGGCAAAGTGAAGCAATTGTTGCTGGTGATACCAATGTGCCGGATTGCGAAAATCCTGAACGAGTATCATGGAGGAGTAAGTGGGGCCATCTAGGAATTAATATAATACTAGCAAAGATGTGCGAAGGTGAAGGGACCCGCACGCAAAAGTCGTGGAAGCATGAAACAATATAACGTCGAAGCACCATTCGAAAGAATTGCAATGGATGTAGCGGGGCCATTTCCCACCACCGAGAGCGGCAACAAATATGTGCTAGTAATAATGGATTATTTCAGCAAATGGCCGGAGGTGTACCCCATTCCCAATCAGGAGACGACAACAATAGCTGATGCCGTAGTAAACAACTGGATTAGCAGATTTGGAGTGCCCATGGAGATTCATACCGATCAAGGACGTAATTTTGAATCGGTGGTATTTCAAGAAATATGCCAGATGCTCGGTATAAATAAAACGAGAACAACGCCAAGATTCAATGGTACATTGGAGGAATATCTAGAAAAGGTCGTTGAGAAAAACCAACATAACTATCGATCAGCAATACATGACACAACCGGAATGACACCAACTAAAACGTTATTTGGAGATAACCTACGATTACCTGGAGATCTAAAATTTGGGGCTGTACCATCAGCGGCTTTATGTGGACAGAATTACGTAGACCGAATGAAAGAGGAACTTAATAAGATTCATCAATTTGTACGGGAGAAAATGGATGTCAAGTGACCGGATGAAAGCTCGATATGACATACGAGCAAATAACCAAGGTTTTCAGGAAGGCCAATTAGTACGGCTTCACAACCCACAACGGAAAAAGCGATTATCACCAAAGCTGCAACCAGCATGGGAAGGACGTTACAGTCTGTAACAATCATTAAATTAATTGTTATTTTTGTGGCCAACTGACCATGCCCACCAATGGGTTATCCTCGGTTTTTTTTTTTGTTAATTGTATGCGCGTGTAATGATGGTGCACTCATTTACCCATGATATTGAGGGAATAATTTTGTTTGCTATTGGAAGGGAGGGGAACGTAGTCACTGGAGGTGTGAGAGAGGAGAAGCATTGATCGACAAAGTTTTTTTTGCAAGGACAGTCAAATTTTTGGTCTGTTAATTAAAATTTTACGGCTCAATTATTGCCATGCCAATTTGAATCTGCATACAGTGAAACATTTGCAGTATTTGATCTAAACAAACGAGTGTATATGAGATTTAAACATACAAAATAACTGTGCAGAGTTGGGCGTGGATATTGATTACGTTTCGAAGATCGGTTGCAGTCAGTAAAGTGGAAGTCAGGCAGTTGGCAGCCGGGAGAAAACAAATCCGTTAGTAATATATTTATTTTTATTTTCATTTTTTTTATATTTAGTATTTTCCTTTTGAGTTCATTGATTTTCATGTTCAATTTTTATATCCCCATAATGTTTCTTTTTTTAGTTTTTTTATAAAACGTAGTTTTCAAATTAAATTCATATTAGTTTTGTGATTCCTTTAAATTGTCTTACATTTTCTTATTCTGCTAAATTTTTTTTTCATGGTCAAATTTTTTTTTCTTCTGCTCCCACTGTTCGTGGTTTTTCGCAGTTTTTCTTACAGTGCGTTAGATTTATCGTTATCAATTAGGCCGGTATTCCATTGTGAAAAATTTACTGACTGCTGGAAATGAAAGAAGACAAAAAAAAATGTTACATTAGAGTGACAAAGAAAAAACAATTTTTTTATTTTTTATTTTATAGCAAAATTTTGTGGATAAATTTTGACAGATTTTTAACATAACCAAAAAAAAAATCATAATTTTTTTCTTGTTCGGCGAGTACACTGCAAAAGATTTAGTGTTTCGACTTAACCGTTTGTGTTTTAAAAAATTTAAAATTGTATGAATTTGATTAAAATAAAATGAGTTTTATTCAAGCTTCTGATTTGGATACGCCCGGTTTGGATCCAATGCATATTATGTTCTCCAGCAGCGAGGACGACGATGAAAATTTGTGTTCACAAAAAAGGAAATATTGGGTACGTCCTTATTATTTGGAGCGAGATCGCAGTGGGGCTTTTAACTGCAATTTTACGGAGATACGGAAAGACCCACAACTTTTTTATAACTACACCCGGATGAATGAGGAGATGTTCGAGGCATTGCTAAAGATGGTTGGACCGTTAATTGAAAAGCAAAGGGTGGTGAGGGAACCTTTGAGCCCCACGTTAAGATTGGCAGTAACGTTAAGGTATTTACATACAGTATACATACATATATACACACACAGTTTATTTTTTTTTTTTTGTAGGTATAAAAAATATAATTATGTACATGACTCTCGGAGTAAACAGTCGAAACTCTATGTCAAGCAATTTTAGGGAAATTGTGAAAAATAATTAAATATTGATGGAGTCACTATACACTCCACTTCCTATTTGTTCAAATAACATACATATCAAACCTAAATTTTAAAATAAAGTGAATTTACGACTATTTACTCCGAGGGCAGAAAATTATTAAGGCATTATTTCATGCACAAATGGCAAACCGGTATTTAAAACCGTCAAATGAAATTTTTGACAAAGTTGTTTCATTTGAAATACCACAATTATTAAAAATAGTTGGTTTATAAGTACCACCTTATTCTTAGAAAATTTTATTAAAATTAATTAATTTTTTTTATTTTTGAATAATTTTGATATTACAAATGAAACAATTTTGTCAAAAATTAGATTTGACGATTTCAAATGTCGAATTACTGTTTGTATACGTATACACAATCATGCTCTGAATTATTCGTGTCAAGAAAGAAAATTAAATTTAGTTTTGTTCGGGTTTAAAGGTTTTATACATCATTTCTTCATTTAATTAGCCAACAATTATTTTAAATTTAATTAATTTTTGATTTTTTTTTCATAGTGTACGAAACATTAGACTACAAATAATAGTTTTGAACAAAAGTAAATTTTTATTTTTTATTTCTTAGTTTAAAAGAAAAAATTATGTGTATTTTGCAGTAGATGCTTCCACGTATCAATTAATTCGCTTTGCACAAATAATTTTGACAATAAGTGTAATATTTATTTTAATATATTCTTTAGATATCTTGCAACGGGTGAAACTCAGACCAGCCTAGGGATTGCTTATAAATGCTCCCAAACAAGTGTCCACAGAATCTTGGTTGAAACGACTAAAACCATAACCGAGGTCCTCAAAAATAAAGTGTTTCCCGAACTATCCGAGGAATATTTTAGAAGGTCGCATCTGGTTTTGAGGACCGATGGAATTTTCCCAATTGCATAGGAGCAATTGACGGAAAACACGTCACAATCCAAGTAAGTTATTGGAACTTTTTAAAGATTTCATTTATCATTTAATATTTTATTTTAGGCACCATTTAAATCCGGCTCAGAGTTTTTTAATTATAAAAAAAAACTCGTCCGTTGTGTTAATGGCAATTTGCGACCACGATTATAATTTTATAACGTGCGATATTGGCGCTGCAGGTCGCCAGAGTGACGGAGGCATATTTAGGGAAAGCAGTTTTGGAAAGCGATTTTATGCAAAAACACTTCCGTGAGTAGCGCTAGGTACTTTTATTTACCGCTTATAATATGTAATTTTTAAATTTGTAGCATTCCTCAACCAAGAAATGTCAGCGAAGGTTTCATCGATGTTCCGTATGTTTTCGTTGCTGATGATGCGTTTGCATTGTCAGAAAACATGATAAAACCATACACAACAATACGGACCACAAAGCACAAAATTTATAATTATTATAATTGTTTTGGCATCCTTTCATCTAAATGGAGGATATTTCGCACTGCAATCATAGCGGATGTGACTTTAGTGGAGGACATTATCCAATGTTGTGTTTGCCTCCACAACTGGTTGAGGAAAAATAACAGCAATTATATCACTCCAGATCTTTTGAACCGCGAAGTAGGAGAAAACATCGTCCTAGGTAAAATTCTTAATTCCACATAAACATTGTAAAATTTATTTAAAACTATATTTCTTTGTTTTTTAAGGTTCTTGGAACGGCCAATCAACTTCGTTGTTGCCTCTTCGACCAATGAAGAAGAATTCAACCAATGCGGCAAAACAGGTTCGAGACAAATTTGCCGATTACTTTTTTGATGAGGGACAGATCGAATGGCAACTCAACAAAATTTAACTGTTAGATAAGTATTATTCCTTAAGTTTATTGATTTGTTTTAGTTGTTTTTTTTTTTTTTTTTTTTGTTCTTTCAGGTTCACTTGTGCGACTATACACAGCGTTATATGTAATATTGTACCTAATATTTTTTTATGATTTAAGAGGTTTTTATGCCTAATGGAAGCGTTTTCAATTGTTTTTGTTTCATTTTTATTCATTTTTCAATATTTTTATGTTTAATAGTTTTTTCCAATGCTTCCATATGGCTTTTTCGCTCGAAACACAAAATTTTGTGTAAATAAATTTTTTTAAATTCAAATCTTTTCGTTTTATTTAATATAAACATTTTAATTTAAGATTTGTATTGATTGAAATAAATTTTTTTAAATGTACAAATTATAAATTTCGTTTAATATTGTTAATTATTGGAATAAATTTTTTTAAACGTACAAATTATAAATTTCGTTTTATTTCACTTAAACATTTTAATTTAAGATTTTTTTTTGTTGGAATAAATTTTTTTAAACATATAAATTTTAAATTTCCTTTTATTTCACTTAAACATTTGTAAGGAGCTCTGTCGTCCTATTCAACCACTTCGTATATGGGGTTCTTTTATAACAATCAACTTCTTTTGAATTGTATGCAGGAAGAAAATGTTGACAAAATCATCGCTTTTCAGGAGAAGATTTTGAATGTTGACTTGGTGTGATGATTCGATTAAGGAAACTGAGGTGAAAATAAATAACTTAAAACAATATTATTTGTATTTTTCAAAAACTTTATTTAGGTACACAAAATTTTGTGTTTTGAGGGAAAAAGCCGTACGGAAGCATTCGAAAAAAATTATTACAAATAAAAATTATTGAAAGATGCAAAAATAAAAAAAATTGGAAACACTTCCATTAGGCATAAAAACCTCTTAAATAATTATATTACATAAAATAACCAGTAATAATTTAAAATAAATAAATTTATAATATAAAACAAAATGCTCTATTAATAACTTATCATCATGATCCAGCCTTCGGTTTCAGTCTTCTTGGATTATTGCACAACTAAAAAGAAACAAAAAAAAAAGCTAAAGTAACTAAAATACAAAAATAAACTACCGGAACAATACTTATCTAATATAATTCAATATTCGTCCGCTTCGTCCGCTTCAAGAATGGTAGTAGAGATTATATGGCGGTTCTAGCGCAGTTTTTGATCAAGATGGCGGCCGTCGAGAATTTTAGAGCATTTACGATAGATGGCAGCATTCAAAGGTATAGTTTTAGGCGGAAAATAGTTGAATCAAAATGGCGGATGTCGGGAATTCGGTACGGATTTGGAACATTTAGAACATTTACGATAGATGGCAGCATTCAAAGGTATAGTTTTAGGCGGAAAATAGTTTAATCAAAATGGCGGCCGTCGAGAATTCGGTACGGATTTGGAACACCAAATTGAATTTTAGGGCATTTACGATAGATGGAAGCATTCAAAGCTATAGTTTTAGGCGGAAAATAGTTTAGTTTATTCACCGGAAGCACAGACAACTATACCAGATGTCGATCTTGTATGGCTCAAATTTCCATAAGTTAATTCAATCTATGAAAATTACTCCAAATAAAATCCACCAAAACGAGAAAGAGACCGATATATAAATTCATATTTTCATCCTTTTCTTTTATTTTATAAAACTAAAAACCAAAAACCAAAACAAAGTTGTAAATTCTTCGTGTTTTGCCGAATTCACAAATCTGCTTATTTATTTTGAATACATTCATATACAAAAATCATGAAAATATGAATGAAATTATATTGAAGAATACACATAAACCTCACAAAAACATACGTAATAAAGTATACCTCCTTTGCATTTTTTATTTTTATTGTTGAATTTTTGGTTTTTGTCTATACAAAAATTATGGATAATAAAACAAAGAAAAAAATTTAAAACAAGTCCAATGGTACATTATGTATATGTTTGTAAGGTTTATATATACATATACATATTAACTTTTATACAAAATAAGGAACTTTTAAAAATAAGATTACAGGTGATTCATGAAAAATAATTTGGAAATTTATAATTGATTTAGGTGGGTAATTTTAGTAGAAATGTAAGTTAATCACCTTTATAATCGGGTTTAATGGAATAGTTAAGTTCGTTGCTGGTACATAGCAGCAACCCATCTAGATCAATATTTTGCGCTAATAAAATTTCACACAAAGCACATACTACTAAGTAATAAAATATGTAAAACATAAATGTAGGTTCGATTCGACAAGTAAAAGTGTTGGCAAAATAATATGTGCTTTACTTCTTTGCAATTTGTTTGAAGCATCAGCAGTTGTTTAGTCGTTTTTAAGGATTGTGTTATAATATGGACACCTCTCGAATAATCGTTTCAAAATATATGAAATTAATTTTGCTATTAAAACAAATTTCTCGATTCTTGCTTTCAATGAGCCACTTGTGTGCTTGTTTTATTCTTTATATACCATATGTGACTTTTTTTCTTAGCACGGCAGTACAGACGTGGTGTTTGGTGGCAAAAATAGCAATTTAACATTTTTGGATAGTTTATCAACATAGTCTGGGTGGCCAGGAGCATTATCTACTAAAACCAAAGCTTGAAAGTCCAAGTTCTCTTTTAAATAACAATGCTGTCATCCAGGCTTTCTTGTTTGATCGCCAATGAACAGAAAGCCGATCTTTTGAATAACCCTTCAAAGCTCTAGGATTTTCAGACTGGTAAATAAGGAGTGGTTGAAACTTAAAATCTCCATTGGCATTACCGCCCAGAAGCAGAGTCAATCTATCTCTGCCCGCTTTAAAGCCAGATGCAGATTTTTCCGTTTTGGATGTGAAAGTTATTTTATGGAACCTTTTCCAAAACAAGCCTCGTCGACATTAAAAACTTTTTTTGGAGAATAGCATCCATCGTGAATTAATGCTTTTAAATCGACTGGGGAACGTTTCGCAGCGACGATATCAGCACTAGCAGCTTCGCCTTTAAGAGTTACTATTTTGCCATATTTAATAATAATATTGTATGTATTTTAAGTTAGCATAATATGATGATTTCTCAGAGCGATAGTGTTTCGCGACTTTTCCTTTTTTTGGCTGGACCCAACATATAAAATTGACCATTTACAATTTTACCGAAACAGCACCACAATAAATATACATAATTATAAATTAAAATCTTAATCTATCAAATTGTCCACATCCTCCTCCTCATCCCGAACATCGTTTTTTCCCTCCTAAAACTCCTTTAAACTCTCCTAACATTCCGTTTCAAATTCATATCAATCAAGCATAATATAATCGTTATCCTCGATATTTCAGTTGGGGCTTACTAGTTACGGGGTTTTACTTCATTACTAGATCTTCATAGATTCTTCCTGCCAATTCAAGTTGAGTTGATTGGCCAAGTTGAGATTTTATTGTCAATGGAAATCTTTTATAAACATGAAGTAGTTCTCATTGTTTGACACAATTTTCTTAACAAGCCAATAAATGTAATGGATTTATAAAATATGTAGGTATTGTAAATGTTACGTTGTTTACTTAAATTATTATTTTATTATTTCTCTAACTTAGTTTTGTTTTGCAAGAGAATTTGAATCTCTTTAAAACGATGCATCTATAATGATTTGAGAAACGGTTACAACCCCCGCAAAATTTATTAGAATTTACCGTAAATATGTGTCTTTTCGAATACAAAATTAACCTATTTTGTGATAAAGGTAAGTCGAATGATTGCGACATAATCAGCTTGTTTAGTTTTCGTTCATAGTTTTGTTCGTACTCATTAATATACTCGAAGAGAGGAGAAGTTTCCCGTTATTTGATAAATACTTATTTGTTGGTTTTGCCTTACACATTTTTTTTAAATTGATAGAATGAGACAAAAGATAATAAGTGAATTTGTTTATATGACAGCAAAGCGAGATAAAACGTGCTTTATTTGTGTTAGTGGTGAAAAATACCGTTAATTTTTAATTATTTTTTAAAATTTTTCTATACTCAAATTCAATACTAATTCAGTTCTAATTTGAGTTACATGTGATTATAAAGAGTACTTTTAGTAAGTGATTTTCATTGTTTATATTGAAAAACATGTCACACGGTAAAGCCAAATATACAATCTGTATGGTTCGCAACTGTCGAGCTAAATCAGTTGCAAATAGGACAACAAAATTGTATACATTTTCGAAAGATCCTATCAGAAAAAACGAATGGGTTATGGCCATAGGGTTGACACAAAACGACTTAAAAACCAAATATAATTTTGTGTGTCAAGACCATTTTTTTAAGGAACAAATTGGAGTACGCCAGCTAACGCGAAATGCTGTTCCGGTACTTAACATTATAAAAGAGAGTGAATTACGACTTTTGGAACTAAGTGAAACATCAAATACAGCGGTATGCAGTGGTGCTACCTCGGAGATATCAACAATCAAAAGTCGTACAATTCCAACTGGTACAGACCTAATTGACGAGGAAGTTGAATTTTTAAATTTAATTAATAAAATTAATTGCCACTCATGTGACAAAGAACAGGACAACACAGAAAAATGCTGTAAAAGCTGTATTAAAAAAGTAACAATTATTCAAAAATATAAAAAATTGTGTAATAACTTACAGAAAAAAACATAAATTGGTACGTTCTAAATTGCGTAGAGTATACCGAAATTGCTATAATTTGCAACAAAAGCAACAACAGGCGAAAGTTATGACAATCGATGAAACGATAAACCAAATTCCAGTTAATAGTAATTCGAAAAGTGTGTGTAAGTTATTATTAAAACAGGATTACTACTATAGTGACGGTGATAAAAATATTGCACGGTGCTTATATTACAAATCTTTTTCGATCTATAAATATTTAAGAAACAGTTTAGAGCTTAAACTGACATCTATTTCCACGATACATAAGTGGTCTCCTATAAAATTCGTGCCAGCTGGGATAAATTATATTTTAATTAAACAATTAAAAGGATTATTTCAAAACAAATTTTCAACATCAAGAATTTGCGTGCTAACTTTCGATGAGATTAAAATTAAAAAAGATCTAACAATGAACCTACTAACGGACGGAGAATCGACGTTATTTTTTATGTTGAGGGGAATAGTCGATAACTGGAAGCACGTGCTAAGTTACGTGCTAACAAATAATATGGATGCAGCTCCGTTGTCTAAATTAATTATTGACAATATCAAAACGTGTCAAGAAATATTAAACCTAAACATCGTTATTATAACATGTGACCAAGCAACTACAAACATTGCCGCCTTTAAATGTCTTGGCATTGATTTAGATAAACCATATTTTATGGTGAATAACCACAAAATTTTGCACAATTTGATCCAACTCACCTTTTGAAGTCAGCCAGAAACGCGTTCCTTAATAACAATATTATGCACGAAGAATTTGGAATAGCATCTTCGTCCGAAAAATTTACGAATACGAAGAGCACAATAAAATAAAATTAATGCCTAAACTAACGAAATCCCATATACTATTACTTACTTAGTATATCCCAATAAATTTCAAAAAAAGAACGTGAAACTTGCAGTGCAACTACTAAGTTTAACTGTTGCCAGGGCTATACGAACAACATTAAAAGTTGCTCCTGATATTTTCAATAATCATTTGGACAATGTATTGGCAACAGCAAATATTATTGAATTTTTCAATAATTTATTTGACTGCCTAAATTCAAGAAATTTTGCGTCAAAATTTCCATATGACCAGCCTCTTTATAAGGACAATAAAATTTATTGTTTTTTGGAAAAAAGCCTGGATTGTTTACAAAAACTTAAAATAGTGTCAAAAAATAAAAACTACTTCAAGTTTATAAAAGGATTTCAATTAACAATAAAATCTCAACTTGCGCTCATTGACTATTTGTCACAAAATAATGTTGATTTCGTGCTGACAGGAAGAACGAATCAAGACGCGTTAGAAATTTTTTTTTTCGCAACTTCGAGGAAAAGGTGGTTTTAACTATACTCCAACCAGCAATGACATAGGCCAGCATTTTGCCAATATCCTGGTAATGAAAATACTAAACAACTCAAATTGCTCCAATTGTATCATCGAGGATAGCAATCACATTGTGCATGATTGGGCTGAATTCAAAGCCGAGTATAAAGAAAGTTTAAAGGAGTTTGGGGAGAAAAAGGACGACAGTCACGATGAGGAGGATTTGGACAGTTTAATAGACATAGATTTTAAAAACCTTGAGAGTAACGCCATTACTTATTATGCAGGGTATTGCTTACACAAAAAAATATCATGTGTCAAATGTAAACTAAAATTAATCAAAGGGGACAAAGAAATAGCTCACAGTGAAATATTTATAAACGAAAAAAAATTCAAGAAAGAAACAAGCAATTTCGGTTCATTAAAAGCTCCAACAGAGGAAATTGTTGTAATTGCGAAATTAGTATACACAATTTTTGATAGCAATTATTCGACAGAAGGCCATCTCCCAAACATATTAAAGAAAATTGCATTAAGTAGTTTCAAGAAAATTAATGAGCTGTATCCAACATTTCTTCCTCAAACCATTGATCCGTGTAACAAGCACATAGAAAAATTAAAACATTTTTTTAGTTTGGTGCTAATACGGAAAATGGTCAATTTTAAATGGTGGATTTAGCCAAAAAAAGGAAAAATCGCGTAACAATATCGCTCCGACGCAAGCATCAAAAAAATTAAAAATTTTGCATAGCTAATTTGGGAATGAAATCATATTTAACTTTAAATTTAAAATTATATTCTTAAAGGAAAATAAAAATGAATTTTGAAAATGAAATAATAATGTGTTTTAAACTTTTTTTGAATGTTTCTCTAATATTTTTTGATAAAAATATAATTATTCAGAATTGAAAGCTGACCTTTAGAAACAATGTGGTGCCATCGTTTGCTTACAAGAAATCATCGTATTACGCTAACTTACATTACATACAATATTATTATTAAATATGGCAAAATATATAAAGAATAAAACAAGCACACAAGTGGCTCATTGAAAGCAAGAATCGAGAAATTTATTTTAATAGCAAAATTAATTTCATATATTTTGAAACGATTATTCGAGAGGTGTCCATATTATAACACAATCCTTAAAAACGACTAAACAACTGCTGATGCTTCAAACAAATTGCAAAGAAGTAAAGCACATATTATTTTGCCAACACTTTTACTTGTCGAATCGAGCCTACAGGTTTTACATATTTTATTACTTAGTAGTATGTGCTTTGTGTGAAATTTTATTAGCGCAAAATATTGATCTAGATGGGTTGCTGCTATGTACCAGCAACGAACTTAATTATTCCATTAAACCCGATTATAAAGGTAATTAACTTACATTTCTACTAAAATTACCCACCTAAATCAATTATAAATTTCCAAATTATTTTTCATGAATCACCTGTAATCTTATTTTTAAAAGTTCCTTATTTTGTATAAAAGTTAATATGTATATGTATATATAAACCTTACAAACATATACATAATGTACCATTGGACTTGTTTTAAATTTTTTTCTTTGTTTTATTATCCATAATTTTTGTATAGGCAAAAACCAAAAATTCAACAATAAAAATAAAAAATGCAAAGGAGGTATACTTTATTACGTATGTTTTTGTGAGGTTTATGTGTATTCTTCAATATAATTTCATTCATATTTTCATGATTTTTGTATATGAATGTATTCAAAATAAATAAGCAGATTTGTGAATTCGGCAAAACACGAAGAATTTACAACTTTGTTTTGGTTTTTGGTTTTTAGTTTTATAAAATAAAAGAGAAGGATGAAAATATGAATTTATATATCGGTCTCTTTCTCGTTTTGGTAGATTTTATTTGGAGTAATTTTCATAGATTGAATTAACTTATGAAAATTTGAGCCATACAAGATCGACATCTGGTATAGTTGTCTGTGCCGGAAGATAAAAATAAAAAGTGGAGTGTATCTAATAATAGATGAACATTTTTTGTATTGATTGTAAGTAAATATTTTTTATTCTAATAATCTATATCTATATAAACAAATTGTAATTAATCTAAGTTACATTAAGTATATTAAATATAAAGTTTAAATTATATCTGTTTTATTTATCCATGAGTTATGAGATGATCCAAAACCGAGCCATTTAATATAAACTTTGCTACCTTTCTTCTTCAAGATTTTCTCTACGAGGTAAGTATCAGGATGACTGGTCTTTTGGAGCTCTTTTTCATAAAACCTGCCAGATGCCCAGATATTAGCTGTCTCTTATAATCCTCAAGTAAATACGTCACAGGAAACTTATTGTTAATATTGATAACTTTAAATATTTCAGTAGTCCAATTTGGTGTATAACCTTTTTCGAAAATGGTTTTAAATTTGCTAACTCGAACGAAATCTCCAACTTTAAATTTATTTTTCTGCATTAACTTAGGATATGTATAAACATGTTTTAAAAGTTGTTGTTCATTTGCCACAGTAACCTCTGCAGGTGCTAATTTAATTGTCCTATGTGTTTTGTTGTTGTAATCCTTCACTAAGTTTTTAAAATATTCACCCACTTGTAAGATCCTTGAAGACTAAACTTCCTCCACATCTGCTCCTTCAGAGTTCGATTAAATCTTTCTACTATATACATGCTTTTATTGGGCTAAATGTTGAATAATGGTTAATATTTTTCTGTTTCACAAGCTGTATGAAATCTTTATTATAGAATTCAGTTCCCATATCTGTTTGTAGATTCCTTGGTATTATTTTACTCTCATTGAAAATTTTGGTTAAAGCATCAACAATCACCTGTGATGTTTTTTTCTTTAGAGGTTCTACCCAAGCAAATTTAGAAAAAGCATCGATTACAGTTAGAAGGTATTTAAAACCACCATTTTCTTTTGCATAGGGAATCATTTCCACGAGATCTGCCTGCCATAAGTCATCAATACCCTTAATTTTAACATATCTGCGTATACAATTTTTACGTGCCGGCTTATGCAATTCATTGACTATTTGAAAGCGACTCATTTTATATATGTGGTCGAAGTATTAATGAAAGCATATGAACTTTGGATTGTTATATATAAAATAATGTTTCCACATAATGTTTGGGATTTATTTAAAGCGAAAGATATCTAAGATTATGATCACTGCAACATTCAACAAAATTTATGAGTTAATAATATAAATCTAGAACATCATAAATGCTAGTTGGTTTGTTCACAGCGTTGATAATAGTGAAGAAGCGGAGTCGAAACACCATTTTAAGATTGTTTTGAAATGAAATTAAATACGTTTTCTAAATAAGTTTATATAATATTGTTTTATTTATTTATACAAAATGCACATTATATTTATCTAATTTCACCATAATTAAGTGATCTTTACATAAATTGCTTAAATTTTGAACTTCCATTTCATTAAAAACGTTGAATCGCTCCGGCATAAATATAATGTTCTCCTCTGTCTCTATTAGGATTTTCACCCCATATCTAGTGTTGACTGATTTTACTTCTTGCACCACATAATTTCTAGCCACTTCCAGATCTTCAAATTTTATTATCGTTAACTCTGCAAATCTTTCGTTTTCGAATATCCATGGTTGGTTGATTGTTAACAAACCTATGCTTACTCTCAGACTGATGATTTTCAAAGAAACTCACTATAATTTATACTAATTATGGTTTAATATGACTTTTAAACACGCGGGTGATATCAAGTAACATTCAATGATTTCAACAACCATATCAGCAAAATAGAGACCATAAACATGTTTAATCATGTTTAACCACACAGATTAAATTTGCTTTCTTAGAAAAAATTGCCCTCGTATCACGTTACATCCGATGATTTCAATAACCACATCAGCAAAAAAAAAGAGACAATAAAGAAACATGTTTAATCATGTTTAATCATACATATTAAATTTGCTATCTTAAAAACAATTAAAAGACAAGCAAACACGTGACCTCTATGATGACCTCATTTAAAACTATTCAAGAGTTTATATAGACTCAGTATAGACTTGAACATTACATGAATCAGGTGCGAAAAGTCCAAAAAAAAAAAAAAAATGGAATGTGAAAGAGAAAACCTTATCGAAATGGATTCAGTACATCGAGAGGAAAATGGAGATACATGTGGTTTATATGGCTTAAACGGTGGAATGAACAAGATACAGAATCGATTAAAATCATTCAAGAAGTTGTGGAACAAATGGATCATTGATCAATTACAACTATCTCGAGCTGGATTTTATTACACAGGTGTAGACGACTGCATCAAGTGTTTCAGCTGTAAAGGAGTTCTCGAAGATTGGAATATCACCTATGAAATATGGACAGAACATGCATTTTGGTTTCCCACATGTCAACACGTTAGAAACATCAAGGGTGAAGAGTTTATTGATAACATCCAAAACAAATGGAATCAAGAGGGTGTATTCATTGTAAAAATAATATTTAAGAAATAAAAAATAGATTTCAAAAAGTATAAATTGTTTTTATTCATTTATTTTTGTTTGTACGAATACAAAGATCATTTATTATTTTTTTCTTACATAAAACTGGTATTTCATTGAACAATCTTGAATAATTAAAATAGTTATATCCTGTTACTGGTGGTATAAAAAAATCCAGTATTTGTAGAGAATGTGTTTTCCGATCGAAACATTTTGCTAAGTATAAAAAGTAATAATTAGCGACATCAGTCCATACTGCCTCGCTCCAGATAATAATTGATTGCAAAAATGATGATAAAGATGAGCAGCGTTCCCATTCTTTGGAATTTAAAACGATTTTCTTCCCACCACTCGTAAACAAAATGCGTCTTTCATTACTTCTACTGGTTAGCTTTACATCACAGTTTCCATTCGTTTTTGGTAATTCAGCAAAGGAAATGTTATTTACACAACTGAAGTGATTTTTTATTGTTTGTAAATTGAAAATTGTAGTCGTCCACATTTCAGCACTTAGTGTATGAAACTGTTGTAATTTATTAGGCAGCGATCAATAAAAATCAATTCTAGTTAATCCTTGTTTTATTCACATTTATTTTAATTATAAAACTATTATACATTTCTTTTTTTGTTCCTACTTTCGTGACAACTTAAAACGAACTCTCCACCCATTACTCGTTTCCACTGAACGATAATTAATAATCGTTGAACCCAATAACCCGTGCAACGTAATGCCAGTTATATTAGAAACATTGGGCGCATCTAGCACACGTAGAGTCTACATTTGAGATAGTCTAAAATGTAGACTAATCTTATTTGTAGGCTCTACATGTGCTGGATGTAAATATCTACGTATGTATTTTGGTTTTTGTATCGGATAACTTGTTGAAATTTCGTAATAAAGTAAATTGACATTTTTCTGTGAGTTGTTTTTAATTTTTACCAAATAATTAAAATAGAGAAAGTTTTAAAAAAAATTGTGCTTGACGATTTAATGGACACAGATGATAATATGGTATTAAAAATGTTAGTGCCGTTTATGTCAATGGTAGATACTCGGTATGAACAGGAAAATATAATTTCTGTTCCAGGGCAAGCTCATACTAGAAATGAAAATTATTACGAAGCGACCATACCGAAGTACAACCTCGATGAATTTAAAGCCCATTTTAGAATGTCGCGGTCCTGTTTCGAGGTTTGTGTGTTTATATTGAATAACAAAGATTACAATTGGTAAACATATTTTATTTTTTATTTAGAAATTACTTGGGATTATTGCGCCCATCATGAAGCTTAATACTTACGAGTATGTGCCAATAGAGAAAAAGCTACTGCTAAGCATATGGGTTTTAAGTAAGCAGGAATCGTATTTATCAGTGGGCGACCGTTTTGGGGTATCTGCTGGTACGGCTCACTTTATTTTTATGCAAATTGTTGGAGTTATCGCCAAATTAAAAAAAGTGTTCATTAAATTCCCCATTTTTGAGGAGCAGAAAATAATTGCTGATGTAAGTACCTACATACATATCTATGATTTACGTCATTAGAAACAATATTTTATTGTACCATGCTTTCCAGAGTTTCAAACAAAAATCGCGGATCAGAGGTATAGTTGGTGCTATAGACGGCTGCCATATCCCGATTAAGCAGCCACCACATAATCCCATCGACTTCTACAATAGGAAAGGATTCCATTCCATCATTTTACAAGGCAAGTTTATTTACCAAACCGATTTTATAATTTAATTAAAAATGTTAATTTTGGTAGGTGTCTGCGACGATAAAATGCGTTTTATAGATATTTTCGTTGGAATGCCCGGAAGGGTGCATGACGCAAAAGTATTCAAATGTAGCCCTCTGTACAAATGGCTGGAAAGTGAAACTTGCCCAATAAAAAAATCAAACCATTTAATGGGGGATTCGGCATATGCCGCAAATAATTATATGATCACTCCGTTCAAGGACAACGGTCATTTATCAAACCAACAAGTTAGTTATAACATAAAGTTAAGTTCCATACGATCTGTCATTGAACGGGCTTATGCCCAGTTGAAGGGTAAATTTCGTAGGTTGAAATATATGGACGTGGCAAACGGAAATTTCGCAATTAAATGTATTGTAGTAGCATGCATCCTACATAACTTCATCTTAATAGAAGACGTTACCAATGACGGCGACAGTTTTGTATTTGAAAGTGATGATGATGATTTGCCAGCTCCAGAGAATAACCGAAACAGTAAAAAAATATATTTTGCTTCACTATTTTAAACAGGAGAATTAAACATTTCTTAATGTAAAAAAATAAAATTCAAATTTTTATTATTCATTTATACATATTTATGTTTATTAAGCCAATATTTAAATAATCAAACAAATTTTTTATTGTTTTTTGGCTCTTTATTTAAATTTATTTTATAGCTTCAAAATAAATTTAAAAGCTATAAAATAAATTTAAATAAAGAGCCCAAAACCAATAAAAAATTTGTTTAATTCATTTATATATTCATATTAAAATAAAAAATAAAAGTACATTATTATCTATACTTTACGAGTAGGTTGTGAACCTAAAATTAATTTTAAAATTTCGACCTTTTCTTTTTGTATATTATTTTGCTCTTTAACGGCGTCCGCTAATTGTTGCATAACATCAACTTTTCGTTCTTCAATTTGGAGTTGTTCCTGGCGATATTTCCGTAACTCGCTCAATCTTCCTGACGAATTAACTAAATTACTGCCTGAATCTTCGCTTTCCATACTTTGTCTGGAGATAGACGGACCTGGTTCAGGCGTGGTCGGCTCCAAGATCGACGATTCTAAATTATTTGGCAAATTCACCGTGAGGTCACTTTTGAAAATTTCATCAAAAGCGTCGAAGTGTTCCCAGTGAGACCTTCCACGACCTGTTTTATTTCGGGAATTTTTAACATTAATAAATGTTTTTTTTAAATTCGCAAACTTTTTAGTAAGTTCCGCTGCCTCGATATTATGTCCTTTTTCCAAAAATTTGGTTTGGATTTCTTTCCATAAACCGGTATTTTTTTTTTTTTGAATTCCTAAAATCCTTTTTCCTCTGGCTGTATTCCACAATCAATAGTTTAATTAGATGATTAGTCCACTTAACATGAAAAAATCTTGTTTCTGTTGTGATCTCTGAGCTAACCTCTGTGGTAGTAACAGGAGTTTCTTGTTCCACAACAATTTCCTCCACAACCGGATCGTTCTCTTCTTGGTCGAGCCTTTCGAATTCCTCAAATTGAATATCTAAAAACCATTAATGAATTTTTGAATATTTATATTGTGTATATACCTTTAAAACACGAAAGATCAAAAATGTTAAGCAAAAAACTCAAAATTAGGTTAGAAAAATAATGGCGTCTTTTATTTTATTTTATTATTTTTTTTAAATTATAATAGCTATGTAAGTATTCAAATGATAACAAACTTGCTTTTTTTAATTTAAATTTACTTCGTAGCAAATAACATCTATATTTACCTCCATCACTATCGTAAATATAATAATCTTCAAAATCCATTGAATCCTGTTGATCATCCTCCATGTTTATTTTTGGTTTATAAATATGAACTACTGTCTTCCACCGTAAAAAACGCCTAGGCGCTTTGAACGAATAGTGCGCCTACTGGGCGTTTTATTCGAATAAAACGCCCAGAGCGTTTTATTCAAGTTAAATTATTTAAGTTACTACAATTTTTTTTCGAAATTTGAATAATTCGTCGTAACACTGTGAGGAAAAATTCATATATTACATGTATTACTTTGTATTGACCTTGATTTTATTTGTGTCGTAAGTTCAGCAGCTCGAAAGTAAGACTCGAAAAAATAAGTGCTCAATTGAAAAAATCATGTCAAAATCAATCGAATGTTCATATTTTCTAGAGTATGTATATCTTTTTTGCTATCGAATGGAGGAGTATATTTAAACCTGAATTTCTGAGATTTTGTTAATATTTCCAAATTTCTGTAAAATTTCGAAAAGTCGATTTGTTAAATTTTTAACGCGGAAAGTGATGAAAGGTTTATCTTGATAGTGTAATAAAACGTAAAGTTTCGAACTAATTCAAATTTAGTTCTTGTTAAAATCCACAAATTTAATATTTTTCAAGGCATTTGGCCAAAAATCTGTATTTTTTTGTTACTGTAATAGGTTGTTCGTGTTTTTGACATGGTTGGAAGGAAGAATGATGGTGGTGGAAAAATTATGGAACTTTTGAATTTTCTTACTATACCATGTAAAAAAATCATTTTTTCTTAGAGTTAATCACAACCATGAATAAAAAAGATTCGAGTACACAATGGTTCGTTGGGCTGACCACCTACTACATTCAACAAAACGTTATAAATACTGTTCGAAAGATACCAGTTGAGATGCTATAAGCTCGATTCCGGCCTCTAAGCCATATATTTTTTCGACTGCAGACAATTTAGAGTATTACCAACAAAAAGCAAATGACATATTCAAACTTTCTCTTCCTTATTGCAGTTCGCAGGCTTACAGGCAAAGCAAGTTCGTTCGACAAAATTCTAAATTCGATTTATTTAATCAAGTTGATTTTTCGGCATTTTTTATAGACAAATATATTAATTGTTCATGGCAATCCCAATATTTTCGATTTGGTAAATCAGAAAAATATAGAGGCCAATCGCTCTCAATATATCTACTGAAAAAAAGTAGAAATATCTTCCCCCCTCCCCGTAATTTTAATTTTGGCTGAAGGCCCAGAGTTATACCAATGTATAACTCTGCAAAAATGAGAACCCTCCATGAGTTCTGTTGGTAGTTTGGTTTCGTACTGAAAAGTATGGTCTACTCATCAGGCAGCTACGACCAAACTACAAAAATTTCCACTCTAACCACATACATTAAGTATCTGGCCAGAACGTACTGACGTAGCGAATTATTATTCAACTACATCAAATATAAAAACCCATGGAGAAACCTCATTTGTGTGTGTATTATGCCCACACGTATATTTGTTAAGAATTTAATTTGTCTGTCTGTAATAAAGTTGATTTTTCGGCATTTTTTATAGACAAATATATTAATTGTTCATGGCAATCCCAATATTTTCGATTTGGTAAATCAGAAAAATATAAAGGCCAATCGCTCTCAATATATCTACTGAAAAAAAGTAGATATATCTTCCCCCCTCCCCGTAATTTTAATTTTTTAGGTTTCAAAATAATTCTACGGTCAATGGAATCGAGGGATCAAGAATCGGCCCACAGAACACTCATTTAATTTTTCATGGAATGAATTAGAGAATTAACTCCTTTCCTTACCTACAAGTTGATAAGGGATACAATTAGCTATTTTGGTTTATATTTTGTGCAATGTGTTATCCATTATATTTTGTGTCCCCAATACACAAATGACAATTTTAATGCTTTTATTATTAATATATTAGGTTTAAAAAATCTAATAGTTTTATTGACGAGTGGACCATATGCTCTATCGGACAAAAAAAAAAAGCTTCGTTGCCAGATCTGGAAAGAATAATCACAGTTAGCTTCACAGAATCTTTGCTTTCGGACGGTAGGTATCGCATTTCCAATTTTTGTTTTTTTCGAGTTGCTTTCAGGCTACCTTTCTATAAAACATGAAATTTTGGCGCAAACGTACCTTATATTCCTCCTTGTTTTACGAAAATAACACGATATTTACGTTGAAAAATTTATCTTAATTTTCTTATGCTGTGTGCCTCAGAAGACTTTTCAAACTAAACTTTTGTGAGACCCAGTAATTCATGCAATATTTAAATAGATGTTACTAGTTTAAAAGTATACAACTGTGCCTTATACCAAACTAAACTTTTTATATGTATATTTAATTTGTGAAGGTTTGTTACAGTATTATTTTTATTTTATTTGTAGGTAACAAGAAACTAAAACAAAACTGAAATTTACAAGCATATATTTGCTAATGATATTGCTTATATCCGCAAACATTTGAGTGTCTGCTAATTCGCTTAATAAAATTTGCGGTCTCTTCGCTCAACATCAAACTTTTAAAGGTTTCAAATTCTAAATAAAATTCCATGTTTCTGTGTTTCTATATTGGCTGGCCAGTGGAGAGCGGGCTATAGGGTCACTGGAATAATTTTCAATATATCAAGATATTCTGTGAGAACAATTGTTCAGAAAATTCTTGATGTTTGTAAATCTCGCACCAAAGTTAGTCAAATTGCCAAATTAAATTCATATAGTCTTATCGACGAACAATTTAATCGACGATTACTTCAATATTTTCGAAAGCGTTAAGTGCTATCGATGGATACCACATAAAAATTTTTGTACCGCAGATCATTAATTTAATGGCAGTATGCGATAGTTCTGGTAAATTTATTAATATTTGTTGTGGATACTCGGGTTCTGTACATGACCAAAGAGTCCAACGGAATAGTCAATTATATCGCAAGCAAACATTCCCGCCTCATGGATTATGTCTATTAGGTGACAGTGAATACAAATATTCCTTATACCCGGTAGCTATTATCACACCGTTCGTAAGAAAAGGCAACTTAACCGCAGTAGAATGAAACTTTAACGTTATGCATAGCAAAGCAGGAAGCATTGTGGAAAATGCATTTGGAATAATGAAAATCGATGACGGGCGATTTTTTTTAAATCACTGGAACTGAAAATTTTTTGTTTTTTAATTACATTTACATACTACGCATACTACATGTTTTAAACAGTACGTCATACAAATTGAAAATTCGTCGAAAAGTAACCTCGTAAATTGACTTTTCATCTAGCATCTATAAGGAAATAGCGAAAGCTTCAAAATTTTAAAAGTTTAGTTTGAAAAGTCTTCTGAGGCACACAGCATTAGTGGTATTCGAATTTCCAAATACAGGCTTAGGCGTTTTATTTGAATGGGCGTTTTATTTGATTTTTTTCCTTCATTTTCAAAATATTCGTATTTTCAGTTACTCCCGAATAAAGCGCCCAGGCGTTTTTTACGGTGGAAGACAGTAGTAATACAAATGTCAAAAAAAAATCCAAGTCTCAAACCAAAATAATCTACATAAAAATGTAGACTAAAATTTTCAGTCTCACTAAAACTCGTAGAGTCTACATATTTTTACTGAGATTTTTTGCATCCAGCACATGTAGACTTGTAGACTCTACGTATTTTCGGTAGACTCTACGTGTGCTAGATGCGCCCATTGTATTTTTGAATAAGATTATAGTAGTTTTAAAAGTGTTAACATCATAACCAATGTTGAGATAACATGTATGTTGATCATTTAAAAAATATGTATGAGACAACAATAAATTAGGTATGATCGCCATCTTTTTTTTAATTAAATTATTAACGCTTTTTACTGTAAGCATATTATTTGTGTTTAAAGGTAAATGTAAACTAGTTTTTGATAAAAAAAACTTTCCTATTTATACCCTTCAAGAGTTGCACTATCTCTTTCACACATATAAATCATATCATCTCTTGATTCTTCTTGTCGATGAACTAAATAATCAGCTAAACAATTCCTAAAAGGTGCTGAATCATGTTTGTTTTTGTTCTTGTAGTTAAAATCTTAGGGAATTCTTTTTTAAAAAGTTTCTTTATTTTTACATCATTTTCAATCTGGTTTTTAATATTAAATAATTTTATAAATTTTTCCATTGAATTACGTTTACATCTATTTAACAAAAATATACAACAATATTGACTGCAAACTCCAGTGAATAAGCTTTGTAATTGTTTATTATTGTATATAATACATTTACTGTTACATTTTAGAAACCTCTTAATCTCAGGATATTTCGTTACTGATCTTCCATAAGAATCAAAAAATTCTCCACATCCATTTGATGGTAAATAAACAGCTAACCAATGTTGTCCTGGTTGATTTGATTTGTCCGTATTAATAACATATAAAGCAGGTTTTGATTTAACCCTCTTTGGGATTGTGTTGATTGCAAAAACACCTTGAAAATACTTCTTAGTAAATTTATGTGATTTCAATGCATTTTGAATGTCTAAAGTAGTCATTGTATTGGCAATCATTGTGTACAGTATTATTACAAACTAACTTTTTATTATAGAATTGTGAGGTATTTATATTATTAATAGTTCGTTATAATATTACGATTTTTATCGATTTTTAGAGTGGTATCGTATTCCAAGTACACTAAACATGTTTTAGTTGAGTTAAGAGCTTCCGCAAATCTTGCCTCTAATCTTAAACTTCCTTGATTCATTAGAGAGTTACATGATAAAGTACTTGACATGTCTGAAGTTAAATCAAAAGCTAATAGGAAATAACCATTCTTAAACATTTCTTTGGTAATCAAATTTCCCTGAGGTGTGTGTGTGTAAAATTCCACTTGATGTAAATATTGTTGAATACGCTCTAGCGTAACTGACCCCGTCTGCGAAATTCATTTCAATCGGTGCGCTAGGAAATTGAACCCCATCCATATAAATTGAGAACGAAGTTATTTTATTATTTTTAAAATTATATGGGTTCTTAGATCTTTTCCCAGAATACGCATCATTATCTACCATTGTAAATATTAGATTTGTTGGGAGCTGTCCTAACACAATATTATCCAGTGAAATTGAGTTTCCTCCGGCAGGAATTGTAAATGATTTAATTTCATTACGCTTATAGTGGTATTTTGCTGTTGTATTTTCAAGCATTTTGTGATGAGCAATTAAAATATTTGGATTTATATGAGCATGTCTCAAGTAAAGTGTAGCTTCTGTTATTTTAACAATCGAAGTATCTATATCAACACCGAGTAAATAAAATTCCGGTTTGTTCAATGTTAACGAAATTCGTAAATCTACGTTGTTTAATAATAACAAAGGTTGATTGAGCATGTCAGCATGCAATTTTCCATATACTTCTACAATTCTACTGTTTTTAGTTAACGCTGCTCTTAATTTTAACCCATCGTTTTCATTAAGATTATCGAGATTTTTCGTCTCCAAACTCCATCCCGACAATTGCAAATGTGTTCTGTATGCATCATCACCATAATTTAATAGTTGTTCTAAATATGCTCGATAACTGTAATTCCCATCTGTTGAATTTATATTTTTCCCATTTAAAGAAATATTGACTTGATGAAACAGAGAATGCAGCATATTGTTTACCAAACTAGGCTTTATCTGTCTCTATATATACCTTGCCATCATTTTTAGTTACTTGAAATTTCAGACACAAATTTATGGATGATAAATCTAAATACGAATCGCCATGACTGTAACAAGCAAATTCAATAACCGACTGATTTTCTAAACTGGTTATAGGCTTGTATGCTACTTCTTCATTTTTTAAAATACTTGTCTGAATTGAAGGCGGTTGAAATAAGTCTAGTTCTGATTTCATACATTCTGTAAACGTCATTATGTGAAAATATCAATAATCCGTTTCTTGTTTGATTTATTTTTTAGTATATTTTTCCTCTTTTTCACTCTGTCACGAGCAACTTTCAACTGTTTACAACGGCTTCTCAAACAGCCTTTTATTGAATTTTTAGCTCCTGTACCAGACATTTGTTGAATTTTTTCTGCTGCTTTATCTCGTAATTTATCAACCACTTGTATTGATCTATCACGAAGTATTTCATTAATCGGCTTTTGCGTTTGAAGAATGTCTGAACCAACCTGAAGCGCTTCACTTTTTAAGCCCTGAAGGGCTGATGTTAATATTGGTTTCAAGTATCGAAATATTCCTGCGAAAAATCCTCCTAATCCTCTTCCCTTTTGATATACTCTTTGAGATCGTAATAATGGACTAAAATCTTCATTGTTATAGCCACCACCACCTGATTGGTTAGCATAGTACTTTGTGTAATAGTTATCCATTTGTATTTAATGTAATCTGTAAGACACCTCTTTATATACCTTTACGAAAGTGAAGTACTAGGTAGGTCATAAACAGTCCATCTTTAAAATTGATTTGTTCTCCAGTTTCATCAGTTATTAAAATACTGATCTCTGATATATTATACTTTTCAATGGGCCAATATTGAACATTATCTATTTGATACGATCGAGGTATGCTTCTATCAGCGTCTGTTCCTAGAGGATGCATATACAAACATGGTACAGATGCATCTCCGATAGTTCTCGGTTTGATTATATTACAATAAAAACACATGTAAAATGAAATTGGGTTGATATTTGTATTCACATCAATATAACTATCTTTAACATTTTTTATTTTAGCTTCAATCTGTATTGTTGGTTTGAAATTTTTAATTTCCTTTTTTAAAGATTCTTTGAACTCTTGCCATCTCGTTATTCTAATTTGAGAAAATATTACATCAAAAAATTCCTCAAGTATGTACTCTTGATTACATTTTATTAAGGGATAAACATCTTTTAACATTGGTAGCTGAATATATGGTTCATTCTTGTTATAATTGAATTTAACTAATTCAGCTGATGAGTTAAATCGATCAAAGAAATTAGCTTCTTCGATTTTGTGATAAAATTTAGGAGTAGTTGCATTTAAAAATATTATTAATTCTATGTCTAAAGGAAGTATTTGTTCTGATGTCAATTTAATTGTAATTTTTGTTTCATCACTTATAGAAGTACGAGCGACGTTAGTTAGACCAACATACCATTTCTCATTAGAATCCAAATTTATAGTGTTCGGGAGTTTAACCGTGAACCTCGATAATGAATTTTTTGGGTAATATTTTAAAGAACTGTTACTTAAAAGAGTTACGTATGTGAAATTATCCATAACTGTTCTCATTAATAACTATTAAATTAATAAATTAAAACACCGATTTTATCCTTTATATAACTTTTTATTTTTAAATTTTTTATTTAATTCTTGACCAAGGTTGATTTCGTAAGCGTTCTTGTTCACTACGTTTTATTGTTTGAACTGTTAACGGACGATCACTTCTCCTCTGAGGTAGGTCTGAAGTTGTTTACAGTGATCCTGGTTTTGAAACCTGAAAAACACCTTTTTGTTTTTTAAAAATATGTTTTTTTGTTGGAACAGAGATTGTTGTTCCGTCCTTCATTTCAAATGTCCTGTACATATTAGAATGTGAAGAAATTCTTTCGCGCAAAATTTCTTTTGGATTAATAAACTCATCAGAAACAATACTATCATTATCATCATCATCATCTTTATCATCGAATACATCGCTGTTATTTTCAAATGTTTCTTCTGCATCTAATTGTGTAAACACTGGCTTAGGTTTTTCATCAGCATCTGTGTACTCCTCTTTTGCCGTAGGTTTATCAGCTTGTGTATATTTATCAGAACCTTTTGATGGTGAATCTGTATTTGTATCTTTGTTTTTAGAAATAATTCTTTTAGTTTGAACTCCCACTTCATGAACATGACGTATTGCTGGTTGACACAAATTAAATTTATCTTTATACGCATTTTTTCTTTTCATTGATGAATATGTTAATAAGTTCTGTCTATATAGATGCCACTTATTCAAATCAGTTAGTTTGTTGTTACGTAGAATTGGTTTCATATTTTTATCTAATTCCGATAGTTTACTATCATCAATTAAATTTTTTTTAAATTTTTCGAAAATTTCTGGTTGTATAACAATCATCCGTTGTAAATTACTCATGATGTCTGATTAATTATTTGGCCTATCAACCCTGATAAAATAGTGCCGATTAAAACGGGTAAGAATCCACCTTTTTGTACAAGAATTTTACGCTTTGAAGAGAGACACAGTTTTGGACAAGCCAAGTCGCGAAGTTCTCTTTTATACTTTTTAATTTTGTTTTACACTGTTTAGAAATTCTGTTGTTTCCATTTAATGTGTTGAGTGATATTTCACATAAAGTTTTTATAACTTCAGGGGTGCAGACTTTAAGTAGCGCTTTTCTTGTTTTTGGGTTACACTTTTTTAGCACATGTAGAATATGTTTGTTTGCCTTCAATCGTTTCATTTTTTATACACACTTTTTTATTTTCAAATAAAATTGTTGGACAATAGCATGTGAAATAGCCTTTTTTTAAGATATCTGTACGGAAACGAAATAAATCATTAGCTGATTGTGTTAAATCAAATAGTAAATAACCATGAGGTCTCGAAGTAGCTTCATTATATACCCTCATAAGTTCCGCTGTGTTTTCAGGGTATATTTGTCTGGCTAGTGAACAAATCTGAGATCTATCTCGTGGATTTTTAAAAACTACAAGATATTTACAATTTAAAGAAATATCTCGACAAAATTTTGCCTGATGAAACACATTCTGAGTTACTAAAATAACAGACAAATTATTATGATGTGAACCTTTAGTAAAAAGTTCGCAAATATTTTTATTATACGCTTCTGTCATTAGATCATCTAATATTATGATACTTCCGTCTTCGCAATTTTCAAAAGTATCTGGGATATTTTTTATAATTTCTATTTCATTTGTTTCATAGATATCATGTGGTATCGCTTTTGAGTTTCCATTACACCACACAATTTTATTAAATTGTTTACCATCATTTAAATACTTTAATAAATTTATAACGAAAGTAGTTTTTCCACACCCTGAGGGTCCCGCAACCATCATTGTAAACGGTTTAACAATACACATTATTCTAATGTATCATACAATAAATGCGTCTCTTTTATAACTTCTTAATAGAAAATGATTTTTTTTTTTTTTTTTTTTCACGAAATGTAGATGTAATATAACAGGTTGATAACTATACAAATACACTTCAAATATTTTTCTCTTACATAGACAGAAATTAACCAATATTTTTTATTTTTTTTTTATTATCACATCCAAAACATTTGATGATAAAATTTAAATTCCAAGGTTAAATCACAGAGGACTATACCGCAGTTTCGCGTCAAAAAATCCTTATTAACAGCCGCTTAAGATTAATAGTAAAACATATATTTATTTGGAGCAGAGCCTAGAATTTTTAAGAAATTTAAAAATTATTTCAAAAAATGAGAATTATTTTAAATTCTTAAAAGGACTTGAATTAACCATATCGGCTCAACTAGCGTTGATTCAATATCTAAATTCAACTTTTGCTGTTGAATTTATATTGACCGGGAAAACGAACCAAGATGCCTTAGAAAATTTCTTCTCGGCTTTAAGAGGCAAAGGCGGATATAACTACATGCCTTCTAGTTATGAAATCGGTGTTCACTACGCTAATATTGTCGTTATGAAAATCTTATTTCATTCTATTCATGGAAATTGTTTACCAGACGACTCGGAAAGTTTAAAATTAAACTGGAAAGATTTTAAGGATGACTACAACATTAGCTTGAAATATCCAGAATCAGATATACCGGGTTCATCAAAAGAAACTGATTTGTTGATTAACATAACAGAATTGAATATTCTCACTACAAATGCTATCGCTTATTATGCCGGGTACTGCGTCTACAAAAAAATTGACTGTGAAGAATGTAAAGCAAAATTATTAAAATCCGATATGCAAATCAACGGGGACGACGTATTTTTACACGAAAAATTTTTTAAAAAAGGTCAAGGTACAAATTTTGGGTCTTTAAAAGCACCATCAGATGAGATGTTTAAAGTTGCCCAATTTTTGGTTCAAATATTTGAAATTTATTTCAATCAAAAAAGCCACATCAATAATGTGTGTGAGGAAATGGCTAAATTCAGTTTATTCCAAATAAAAACTGAATTCCCACAGTTTTTACCCGAAGAAACTGAACCATGCTTTGGGCATATTAGTTCCTTAATTAATTTTTTTTTATTAGTTTTGCTTCGCAAAAATTGTAAATGGTCAGTTAAACAACACCAACATAAAAATTATAAAGATACGCCAAAAATTTCTAATAGCAAGGCATCAAAAAAATTGAAAATTTTAAGTAATTAAATATATTATATCTTATTCTAGTTGTATTTGTTTTAATAACTAGATATTTTTCGCCTCCTATTGTGTAAATCGTAACCTATAAATTATTTAAATTCAAAAGATTTAACCTGACATTGGCCGAACTTTGGTAAATATGATGAATAGCTTTCAATTTATTTTGAGGTAATTTTTGCCATAATAGTAATAGATTTTTAAGTTTACGAAATCAAAATTGTTTGTACCTTTCGGTAAATCAAGTTAACACTGTAATGGGCTCCTCCGGGCGAATTGGCACCGAAGCAGACAACGGTGGGTCTGCCAGTCAACAAGGTGATGGGGACAGTTTTTGGGATGCACGCGATATAATCCACAACGATTAGCTTGAAAAGAGGAAAACGATAAACGGAAAATATTATGCAGACTTTTGGATAGATTTCACAATCATTTACGGAAAAACCATCATATTTGGCGAAGAAAAAAGTTATTTTCCATCAAGACAATGAACGTGTACAACTGTACAATGTACATACACTACAATAAAAATAAAAACTGAACTCCCACAGGTTTTATACGTACCCGAAGAAACTGAACCATGCCTTGTATTGGGCATATTTGTTCCTTATTAAATTTTTTTTTATTAGTTTTGCTTCGCAAGTCAGTTAAACAACAACAACATAGAAATTATAAAGATACGACAAAAATCTGTAATATGTACCAAGGCACCAAAATAATTGAAAATTTTAAGTAATTAAATATGTATATTAATATCTTATTCTAGTTGTATTTGTTTTAATATCGAAATATTTTTAACATTTTTTTACGGACAGCTTTGCATTATTATTGCAAAAATCAAATACTGATTAGATGTTGATGCGAAAGCATATTCTTCCTCAAAAGGTCATTTACCTTTTCTATTTTAATGTTATTTACAATTTACCTTGCTGATTCTATAATCTGAAATAACAAAAATACTTCAAAATTCATAATACATTTTAGCAACCAGTAAACCAATCATTAGTAAAATTTATATTTAACACTGATTTGTTTCCTCTAACCAAATCAAACTTTTCTCTATTCCATGAAAAAAAAAATACAATACAAATTCATTCAACATCATTACGATCAAAGAATTTTTTTTCTGATGTTTTTATTTACATTTAGGACATGCGCAGTCACACATTTCACTAACACATTTTTTTTTTTTTTTTTTTTCGTCCCTGCCCAAAAGCGGCTAGCACTACGACCTAAAAGATCTTTTGTGCTATTGGGTACTGTTACTCCAGGAGCTTCTCCACCTCTCTAATAAAGGCGAGAATGCTGTTTATAGAGGCCAATTTACATTTCTCCGGGGTCAGATACCTCTCTTCAAAATGAATCCACCTCCGTGTGCACAGAGCAACACACTCACATAGTATGTGTTCTGCGGTTTCTGTCTCTTCCAAACAGAGTCGGCACTCCGTCTCTGTGGACAGGTTCATTTTGTTCAAATGATATCTCAGGTTACAGTGACCTGAGAGAAAACTCACAAGTTTCCTAATATTTCCTTTGCTGAAATTGATCGCCAAATCTTTGTGGTGAAATGGTCTGATCAAAGATTTGGCTTGTCTAAGGCCGGGAATACAGTTCCAATAAGTCAAGCACTGTATTTTTTCCCATTTACTGATTGTGTAGGTTGCAGAAGCCCACGGGATACCACAAAAAGGCTCAGGGCCAATGAGTGTAGTCGACGAGCCTGCCCGTGCAAGTTCGTCGGCTATCTCATTTCCAGTGATGCCCATGTGACCAGGCACCCACCACAACCTTACTTTGTTTTGACAAGAGAGAGATTGTAGCAGTTTATAACAACTTTGAACCGACTTGGAAACCAAGCAGTTAGAAGCCAATGCTTTCAGTGCTGCTTGGCTGTCAGACAAAATGTGGATGGATGCGCCTTTAAGACCTTTGGTCATAATAATAGAGACGCAGATTTCGATGGCGTGAATTTCGGCTAGAAAAACACTGGGGTAAGTACCCAGTGATTTCGATATTTTGTGATTGGGTCCAAAGACACCAATGCCGACTCCACTATCCATTTTTGATCCATCAGTGTACCAGACTAGGCCGTTAGGTTCCATCTGCGGTAACCCAGTATCCCAGTCTGTTCTATCGGGGATTGTTACCACGAAATTCCTGCCAAAGCAGAGTTCTTTCGGCATAACGTCCGGGACACTAAAGAACATATTCAGGTCTGGAAGTTCATTCAAAATGTCCAGGTGACCCATATGGTCATCATGACTGTATTGATTCGCGAGCTTCAATCTAGCTGCACAGGTAGCAGCTGATTTTTTGACGTGGATATGAAGTGGAGTGAGCCCGATGAGAGCTTCCATTGCCGCCGTAGGGCAGGTGCGCATAGCACCTGTAATTCCGAGACATGCTAGTCTCTGTAATGAGGTCAGCTTGTTCATAATAACTTTTTGCTGTACCTTAGGCCACCAAACTACTGCCCCATATGTTACAATTGGCCTCACTATCATGATGTACATCCAGTAAATCATTTTTGAGTTCAGGCCCCAGGTCCTGCCGAACATACGCCGGCAGGCCCACATGGCCCTGGCCGCGCGTTCGGTAGTTGAAGTAATATGAGAGTTCCAAGTTAGTTTCTTATCTAGGACAACACCCAGATATTTGACTTCATTGGAGTATCCGATATTTATATTATTAAGACTAATTGAACCAAGGTTCAAATTACGTCTTTTGGTGAAGGGCACCAGGACTGTTTTGCTAGGGTTAATCGAAAGGCCCTCCCCAGTGCACCAATTCGAAATAACAAGCAAAGCCTGTTGCATGCTGGCGGACATTGTACGTTCATGCCCTCCAGAGACTATGATAACCAAATCGTCCGCATAACCAATGGCATCGTACCCAAGTAGATGTAAATTATCAAGCAACTCGTCGATCACGAGTGACCACAGCAAAGGGGACAGGACACCGCCCTGCGGACACCCTCTTGCTGCCGTAATCGTGACTGACTCATTACCTAATTTAGATGTAATCTTCCTACTAACCAACATGGAACTAATCCAGTGGTTAGTCGGATCGTCAATACCTCTACGCTTGATTGCCCTAGCAATTGAGTCGTATCCAGTATTGTCAAAAGCTCCCTCAATATCCAGAAATGCACACAGAGCAATTTCTTTCGAGCGATAGGCTGCTTCAATCTTGGTGACAAGTAGATGCAGCGCACCCTCTGTGGATTTGCCTTTCCTATAGGCGAATTGATTTGGATTTAGAGGTCTGGTTGCCGTTAACCAGTCTCTGATATGAAGATCTATAAGTCGTTCCATGGTTTTAAGAATAAACGATGTAAGACTGATAGGTCGAAAGGACTTAGGAAGTTCACATGGCCGATTGCCAGGCTTTGGGATAAAAACCACGTTTACTTGACTCCAAGCCTGTGGTATGTGACCCCAATTGAAGCTAGTTCTAAACAAGGCCACCAGAGCAGGGGTAATCAAGTCCAGGCCCCTTTGAAGGAGGGCTGGGAAGATTCCATCCCCTCCTGGAGCCTTGAAAGGCTGAAAAGAGTTAATGGCCCATTTGACTTTATCCGGAGTAAAAAGCTTACCGGATAAACTATTAACCCAACCCATATTTACACCCATGTGTGTACCAGATATGGAGTTAGTGATTGTATTTGTGTCGCAAACAGTGCAGCCCGGAAAGTGCACTTGAAGCAGGGTTTCGAGCGACTCTTTGCGACCTGATGTATAACTACCATCGGATTTCAGAAGAAGCCCAATCCCGTTGGACTGATCTTTAGCTAGAACTTTATGGAGTCGAGCAGCTGTAGGTATATCCTCGATATTTCCACAGTTTTTCCTCCACGTGAGGCGTTTGGAACGCCTTAGTTCTGTGTTGTAACTGGTTAGGGCTTGCCTATATTCATTCCACTCATTGGAATGCTTTGCCCTATTAAATAATTTCCTAACCTTCTTACGAAGTTTAGCCAGCTGTTCGTTCCACCATGGAACTTTGCGATTAACCACAACGTTACGCACCACACAGCTGCTTTCGTAGGAAGATAGGAGCACGTCATTAAGCAGACCAGCTGCGGTTTCTAGGTCACTAATTGAACTCAAAGATGTTGGCAGCATGTCTGCTTTGATAAATAAAATATCCCTATATGTTTTCCAATTTGTAAAACAAGGGATACGACGCTCTGTTGCCTGTATGATCACTCCCGGTATATCGAACCTGATGTGCATGTGGTCCGACAGAGAAGCTTCGCTTGAAACATGCCAGTTTGCAACAGAGTTGGAAATAAACTGACTTGACAAAGTGAGGTCCAACACCTCTCGCCGAGTCGAGTTTATGAAAGTGGGGTTCGAACCTTTATTTAAAATGTCTATGTGACTACTCATAAGATAATTTAAAAGGGACTCACCTCTGCCATTTGTATCACTGCTGCCCCAAATGATATGGTGTGCATTAGCATCGCAGCCTATGATGAAATGCTTGTTTTTTAGGTTGCAGTAATCCACCAGATCCTGTACAACTACAGGTGGAGCACTAACCGACTCACCAGGGAAGTACGCAGAGGCACATATTGTCTCCTGCATTCCCCTGCTAGTCGGAACCTCCAGGATTACTGCAACCAAATCCTTAGTGGTGAACTCTGGAATTGGAAGAACGTTAATATTAGATGAAACTAATATTGCTGCTCGGGGAACTTCCTCCCTTCGATCGTAAATCAACTTACATGACTTGAGGTGGAGGCCTCTGATTTTTCCTCCATTAACCCAAGGTTCCTGGATAAGGCCAAGGGTTAAGTGTTGTTTCGCGAACCTGTTGCAAAAGGTATCCGAAGCTCCTTTTGCGTGATGCAGATTCGCTTGTAGTACCCTAATAGTACCAGCCATACTGGATGATTAGGGTAAAGGAGCTCTACGCTCCTGGCTGCTTGCCAGCCGTCTGCTTTGCGGGATTTGGCCTGTTTCTGCCACTTTTCCCAGTAACACCCCGAGCGCCCATATGCTTAATTTTCGGGGTGAGTGCTGATTTACTCGATCCCACAGTAGGAGTTGCGGAGAGATCCGTTGATCGTGCTCCCGACGAAGAGGCAGCAGGAACAGAATGCTCAATAGCGCTGCTGTTCCTGGATGCCTCCTCGTCTGTGATTGTGCCTACTACTGGGGCTGGTAAAGTACCCTCCTTACTGGAGCTGACTCCAGTGGTTGGGTTGGTAGAGGGGGAATCCTTCTTGAGAAGGAGTTTTATCCTACCAAAGCGGTATGCGATGTTCCCGTTGGATTCGCGTAGTTTCTTCATGGAAGACTCGCCTATGGCCATAACCAAATGGACGAGTACGCCAGTTGTCGTCCGTTGCAGTATCTTCCATGAGTTGGCCGCGAGACCATCGTTCTGCGCGGCCATGGTAGCGAGAATCTTCTCGCTAGTTAAGCTAAGGCTCTG
Source organism: Tipula vernalis (assembly GCA_958295665.1). Taxonomy (NCBI): domain Eukaryota; kingdom Metazoa; phylum Arthropoda; class Insecta; order Diptera; family Tipulidae; genus Tipula; species Tipula vernalis. The sequence goes on along the minus strand of OY282559.1, from coordinate 207,207,943 downwards.
TGGAAAGAACCCCCTAACGATGTTTGGCCGAGGAAAATCATCCTCTTCCACCAAAGTTATGTTCAGACCAATTTTTTCCCTTAGGCTTACAAAACTGTTCCTCATCCATTCCGCTGTGGAATGATCGGAACATATAAAAAATAGCCAACCTGTTCTCCGGAAACAGCCAAGGAATTGCGGCTTGTGGTTTGAGCCTTGCATCCCAATAATGAGGTCAATGACACACTCCTGTATGTTTGCCATTTGCTCCATACTAAGAGGATTGCCACTGAGATCACCTGGTACGATGCCCAGCTTAACACTGCCTGCTACCTGGCTGAAAGAGGGCTTTACCGGAGAAGGCCCTTCTTTTGCTTTTTTGGCAGGTGGTTTATTTGGTTCCGGAGCAACCTCGAAAGACCTCTCACGCTTACCACCAGACCTCACTAACACATAATACAAAATTAGTATAGACAAAACCAAGGATAAAACCACCACAAATAGCTATCTACATTTTGTTATATTAATTATTCGTTCAAGAAAGAAGAAATGATATTTGAAATACATATACATTTGCAACAACAACAATTGATTTTCTCGATCGTATTCCATGAAACAAATTTACAATCGCCTTTTTCATTCATAAACTTAGAAATACTAAACCCAAAACTGTGTTATAATTTCCACACGCTGATACTTTTGTACTACCAAATTTAAAGCTATGCAATATTTAATTATGTCATGTTGATAACAACTTATTTTTATTTAGAAAAATTAAGAACTTGTATTTAAATAAGTTTCTATGTGGAGCTAAATATTATATGTAATTTAAATATGTCCATACATACATATTTATATTTACAAAATACAAATACATATACTTACGCATGTACGCACTACGCAGGCGTACAAATTCTGTTCTATTTTAGAATGAAATTGTAACACAAGGAAGTAAGAAAAACGCTACGTTATTTTGGAATAGTAAAATAAAAATAATAGCTATGTGTTCGAAAGTGATACAAGATAATGATGTATATTTATCCTCTTTTCACCTGGCGCTTTTCAAAAAGTACCAATAATTTTACGATTTTATTTTATATACAACATGGACACATAGAAGATCTCTCTCTGGTATAGTCCTCTGTGGTTAAATTATAAAATATTATTACATCTTTGTATCCAATTTCATTTAAGTAATTTTTTTGTTATATAATTACTTTATGCTGATTGCATTTTACGGTTTCATTGTACTAGTTTTCTTTTTAAATGTCAAGGTTAAATTATAAAATATTATTATAACTTTGCACTATCCGATTTCTTAGTTGAACGACGGATTTTTAATAAAATTATGTACTTCCGTTTTCATTTTATATAGAGATTTAGTTAACGTGGTAAAAAAAATACGTAAACGTTTATGTTGTTGTAATTTACATGTAAAAATGTTTGGTGTAAAATTAATATGACGACAAATAATATTTTGCTGGCAGTTGTGCAAGCATCATTCATCAGTAAGTGACATTTTTTTAAATTAGTTATTAAAACTTTTATTTCGAATTTTTTGTGTAATATTTTAAAAACTGTTACTTAAAAGAGTTACGTATGTGAAATTATCCATCGCTGTTCTCATTAATAACTACTAAATTAATAAATAAAAACACCGATAAAAAAAAATCTGAATCGTTGAACGCTCTCAGTTGTGCAAGCATCATTCATCAGTAAGTGACATTTTTTTATTGATTTTTTGTTTTTTTTTTTTTTTTTGTTTTTAATTAGTTATTAAAACTTTTATTTCTTCCAAAAAATTTTAGCATTCTATAAAAAAATCTAAATCGTTGTAAAGATGCATAACTGTCATAACGTCACACCGGAGTATTTATGTAAAAAATGTGGTAAAGTGTTTATGATCGAGTCGAATAGAAAGCGACATGAACTCAAATGTAGGCTGTACAAATGCGCTAAATGTAAGCATGAATTTCTAAATGTGTATAGTGCTTCACGACATGAAGGGGTTTGCGCTGAAGAACCACAGTACAAGAAGGCGAAAAAGGAACCAACAAAAAATAATTTACTAGCTATGACACACGATAATGGTGGTTTATCTGAATATGAAACCGCTTTTGAGAATCGACTGAAGTCCTACTTTTTACGATGTGATGAATGTCAGGACATAAATTCATTTCTACAAAAATCAAAAGATTTGATTGTTAAGTTTCTTAAAAATCAGCTATCAGAGCATAAATCAATTAAAATGAATTTCTTGATTGAATGTCTGTTCTCTAACGCGCATAACGAGAAATATGATCGAGCTTTCAAGACTAAAAACCAAATTATTCTCGAAGATTCGAATATGGATTTAATTTTAGAAGCAGCGTTTAAAAATTATCATCTGAAATGGAGGAATCTCAGTTAAAAAATAGCGAGTGGGCAATGGTAGGCATTGATGGACTCAGACTCCGCATAAACAAATATAATCCTCTCCGAGCTAGCACCTTCATCCCACTACCGAGTGCAATAGCTAATCGAAACGCATGCATAAATGTAAAGAACAATGACAATAAATGTTTTGCTTATAGTGTATTAGCGAAATATTGTGATAAAGATTCGCAGAGACCTACAAAATATTTGAAATTGATGGATAAATATGATTTCTCATGTGTCGCATTTCCAACGCCTTTGGATGACATAAAAAAATTTGAGAAGATAAACAATATAAGCATAAATGTATATGGTGTAACAAAAAATGATCAAATATACATATTAAAGATTGCAGATGTTGAAAAAGCCGATCACCGGGATTTACTATTTATAAATGACAATAATGAGAAAGCTCTCTACGTCTATATCAAAAACTTTGAGAAGCTTGTAAGATCTCAAATAACTAGACATGAGTGTAGCATATATATATATATATATATATATATATATATATATATATATATATATATATATATATATATATATATATATATATATAGACGATGTCTTACTCATTTTAATAATAATTATGGTAAAACGAGCAAGTCTAAACTTGAGGAACATATGATTTGGTGTCGAAAAAATAGACCTGTTCGAATAGAAATGCCAACGAAAAAACCATTTGTCGAATTTGAAAATATAGAAAGAATTATGCGTATCCCATTAGTAATATACTGTGATTTTGAATCAATCTTGGAACCTGTGGAAGGATGTCTACCAAATTATGAAGAATCATATACAACAAGATATCAACAGCATAAAGTAATGAGCTTTTGTGCATACCTAAAACAGACGGATGAAGTAGCAGAAATGGATTTATCACTAACAACCGATCCGATTATTTATCGAGGACCAGATGCACAAAAGCATCTATTAGCCTACTTAAAAGGTGTTGCTGAAAAAATTTCAAACATTTATAAAATAAATAAACCTATGATTCCACTTACAAATGAGGAAGCAATAGCATTTGAAAATAGTCAAACATGTTTTATGGGTAACAAAGTATTTGGAGTTGATGACATAAAAGTACGTGATCATTGTCATATCACAGCGAAGTTTAGAGGTGCGGCGCATAATGACTGTAATTTAAAATATCAAACACCAAATTTTCTACCAATTTTATTTCATAACTTGAGCGGTTATGACAGCCATTTCATTATAAAAGAATTGGGTTACGACGATAAGCAAATTGATGTGATCCCAAATACTGAGGAAAAATATATTTCCTTTACTAAAACAATTAATAAATATATGAAGTTAAGATTTTTGGATACGTTTAGATTCATGCCAGCGAGTTTAAGCGATCTTGTGAAAAATCTGTCGAAGCTCCGAGAAGTTACCAAATTTTATGATGCGCGATATACATAGCTCGCTGATACAAAGGAAAGGAGTATTTCCATATGATTATGTGACATCTTGGGAGAAGTTAGAAGAACCGTGTCTGCCAGGGAAGGAATATTTTTACAACACTCTCAATATGAGTCATATAACTGAAGATGATTATCAGCATGCTTGTAATGTTTGGAATACATTTGGATTTAAAAATCTTGGTGAATACAGTGATCACTTTTTGAAGACGGATGTATTATTACTCGCCGATGTTTTTGAGAGTTTTCGAGATGTTACAATTGAAACTCATAATTTAGATCCATGCCATTATTTCACTTTACCTGGATTATCGTGGGATGCTATGTTGAAATTTACTAAAGTTCGATTAGAACTTCTACAGGATTATAATCAAATTTTAATGATCGAAGCGGGTATTCGCGGCGGAATCTGCTCAGTATCCCACAGATATATTGAAGCAAATAATCAACATATTGATGGTTACAATCCAAGCAAAGAGTCTGTATACATAAATTATCAGGACTGTACCAATTTATATGGAGCTGCAATGATGAAATATTTACCATATGAAGGATTTGAATGGATTTCTACTGATAACTTTTGCATAGAAGATCTAACAGCAGAGGACGAATTTGGATATATTTTAGATGTCGATATTAACTATCCAGAAAAATTACATAAACTGCATAGTGATTTACCTTTTTTAGCTGAAATAATTCCAATCCAGGGACATCGGAAACTTGTACCACATCTAAATGACAGAACTAATTATATAGTTCATTACGTGACATTAAAACAATCACTAGAACATGGATTAATTCTTAAGAAAATTAATCGAATTTTAAAGTTTAGACAATCGGCATGGTTGAAACCCTATATTGAATATAATACAAAATTATGAACTGGTTCAAAAAATGATTTTGAAAAGATTCGTATAAGCTATATAATAATGTAGTATTTGGAAAGACGATGGAGAATATACGAAGTAGAATGAATATGCGTATTGTATCGGGAGTAAAAAAAATTGAAAAATTAATTGCTAAGCCAGAATTTATTGATCGAACGATATATTCCCAAAATCTAGCTGCAGTACATCTGAAGAAGAAATGTGTTATTTTTAACAAACCTATTTATGTCGGAATGGCTATACTTGATCTGTCAAAAACCATAATGTATCAATATCATTATGACGTAATGTTAAACAAGTATGATATAGATAGTCTTAAATTGGCGTATATGGATACAGACTCACTTATCTATCAAATTAAAACCAATAATTTGTATGATGATATGTCTACCATGTTAGAATATTTGGATACGTCAGATTTTCCGAAAGATCATATTTGCTATTCAATAAAAAATAAGAAAAAACCGGGAACATTCAAAGATGAGACTCAAGGGAAAATTATCCAAAAATTTATTGGATTAAGGCCTAAAATGTACTTAATTCAGCTAAAGGGTGAAGTTATCAAAAGAGCGAAAGGAGTTCAAAATGCTGTTGTTAAAAAATGTATTGAATTTGAAGACTATGAACAATGTCTATTTTCAAACATAGTATTGAGAATGCCGACAAATCACATTCGATCCGACAAACATGTAATTTCAACAATTGAAATTAACAAATTAGCTCTATCGCCACATGATGATAAAAGGATCATTTTGGAAGATGGTATAAGTACGAAAGCTATTGGATACAAGTCAGATTAATTATGTAAATAGACACATATATAGTTTATTAAATAAATAAATAAATAAATTTACTTAATAATAACAAAAAAAAATGTTTTTTTTATATTTCTAATTAATTTAGAATCGTAACATTAAATATGCATTTGATGATCATTTTAGTGTAATTGTAGTTAGTAGAGAAAATCTTGAAGAAGAAAGGTAGCAAAGTTTATGTTAAATGGCTCGGTTTTGGATCATCTCATAACTCATGGATAAATAAAACAGATATAATTTAAACTTTATATTTAATATACTTAATGTAACTTAGATTAATTACAATTTGTTTATATAGATATAGATTATTAGAATAAAAAATATTTACTTACAATCAATATAAAAAATGTTCATCTATTATTAGATACACTCCACTTTTTATTTTTATCTTCCGGTGAATAAACTAAATTATTTTCCGCCTAAAACTATAGCTTTGAATGCTTCCATCTATCGTAAATGCCCTAAAATTCAATTTGGTGTTCCTAATCCGTACCGAATTCTCGACGGCCGCCATTTTGATTAAACTATTTTCCGCCTAAAACTATACCTTTGAATGCTGCCATCTATCGTAAATGTTCTAAATGTTCCAAATCCGTACCGAATTCCCGACATCCGCCATTTTTATTCAACTATTTTCCGCCTAAAACTATACTTTTGAATGCTGCCATCTATCGTAAATGCTCTAAAATTCAAGATGATGCGTTTCCCCTGAATGAATACTATTTGGTGATCCAAATCCGAACCGAATTCTCGACGGCCGCCATCTTGATCAAAAACTGCGCTAGAACCGCCATATTATCTCTACTAATGGTTCCTCCATAGAAGTTAATTATCCGACTGAAAAAAAATAAATTAAGAACACATTTAAACTAAAATAAAAATTAAACTCTCTTTCATTACTTGAGTTAGCAAGGCATCACTTAGAATTTTTAGCATAATCTGCTGCACTTCAAGCCGTTTAGCCAAAAATAATCTTTTTAGGTAGGAATTTACCATTGTGCAGTAAGCATCAACCTCCACATTGGCAGCAGTTGGAGGTATAGGTACACAGCTGGTGGTGGTGCAGGTACAAACTGGAGGGGCGACCGACTTTGCCTTTATCGTACTTAAGTACTCTTGTTTCAGCTTTAAATTTTCTTCCATATAAGACTAGTAGCTTCCTTAATTTTTTTTAAATATGTAAGTACATATATTCAATATGGATTTAATTTTACTCATAACTTGATAGCAGCTAAACCAAAATTGCTCAAATAACGTTTAACTTATTATTAGTAAATTATTTTTTAAATGGAACAATCATGAACAGTTTTAGTTTGGCTGGTATTAAGTTATTATAAGTAAAATTCAAAACAATAAATATCGGTGGTGTATATGCTATATAAATACGGATGGATATACCTATAAACATATTTGTACATTTTATGTAATTATGTTTATAAATATATCCTCGTATTTATAAAGCAATCCCTTATAGATTTTACTTTTTCTATTTCTCGGGATTGCTTCTTTCTCCTCCTCTATTCTGTTGGTGCCACAATTCGTGGTTTCCGCAGATAGTTCGATAGATCTAAAATATCAAATAAAAGGAAATTAGTAAATTAGAAAAAATAAAAGAAAATTATTAATTGGATATACCTTCTTGGCTCTGCGGTGTCATCCAAAAATGACAGAAGCTTAGCATGCCTGTAAGGCTTTGAGCCTCCTGGAGCGCCACTATTTGTTTTTTTTAGCCCTGATATAGCTTGCCTTTAAACAGTCCCAATGTTTGCGCACCCTTAAGGTTGATGCTACACTGCTATCTAACACTGAATTAATTTAAATTTTATTAAGCATTTATTATCAAGAAAAAATTAAAGGCTTTCCTAAAACCCTAATACTTACTCGATTCCTTCGCCACTTCGTCCCACAAGCTGTTCCGAATTATGCGATTTTTGTAATTCGCGTCTGTAATATTCCAAAGGGCTGGTTTGGAACGAACAGCTTCTATTATTGATTCTGAAATATAAAATAAATTAATTAAAATTTCTAAAAAAAATTTCTTATTTCAAAATATTTATACCGGTATAGTTTTCTAGACTTTGGTCTGGTGTCGATGTCTCGCTTTGTTGTTCGATATCCAATCGTGATGGTGGTGTTAGCGGCTCGAATGAGGAGTTAGTCTGTTCACGTATTACACTTGCTATTTGAAATAAATTTTTATTAGTTAATATGTCTATAAATAAATATTGTATTTGTATATTGTATATAAATAAATGTTCCTATAAAATATTGAATAAGATGAGTTCTTACCGTCTTGACTATTGAATTCGTCACTGTTTGTATACTCGTAATAATTGTCATTATATGACGAGAAATACCTCTGCAGCGTGGTTCCATTTTCAGTTATACTGCTGTCAAACTGATAAGGGTCATCAAGGGTAATGTCTTCCAGCACAATAATTCGTTTCGCTGAAATTGGGCACAGACATAAAATTTAAACTTTTTTCACATAATTAAATTTTAATGTTGATGGTGGTATAAGTACTCCATAAGACAAAAATTGTAGGTTACGATTCCACAAAACACATTAAATATCCAAACTATCGGAATTTACCAAGAAAGATTTATCAAAACAAATTTAAATTAATATTATAAATCCCAGAATATGTGTTTTAAGGAATCGCTCTCATTAGTAGCTTTCCAATCGGCCACTGCAAATATATACCTAAGTGCGAAAAATATGTCTCGGCTAAATGGTCGATTGGAACATACAAAATGAGTAAAACATAACCTCAAAATTTTTACTTTATATACATAATTACAAAAAATAATCCGATTGTGGTTTAATTTTTTAAATTTATAAATTTATAAAACATATAATTTAGTATTATATTGTTGTAAATTAACTACCTGAAAAATAGATAGAGCAAGTACATGTAGTTAATTTAGCAAAGACATGAACCATAAGTGCTTATAGAAGTACTTGCGGTTGTCGATTGAAATGCTAATTATTTCGAGGTCGTCGTTCGCACTATTTTTTGTTATAACTGTCAACCATCACATTTAAAATAAACTTACCGTTATCCATTAGATTGGCGCTTTTTTTTTAACTTTCAAATTTAATTCAAATATAAAATTATTATTTTAACACCAATTTTATTTTAGCACCAATTATTATTTTATTTTTATTTATATAAGTAGCTATATAATATTTCGCTTTTTTAAACAAGTTTCTAAGAAAAACAAAAAAAAAAAACATTACACCAAAATAAAATCACTTATGAAAAATTTCAACAAAAAACATTTTAAAAATAATTAATCTTATATAAGAATATAGATTTTATATTTTTATTTTTCAAATTATTAAACTTTTATTAAATTTAATAATTCGAAAAATATTCCTGTACGATTTTACCGCTTCAAAGATAAAATAGGTAATGATGAGACTTTACCATAAAAATATAAAAATACATAGTAAAGTCAAACTAGTGTGCGAGAAATATCTTACGTTCGTATACAATTTGGATGAAGGTGTGTTAGAGCGTTGCTATAAAAAGTACTCCACTTGGTACTTTTTGTAAATAATTATGGCATCACACTAACACAGTTACAACTTTTTTGTAATAAAAATGATTACTGACGAAATCGGGTGTCTCATTCACACAACCATCGATTTTATATTTTTATCTCAATATATTTTTGCTGATAAACATTTTTTCACAATGGAATACCTGTTTTAAAGTGCATGCTTATATATATTTTTTTCTTTTCTATTATAGTTATAATATTTTTTTAGTTAATAAATTTTATTTCAGCTTCTCTCTATCTCTCTCTTTCTCTCTCTCTTTCCATTTTCTTTCTGCTATTCACAATTATGTACATTAGAGTGTGATATTTTGGTTTAAGTTTTTTTATTTATTTCCGTATCGAGTGGTTCAGAGCAATACACCCACGACTAACGACCTCTCTAGACTGAGCTCAGGCTAAGACCATTTTTTTTTTGTTGTGTTGTACCGAACCATTCAAAACACGCAAGTGTTTTATGTTTGCGGTTGCGGCGAGATTTCTTTTTCCTTGCCAACCGTAACATAATGGGGCCCAAACTAACTAAAGGGACCTTGATTTAGTGCGTTTTATAATTAATTTAAATAACTGATTTTGCGGAGCATTTCTACATCAATTTTCTTCCATGTGGGATTTGATATTTGGCGGGGAATGACCGTTTAGAATTCAGTTAGGTTTTTTTTGTATTGCGCTATTAACAGAATTTATTTTAAGGTTAAAGTGCCTTCTTCCAATTTTGATTTTTTTTTATTATTATCTTGAATTCAGATATTGTTATAAATTTTGTTTTGCCGTTTTGATTTTTTTATTATCCCTAGTATTTAATGGATAATCGTTGTCCTATTTCCAGTTGCAATCATCTTTCTTTTGTTGTAACGGCACATCTGCTTTTAGTATTTGAGTTGCTAAGTCGAAAAAAAAATGATTATTGTTCACTGTTATTGGTTAGATCCGATTATATTTTATTACCAAGGTTTTCAGGAAGGCCAATTAGTACGGCTTCACAACCCACAACGGAAAAAGCGATTATCACCAAAGCTGCAACCAGCATGGGAAGGACCTTACAGTCTGATCGCAAGGATGAACGATGTGGTTTATCGGATACGGAAGGGATTTGGGTCGATTTGGTGATTTGGCTCCGGTTCGGGACGAACAGGCTAAGGGGCGGGGGGGGGGTAGTGTAACAGTAACACCTAGTGTGTAATAGAATAAGTTAAATTAATAGCTCAATGTTTAACTGTACTAAAATGGAATTTTCCATGATAAAATTGTTCTAAATGTTTCTACGCTATTCTAACTGGAAAAGTCATGAGCTTTCTAGAAGTTTGGTTTGTGTATATAAAAAGGCGAATGAAGTCGAATTGGATTTATTAGTGTTTGGTAAGCGAAAGAATAAAAAGGTGATGAGCGAAAAGTGATTTAAAAAATGTTTTAGTGCGAAATAAAAAATAAAAGTGATCAGTAAAATTGTGCAAATATTAAAATAAAGTGATTTTGTGAATTATCGTTAGTAAATTGTGTTGTAATAATTTTTGCGTGAAGTAAATAAATTCGTTGGTAATAAATTGAATTGTTTTGTTTTTATTCATAATCCAGTGATTCGAACCTTGATTGACAAGGCAAAAACATAACAATATTTATATATGTACAAGAAGAACGCCATTTTAATTTAAAAGTGATAAGTGAAATAGTAATGTTGTTCATTACATACAAATAAATAACTGAAATATATATTTGATATGATTATATAATCATAAATTATTGTGTTTATTATTGCGGATTTTAAATATTTATTTTTGAAACATCTTTGTTTTAAAGTGAAATTGTCTAGGTTCTTACGGAACATATAAAGAGAATTTTTTGCTTTTCACGAAAGGTGATTTTGAAACGACACGATATTTTCAGCAAAAGTAAGCCGAAAAATTGTTTTTGTTAAAATTTTCTGTTATCACATATTATATAGTTAAATAAAATAGTAAGCAAAAAATATAGGAAAAAAAGTCGATAATAATTGTGAAGTATCGGTATTGATTTTGTGAATTAGATAATGATAATCATTTACCAACTATACCGGTCGAAATAAATAGTCATCTCGAATTTGACACAGGTCAATTAGAGGAGGATTCCTTCGATTTTATGAAGCCAGGATCCGATGAAGTCGATATTAGCGTATCCAAAAATAAAGACTTGAGTGGTGAGTTGAGTTTAATATTACAGTGACGTGTGGAAATGCCCTTTTAAATATCATACGGAATTACAATTTGAAAGTACTGTGACATTCCAGTTAATATTACTGGTATGTGCACAATAATCATTCGGTATGAGCAATCTGGGCACAGCATTTCCGGCTACTGACTCGGGGGGGGGGGGGGGGTCTCATACCAAACTTAATTTGCTGTGCTATGATTTCATTTAAGCACTGATCACACATCCAATCGTCCCACACTATCTATCGCTTTAGAACATATACATTATATTAAACTTAAATTAACTCAATTAATTATAATATGTAACTAGAGAAAAATGTCTAAACCAATTGATGATATGAAATTAATCTCCGCTCGTCAACTTACATGCCCTCCCACGGTGTACGGGTGTGTGTACTCCGTAGTTCGCCACACCGTTAACGAACCATGATTTCCCTCGGTGTACGGTTTTTTAATTAAATTCATGTTTCCGAGAATTCGCCACCCGCATGCGAATCCTCTTACGTAGCACTAATTTATTTTCACCAGCGAAATTATTTACACTTGCACCGGCCAATTCAAATTATTTGACTCAAATTAATTAATTAATGAGCGACAGTACACTTTGTTTATTTTTCTATGGTTGATAATTAGCACTGAATTAACAAATGTAAAGCACACGAAACGGCGCTGGACAGATGGAAATGGTTCCTTGACTACCCACTTGTTAATTAATTTTAATTTAAACACAAATCAGAAATTTTTTTAAATGTATTTTCTTTTTCTATTTAATTTAGATTTTACAAAATTTCAGCTTGTACAAATTATAATGAGGTAGCACTTATAGGCTTAATTTTTAAATCCTATATCAAGCACACATTTTTAACCGATTAAATTTTTTTATTTATAATATTCTGATTAACTTCCAACAAAAAATTCCTCGACTCTAACCAAATTCTCGTATGATCTTTTCCATCATCCAACTCATCCCGTTTTTTATTTTTTTTTTTTTTATTATTTATTTCTTATTTTTTTGGTATTGTTTTCATTGATTAACCAACACGGCAATAACGTAAAAAAAATAATGTTAATTGAACTGTTGCTTATCGTATTTTGCAAGACGTATATATATACCAGGGATGTAATCGAATCAAAATAGAGAGTCGTTACAGTACCAAAAGATATTCGTACATTAAAAAGAGTTTCAATCGAATCATCAGAAATATTGAAGTGCAAGCAATATAGTAGTTATACTCATATTGGGTTAAAACATAACATCGAAAAATTCCTAAAAGAAATTGCGTAGACAAAACCAATTAATATAGCTCGAATTTTCCAAGAGCACGGCAAGATAACTATTAGAGATTCCATTGCAGTCAGCTGCAGATTTTCAAAAGTTTGAAGCGGACATTGAAAAGGTTCCAGTCAAAGAAGAAGCGTTGGCAAGATTTTCTTTTTTTTTTGTTATTTCAGAGAAAAGTGTTTGCTAACATGCCCGATCAGAATTTAGAAAAATTTGTTCGAAACGGGCTGAAATTTGTCATTACAAACGATGCATCGGCTCACTTCTCATGGTATGGTCGCTACGAAAACATTTCCGTTAAAGGCTATTTCGTAATGGAGATACTAAAAGGTAAAATTATTTAAATAATAAAATGTACCTTCATAAAACGTATCCTTTTTTGTTTCAGAATATGCATTAAAAAAATTTCCTATATGTAGGAGTGGTGATGTCATCAGTACAATTAAAAAGTGGTTCCAATATGCTAAGGGTAGGGCCACAAAATCAAAATCAAAAAATATCGTCAAAGAATAATAACAAAATCAAACGTACGTTTTGTTTAATTTAATAATTTAATGTTATGTTGAATAAACTAATTTTCTTTACTTTAATACCTAATATTAAGATTGCATTACATGAAATAATAAATTTATAATTTTTGTGATGAATTACTTTAGCCATTCCTTACTGGAGAGCAGCTTAGGGCTGTCCAGGAGGGCATCCTAGATAAGGTGCTAGAGCAAGAGGCCAAGGAGCTTAAACCTATGTTCCTTGGCAGTCAGCTTCGGCCTGGTTGGCTGGTACTAACCTGTCCTGACCGGGCCACTGTCCAGTGGCTCAGGGAGGCCATAGGAACTATCAAGCGATGGGAGGGTGCACAGCTGATCGTGGCCGACGCGGAAAACCTTCCTCGAGCCAGGGTTGTGTTCGGCACCTTCCCAAATAGTGCTGAATTCCCTCGGAGAAGCTTTTTGGTTTTATCAAAAGCCAAAACGAGGGCATGCATGCGATCAACTGGAGAGTGATCAGGAGAGAGGCGAAAGGCTCTTCGGCCTTTTGCACCTTCTTTACGGACCACTCTTCAGTTGAGAAGCTCAAGCGAGTTGGCTTTAAAGTCAACTATAAGTTTGGGACTGTCCAACTGCATCCCAAGGGTGGTCAGGGTGGTGCTAAACCAGCTTCTGTCGGCGGGACCCAAGTGGTCAAGCCTGTGGAGGCTACGGTAGCGGCACCTGTAGCCAAGACCACTGGGGTGGCCGCCCTCTCCAGGAGACAGGTGAGGAGAAGGCGGGAACGAGAGAGGAAGGCGTCAGAAGTTTCACGGGGGAAGGCCCCGCAAGGGCTCCCTCCGCGCAAGCCACTGGTGAGGCCTGGAGGCTTTCAGGCGGCGGGGGCCAGCAGAACGGCGATGGAGGATACTGGTCAGCCATCGGCCGGACAAAAAAAAAGCATGCGGGTGGTGGCAGTGCTGAAAAGGAGGCTGAGCAGGGCCTTCAGAAGAGGCCTTCGGAAAAATGAAGGCATACATCGCCTGCCTGTAGATAAACCTGCATCATGCAAAGGCGTCTTCGGACGTCCTTTGTCGTACGTTTATCTGCCAAAACATTGGCATGGCACTAATCCAGGAGCCATGGGTGACAGGGAACCAGATTAGAGGTGTACCAAATCAAGTGGGTAAGTTAATTTATCATAACGGAACTGACAATCCAAGAGCGGCTATTTTGGCCAGTTCGCAAATTAATTTTATTCCCATTTCAGAGTTCATCTCCAGGGACTTGGTTGCAGTAATGGTGGAGATCTGGGTGAAAGAGGTAAACAGGAGGCTATAATGGCCTCCGCCTACTTTCCTGGAGACTCAGAGTTAATACCTCTACTTGAAGTTAGGCGACTCATAGCTCATTGCAAACGCAACGGGCTGGCCTACCTGATAGGATGCGATGCAAACGTGCCCACACGGTTTGGGGTAGCACGGACATCAATAACAGGGGTGAGTACCTTTTTGAATTTCTGATCTCAAATAATGTAGACTTTGTCAATAGGGGAAGGAAACCTACTTTTATAAATGCGATTAGGCAAGAGGTCCTAGATTTGACATTTGCTAGTCCGAATTTCAGCGACTTGGTCAAAAACTGGCATGTGTCTGAAGAGGCCTCATTATCGGATTACTTGCACATCAGATTCGATTTGGCGGCTGAGACCATGCAGCGGCAGGAAATCAGAATTCCAAAACTGACCGACTGGGACTCTTACAGAGTCTCACTCGAATCAGAAATGCCCTCGGTTGTGTGGAACATAGAGTCTCCAGAGGGTTTGGAGATCTGTTCAACCAGCTGCATAATTCTATACACTTGGCTTACGAGAACAGCTGCCCAGTTAAGCGAAGAGAGTCCACAAAGATGGTCCCTTGGTGGAACGGGACGCTGGGTAAACTGAGGAAAAAATCGAGAAGATTATTCAACAAGCCTTACCGCACTGGTGAATGGGGCGAGTATAAGATGGCCTTGACGGAATATAATCTCGAATTCAGAAGATCCAAAGGGCTACCCCCTTGGAGGAATTTCTGTGAGGGAATCAATGAATTGCCCTCTGCAGCTCGTTTCCAGAAAGTCCTTTCCACGGATCATTCAAATGGTTTAGGACTTCTCCAAAAGCAAGATGGGAGGTTCACTGAAAACCGGAAGGAAACCTTAGAGGTACTGCTAGAGACCCACTTTCTGGATTAAGTAGTGGTAGGAGCCCAAGAGGGCCCGCATGATCCCTCAAGTGAGGTGGCCTTTGCGCCTCACAGTAGGATCTGGAGTCTCTCTGGGAAAATTTTCACACCCAGCCAGGTGCGATGGGCTATTGGGTCTTTCAAACCTTTCAAATCCGCTGGAGGGGATGGTATCTTTCCAACTTTACTTCAAAAAGGTATTGAGAAAATACTCCCCAGCTTGATCCAGATGTTTCGGGCTTTTAACTATATTCCGAAGCTGAGGAGGAAAGTAAATGTGGTCTTTATACCAAAGGGGAGGGGGTCGTCCAGACACCCACGCCAGGGCATATCGGCCAATTAGCCTCACATCGTTTCTATTGAAGACGATGGAAAAAATCCTGGACTATCAAATAAGAAGTGAGGTCCTTGGAAAAAAATCCGCTGCATCGGGACCAGTTTGCGTCAGGTGGCAGATTAGGTGGCGAGTCAGTAACCATCAGGGCCGTAAAGGGCTGTCCCCAAGGAGGCATACTATCTCCTCTTTTGTAGTCATTGGTTATTGGCGGACTACTGCTCCTTCTGAGTAGCCATGGGTTTGATATCCAGGGCTATGCGGATGATGTGGCTATCATAATCAGAGGCAAGCTTGATGAGGTCATTTATGATCGTATGCAAACTGCACTCAATATAATACGGCAGTGGTGTTACCAGGAAGGACTCAGTGTCAATCCAAACAAAACTGTCATTGTTCCTTTTACGAGGAGGAAAAAGCTTGCGCTTACAGCTCTCTCGTTAAACGGTACTACTGTTCCTTTTTCCAGCGAGGTTAAATATCTAGGGGTTATCCTAGATCAAAAACTGAACTGGAACCAACATTTGTTGAAAGTTCAAAATAGAGCCACCAAGGCTTTCTGGGCCTGTCAAAGACTTTATGGGCGGTCTTGGGGACTACAACCAAAAATGATCTACTGGTAATTTCTTACAATCATTAGGCCTATGGTCACCTATGCATCGGTTGTATGGTGGCCGAAAACTGAGCAGAAGGCAACGCAAACCTTATTGAATAAGGTTCAGCGTATAGCCTGCATCGGTGTTACGGGCTCAATGAAATCATGTTTAACCGCGGCGATGGAGTCACTTCTAGGACTGACACCGTTACACCTGCATAATTAAAAGGAAGTTGCAATTATGGCCCTGAAAACGCAGGCGGAAGGAAATATCAAACCAGGCAATATGGTAGGTCATCTGGAAATCCTTAAGGAATTTCAGACAGACCCTATCAAGGAATGCCTTCCGACTGTATGCCAGCTAAACTGGACTTCCACAAACCATTCTGTGTTAGGTTACCAGATCGGGATGTGTGGAGTGCATGTGGACCATCCTTTGAGCGAGGATCCATGGTATAGTTTACAGATGTATCAAAAACGGAAGATGGGACGGGGATTGGAATACACGGGAGTGGCACTACCCTCTCGAAGTCCTTGGGTACCAATGTTACAGTAGTTTTTCAAGCAGAAGCACATGCTACAGAACTTTGCGCTAGGATAGGCATAGCAAAAGGCCTAAACGATGCAAAGATTTATATTGTATCAGACAGCCAATCGGCCTTAAAGGCTCTTAGGGCTTGTACCGTTGAGTCAAGGCTGGTATGGGTTTGTCTGAAGGTTATTAAACATCTGGCAGGCTCAAATGAGGTAACACTTATGTGGGTGCCAGGGTGGTCATTTTGTGGTGCTATATCACATTTGGTGATAAAACTGTGATAAACTGACATTTGTCGTAGCTTACTGCGGTCCCATCTTGGATGAACAACGTCACGTCGTATAATGATTTGAATGAAAATGACCACAATATCTTCCGTCTTACTTCTACAAGTGGAAAAAATTGTTTATTTTGTTGTTTAAATTTTTTTTATATGGAGTTTGGTCAAAACACCTCTAATCAAAATTTCAAAAAATGAATGAAATTTACATTGACGCTAATGATAAATAAATAATATTTATTAATAATATAATCATTCATATATTATTGAAATAAAATTAATGGATTATTGTTAAACTTAAAGGAAAACGGAATATAAAAATCAACAAATTTTTTAGTTTTGTGTAGTAAATTGTATGTTAAAAGAACCATTCTAGTAGCCTAGAATAACAAATTTCACAAAAACAATCATCCTCCTAATAGAAATGGGCAAAAAATAAGCAATTCTTAAACGAAAATCAACATAAACCATCTGACATAACCTCATAAAATGCAAATAATATAAATTATAGTTAGTTACAGTTAGTTTGACAATAATTAAACCAACTGCCATCAGGCCATTGTACTGTCATCTCAGCCAGTACCATCTTCGTCGAGTTTCTCAGGAGTTTTCTAAACTAAAATCATTTTAACTTTAATAATCAATATGAATACTGATACCAAAACTATCATTAACATTAATACCAATAAGTATTAACATTAACACCAATACCAACATCCATATCAATACCAATACCAACATCCACATCAATATCAATACCAACATCCACAATAATATTATGACTTATGATTCGATTACAACATAAAATTAATTTCACTAAATTTAATTTAACTTAATTTTAATACAAATTAATTTAATTTAAACCCAAACCTAATTTACTTCACCATTAATTCTTTATTTAAAATCAGCCCTTAACACCCTTAAATAAAATAAATTCAATTCAGCATCTAAATTGAAGGACAGCAAATTAATCGCTAACTAAATAACCTGAAATTCAAGATACATAAAAATTTTAATCCTAAATTATGAATTTTAAACACCAAATGTCTTTTTTGTTAAACTAAAATTGTAAAATCAAAAACCAAAATCTGAAACCTTATACAATTTAATTTCCAATTCCTTGGCTTAACTAGCTATTGACTCCAGAAATTAAAGAAATTAATTAACTAATTCCAGGAATACCATTAAAATCAAAATTAAATAATTAATTGTTTATTACTTTATTCTGCTTAAATAGCTCTGCAAAATAGTTTAAATTAATCTGAACATATTACGTACTAATAGTTTGTAGCGATTCACTCATTCATTTAAACCTTCATTCATTCATTCCATCACCACAATAATTAATAACTAAATAAATTCAAATTCAAATTTTCCTACATTATCGGCCTCCTACCTTACCAATCTATTTCAATTCAGTGCTTCATTCGCGCAGTTTTTTTCGTACACACGCTTTTTCAATAACTGTCATTATTATCTATACTACGGTTGGTACAGCAAATGATACGCGCGGAGTGTTTTTAACATTCGTAAAATTAAAAAAAAATTGTATAGTTTCGCAGTGGTGAAAATAGTAATAATAAATTTATATTCACTAATATAAATTCAGTGTTAAAAAAAAATTTGTGAACTAGTTAATTATAAAATTATAAATAAAATTAACATACAAGCACAGCTAAGAATAGACAGATGTGGATCTTGTAAGGGCCATATTTACATTCCAAATTTCAATAGCAATTTTCAATCCAATCTGTATAGACCAGGGCTGGGATGTTCTAACATCACTATTTTCGATATTCGATACGCTTTATGTCTCTTTTTTCAAGAACAAAATCGCATTATCTTTCACTTATTTAATGACGTTTTTCTTATTATTGTCTAAGTATTTTCGATTCAGCCTGCTATTTCTTCATCACTTTATCACTACAAAAAATTTTTGTGATACTTTGTCGATTATGTTGAAAAAGGATAGTAAAGAAATGTATTCTAATAGGCTGAGATCGCAATTGATGAGCGTAATTGAGGAAGCGAAATAATGGCCAACTTTGTTCATGAAAAAAGAGATATAAAGCGTATCGAATATCGAAAATAGTGATGTTAGAACATCCCAGCACAGGACGTAAATATAATTTACATTTCTATCCATTTTTATCCTTTTTACCCATGACTATTTTTATTACATCAAAACAAAAACAAAGCATTCCGTTTTTTTTTGGTTTTCTTTTGGTTTCCGTTCACTACGTGTAAACCAGAAAAAATAATTGATGACCTGAAAGAAAAAGGATTTAAGGCAACTGAAGCATCGATTAAGCTAAAACGGAGAGGCAAAGTACCTCTCAATATGTTTATGTTGACCTTCGATACTGATGAAGATATCGAAAAAATTTATCAAATTAAGTACATCTTGGGGTGCAAAGTGGTTATTCAGCCTCTAAGAAGATCTAAGCTTATATCACAATGTAAACAATGTCAAGCCTATGGACATACACAAAAATATTGCAACAGGGAACCCAGGTGTGTCAAATGTTTAGGTAAACATCATACCAAAGATTGTGTAAAAGCTCAAAATGTTCAACCTAAATGCGTCCACTGCGGAGAAAACCGTCCGGCTAACTACAGAGGATGCAGCGTTGCTATTGAACTGCAAAACATCAAAAATAAGAACGTGATTCCTAAAAATCCAAGTTTATTGAGGAAGCAAGCGGTTAAGATGAACCGACCCGAAGTAAATCGTAGAGTGTCGGGAACTACTCAAGGACAAGTTGGTAAAATGACTTATGCTCAAGTATAATGATGAGCAACGGAAATCCAGGAAAAACTGCTCAAAATGACAATATAAGTCAAATACTTAAATTAATTTTAAACAGACTAAATACATTTGATGAGCGATTACAGAAACTAGAGTACAGCACTAAGGGAGCCATCCCTAAACAGAAAAAAGGCCAATGATCTTAAAATCTTGTGTTGGAATGCCAATGGACTGATGCAACATCAACAAGAACTGCAAGTGGTCCTGGACACAGAAAAGATCGATGTATGTCTCATCACGCAAACACACTTCACTAGACAATCAATCATTAAATTTAAAAATTTTCAAATATATCACACTATTCACCCTGGAAACACTGCTAAAGGAGGTAGTGCTGTTATAATTAGAAATAGTATTCATCACTATGAGGAGTTAAAATTTGAAACGGAAGAAATACAAGCAACTGCTGTTATTGTCAAAACCAAAAGTAGTTCTATTTGTATTGCTAGTATTTACTGTCCACCGAAGCACTCAGAAAAACGATTTGTACTTGGAGGAGACTTTAATGCAAAAACTATCCACTAGGGATCCAAATTAACAACGACTAAGGGTAAAGAACTCCTAAAAGCTATCAGGAAATTCAGTTGTGAAGCCCTCTCAACTGGAAAACCAACCTACTGACCCTTTAAATTATGTACAAGTAGATGAAAGCCATGACTTAAACTCTGATCATTCACCAATACTTCTAACGTTAAGTGAAAAAATCATTCAGAAAGAAAGAAACCCATTCCTAGTAAATAACCACACTAATTGGGTATGCTTTAGACTATCGCTCGAAGAAAAAATTAACTTAATGGTTCCATTAAAGACTGAAGAACAATTAGACAAAGAAGTTCACAAATTTGTAAACAACATACAGCAATCATCTTGGGAAAATACTCCTGAAATTAAAACAAAAATCAAGGGAAACAACTACCCTATGGAAATTAGGGAACTCCTCGCAGAAAAAAGAAGAGCGAGAAGAGTATGGCAACAAATAAGGGCCCCCCAAGGTAAAACTCATTTGAACAATCTCACTCAACAATTAAGAAAAGAGATCAAAGAATTGAGCATGAAGACCAAACGTTGGCAGCCAAGATAATAGCTGAACAAGCTGTGCAAGAAAGTAAAGAAATCCTCACCGACAACACCAAAAGAAGTCATGCGTGAGATAAAAGCTAATATGAATACGAAAAAAGCTCCTGGGTACGATCTTATTACTGCAGAAATCTTAAAAGAACTGCCAAGGAAAGCTCTGGTGAAGCTCACCAATCTAACAAATGCAGTATTTAGAATCAAATGTGTACCAAGCTTATGGAAAATTGCAGAAGTAATTATGATCCCAAAACCTGGGAAACCACCACACATAACATCGTCTTATAGGTCAATTTCGCTATTGCCAGTCATGTCCAAACTCTTTGAGAAGCTTCTGGTAAAAAGATTAAATCCGATAATCGAGAGTAAAACTTGATCCCAAATCATCAGTTCGGTTTTCGCAACCAACACTCAACAATCCTTACTTGAAAGACAGGTTATTCAGGATTAAGTTAGATGATATTTTTTGTGACACCACTCGATATGCAATCAGTGTAATGACACGAATTAATTACCGCACAGCTCTCACTTGTTATTAAAAATAAATAAAACCGCTCGATTTTGTTATACGTTATTTATTTTTATTATGGATTATTGTATGGTTTTATTTTGTTCACAACCCAAAAATGATCACCACCGATGTTTACTGTGTGACGATCGAACGAGAAGAGACCTTTTTTTTTATTATTTTTTAATTACATAAATTTTCTTACAACTAATCTGACATCTGGTTTTAAACATTTGAAATTATGATTTTATTACAATATTAGTACAACATTTATTCGTCGTTATAGTCTTAATCTAGTACGTAAGTTTATATATTTTTCGATCTGTCAAAAATTCTTAAACGTAAACACGTCACGAATATTTCGACGGCAAATTAATTAGTAAAGGTACGATTTATGTAAATTGAGAATTATTCAATCGTAATAAATTTAAACAATTATATCCTTTCAGGTACACAAGTAATAATTACAGCTGCGAAAGTTATGTAGTGCGGTGGATCAGCTGATATTTCAGATAAGTACATTCCTTGGTTGAGTTATTTGATAAACCTGATTCTTTGTGTATTTTCTTTTAATTTTAGGTACTTGGCTTGAGTAAGTTAAGTCTAAATTGTTACAATAAGGGCAATGGTTTAGTGCGTAAGACAATTGGCAATGAACAGATGATATATTTTCTGAATTGAAAGAAATCAATGCAGAAGTTCCACAGGACAATGTATTAGGGCCGATTTTATACCTACTATACACTTATGATCGTCCTACATTAGAAAACAACACAGTGGCGACTTTTGCAGATGATACGGCGATCTTAGCTGTTGAAAAAAGCAACGAAGAATCAACACAGAAGCTACAATCAGCTATAACTCAAATATATAAATGGACACAAAGATGGAGAATAAAACTAAATGAAGCTAAATCAGTTCACATCAACTTTACAAACAGACGATTTGAACATATTCCGATCACCATTAATCGGAAAATAATACCGCATATGAACACAGCTAAGTATCTCGGCATGACCCTGGATGGGAAGAAGCCATAGATTAATTTAAATTAGTAAATAAAACGTAAATTCATTCGCGAAAACATATTCAAAGAAATTTTTTTTTTTTTTTTATCGTTCGAGAACATTCGAACGCATTATGAAATAACGGTGATCAAAGCAATAAAATATTATATCCATATACACCTACACATATAGCCACAGTGCGGTACACAACAAAATTATAACCAAGGAGAATACAATGAGAAGAATATATGAACACACATATTAAAACTATAAAAAAAGAAACACCAAAACAACAGTGAGATGTAACGGGTGCAACGAGGGAGCAACAGCACCTACAGCAGCAGTATCATCAGCACATCGAATCGTAGGATTCCAAACAATTTTTTTTTTCTCTTCTGGACCCTTATTCTGTAAAAAATAAGATAATGTGTAAACGTGAAAACGGGTAAACTTTGTGATTTTTTACTAAAATTACATTAAATTGTTTTTCGATTCTCTTTTCGTTCACTGTTTATCACGTGTAAACATTATCTTATTTTTTACAGAATAAGGATCCTGGACGTAACCTTGCCTAGCAAATATATCATTGTGGGATAAAATTTCATTAAATAATTTTTTTTTCTCATAACAATTGTTTCTCACAATTCATTGAAATAATTCTTGTTAATCTCGTATAATTTCGGTTCGTGTATTGACAAAAAAGAAAGAGGAAAATAACCATTCCACTTTGTTTTCTCTAATTCACTTTACATCAATTTGTTCATTTACGATTAAATTTTAATTTGATTCGCTCAACCGCATAACCGATTGTGATTGTGACACTCCTGCTCAAAACAGTTTCATTTTTTTAACGATTTGTTATACTAATGCCAAATATTGGAGCCAAAATAAACCATCGGGTTCGGGAACCCAAAACGCAACAACGGCTATGGCCGACCAAAACGATACTCACATGGAAGATGCGCCCATGGAGGTCGCGGGATTCGAAAAGGTTAATCTCCCTGCGTTTTGAAAGAATTCACCGAATAATTGGTTCCATTTAATACAAATACAATTTGACCTACGTAAAATTACATCACAAAAATCAAAATTTTACCACGTTTATCGGCTATCTCCCCAGATCTAAGATAACATTTCTGACGTACTACAAAACCCACTAGAGGCCCTCCTATCCACTCAAGAACTTGGCGATCGCCGACCATCAGAAGGTGTGTAATAAGGTTGGGTTTCGTTTTATTTTTTTATTTCTTTGGCTAAATAAAACACTTTTTATTCTAATTTTATTCTCACTTTATTTTATTTTATAAAAAAAAATGTTTTAACAAAAAAAAATATACACTCCTTTCTTCGTGTTCTCTAATAAAAAAAAAAACCTTTCTTTTCTTTCTTTAGTTATGTTGGTATGGAATTCCCAACATAACAACAAAATTAATTTTTAACAAAAAAAAAATACAAAAAATGTTCAGCCGTAGGTGGCTCCACGGTACAAAATTTCAAAGTATGTAATGGTGTGTATAAAATGACAAATATACAAAACGTTAAAATTTTATTTTTAAATTACCTATTGTTACAATCTCCCCCTCTGTATGAACACTCGTCTCGAGTGGAATTCAGAACATTTTAGGCATCCCGATACCGAGACGGTAACAAAGATACGCGGCCGGAAGATGTAACATTCTCTCTCGGATTCCGAGACGGGTCGTTCTCAACAATTTTTACCTCTTTGTCTGACGAGTTCTGTTCACATCGATTTTGCGTGTGCGGCTTTCGGGGATATAAAGGAACTTCTATTTCTGTATTATCGCGAGCATGATAAGGAGTTATCATGGAGACATGAAACACACCCACGAATTCACCACCGAGACTTTCTAACTCAAAAGATACATTTGACATTGTTCGTTTAATCCTATATGGCCCATCACGTCTAGGGACGAATTTCGACATATGTAATTCCACGTTGAGCATGACTTAATATCTGCGTTTTTATTAAAACCAAATCATTTTCTTCGAAACTCACATGTCTTCTTTTTTTATCGGCATAGTATTTTGCTCTATTTTGGGCTTTCTCGCTGTTGTCACGAGCCTGTTTTAGTACAGATTCTAGTCCGAGCAGATGGGGCGAAATTTGCGGTACAAAATTTGAATTTTGGACAACCGCTCTAAAATCATGGGTTACATCTGTCACCGTTCGCAACTCACGACCAAATGATAGGTATGCGGATGTGTAGCCGGTAGTATCAGAGTGCGCTGTAAAATCTGGCCAGGTGTTATGTTTATCTTTCACCATTATTGATATTTGTGTTTTCAAATCACGATTTCGTCGTTCTACAGCATTTGCTGCTGCGTGGTATAGTGGTACTAAATTATGCTTAATACCCATACAATCAACAACTAGTTGCATAACTACACTTACGAATTGTCCACCGTTATCCGAAACAATTCGACGCGGTAAACCATATCGAAAGAAAAATTCGTTGATTAATTCTTTTGCACAAGCTTCGGCAGTAGCTTGTTTTAACGGATACAATTCCACCCATTTAGTAGCTAAATCTTCAACGATCAAGATCCACCGATATCCTTCGTCAGATTCTACTAGTGGGCCAAACAAATCAATGGCAATCACTTCAAATCTTTGGTTCATTACCTGGGTTTTCAATAATCCCGATGGTTTCAAATTTGAGACTTTATACTTCTGGCATTCAGGACATGATCAAACATAGTCTGAAATAAATTTTCTCATACCAGACCAATAAAATCTCTTTGAAATTTTATCTAAAGTACGTTCAACTCCGTAATGTCCGGCATAAGCTTCTTCGTGAAAAGACTTCAAAATTTGAAGTCTCAAACTCTCTGGTATAACAAGCTGTGGTTCCTCGGATTCCATATCCGGGACATATCTATACAAAAAACCGTCTTCCAAAACATATCGCCGATCAGTCCAATTTGACAAATCTGGGTTATCTGTAGTTTCAAAACACTTCATAATTTTGCTTAGGTGTTCATCTTCTAGTTGCGACTTTCGAAAGTTAGCTGGATCCTTACACTGGTCACTATTCTCACAGTTTGGTCTTGATAACGTATCAGCCACAACATTCGCCTTACCGGGACAATATACAATTTTCAAGTTGAAATCTTGAATTAACAGCACCCATCGGGCCAATCTCCCTGGTGGTGTTTTTAATGACATTAGCCATTTTAACGCTTGGTGATCAGTACCGATCGTAACATCCGCGCCGTCTAAATAGCCTCGGAATTTAGTGAGCGCCCAGACAACGGCTAGAGCCTCACATTCCGTGGTACTATAATTTCTTTCTGCAAGTGAAAGCAAACGACTCGCATATTCTACAGGACGTTCTTCTACTCCCTCCCCTGCAACAGAATTTCCCCCATTGCATAGTTGCTGGCATCGGTTCTAAGTATATACAGTTGGTTAAAATCAGCCTGTTTCAAAATTGGAGCGGTTGTCAAGAATATTTTTAAGGTTTCAAAAGCCTTCATATGCTCTTCGTTCCATTGCCATTTAGCTAATTTTTTTGTTAAGTCGCTTAATGGGCGAGTTATGTTTGAAAAATTGGGTACAAATTTTCTGTACCAAGAACATGTTTGTAAGAACCCTTTCAAGTGACGAACAGATTTAGGAGGCAATAGTTTCGAAATTGCTTCGATCTTTTCGGGATTGGGATGAATTCCTTTTATGCTTATTATATGGCCCAAAAATTTTATTTTGTCACAGAAAAAAACACATTTTTCTCGATTTGCTTTGAGGTTAAACAATTTCAATCTGCTAAAGACAGCCTGCAGGTCGGATATGTGTGAATGGAAAGTTTCCGATATTACTATTAAGTCGTCCAAATAAGCAAGGATAGTCACATTTGGTAGGCCAGATGGAAATCGATTTATAAGTCGTTGAAACGTTGCCGGTACGTTTTTGAGCCCAAAAGGCATTCGCTTAAAACGATAGAGTCCTGGGTGGTCATTTTGTGGTGCTATATCACATTTGGTGATAAAACTGTGATAAACTGACATTTGTCGTAGCTTACCCTATAAACATTGCGAGTCAAAAACGATACGAAAATGATGAAACACCTTCATATAAAACATCGTTTTCGAATCAATTTTGCGATGTAAAAGCGATGTATTTTTGAGTCTACCGTCCTATGATAATTAGACTTTTTGCGATATATCTTCCATGTGTTAGTGCGTATCGAAAATACTACATATTTTGTGATATATTTACGGACCGCGTTTCTCGAGCGGAAATCATTACAGACTTTTCAGTATAATTACGTTACTTATTTTCTGTTTCGATTACGGCGGTTTTAGCCCGATATATTTACGTACCGGGTTTTTTGAAACGAAAACATTTACGATTTTTCGATACACTTATGTTTCGCCTTTTCAGTTTCGCTTGCAGGTTATATGGAATTTATTTTTTGTACTCAACTGCAATTTCATTAAAACAAATGGGATTTGTTAATAAATGTATTTTATTTTAATAGATTATTTTGAAAATAATTTCATAAATAAGTTATTTCAATCATATTTTGCTTGATCATTACATTTTTTTAAATTCATTTCAATAATTGAAACTATAATATATAATATATTTATAATATAATAATAATTGAAATAACAATAATAATCAATAATATTTAATAATAATAATAATTATTATTATTATTGTAGTAGCAAAAATTTTTCATATATTTCTAAATCAGCCTCTTATAAATTCATTATTTATTATCACATTTGATTTCATTATCAATTACGTAATTCAAATTATTTCTTATAAACTATACTATCTGACCCGATTCCAAATACATTGGCCTAGTTTCTACGATTAAAAATTTAATATGTACATAGTTGCCTTAGTATTTAAATTCATATAAAAATAACACCAGCTTTTATTGCTGTTTAGATTCTAAGTCTTGATTTTTCTTGTAAACATCTTTGGCATATTGATACCATTTTTTTATGATGTTGACTCTTTCCGCAATTTTAGACGTTGGAAATTTCTTGCCAGCGCAATCTAAGTAAATATGTAAAACAACATTTAATTAGTGTAAAGTTATAAAAGAATGTTTAAGAGTAATAAACAAAATTTACCTATAATTAATGACATTAACGTATAGCCTTCCACAGCTGTATTACCGTGTCGACCATACCAAGTAAATGATGTTGCCGCGGGTATAGTTATTATTAGTTTAAGGCATCCTTTGATGAATTTATCCATATTTTGATCCATCACCTTATCGAAGAGATTTATCTGTAAAGAACAGGAACAAGATAGTTAATATACTGATTGATATCAAACGTATGCAATTCTTACCAATATTTTTTGTTTTTCAGGATCATCTTTGATGTCGTCTTCCAACTTTTTAAATTCATCTGCTGTTAGCACGGGGATGTCAAGCATTATTGATAGTGATGGTTGTAGTGAATCTTTAGCTTTATTTTGCCTCTCCTCTTGTAATTCTCGCCGAAGGAGCTTTACCTCTCTTAATAATACTCGGATCATGGTGCCATGCTCTCGTTGAATTTTCATCACATCTGATATTGTTTTCATTACATCTGATATTGTCGGTCGTGTTGAAGTACTGAGTGTATTTGATACTTCGAACGCAATTGGTGCTCGATTTTCCTGGTCATTTGTATTTAACTTAAACTTTTTTTGAAATGTTGGTAGTTGAGTACTTGTTGACGGATTCATTTTAGAATCGACGCGTAAAAAATTTCCATAGTTCGCCTCATCATCTGACTCGAACATGTCGGTGTTGAATATATTATTTTTTTCTGAAGACATTGCTGGAATTGAAAGTTTAACCCATATGTTGAATAGTGATATAAACGGTGTTTGTGGTTGACTTAATTTTAATTATTTTGTTATTAATTTGATTAAGAGTAAAAGAATGTAAAATATCAGAAATTTCTTCATTTTTAGAATTGGTACAATATATTCCAACGTTTCTCGATTCTATTGGATATTCAAAGAAATTAAAAAGGTTTTGTACAAAGTGGCCTTGAATTAGATCGTTTTGGATGTTTATGATCTTTAATATTTGATTTTTAATTAAACAATAATTATTGGGAAATTTCGAGCTAAGTGTAAAAGTAGTATACGAGATTTCTTGTGGAGCTTCACTAAATTCCTCTACTTGTTTTAATTTGTTTAAGATTTGTTGAATAGGATACGACCCCTTTTTAACCATTTTCTTTATTTGTTGAAGATAATTTTCAAACCGAAACGCACTGTAATTATCTAAGGTCCCGAATTTTTGTACATCTTCTGATAAATGCATCAAACTATGTACATTGTATGATACATTTTCCTCTCCATAAAGAGGAGTAAAATTCTGTACAAATTCCGTTAATAGATTGCGTGCACATTCGTTGTTGTTACTGCAATTTTTTGGGTGACACAATATCCGAATGCTACAAACCAGTAATAAAAAATGGTTGTAATATTTTGGAGGTAAAATATTTTTAAATGCCACCAAGCCTGTGTATAATAAAAATGTCCGAAATTCGACTGCTTTCCAGTGTTCTATATCTTGGAATGTTCTGGGTTTTCGAACAAACTCGGAAGGTATACTTGGGCGTATTTTTGCCAACTCAAGATTGATTGCCTTTATCGCAATGTTCTTTAAAGAAAATTCCCTTCGTTTGGTTTTAATTAATAAATTGATCACTTGGCGGGTTACACCCAATAATGCACAATGCATATAGTCAATAGGGAATGTCGAAACACATCCTATATCTAAAGTGTCCAACAACAAGTTTGTTTCTGTGTGGTGTTCCTTTTGTATTTTTAATTTGAATTCCTCGTCTGTTCTGGGATCATTCACTACACTTGGAAAACACACTTTGTGATCTCTATATATTCCCTTAATTTTGCATTTTGTACAACTGTAGTACCCCGAATGTGTTTTAACCCCTATTAGAAAAGTTCAAAGAAAAATTAGTAATACATAATTTTAAATTTACAGTGTGAATGAATACCTAAGACAAAAGCACGGGCTGGAGCATCACAAATAAAAGCTCTTATAGAAAATTTAAGAGATTTGCCTTTGTATGTAATACCATGGTTAATTAAGTATTTCGCCTCATCTATAAATGGTTTTAGAAAACTGTTTGTATTAGCCGGTTTCTTATGTCCATGAAACACTCCAAGGATAAAAATTTTTCTATATGAAGGAATATTTCCCAGAATTGGCCATAACTGGCTATTTGAACTTTTGGCTATAGGAACACCATCGATTCCTATATCAACTTGCACTTCATTTTTGACATAATCAACAGATTTTAGGAAGTCTTCGATTTGATGTTGTAATCCTACATGTGTGTAAATTCCATTTTCTATTTCTGTTATTTTACCAGAAATTTCTGATGTTTTTGTTATGGTGCGGATATCTTTAGGTAATTTTAAATTATTTTTTCTTAGTAGATCAAGTAATGCATTTCCACAATCAATGGAAATGTTGAATTTCATGAACCATTTAGCAATGTCTCTCGACAGATTGCTTGGGTCCAACTTAACAGTACTGGCATCTGATTCGGGATATATATCATATGATTTAGAAGAATAATCGTGCTCACTCAGCTCTTCAGATATAGCATGAGATTCAGGGTGAACATAATCATGAGGCGTTTGTGAATTTATGTGATCACTATAATACCGCGCTTCGGGTATAGAACATATCCGTTTAATTTCTCTTTGTACTTCATAATATACTCGTTTACTCATGTTATAAAATGTTGTTGATACACTTACTTGCAGATGATTTTATTTGCAAAATAATTAGGTATAACACTGATCTAAATTAATATTAAATAAATATGTACACTATATTAAATCACTAAGAGAAAATAATATGTTTAAACTTATATTTCATAAATACCTATTTATATTTATTTATTACAAGCACAAGAATATTAAATTTTGATTGCAAAAATTGTGTTTGGCATCATTAAATGTTTAACACGAAATGACATGTATGTATATGGTTACGCAGGGTAATCACCTGGTTTTCCATTGTATGTTTCTCTATAAAAAAAATGTGTTATAGTATTTGTGACAAGAAAAAAACTTGCATCGCTTAAATATCGAAAATGAATCGATTTTTGCGAATCGTACTTTTTGTTTAGAGGGTACCGCGGTCCCATCTTGGATGAACAACGTCACGATTTGAATGAAAATGACCACAATATCTTCCGCCTTACTTCTACAAGTGGAAAAAATTGTTTATTTTGTTGTTTAATTTTTTTTTTTTATATGGAGTTTGGTTAAAAACACCTCTAATCAAAATTTCAATAAATGAATGAAATTTACATTGACGCTAATGACAAATAAATGATATTTATTAACAAAATAATCATTTATATGTATATTATTGAAATAAAATTATTGGATTATTGTTAAATTTACAGGAAAACGGAATATAAAAATCAACAATTATTTTAGTTTTGTGTAGTAAATTGTATGTTAAAAGAACCATTCTAGTAACCTAGAATAACAAATTTCACAAAAACAATCATCCTCCTAATAGAAATGGACAAAAAATAAGCAATTCTTAAACGAAAATCAACATAAACCATCTGACATAACCTCACTAAATGCAAATAAAGGTCGGTGTTTAAACATGAAATTCTAATAAATCAAAGGGTTTTCTAGTTATGTTAACTTAAAAATATAATAATTAGTCTTTTGTAAACAAACAGTTTTGTTTTGCACTTCATATCATGGTAATTTTCATTCATTTTTTTTAAATTTTAAATTAATTTTTTTATATCAAACTACATGAGTTTGATCGAAAGCAACTAAATTAAAGTTTTAAAAAATGAATGAAAATTACTGTGATACGAACTGCAAACCAAAATTGTTGATTAACTAAAGACTAATTATTATATTTTTAAGTAAACATAACTAGAAAACCCTTTGGCTTATTAGAATTTCATGTTTAAGCACCGACCATTATTTGCATTTTGTGAGGTTGATTTTCGTTTAAGAATTGCTTATTTTTTGTCCATTTCTGTTAGGAGGATGATTGTTTTTGAGAAATTTGTTATTCGAGGCTACTAGAATGGTTCTTTTAACATACAATTTACTACACAAAACTGAAATAATTGTTGATTTTTATATTATATAGTAATTTAAAAATCAACAATTGAGTTTACGTGTAAAATCATCACTTTGATTCATTGGTTTCCCCTTAAAATTCATTTTGCAGTGTTGTCATTTTGTGGTAATATATCACATTTGGCGATAATGTGAAAATAAATAAATTGTCGTAGCTAACTATGGTGTTGTCATGGATGAATATCGTCACGTCGCATAATGATTTAAATGAAAAAGACCACAACTTCTTCCGTCTTACTTTTACACGTGAAACAAAAAAAAAATTGTTTTGTTGTTTACAATGAGCCAATTTACATTAGGTTGTAGTTACATGTTGTAACCACAACACCGTGCATCTACATTGTGTCGCAATTCCCACAACATATTGTAACTACACGTTGCAATATATTTATGTATGTGTAAAATAGCCATTTTGTATTTTATCTATGGAAAAGTTATTCAATTAAATCGTGTTCCGTTGTCAGTAAAAATATAAATTCTTCTTAAAATAAATATTATTAATTGAATTTATAATATTTATAATTATTGTTGACTTTGTTGTTGTGATAATTGTTGAATTATTTGTCTAATTTCTTGAATCAAAATGGACAATAATAGTAATGATACCTTTCCTAAGGCATTTGCGAGTGCGACTTCTACAAATGATGCATTCAAGGCACTAAGAACAAGAGCTGCGGCTTTATTATTGTTTGCGGCTGCAATAGAAGCAAAAAAGGAGCAAACAAAAGTAAAGCGAATCTGGGTTAAGGACTATCGGAAAACTCGAAAAAGGGGTGGTAATTACCAAAATCTTTTGAAGGAATTGAAGCCTGGCTCATCGGACTACAAGAATTTTTTGAGAATGGATGAGGATTCATTTAATTATATATTGTCTGCAATCAAGCATGATATCATAAAGAATGATACAATCTTGAGAGAAGCTATCCCTCCGGAAGAGAAACTGGCCGTAACTCTTCGATTTTTGGCGACAGGCGAAAATTATATGAGTTTAGATTTTAATTCAAAATTATCAAAATCGTTTTTATCCAAAGCGATTATAGAAGTGTGTGAGGCGATTTATAAAAACGTAATGAATCAATTTTTAAAGGTAAAATAAAAAATTATTTTTCAATACAATTCAATTTATTTCAACTCATTTATTAAATATTAATAAAACAATAATTTTAGTAGTCTTTAATCATAAAGAAATTCCTCTTCGTATAACTCATTTTCATCGTCAACCAGATTTTCCATTGCCATTTCTAAAATATTGTATTCCGGTTTCACAATTTCTCTGCTGATAATATGAATTTTGTTCGTTGTATTTTTTGGTGGATTTTTTAAAATTGGCGATGGTATGTCACGGGTGGATTCAGGTGTTATTTGGAAATTATATTGGTTTAGTAAGGGTGTATTTGATGATGAGGATGAATTTGATAGTACAGTTGGTAAGGGTGGTAAGGGTGATCTGGATGTTAAAGACGAATTAGATGGTAATGGTGAATGAAATGTTATGGGTTTTTGGTATGGTAAGAATGAAGGGGATGGTAATGTTGAATGATATTTTGTGGGTTTTTGGTATGATAAGGATGAGGATGATGGTATTGGTGAAGGAGATGTTATGGAGTTTTGGTATGATAAGGGTGAAGATGATGGTATTGGTGAATGAGATGTTATGGAATTTTGGTATGTAAAGGGTGAAGATGATGGTATTGGTGAATGAGATGTTATGGAGTTTTGGTATGATAAGGGTGAAGATGATGGTAATGGTGAATCTCTTTGTGAAATCTGTAGATCTCTGTGTCGTTGTACCATTTTCTCTTCTTCGTGAATTTTGTCTCCTACCAGTACTAAAATTTTCATTTTAATTTCGTCAAATGACGCTTCTAATTTTAAACGTCTCAACTCTGTACATAAGTAGTTACAAAACGCCTCTTCTTTTGATTGTAAACTTGCGGATTGCAGCACATACTGATTTGTCGATTTTACTAGGTCTCTCGCTTCACTTTGGAGTTGCTGCGAAAAAGGCACCTTTTTAGTCTGTAAAAAAAATTAATTTCAAATCATTAAAAAATATATATATATATATATATATATATATATATATATATATATATATATATATATATATAATATATTTCATTTCAGTTTCCGGCAACCGAAGTAGAGTGGGTCAAAATTGTAGAAGATTTTAAATATAAATGGCAGTTTCCAGATTGTTTGGGTGCTTTAGATGGGAAGCATATAGCTTTCAGACCATTAAATAAAAATGCTAATTTATTTTATAATTATAAAGGCTTTCATAGTGTGGTCTTGTTAGCCCTAGCTGATGCCCTCGCAAGATTTACATTTATTGATATTGGATGCAATGGCAGAATAAGCGATGGTGGTGTATTACAGCGTTCAGATTTAATGTACGTTATCCAACAACCAAATAAATATTTGCCGCCAAAAACCTATATCGGTGATGCAAGGTTATTACCTCATATGTTTATCGCAGATAATGCCTTTCCCTTGTCAGAACATATGATGACACCGTATCCGTTCACAACAAAAGACGAACGTAAGAAAATATTTAATCGCCGCTTAAGTCGAGCTCGACAAACCATTGAACGGACTTTTGGAATATTATCAAACCGATTCCAGATTTTCCAGAAACCAATTAACCTTCATCAGGATAAAGTAAAGAAAATTGTTCAGTGTTGTTGCTTACTACACAATTTTTTAATTACTAGAAGCCATTGGTATGCTGAACAAATTGATGAAGTGGAAAATGAAACCAATCAAATGAAAGATGTTTGTGTTAACTCACAAAACTCCAAATCTGGCGAATCTGTTAGAACTCAACTGATAGAGTATTTCACTAATGAAGGAGCCTTATAATTATAACATATGTAAAATAATATTATTTAGTATAAATTATTAATTAGATTAGGTTAATAATACTAACCGTATTTTGTTAATAAATAGGATTAAGAATGAAATTTATGTAAAAAAGAAGTAAAGAAGTAAATGAAGAGAATTAATAAATTAACATTTACCATAAATACAAAATAAAAAATTTATATTCTTTAATTTAGATAATTGGGCCACTAAACTTCTTCAATGTACCCAAGTATAACAAAATAAACGTAATGCTGAGTTATTATAAAAAAAATTATTTCAGTAATTTACCTTTTGTCTTCGACTCTGTGTAGATCCGAGCCCAAATTCTGAATATATTACCGGTTCCTGTTCTTGTATTCCAATCTGGAAATAAAATAAACAACACATCAACCAAAATTTATTATAACAAATAAAATTGGATAAACTTACATGTTCCGGATGTATAATTGAACAACTGGGCTCGGTATCATTACAATATAGCAAGAACGAAAGTTCGTCATAACACCATAAAGACGACACATAGACTTCATCAACACCATTACCACTCCGTTTGGAATTATTTATTTTCGTTCGTTCTTTAGACAATTGGCTTTGGAGGGTTCTAATTTTACCCTTAATGCAATTAAGGGACACATCGGGTTTTAGTTTTTTAAGTTCTATTAATATTTTATTAAATGCCTCACTTCGTTTTGGTTTCGAAGTAAAGCTAATATCCAGCGGATCCCACAAGCAACCCGATCGCCAGTATAATTCAATGAGTTTTAGAGTTTGCTGGCGGCTCCAAATATCCTTGTTTTCTTCAGTTTTATACATTTTCCCGAATATATTTTTAATTACTTTATTAAAATTTCAAAAAAAAGTTATAAAATCATTTAAAAAATTATTCAAAATCGATTTCCAAAAATAATTACTTACCAATTTAAACCTGTACGGTGAAACCAAATTATAAATGAATAGCGCATGTGCAAGAAAAACGTCGTGTATACTTTTATATTATCTTTTTGATAGTATTAGTGTGTCACAACTCGTTCAACGCTAAAATTTTTGTTGAAAAGTTGCGACAATCAAAAACCGGTTTCGTAGGTAAAGGGGAAAAGTACGAGTTAGTTACAACATGTAACTACAACCTAATGTAAATTGGCTCAATGGTTTTATATGGAGTTTAGTTAAAAAAAGCTCTAATAAAAATATCAAAAAATGAATGAAATTTACATTGACGCGAAATATAAATGAATGATATTTATTAACAAAATGATCATTTATATATTTTTGAAATAAAATTAATGGGTTATTGCTAAATTTAAATGAAATACAAAAATC
Source organism: Tipula vernalis (assembly GCA_958295665.1). NCBI lineage: Eukaryota > Metazoa > Arthropoda > Insecta > Diptera > Tipulidae > Tipula > Tipula vernalis. The sequence continues at coordinate 207,172,233 of OY282559.1, read as the reverse complement.
AACAATTATTTTAATTTTGTGTAGTAAATTATTTGTTAAAAATAACATTCTAGTTGCCTAGAATAACAAATTTCATCGGGAGCTCATAATAGCAAAGGACAAAATAAATTCTTAAACAAAAATCAACATAAACCATTTGACATAACCCCACAAAATGCAAATATTGGTCAATGTTTAAACATCAAATTCTAACAAACCAAAGGTTTTTCTAGTTATGTTATGTTAAAAATATATTAATTGGTCTTTTTTCAATCGACAATTTTATTTTGCACTTGGTTTCATGATAATTTTCATTCATTTTTTTTTAAACTTTAATTTAGTTGTTTTTGATCAAACTCCAAATAGTTTGATGGAAAACAACTAAATTGGGGTTTTAAAAAAATGAATGAAAATTATCATGAAACCAAGTGCAAAATAAAACTGATGATTGATAAAGGACTGATTATTATATTTTTAACATTTTATTTAAATAATAAACACCTTTGCATTAAAGTATTACTTTATCACCACACAAATAGCACTTCTTATAAAATTTTCATATATTGTCATTTGAGGTTATGTGAAAACGTCAACTTATCACTTTGATTCATCATTTTCCCCTTAAAATTCATTTTGCAGGGATGTTTGTAGACTTTCTCCATTTTTTTATATCACACAAAAAAAGTCTCCACTAGTGAAATAAAGGCTTTGCCACAGCTATTTTCGTGCGATGCGATTCGCGTCAAATTTTGCACTGGATGCCACACTTAACAGCGACGCGATTTTTTTTCGTAACAACTGTCATAGTCATTGGTTGAAATTATTTTGTAGTTTTTTCCCGAAATTTTAATTATTTTTATTTATTTTATTTATTTAATAATTGTATATTGCACATACATCAAAATATTTAATTATTGCGAATTTTTCGATCGTTTTCTATTGTACAGTTCCATGTCTTCTCAAAAAAGTGAGGTTAAAGCATGCGATAAAATAATTCATATGTATGTGGAAAGTCTCCAAACGCGAAAAAAGTTTTTTCTCCAATTGCGAAATTTGAAACTTCGCACGATAAAATATAAAATGAATTATACATATATGAATAAAAATTATTATATTTCAAAAGACAAATGTATAGGATTTAAAGATTATAATGATATTTGATAGTTTTTTCATATATTTAGTATCAAATCTATTCTAATTGCAGAAGAATTTGAAAAGAAAAAAGAAATCGCATCGCACGAAAATTAGCTGTGGCAAAGCCTTAAAGGTGTGATATAGCACCACAAAATGACCACCATGATTGCATAATGAAGGCAGTTTTATCACGGTCTTCTAATTTGACTGGTACTTACCAGAATCCTGACTTTAAATCCATGGTTGACATAAAAATTGATTTGTGTGTCAAATGCAACAATGTATCGATATTTGGCATCGGAAATTTATCGGCAACGGTCAGATTATTTAATTTGCGATAGTCTATACATACGCGAATAGATCCATCAGGGTGGTCATTTTGTGGTGCTATATCACATTTGGTGATAAAACTGTGATACACTTACATTTGCTAGCTTACTGCGGTCCCATCTTGGATGAACAACATCACGTCGTATAATGATTTCAATGAAAATGACCACAATATCTTCCGTCTTACTTTTACAAGTGGAAAAAATTGTTTATTTTGTTGTTTAAACTTTTTTTATATGGAGTTTGGTTAAAAACACCTCTAATCAAAATTTAAAAAAATGAATGAAATTTACACTGACACGAATGATAAATAAATGATATTTATTAACAAAATAATCATTTATCTATTATTGAAATAAAATTTATGGATTATTGTTAAATTTACAGGAAAACGGAATATAAAAATCAACAATTATTTTAGTTTTGTGTAGTAAATTGTATGTTAAAAGAACCATTCTAGTAGCCTAGAATAACAAATTTCACAAAAACAATCATCCTCCTAATAGAAATGGACAAAAAATAAGCAATTCTTAAACGAAAATCAACATAAACCATCTGACATAACCTCATAAAATGCAAATAATGGTCGGTGTTTAACCATGAAATTCTAATATACCAAAGGGTTTTCTAGTTATGTTAACTTAAAAATATAATAATTAGTCTTTTGCTAACAAACAATTTTGTTTTTCACTTCATATCATGGCAATTCTCATTCATTTTTTTAAAATTTTAAATTAATTTTTTTATATCAAACTACATGGAGATTGACCGAAAGCAACTAAATTAAAGTTTCAAAAAAATGAATGAAAATTACTGTGATACGAACTGCAAACCAAAATTGTTGATTAACAAAAGACTAATTATTATATTTTTAAGTTAACATAACTAGAAAACCCTTTGGTATATTAGAATTTCATGTTTAAACACCGACCATTATTTGCATTTTATGAGGTTATGTCAGATGGCTTGTGTTGATTTTCGTTTAAAAATTGCTTATTTTTTGTCCATTTCTGTTAGGGGGATGATTGGTTTTGTGAAATTTGTTATTCTAGGCTACTAGAATGGTTCTTTCAACATACAATTTAATACACAAAACTGAAATAATTGTTAATTTTTATATTACATAGTAATTTCAAAATCAACAATTGAGGTTATGTGTCAAATCATCACTTTAATTCATTGCTTTCCCCTTAAAATTCATTTTGCAGTGTTGTCATTTTGTGGTAATATATCATATTTGGCGATACTGTGTGAAAAATAAATTGTCGTAGCTAACTATGGTGTTGTCATGGATGAATATCGTCACGTCGCATAATGATTTAAACGAAAAAGACCACAACTTCTTCCGTCTTACTTTTACAAGTGGAACAAAAAAAATTATTTTCTTGTTTACATTTGTTTTAAATGGAGTTTAGTTAAAAAAAGCTCTAATAAAAATATCAAAAAATGAATGAAACTTACATTGACGCGAAATTTAAATGAATGATATTTATTAACAAAATGATCATTTATATATTTTTGAAATAAAATTAATAGGTTATTGTTAAATTTACAAGAAAAATGAAATACAAAAATTAACAATTAATTTAATTTTGTGTAGTAAATTATTTGTTAAAAATAACATTCTAGTTGCCTAGAATAACAAATTTCATCGGGAGCTCATAATAGCAAAGGACAAAAAAAAATTCTTAAACAAAAATCAACATAAACCATCTGACATAACCCCACAAAATGCAAATATTGGTCAATGTTTAAACATCAAATTCTAACAAACCAAAGGCTTTTCTAGTTATGTTATGTTAAAAATATATTAATTGGTCTTTTTTCAATCGACAATTTTATTTTGCACTTGGTTTCATGGTAATTTTTATTCATTTTTTTGAAACTTTAATTTAGTTGTTTTCGATCAAACTCCAAATAGTTTGATGGAAAACAACTAAATTGGGGTTTTAAAAAAATGAATGAAAATTATCATGAAACCAAGTGCAAAATAAAATTGTTGATTGAAAAATGTCTGATTATTATATTTTTAACATTTTATTTAAATAATAAACACCTTTGCATTAAAGTATTACTTTATCACCACACAAATAACACTTCGTATAAAATTTTCATATAATGTCATTTGAGGTTATGTGGAAACGTCAACTTATCACTTTGATTCATCATTTTCCCCTTAAAATTCATTTTGCAGGGATGTGTTTGTAGACTTTCTCCATTTTTTTATATCACACAAAAAAAGTCTCCATTAGTGATATAAAGGTGTGATATAGCACCACAAAATGACCACCCTGGTTTGGAAACAAGCACGACAGGAGCTGCCCAAGGCGTCTCACACTCCTCGATTACATCCTTTTCCAACATTCTTACTATTTCTTTTTTTAGCAAAGCTTGCTGATTTACGTTATACCTATAAGGTGAATCGGCTATTGGGACTACCTTTTCATTCTCCAAAGTCACATGATGTTCGGCAAAACCAGTTGGTTCTACAACTGGCGAAAATATTATATTATTTTTAGTTAGTAACGAGTTTACCGCCGTTCTCTCTTCTGAATTCAAGCAATTTCCTTCATTACTTCGTAAAACCTGAACAGACGACATGTCGATTTTTGTTTTATTATCCTCAAAAGTTAACTCAAAACATGCGTTTGAACTTTCGAAAAAATATGTTTTGTTACAAAAATCTACAACTAATCCAGCCTCGTTAAAAAACCCCATTCCCAGTAAAGTCTCTCTAACTTTTTGGTCCGGTAGAACTATGAAATTTGTTAAAATAGTTTTATTCTACAAGACAACGTTAACACGTTTTTTGAGATCCATCAGCTAAGACTATGGATATTTGTTTCTCCGTAAATGAAACATTATTGTCTTTAAAAACTTCAAAAAGAGATTGGCTTGCGATGCTTAATTTTGCGCCTGTGTCAATAATAGCTAAACCATTAATGCCAAAAATTTGAATTTTTAGTTGAGGGCGGACCTGTGGATTAGGTTCTATTGATGATATGGATGAGAAACCTATTGATGATATGGATGAGAAACCTATTGATGTTAGAGATGATCTATCGCCATCCTCATGCAAATCAACACATAAACTACTTTCTGGTTTATCATCAATAACATCGGCAACCAATGCTGATGCAACGGTTTGCTTTTTACACTCGTCGCAGTTACTCTTGACTACCCCTCATTTCCCACACCCATAACAATAAAAATCGTTTTCTTTCTTAATAAAGTCCGATCTGGATCGGCTTGTTATACCCGGAGTAAATATATTTGGAATTGATCGAGGTTGATTTAAACTCGTATTTACATCTGCCTTGATATTGGACGATGCAAATTGTTTTTTCCTACAATCGTTGATAGTATGACCGCGATTACGACAGTAATTACAATAAGTTTTTTTTATTACTTTCCTCTAGGAATGTCTCTTCAATACGTGCTAACTCTATTAGTTTCGAGAACGAGTCAAAATTGCTCCGCTTGACACTTTTTCGTATTCGACGCGACAAAAGTCCGTATATCATGTCAAGTTGAATTTTTTCCGATAGATTATCTGGAAGTTTCGCGAAAAGTGCACGTTTAGTACATACCAATGTATCGATTTTGGTAACGTCGTCTTGTGAGGCTGAGAAAATCTCCATATAAATCTCGTGCGGTTGTTTTATCTGGTCGTAATTTGAAATCAACAATTTAATCGCGCCGTCGAACGTTTCAACAGTTGACTTGATGCCCTGCCACCAAATAGCAGCATCTTCTGTCAACAAAAGGGGTAACCCCTTTAACGCGTCTTTGTCCGAAATATTTTTACATTCTTTGAAAATTTGTACTGTGTTTATAAAGGTGTTCACATCAGATTTTTTATTTCCACTAAACCTAACTGAACAATTTTCAAAATTTTCTATATTAACCCTAAAGGTATCTTTAATTGTTTCTATAATATGACTTTAAACTGATCCGCAGATAACGCCATATTATTATCATTATTTTGAAAAAAACTTTGTTTACCTGGTTTATTATTGCTGCTTGATGGTTGTACGCTGTGTCGTAATGCTGTTGCTCTCGTTACTGGACCAGCGGCTGCTTTATATGCCCCTAGTTTCTCGGTATTTGATGGCATACAATTAAGACTCGGTGTTGATATTTAGAATTTGCGATGATTATGGATGTAATTATTGTGTACGCAATAAATGTAATCGCAATGATGATGACGAATGTCGACGCTATGCTGATAATTCGCAATTGCGATGATTATGAATGTAATTATTGTTTATAATTGTTATAATCGCAATGATGATGACGAATGCCGACGCGCTGGTGCTTCGTAATTGCGATGATTATAAATGTAATTGGAAATTTCGGAAATTACGATTTACATATACATGTTCTTTCCTTTAACCTCAAAACCGCTTGGTCGATTTACTTTCGACCGTCACTTTTATTTTAAAATTTATTTTATTTAGCCCCACGTTGGGCGCCACTTGTAATAAGGTTGGGTTTCGTTTTATTTTTTTATTTCTTTGGCTAAATAAGACACTTTTTATTCTAATTTTATTCTCACTTTATTTTATTTTATAAAAAAAAAATGTTTTAACAAAAAAAAATATACGCGTCTTCCTTTCTTCGTGTTCTCTAATAAAAAAAAAAATCCTTCTCTTTTCTTTCTTTAGTTATGTTGGTATGGAATTCCCAACATAACAACAAAATTAATTTTTAACAAAAAAAAAAATACAAAAAATGTTCAGCCGTAGGTGGCTCCACGGTACAAAATTTCAAAGTATGTAATGGTGTGTATAAAATGACAAATATACAAAACGTTAAAATTTTATTTTTAAATTACCTATTGTTACAGGTTGGCGCCACATACGGGAACTCGCTGGACCTAATCAACTAGTCAGCGAATAATTCATAAAATCCATCTGGACAAAGAAGATGCTAGAAATTATAAGAATCGCCCTGGTAGCCCAACCAGACACGATAGACATAGAAGCACTCTCAAAAATGGCCGACCATATGTTCAATGCAATGAACAGCGGACAACAAAGTTGCAGCCAAGTTCACCAAATACAAGAGCAGATCAAACCACAATATCAAAACAGACAGTCGAGATCCACGGTAAGATCGGATTTTGGCCGCAGTGAAGACCGTCGCAGTCTGTACAGTGCAACGATCGCTGATCGCTTGGCCCAGATGGGTTGTTTCGGGACGGCCGAAACCGACCACAGAGGCGACGATCTCCATCTCACCCTCGATCAAGTAACCGTAACAACGCACACCAACAAGGAATGTGTTGGTATCATTTCAAGTTTGGCACGAAAACCAAGAAATGCTACAAACCGTGAAAATGGCAAAATTCTTTTTCAACAGCCAACATAGATCTAGAGAATCCATAAAAAAATCAATAAACAACCGGGTCTCGACTACCACGTCGAACACTCTATTCACGACTACCACGTCGAACAATCTATTCTCGACTCGTCTCTACCTAAACGACAAAGCAAACAAACTCACATTTTTAATCGACACTAGCACTGACCTTTCGGTTATTCCAGCAAAATATTTCACAAGGGCATTTGAAATTTTCAAACGAAATACACAACTAGTCCTTTCGGCCGCAAATAGAACAGTAATCCACACCTACGGCACAAAATTGATTCAGGTGGGTCTCGGACTCAAACGAACCTTCACGCACGCTTTTATCTTAGCTGCTGTGAATCGTTTGATCATTGGCGCCGATTTTCTATGCAAATTCGAACTACTTGTTGACCTTAAAAATAAACGGCTGGTTGATTCAGCGACTAAGCTGTCAATCAATGCCACAATGGTTTGTGTCGACAGACCGACACCGATCCATTACACGGTCAATAACGGCTACGGCACTCTGCTCAAACAATTCCCGTCACTTATAGCAGAGCCAAATTACAATTCGCCAGTCCGACACAACGTGATCCATCATATTGTCACAGCAGGCCATCTGCCCGTGTCAAGACCACGTAGGGTTGATCCACTCCGCCACAAAGCCGCATTCGCAGAATTCCAGCACATGGTGGAATTAGGGATTGGCCGGCCATCTGCATCTCTTATCTCCTGTCCTTTACATATGGCGAGAAAGAAAGATCAAGATTGGAAACCATGTCGGGATTAACGGCAATTGAACACGGTCACAAAACCGGATCGCTACTCTTTACCCCACATCCAAAATTTCTTCATGCACTTACATGGATGCAAAATTTTCTCCAAGATTGATATTGTCAGAGCGTACCATCTAAGTCCCGTCGCGTCTGAAGACGTTCACAAGACGGCTATCACAACCCCATTTGGCCTATTCGAATTCACCCGAATGCCATTTGGTTTACACAATGCCGCGCAAACGCTTCAGCGTTATATTAACGAAGTCGTACGTGATTTAGACTTTGTCTTCGTCTACATTGACGACATTCTTGTCGCATTACAAACTGAGGAACAACACAAACTCCACTTGGAACAGCTCTTCCATAAATTAACTGAGTTTGATGTTCATATTAATAGTTCCAAATGCGTCTTTGGCGCATAACAAGATAACCCCTAATGGTATTCTGCCGTCTGAAGAACGAATTAACGCCATTAGGGAATTCCCAGCTCTTACTTCAATAAAAAGCATACAGCGACTCGTCGCGATGGTAAATTACTACCACCGTTTCATACCCAAACTCGCACAAACACTCGCCCCAATTCACAGTCACTTGGCAACTTTACTCAAAAAGCCCAAGATGGCCAAGAACTTCTCTTGGTCCGACGAATGTCAACAAGCATTCACGTCACTGAAAAATGAATTGGCACAGATAACACTTATGGCGCATCCTCTGAGTGATTCAAAGCTCAGCATAACTACTGGCGCATCAAACACAGCTGTTGGTGCAGTATTGCAACAGTGCAATAACGAATTGTGGGAGCCACTCGGATTTTTGTCCAAAAAACTATCGACTGCCGAAAAGAAATATTCCGCATTCGATCGGAAATTACTAGCAATTTATCTGGCAGTGAAACCGTTCAGATACTTTGTCCAAGGTCGGGACTTCACCATTTACACCGACCACAAGCCTCTGACCAGAGCAATTCAGTCTAAAACTGAACGTAATCCAAGGCAATGTCGCCACTTGGATTACATTAGTCAATTTACCACGGACATTTAGCATGTTCACGGATATGACAACATTATTGCGGACACACTATCTCGCACAACTGACAATGAAATGGGCACAGTTGAAACCCACATCGACTTACACAAAATTGCAAACACACAAAAAGCCGACCTAGAACTTCAGAATTTATTTTCTGGTTCCGAATGTCACACTAGTTCATCAATGAAAGTGGAGCTTTTCAAACTACCTGGCCTTGAAATAATCTGCGAAACATTTACTGGGAACAACCGCCCATACATCGCAGATTCATTACGCCGAACCATTTTCGATACATTACATAACATTTCGCATCCTGGTGTCCGTGCAACTCGTAAATTGATTACCACTCGCTATTTTTGGCCCAGTATAAACAAAGACGTAGGCAATTGGCTCAGTCCTGTTTATCCTGCCAACGCTTACTGCATGACAAATATGTCAGCTGCAACCCTTGCCACCACTTTCGTCAACAATTACGTATCAAGATTCGGCGTGCCCCTTAACACCACAACTGATCAAGGAATGCAATTCGAGTCCAAGCTTTTCGCCGAATTAAAAAAACTTCTTGGCTCACATCGGATACGGACAACGGCTTATCATCCACAAGCCAATGGCATGGTCGAACGCTTCCATCGACAACTCAAAGCCGCACTAATGGCCCGAAGCAATACTATTAATTGGAGTTCGGAAATACCAAACGTACTACTTGGAATCCGAGCAACAGTGAAGGAATATCTTAAGTGCTCATCAGCTGAACTGGTTTACGGCCAAACAATCAAGCTACCCGGTGAGTTCTTTATCGAAAATCCTCCTTCACCACTTTCAATTACCGACACAGTCATCGCCCAACTGCGACAAACCATGCAGAATCTTATACCAAAATCAACTCGTCAATCCAAACAAGATGACATTTTTGTTCTGAAATTACTCGATAACTGTGATTTTGTCTTCATTAGAACAGACAAGGTTCGCACCGGATTATCTCCTCCCTATGAAGGGCCATTTGTCGTATTGATTAATGATAAAAACCATAACGTTTCAATCGATCGACTCAAACCAGCATATGGAATACTGTGTTCGGCTGATCAAATATCAAGTCCACGAACACTCAAAATCGTCCGACGTCGAACGTACTACAGATTCAATTATTCATTAGGGAGAGGGAATCACTTGCGGAGAAGTCATGTAGCGATTCACTCATTTATTCATTCATTCCATCACCACAATAATTAATAACTAAATAAATTCTATTCAAATTCAAATGTCCTTACATTATCGGCCTCCTACCTTACCGATCTATTTCAGTTCAGTGCTTCATCCGGGCAATTTATTCGTACAAACTCTTTTTCAATAACTGTCATTATTATCTCTACTACGGTTGGTACAGCAAGTCATACGCGCGGAATTTTTTCCGCATTCGTAAAATTAAAAAATGTTTAGTTTCACAGTGGTGAAAATAGTAATAATAAATTTAAATTTGTAACAATTTGGCTGATGGCATTGGCGGTCATTGGATTGTTTAATCAATAAATTTGTTTATTGATTAATTTCCCAGACCAAAAATAAATCAAAAACAAAAATCGCCGTTGTTTTTTTTTTTGGAATGGTTGAAAAAAAAAATAGTCAGTTATTTGGTTTTTGGGTACAGTGTAAAAAAAAAAAAAATTAAAAATTTGTGTAATTAATGATTGTAAAAAAAACTAACATTTAATGTAACACATAATAAATATTATATTGATTATGTACTTATACCCAAGGATAGCCAATTTTGGCCACAATCAAAACAAAAATAAAAACATAAAATCAAAAAAGTATAACGGCGAGACACTGTACAGATTATTAAAATTTTTTCTTAAAAAAAAAAATAAAAAAAATATTTGTTAATTATAAATTAATAATAAAGAAATGCTGAAAAAAAAACTTAATTTGATGTGAACGAATAACCCAACCCACACATAAAAACAAAAGAAAATAAGGTATGTGTTTTAAAAATGAAATAATATAAGCCTTCCTTAATTCATTTTTGAGTTTTTTTCTTCTAAATCGCTTCTTTTAATTCATAATTTAAAACAAAAAAAATGAATTAATATAAGTCGCAGCTGTTCATACAAAAATCAACTTTTTTAATTCATTTTTAAAGAACTTTATTAATTCAGCCTTTTTAATTCGGTACCCCGCAAATTGAAATCTATTTAATTCAGTTGCTCGCTGCTTGGTGTTCCACGTTTAACCCAATTATCTGATTTGAAGAGTTCTACTCTTCAGTTCAATCGTTACCTGTTAAATTAAGTTTTCGCTCTCCCAGAAACAAACAACGTAAATTCAATCACTAAAGTTAATTTAACTTATGTTTTTTTTAATTCTTTAGACTGCAGACAAATGTATTTTAGGATCGACGTTTGTTGTCCCGTTTATACCTTAATAGACTTACCTCGAGTATTGTGCCCACAAAATTTTTTTTTTTTTAAGGTTCGGATGTGATAAATACCAAAATTTTTGTTATCACTCGTATTTGGTCAACGTTTGGATAACTTCCAATTAGGAATAGAAATAATTTAATCCGAAAAAATATTTTTAATTATGTATTACGTTTATTATTTATATAATTACACTAAACTAAAGCTGGAAAAATATTCCATTTTTTAATCATTTTAACGAAAACAATCACCATAGACACGCTAAAATTTATATAAATTCATCTGGTTCACGAGGCGCATCCAAATCTCGATAGTGTATAATTGGACGATATTCAGCGCCAATACCTCTGAAATTTACAACATTTCTTTATTTAAAAATAAAAACACATAAAACGTACTACATGTATATTTGATGCAAAATTTTATTTAAAATAATAAATAACCACTAAAATATATATTTTTGTTTCGTAATTAATTTTATGTTATATTCTTTCGGGAGAAAAGATAACCTGAGGGTAAGAGAACCTAATCTAATGTTAAATTCTTTTGGGAAAAATAAATTAATCTGAGAGTAAAAAAAACTAATCTGGCGGATATACTATTCTAAGGAGTTCCGTTTATTTTATTTAGATTAGTTTTTTTACAGTCACTGGTCGTGTTCAGTCGGGCAAAAATGATAAAAAATATCATCATGTTTTATTCTTCACTTCCCTAGTGTTCAGTCGGGCAAAAGTGATAAAAACTATCATGATATTTTTTAGCACGTTTTACCATAAAACGCTCTAATTTATCACAAAAAAACCAAGTCTTTTTAGTTTTAGTTGTCAAAATAAATACCTATTTGAAAACAAAATATTTGGCTTTCGATTGTGGTGTAATATTTTTAATATTATTTAGGAAGGGCATTATTTATTATTTTATAAAAATCCGCTATAAGTTGGTTTGTGCATTGCTCAAATAAAGATACTCTACAGAAGTTTGATGTGTAAAATAAATTTTTTGTTTTTTCATTTTGGTTGTTTTGTCGAGCATGGCATCAAATACAACGAAGTGAAGTTAGGATAATAATTAATAGCATGATACTTTTTATCACTTTTGCCCGACTGAACACGACCTATAAGGGGCTATCTCTGTCAAAAAAAAACGGCGATAGATGAATTATTTCTAAAGATGGCACTACTAGTTTTTTGAAATATTTTTTTTTTTTGTATCGAAACAAAAATGTAAACAAGAGCCACTAACACGAATAAAACTAACAACTACTTAGTTTTACTACTTTTGTTTTTTATTTATGTACAAATAAATTATAATAATCTATAAGGGTCATAAGAACCTATACTTTTCCATAGTAAACTGGTGGTAAAAGATATAAGCAGATTTATCGACAATGCAGTATTATTTGATACGTGAAAACTGAGTACGGTATTATTTCTAAAGATGTCAGCCTTAACAATTGGTAATTTTTTGTACATAAATAAAAAATAAAATTATTTTTTTATATAATTCATCCCTAGTTGTCAATTTTATTCGTGTTGTTTGCTTTTGTTTACATGTTTGTTTCGATACAAAAATAAACAACCACTACTGACATCTTTAGAAATAATCCATCTATGGCCGTTTTTTGACAGCAATGTCCTTTATAGATTATTATAATGTATTTGTTATGTACCAAAAATTAAAAATTCTTAAAGCGGACAGCTTTAGAAATAATACCGTAATATGTTTTCAAGTATCAAATAATACTGCATTATCGATAAATCTGCCTATATCTTTGGCCGCTAGTTTACTATGGAAAAGTATAGCGATACTCCTTATAGGTATTATAATTTATTTGGGTTGTTCAGTCGAGCATGACATAAAATACAACGAAGTGAAGTTAGGGTAATACTAAAGGCGACTTTCCATTCCCAGCAACTTGAACTTGTAAGAGTAAAATCAAATGGGAAACGGGTCAGGGATAGGAATATACGGGAATCGAACTGAACTCTCAAAGTTCTTGGGTTCCAAGGCCACGGTATTTCTAGCAGAAGTACATGCTGTAGTAATCTGGCCCTTCAACTATAATAATAATAATAGGGTGATAAATAATAACAAGCTATTTTTTATCACTTTTGACCGACTGTACACGACATTCGCTTTATTTTGTCATACCCGACTCAAACGACCAAAATGAAAAAATGATTTTACACGTCAAACATCTGTAGACCACCTTTATTGAACAATAAATAATACCCATTTTTGTAAATAATAAATAATACCCATCCTAAAAATATTACACCACAATCCAAAGCGAAATATTTTGTTTTCAAATATGTATTTATTTTGACAGCTAAAACAAAAAAACCTTGATTTTTTTGTGATGAGCGCGTTTTATGATAAAACGTAATAAAAAATATGATAATTTTTATCATGTCCGATTGAATATTAAGACTAATTTTTTTCGCCGAAAGAATTTAACATAAATAACAAAAACGGGACGCCATAAGATAGATCCGTCCGATTAATTTTGTTTACCCTTTGATTCTTTTTCCCCTGAATGATTTATCATTTTGTAATAAAAAAAATTATTGATTTTAGAAAAGAAAATCTGAATTATCAACTGCGTCCAAGTCATGATAAGGAATAATTCTGCGATGTTCTGAAGGCGAAGGAATCATGATATCTCTGGAAAATGTTATATTTATGGATTTGTTTTGTTGTTAGTTTTTTAAAATATTTAAATGAACAAAAATGGAATAAAATTGTTTTAAGCGATGTAATAAAGTGAAATTAAGTAAAAGTAAAGTAAATGAAATAACTCGGCAATTACTAAAACAATAAGTGAACTTACCTCCGTGGGCCATATCCGGGTCTTACACGTGGTGGAACTATTGCCGCTGGTGGAGCATATCCTCCATAAGGTGGACCACCATAGGTTGGTGGTCCCGGATAACCAGGTCGAAAGGCCGCTGGAATAATTTCATTCGGTTTTTTATTTGTACCTGGATGTTCTGGTAATTGTGGTCTTTTTGCATCTTTCAAATAATTATTAAAATATTCTACCTCTTTTCTAACTTCATCAACTTTCTCACCATGTTTATTGAATATATGTTTTCGAATAAATTCGGGCCCCTTAAATTTTTTACCAGATAACGGACAAAGCCACTTGTCTTTCGATAGCTCTTGTGTATTAGATTGTACAAATTTTTCAACTTCAGCTTCACAATCTTTTGCTCCCAATTTCTTCAATTCATCTTCTTCAATTGTTGTATTTTTAGATAAAAATGATATCATTTTAGTCTCAAAATTTCGGATGTAATCTTGTATTTCTTGGTATGTAACCTTCTGAGGAGGTGGTCCCCTAGCATGAATTATACCACAGCGATTCGGCATTTCATCCTCGTAAGGGTACTCACAGTGATTATAAAAATCGACAGAATGAACAATTCTTAAATATAAAATTAGTTTATCTAGAACGGTTAATAACTGAGGATCACGTTCGATAATTTCTCCTTCGGGGTTTTCCTTATTTTCATTCTCAGAGAGACCGAGTAATTCATCTTCTTCGGCTGAAGCTTCCTCTATCAAATAATCTGTAATATTCTGCAATACTGGATTTTTTGAATTTAATCCAAATGATTCATTGTTTTGATTTTTTGTAATTTTAACCAAAATTCCGGACGTCAAAGAAACATCACGCCACAATCCACTTTTTTCATCTAAATTATGAGCAATTTTAGCACAAAGTTTTATATCGCTACGCAAAACGGTTTTATGAGCGGTTATACCATTTACAGGACGAACGCGACGACTCAAATCACGATTTACTATGGCACCTAATTCACAATCGCGCAATCGCATATTATTTAAATTCCAACAAATTTCCTTTTTGTTTACGTCACGACGAAATGTGACCCATCCACGCCTAAACCATCTTCTCTCTCCTAATGGATCAGCAATCGCAACACGCAGGAACCCATCATACTTTTTGCATATCTGAAATTAAGCAATTTAGTAATTTAGTGTTAATTTAACAAGTGCTATGTTACTCACGGCTTCAACTTCTGCTTTAGTAATTGTTGGGGCAAGGTTCCTCAAAAATATTGAACTGGTTTTATGAAGTGCCCTAGGTATATTATCATTTTCTTTGGGATCTTTTTCTTTATCCAAATCAATAGTTTCTGTTTGATATTCCACAATTTTATTATCATCTTTTTCAACATCATTTGCAATTTCAGTGGAATTTGCAATTTCAGTGGAATTTTCAATTTCAGTGGAATTGTCAATTTCTTCTGGTTTACTAACGGAAATATCCATTTTTTCTTTTTCTTCCTCGCTATCATTTTTAGATGCAATTGATTCTTCATTTTTTGCTGCTTCATCAATATTCTCTTCCGAAGTTTTCTCTGTTAAATTTTCTTCGCCCTCTACTTCGTCATCCTGTTTATTTGAATGCGGGGAAGATTTAACATCGATTTTAATATCCTCCTGATGTTCTTTATACTGTTTGTCCTCTGCTTTATCTTCGTCTGAATCACTGGAGCTCGATGATGATGAACTGGATTCAGAATGTGACCGTTTCCGCTTCGATTTTGTTTCAGTATCTTCTGTCTCATCATTTTCTTCAATCGTCTCATTTGCAACGTCGTTTTCATCATCTTGCTGAGTTATAATTTTTGCCGTTTCAAGTTCTTCATCTTCTTTATCCCAATCTTCTACCCCATCTACAATTTCCGTTACAAGTTGAACGTCCGGATCATCTTTCTTTTCGCAATCATCTTTTGTTATATCAATTTTTTCACCATTTTTTGGTGGAATAGTATATTGCAATTCAACTGGGCTTTCGTCCAAAATTTTTAAATCATCGTCTGTTCCACCTTCTAATTTAATAACCACTGTGTCCAAAAGACGTAATAATTGTTCAGTTTGTGTAGTATCCACATTAATATTCGTGATTAGTCCTTTCTCCAATAATTCAGCAAATACTTCCACTCGATTCTGAAAATATTATTTTATATATGAACGTTCTACTTATTGAAAAATTGAAAATTTTAGAGCAAAAATTAGAGGTTTATTACAGGGCTGTGGAGTTGGGGCCGTGGAGTTTATATTTATTTTCGTATTTTTAAAGGAGCCGGAGCATAATAATATGCATTAGCGCAGTTCAAATTGGAATTCCAAATCGGATTTTCCTCTCGAGAAATCTTCTGTTTTAACTCTCGAAATCTCGCGAAATTTAAATCGAGATACGCGGAGAAAGTCGAGAAATTTGGGTTAAGCGCGCATATCTAATTAAATATTTTGTCAAGACATTTCACGGAAAATGATTGATGTTAAACAAAAACAAAAAATTGAAAAGAAAAACATCAAGAAGAATTAACAGGGACTTACTGAACCTTAAAAATTTCAAACATGTGACCTTGGCAATCGGTAATAAATCAATAGAAACCCTCGCAGCTCCAGCGCCGCAATCTTACCTAAGCCATCTTAACACCGACTATTGTTTACCTAGACCTATTATTGTGACCGACTATTGTTTACCTAGACCTAACTATTGTTTATTGAGGGATCCATTATTCCAAAACGTAAGCAATCACTTTTTCAAATTGTATAGAAAAAATTGTAGAAGTCGTAGTAGGTACGTCATGAGCAAATTATCAATATAAGTATTTTTCAATAAATTTATAAACAAAAAAATATCGGCTCTTGGGAACGAACCGACGACCTTTGCAAATTAACGCCGACACGATATCGTCCAGCTACTGCCTTTCCAGCATATAAATAACAGCGTTTTATGGAAATGAAAACCCTATTTGCTTTACGCATATATTTGATGTCGAAGAAAGAGCTGGAGTCGGAGTTGGAGCCGGAGTCATGAATAAATCTATAAATTTCCGAAGTTGGAACCTGGAAAGAGATTAACTAGAGAGCTGAAACAAATTTTTCCCCCGTACAAAATCTTCTATTTCAAGCGTGCATAGTTGAAAAGGGACGGACGGATATACATACACTTGGGTGCAAAAAAATCGCACATTGCTCAATTTTCCACAAAAGTGCAAAAATATCAAAAAAAAAATCCAATATTTGTTTAATTTTTTTTAATGCAGATTCAAAGTCTATTTCAATACCTATCCAGTGGTACCTTATTTGTACTTTTACCATGCCAACAAATTGATTTTTTGTCAAATGCATACAGCAGCCTTTCGAATTAAATTCTAAAAATAATTCAACAAGATCAATACAATAGCATGCCATGAAATATCTCGCTCGGAATTGTCATCATTCGCATATCGACGCTTAGTCTGAACGGTCCTCTATTAATTACGTTCTCAACCGGAGCAAAGAAATGGATACCACATCAAAGGTAGCCGCATAAGTGGTTGCACTAATTGATGCGGAGCAGAACCAAAGTGAAGTGACTCGACAACTAAATTTGAGCCGATTCTCCGTTCGTCGAGTGTGGCAGAGATATCAGGAAACTGGTCGCTTCAGACGGCGACAAGGATCTCGCCGACCTCGTACTACAGCACAGCGTGATGACCGCTTTCTTGTAACAACTTCGTTGCGAAATCGTCCTATGAATGCGGTTCAACTGGGACGGCGGCTCCAAGAAGTTCGTGAAGTCGAAGTCAGTGGGTGGACAGTTAGAAGACGACTTCGAGAAGTTAATCTGACTGCACACAGACCAGCAAATGGGCCGAAATTAACCGCATCCCACCGACGAGCCCGTCGTGAGTTCGCTCGAGAGCATTTGAATTGGACAGAAGAAGAATGGAGAAGAGTCCTGTTCTCTGACGAGTGCAGGATGTGTTTATATGGCACCGATGGACGCGGAAGAGTATAGAGAAGACAAGGAGAGCGATATGCACAATGTTGCATCCAAGAACGTGTCTCGTATGGCGGTGGATCGTGCATGTTCTGGGGAGGCATATCACTAGAGGCGAAGACAGATCTTGTATTCATCAGTCAAGAGGAATGACTTCTCAACGGTACATTGAGGAAGTACTCCAGGAGTATGTCGTACCTTTTGCCGGGTTTATTGGTGAAAATTTTCTGTTCATGCAGGATAATGCGAGCCCGATTACGGCTGGTGTAGTATACCAGTACCTTCCAGAGGTGGATGTGCCTGTTATGGAGTGGCCAGCTCGAAGCCCGGACCTCAATCCCATCGAACATATGTATATGGGACGAGTTGAAAAGAAAGGTTCGAGCCAGAGATGTTGCTCCAACGAGTCTCCAGGAGCTGCAACAGGCGATCGTAGAGGAATGGAAGGCGATATCTGAAGATTTTGTGAAAACTTTGGTGAAATTAATACTTCATCGAATGGAAGCTGTCATTCGGGCCAGAGGAGGGAATACTCATTATTAATAAAAATATTTTTTCTGATTTCCATGTTTTAATTCGATTTTTACTACTAATTTTCATGCTGACAAATTCACAAAAACGTACACCTCAGATGTTTATCCCCAAAAATCAGTTTGATGGCACGTATAAATACAAAAAAGGTACCACTGGAGGTATTGAAATAGACTTTGAATCTGCATTAAAAAAAATTAAACAAATATTGGATTTTTTTGATATTTTTGCACTTTTGTGGAAAATTGAGCAATGTGCGATTTTTTGCACCCAAGTGTATATGGGTCCTTACAAATAATATATGGTTGGTCCTTCTTTTAAGTAAACAAACCATTTAGTTTTTATTCTTGTTAAAAAGTGGTAGTTGATCGACGAAATGGCGCAGTGGTTTTAACGGCGGTTGGATCGGGAGGTACCGGTTTCGAATTCCGATAGGGGCGGCGTGCAAAAGGAATTTTTCATCATCTGATTACGATCGGTGATGCGGTGAGCAAATGTTCGTCGCAAATAGACGTGTTTTTTTAATCATCTTTAAAAATTTAATTTAATTTTATCTTTATTTTTGTTTTATTTAGTAGTGTTATGTATATACTTTATATACTAATTTTTATATATATATATATATATATATATATATATATATATATATATATATATATATATATAAGTATATACATTTTAATTTTAATTCTAATTAAATTCAATTTTAGTGAAATAATAATTAAAGTGTAGTGAAACAATAATTAAAGTGTAATTTTGGAAAATGCAATCAACCGGGATGCATTTATCAGGCAATGTTTTATATTTATGGATAAAGAAATCAAATTATTGATTTCTTGCTTAAGTGCACGATTTTGACTTTTGTGTGATTGTACTTGAAATTAAATTTCAATTTTAATTAATAAATTTAATAATTGGATGGCATTAAAATGATTTTAACTTAAATAGAAATACGTCGTAGTTAATTTCATAATAGATTTTATTTTTACGCATACTTTACATATGCGTTCTTGTGTTTATAGTTTTTGTACAATCAAAAATTATGTACAATCGACACAAATATTTGCTTGAAACATGATATATAACAAAGCCAACAATGGGTTTGTGCAGCCGTCTCGTTCGCTCTTTGTATAGATTCTATCAAGGAAATATACTATGTTTATATTGTTGGTTTTTGTCTTGTAATATGCGAACAACAACAAAACAAAGAATTTTTTTTTTGGTTGGTTTTGGTATAGTCGCCACAAATATTTTCCTGTATCTTGCTTGATACATAGATCAGGTATATTTGTATGTGCGCTATAAGGGTAGTATTTATAATTTTAGGAAAACATGATAAATCTCCTGCGGCGCACATGAATGATGGTAGAAAATATTTACCTTCAAGGTGTGTTGGTGGTCTAGTATATAAGATTATGTTATTTGTATGTGGGTGTTTTTTTTCTCTTTGTGTTTTGTGTTTCATGAAACAACTATAGTATTCTTGATAAAACATGAACTGTACAAGCGCAATGAAATTTTAGTGTATTCGACTCAAATAGGATTCTTATACTTTGTATAATCGAATAAGTTTGAGTCGAATCGGAAACCGCCTTATACAATTCATTTAAAATAGTTTATTTAGGTATGATTAATATTTTTTTTACAGGGTATTACAAACTGCATCAAATTGATTTTAAATAAATTTAATTAATATTATAAAAATATAAATTAACTAACTATGTATATAAATAAAATGCTAATTTGGAAATGTTGATTTGAGTTGAGTTAAGATTTGGTTTTCAACACATAATGACGTATTCATTTATGTGTGCAAAATTTCGATTAAACGAATGTGAACAACGTGGAATTATGTAAAAACATTTCGAAAGGCTAATGGTTTTGAATTTAATTATTAACTTAATGGAATTTATTGAAGTTTAGACTGCAGGTTTCACACACAAACGTCATGATTACTTATATGGCACACCGATAAAAGAAAATAATGTTTTATTTTCCTTGCATTGATTTATTATTTACTTACTTTGCATGCTTGATTTGGCAGGGTAATATGTCCGTGAACTGAGTTAAAGTTTTATGGATATATTTATATTTATTTATTGATAAAGAAATCTGAAGTTTTAATTGTATAAATTCTATTAGATTAATTTAGATTAAATTAAAAATTTACAAATTGAATAAATTATATAAATAAAACTAATATAGAAACATTATATATATTTACAGTACATGACCAAATTAACATGAACTTTTTAAAAATGAAGTATACAAATGCAACCTGCTTAATATTTCGCCCGACTTCTTTTATTTTTAAGCAAAACTGAAAGACGACGCGGCATATTGTTGATCCGAGTTTATGAAAAAATCTTAAACAATTCAAATAAAAGTATTTAATGGGTTGAGTGAACAAAAACAAATAAGTATTTAAGCTTATATTTTTTGAAGTATGTACTTGTAAGCAGTTGATGATTTACCACTTTGGGTACAAGGAAACTTGAGATTAGTTTCAAAATATCAGAATGACCGGAATTACTAATATTCGATAATTGAAAAATTATCGAGAACTCTGGGAAATATGTACATATGTAACGGGTTTTCCAATAAAATTTTTCATTTTGAATAGGCTGCTATTTGGGCAGCTGTCAATTTTGAAGCTGTCATCTTTTGACATTTGACAAGTAAAAACTACGCCATTACTAAAAATGGTACGATACCTTGGGTATATTGGGTCCTTCATATGCATAAAAATGATCCGGATTTTCATCGAAAAATCATCTTCAGTGATGAGGCCCATTTTCACCTCGGAGGCTACGTTAATAAGCAGAATTGTCGCATTTAGGGCTCAGAAAATCCAAGATTGTTGAAAAGGCTCTACATTCTCAACGTGTCACTGTTTGATGCGGTTTTTGGGCTGACGGTATGATTGAACCTTACTTTTTCGAAAATGAGGCTGGTGCAAATGTTACGGTGAATGGATTGCGCTACCGAGCTATGATTAATGATTTTATGGCTGGAATCGGAAGATATTGATGTGGACGACGTTTATTTTCAGCAAGACGGCGCTACGTGCCACACAAGCAACGAAACAATCGCAATTTTGCAAAATGAAACCTTTTATTAGAAAACCCTTTATATGCAACCAAAAGTCACAAATGTTGAGTTTATCGTTTAAAATTAAAATTATAGCGGGTGTTATTTCTAAAAACTAAAAGGGTTATTTTTTAGTTGAAAATTGGATCTGGTGAACGCTGGGTTCATGTTAAATGTTTTAATTTTTTACGCTACACAAGTGTTCCTGGCTATCAAGGTTGCCGCCCTCGGAGTGCAGTATGTAAAGCTTTGCTTTGCATCTTGTGGGTTTCAGTTCTATTTTTTTTTTTTTAATTTTGGTTGTTGCATTGTAAATTTACCGTTACTAGCTTTTCCCTCAAAGGGCATTAAATCCACCGAAAGAGTAAAAAAGATGGTGTTGCTAAAGATATGGGAATAGATAGAACTACCATTTGAAAGTAAATTTAATTTCGAAATTATATGATTTTTGTATTAAGGTTCGGACGTTAAAATAAGCATGTACATATTGGCAATTATGTATTAGAAAAGGGTGTTAAACCTAAACATACAAGCAAATTTAGCGCATTTTAAATATCCCGCTTCTCTCTCTACTTAAAGACAGTGAATATGTATGTATGTTGTTAACTCTATAAAGAAGCCTACCACCAGACAACGCCGTGTGGCTGCCGGCTTCAAAAGGCCGTTTTTGTTGTTCAGTTCTACATAACAGTGGCACTATTCTGGGTTTCCTAGGGATTGATTTATTGTTATTTTTTTAGTATATTTTGGTATTATTTTTTCCAAAGCATACTGTGGCGATTGGCAATTTTTCAAATTTTTTGGGAAAAATAATTCTATTTCATAACAAATTTTGTTGGTTATTTTTCCGTAAAAATTTTATTGGGAATTATAGTAGGTGGTAAAATAAAATTATTTGTCCACGACTAACGTATAATATACTCATTATACGTGTGTTTCTTCAATTATAATGATATCCATTATTCACTGCTAGTTTATCTAGTAGTCCCTTCTTCTATTATTCACTACTATCAAATAAAAATTTCATTTTTGGAAATTTTATCTAGTAGTCTCTTGCCATTTTCATTATTATTAAACTGAGATGTCAAAATGTCGACCGGAAATTCTTTTATGTTTATTTAAAGAATTTGATAATAAAACACAATTTTTTATCGGTCGTGGACAAAGTATCGTATTCTACTCGCATATAATGGCTGTTATTCACTCAGATGATTTACGACCCTCGCCTATCGGCTCGTGTCGGTAAACTTCATCTTCGTGAATAACAGCTATCATTATATGCTCGTTGAATAATATACTATTGTCCACGATTAACGTATAATATACTCATTATACGTTTGTTTCTTCAATTATAATGATATACATTATTCACTGCTAGTTTATCTAGTAGTCCCTTCTTCCATTATTCACTACTACCAAATAAAAATTTCATTTTTGAAATTTTATCTAGTAGTCTCTTGCTATTTTCATTATTATTAAATTGAGACGTCAAAATGGCGACGTAAATTATTTTAGGTTTATTTAAAGGATTTGATAATAAAATACAATTTTTTATTGGTCGTGGACAAAGTATCGTATTCTATTCGCATATAATGGCTGTTATTCACTCAGATGATTTACGACGCTCGTGTCGGTAAACTTCATCTTCGTGAATAACAGCTATCATTATATGCTTGTTGAATAATATACTATTATTCCCAAAATTTGAAAAAATACCAATCGCCACAGAGTGCTTTGGAATAAATGATACCAAAATATACTAAATTAAGTCACAATAAGTCAATTCCCAATTTCCTGGCAAACCCAGAATAGTGTCACAGGGAAAGCATTTAAAGGATGTCTATGTGATCGAGAAGGATGCAGACATCTGGAGCAGTGTCGATTAGGTTTTCGAAGGAGAAAACGAGAATCGAGATGAACAGCTCTATTCGAGGCCAACAAAAAGAGTTTTTTGCTGAGGTTGCAATACAAAAAATCTTTAGTTATTTACTACAAGGTAGTCGAAATAAGAAAAAACTTCTACTTAAAAGCAGAAGTAACTTTTACGGAAAAGGTAACTCTTATCAGTACTTACTTTTATTATTCCCTCCATACAATGCGACGCCCGAATTAATTAATTCAAAATGCATGCTTTAGTTGTGATGTGGGGTGATAACTTCAACTTTACCCCGAAATTTCCACAAGTAACAATGCAAATAACATAAATAAAACAATTTTTTGTTAAACATATTACAATTATTAATAATAATAATTATAATATTTAGAAAAAAAAAATTTTTTTTGAAAGTTCAAAATTTAAAAATTATTTAATAATAATTTTTATAAAGTATTCGACACGACTATATTTTTCATTATTTTATATTACAGGTAACCCCCGAAGATAAACTTCTTCACTGATGGTTTAAAACGGGACGGGAAAGACGGGGCTGGAGTGTTCTACGAGGAACTTCTGTTAAATCTCTCATTCCGTCTCCCCGACTACTGTAGTATTTTTCAAGCTGATGTAACTGCCATAAAGGAAGTCGTAGGCTGGTTGAGGTAAAATGTAATATCAGTTTGTGATATTCGCATATATATGGACAGTCAGGCTGCCATTAAAGCGCTTCAATCACACCTCCTCACGTCGAAAGTAGTCCAGAACTGTCTCTCATCTCTTAACGAGATGGCAGATCAGTTCAACATCCACATTTTATGGGTACCAGGACATTTCATAAGTAGAGGGAATATAAACGCCGATGGGTTCAGTGAATAGAGCTTTGAACTTGTCAGGGTGTGGGGCGTCCTCACGTTGGGCGATTAAGAGACAAACTTACCAAACCATGTCCCTTTCTAAAAGAGCATGAAATCTATTTTCATCTCAGGGATTAGGTTTTCCCCACGCTGTAATGGAATTCTTATCTAAAGAGAAATTCCATTACTAACCTAGCCCAGCAAAAATTTAATTTAGTGATCAGCATGACATTGAAGATTACATCTTCACCTAAATCTCATTAATATATAGGTCATGCTGAATTTTCTGTTTACATTTTTTTTCCTATACACTTATTTAATTGAAGGTCAGCATATTAATTCATAATAAATTCATATGAGCCTCAGTTGAATAAACGTAAATATGTTTTGTAATTTGATTACACCTTTTTCTTTCATTTTCATTGGCATATACATGTTGAGTGCAGGTGTTGTTGTTTTATATAGTATAAGTAAATGACCGATACTATATAGAATTGTGAACTCTGTATTTGAGGTATATGTACGAAGAATGGAAATATTTAGCACGCGCGGTAATTGATGCCGATTTTTGATTTATCAGCAGAAAAAGAAAATTTTTAATAATTGATTGAAAGTGCATTTCCAATTTTGCTGAGCAAAAATAAAAATTCCCCTGACTTTGGATCAAACATTTTTTTTTTTTTTTTTTTTTTTGAAAAAAAAGTTATCGGCGTGGAGTTTTTTTTTTGGTAGTTGGTTTTTGAGTTTAGCCAAGGGTGGCTAAAGATAGTAAGGTTCTTTTTTTTTTGGTGAAGAGAGTTTGGTTTTAATTTAGAATTGAAGTTGTTTTATTGGACGGTATCTTTATCATTTGTTTTTTTTTTGTGAAATAATTTTGAGTTAAATTAAACATTGTAATAAAATATTAAAGTTTCAAATTAGTGTTATTTTAATAAATCATTTTACCGGCCGGTGTTTTAATTGTGAAAATATATTACCTAGCCAAGAACATAGTTAGATTGTTTTTTTTAATAATTCTAAGTTTTTAGTTTGTTTTAATTAAGTAAAGTAGGAAGTTTTTTTTGTATTTTGTGAATTTTGTGTTTTTTTTTGGGTAAATTTTGTTGAATTATTTCCTTAATTTTATAATAAAAAAAAAAAAAAAAAAAAAGGAAAAATTACAGTTTTTTTATTTTGGTTTCGTGTCGTTTTTTTTGTTTTTTTTTTCAAGAGAGATATTGGTAAGTAAAACGAGTGAGGCGTTAAGTTAACACCCTAAATAACGGCTGTGGGTTGACAGGGTGATCACTAGGTGGGAAATTGGTGAAGCTTGACTGATCTTTTCCTTTCCTGGTGCTCACGGTAGCATACCACTGCCACTTTTCCCACTAACAAACAATAGGGCCCATAGGTTTTTCAGTTTAGTTAGGTAGGGCATAAGTATGAAAATAAAAAAAATGTTCGGCTAGAGAGCCAAAACATACAACCACGGTCAGCGTTTGATCAATCTTCCGCGGTGGGCTGGTTGCCCAATTCACTATTTAAAGGGTCCGATGCCCTCACTTTATCCCCAAATTAGTTTTTTTTACCTTAGGCGGTAATCTAGGCCACTATTCTTACATCCCCATCCCCACGACTAATTTAACCTCACCGCTGGAGCTAGCTGGTTAATGCCGCCTGTGGGATGTGTAAAAGGATAGAGGCAACAAATTAAAGGTAACTGGGTTTGCCCTATAGACTATAGAGGTTTATCCATCATTACAAATGGCGCCCAAAATGAGGCCTAAATTCGCCTCCAAATTAATTAGAAGTTTTGGCACCATCATTATAAATGGCGCCCAAATACACAAAAGGCTTAATTAAATTACATCAGGTCCAATATAAATTAAATTACATCAGGTCCAATATAAATTAAATTATTTACTAGATAGCCACCACATTTCATATGGTGGTGAAGCGAGGACCAAAAATTGACCCAAATAACTGGTATAATGTACCACAGATATTCCAAAATTTTGAAGAAAATTGGGGATTTCCAAGGGGTGTAGTCCCTACCAATTCAAATATGGAATTCTAACGGATAAGAGTATGGCTGCGGTCATGCCGAAAGGCTTGCCTGACCGGATGCATCGGTGGGTCATACACATATCGGTAAGAATTATGAACTTTTAAGTGGCAATACTGGATCCCCGAATGAACGATTTATCTGTGGCAAGTCCCAACCCGCACTCCGGGGGGTAAATCAACATTCGTGGTAGTATTTGGGATTTAGAAGTGTATTTGGAATAGTCGAAGAATTGGGACATGCATTGGTATCCACTTTTTGTCATAAATTGTACGGTTTTCATTACCAGGTACAACAAACAATTTGGCAAGCTGTTACTGGCAAGGGTGAATGGCGCGATCCCTTAAGTAATGAGCATATCCCTTTCCTGCCAAGCGACGATCTTGGGTGGTATAAAGGGCTGCTCATTCTAAGGCTAATTGACTCATCATTCCGCATCCCAGTCGGAATTGTAAAATTGAACCTTTCCCAACTTATCCTCAGTTTCGGTGACAATTTAGCTTGTGGCTAGAATTTACCACAAGTTAAAATTTTGCCACAACCAAAAATTACTTTTAGAAAAAAAAGTAATTTCCAATTTATCACTTTATATTTAAATGTTCGCGTACCTTTCACTTCTGTTTTCAAAAATATTAAACTATCATCCTTAGGGATGGGAATCGCAAGTCTACTCGTTTTAGTTATTATTGCATCCAGGGTACAATAGGACTGATTGGTCACACTTAGGAGTCTGCAAGTGGATGTGCATCGAATACAAATTGGCCATAAATCAGTCAAGTTGCTATCGTAAAGTGATGGAAATTTGCAACAAGAGCCGGCGAGTTGTTGTTCCTAGTTGAATGAACGTTTCAGCCTGCCACTCACACAGTCAGGTCTTCTTACAAGGTGTAATCGAATGATGACTGTGAGATAAGAGGGCAAGAGGATTGTCTCACTCATTTAGGTAATTTAATGAAATATGAAACGATTTCAATAATGCAATGTGTCTCACTTCAATTATAATTGGAGTTACGAATGCCATTGCTGATCGGGGTTGTCATTTTGAATTTCATCCAAATCAATCTCAAATCCTTTTTTTTCCTAGTTTTGACCCAAGTAGTGAGTATTTGGCTATCATTCCATGGCGGATGGGGTCAAATGATTCCGTGGTTGTATGTAGTTTTGAAAGATAGCGTAGAACAATTAGTTGAATTATAATTAGTTTAGTGTGTTCAATTTAAATTAGGTACACGATGCTTTTTATATATTTGTGAAGAATGGATGTGGAGTTGCTGGGAGAGGATGAGCTCCTGGTAGAATTGGAGGTGCGTGGGTTAATAAACCCGCGGAGGGGCGTGGTTACCCTCGAAATTAAAAAGATTCTGTCCGAAAGGTTCAGAGTTGAACAGGTGGATTGGTGGGATGCACAAATACAACCGCATGAAGCGACAGTACTGCAACCAGAGCGGGAGATTAACATCTGCCGGAAGAAGTTATGGTTGGCGCAGCAGTCATTGTTGGGACAAATTCAGGCCGGTAACTCGGTGGCAGAAATATATTCGAAGCTGAAGACCCACCTAATGCACATTGAGGGGAGGCTTGGTCGCAGGGTAGAATGCCCAACACTCAGAGTACAGGGTAAGAGTGAGGATATAACAGCGACCATGATCCGTCGCATGGTCCTTGATTTAAAGAGAGGCTTAAGCTCACCAAGCGATGTGGCTGCTAAGCTATCCAGAGTAGTGATAAAAATCGAAGAGCCTATGAACCAAGCAGTAGTGGCGGAAAAAAAGGAGGTAGACGATAAAGATGAAGGATTAGTACCCAATAATGAAGAAATTAGCGAAGTCAAAATTGAGGAAGAGAAGTGGAAGCCAGAGAGCATAGATGGGGGAGTAAGTAGAGCAAAGGCAGAAGCTGAAGAAGTGCAGGAAGAAGATCATGCACAGAGGAATGTAGAGATTCAAGTGGAGGAGCAGACTCTTAATGACAACGTAGAGCAATCCACTGAAATTGAACCCAACATCAGTTCCATCAACACAGGTATAATGAAGAATTCCGACCAAGATCCTGGGACACAGATGGATCATTCACTATCTGAGGCATCAGATGGGCTATGCCCTTCTGCAGCCGAAGATTGTGTTGGGTTGTGCAAATTGCCCACTAAGATCAAAGATAAGATCAGGGGCAACACCAGAGGCAAGAGCAGAGGTAAATTCAGAGGCGTTCCCAGAATTCGCGCGCGCAAATCACGGTTACAGCGCAAATCAAAAGCGCGAGCCCGTCGGAGGAGACATCGCGGCGCCGTTCGCGTAATGGTGCTTTTTGAAAATTGGGTTGAGGTGTGCGCAACGCGAAGCAAAACACGGGTAGATCATCTGCCAGGAGCTTTGGATTTGCGTTTAGAGGATGAGGTGCTTGCCAGGTCGAACCGGCGACTGGTCTTAGCAAAAATATAGTTTTCCCGCGTTAACCATTTTCCCTTTACAATACCTACATATTTGTAAATGGGTAAGGTAAAGGTAAGATGAAGACTGATAGATTTTTGGTTTATCGAAGTAAGCCAATAAACAGCGTAACTAGTTTAGATGATTAGTTAAGTTAGATAGGAGATAGAATAGGGTTTTGTGTTTTGATATAAATTATAAAAAGAGAAATTTAGAAATAACCAATAACTTGTAGAAATAGATAAAATTTGTAACTCGGATCTACTTTACCCCTGAAAAAAAAAGTAAGCAAAAGCAGCAAACAAAAACGTGATAAGCCTTCTGTTTGGGTGTGATCTACGTGTTGGAAATTTATGCAGCATCAACCGAGAGAAAGGTAATATATGACGGATTCGTCAGTCTCAGTCAACCAGGAACCTACCTAAAGGAAGTAGGGCGAGCATACCCGACACACGATGAGTGCAAGCTAATGTTATGTTACGGCCTCAACAATACTGATATGAGTGAGAGGGCTGACCTGCATTATGAACTGAATGGTCACTGCGTGTCACTTCCGAAGAACCTGCAGGGACGTTAATCAAAATAACACTCAACCGGGAGAACAACAGTCAGACTGCGGCCCGATAAATATTTTGGAAGTAACAGTTTATTATTTGGGTGTACTTTTTTTCTGAACCAAATTTTTTAAACACCCTGTATCTCAAAGGATATCAAAAATGGATCCCCCCTCCACATACGATTTGTTTCTCAGAATGAACCAAGGAATCACCCCATGACGGATCAGCATCCCAAACCCACATATAATCAATAAAGGTAATAAGGGGAGAAATATTAATTAAGTTAAAATTAAGTGAGAAACTAAATAAAAAAATAAAACATAAAAATAAATAAATAAATGAAACGAAAAATGGAAAAATAAAAAATAAAAAATTTAAAAAAAAAATAAAAAAATATGTATCTAGTAATAAGGGTATAGTAGCTAGATAGTAAGATAAGTAGATAGTTAAGAGATATTTTTAGCTTTAGTTAACTATAGAAACCGCCTGGCTGGTTCAGTGAATAGAGCTTTGAACTTGTCAGGGTGTGGGGCGTCCTCACGTTGGGCGATTAAGAGACAAGCTTACCAAACCATGTCCCTTTCTAATAGAGCATGAAATCTATTTTCATCTCAGGGATTAGATTTTCCCCACGCTGTAATGGAATTCTTATCTAAAGAGAAATTCCATTACTAACCTAGCCCAGCAAAAATTTAATTTAGTGATCAGCATGACATTGAAGATTACATCTTCACCTAAATCTCATTTTAATCGATATTAATACTTAATTTGTCTGTTTATTATGTAATTTATTTGTATTAATTAGCTTTTTATAGACAAATTTACTTTAATATTTATATATTATTATTATTATTAATTTCGTCGAAATATTTCGACTTGTTAGTCATCTTCTGTGGACTTTTATTAACTAAAAATTACAAAAACAACTATCACTTAATACTCAACTTAACTTTCTATGTTATGGCATACCTTAATAAAAATTTTTTTGATAGCAATTACATTAGGTATAGAATAAAAATAATAAAGAAATGAAATTATTCGTACAATTACATAACCCACGGATTTTTTTTCACGAAAAAAACATATGTATAAAAAGTAAATATGTACATATAAAAATATTCGATCAAGTGACATGATCAACGTCACCTATTTCAACCCAAAACCATGAATCAATTTTTCTGATATTTAAAATAAAAAATAATTTAATTAAGACTAACTTCGAACTTGATACAGCTGGAACTCACCATGAATACCCAACCCGATAAAGGAATGATTTTAATATTCAATGTTGCAGAACATATTTGGGGCAATCTGATGAAATGTACAGTAGACAGATTTATTATAAGTAATTGCCACTGGATTAAAAAACAAAAATCACATAGTAATGTTTAAGAAGAAACTTAAATTTTGGCTTTGCAACATCGTGAACATCAAATTTTTACATAAAAGTTTTTTGTACATACAAATATGATCAACCTAATTTTGTTCTATTTTTCGGTTTGGATTTTCAATGATACCGTAAATTAAATATTATACAAACAACTTCAACGTAATGAATGAAGGAAAAGAAATTAATAGTTAAAATTTTAAAAAATCTTGTTTATTTTGTATTTTGTATAATTGCAAGATGCTTTCTTAGTGAATTAAGATCGTGGATAAATTCTCATGAACTTTTGCGATTCATTTTTTGTTGGATACGTAAATTATATGTTCGATTTTTTGTTTTGTTTTTTACAAATAAATAATAAAAAAATTAAATAAAAAAAGATATTTCTAAAATACCGTTAGTAGTTTCAACTATGCGGCGCATGTCCGCCACACACTATTTTTTTTTTAAACATGGCCAAACTTACCGCTCTGACAGCAATTAGTCAGAAAACATAACGCAAAGTTTAAGAAAAGTTTCTAACTCAATAGCTGAATGATTCACAGAAACCTTAACAGACAACCATATTGAAGCCTTATTGACATATTTCTCACAACCTCATCCAAAAATAATTGTTGGGTTACATTTCCTTGTGTTCGTTGGAAACGTCAAAATTCACCATAATGGGTTACAAATTGCTAAGCTTTATCCTAATTGGCAATATTCAAGAATTTCTTCATAATCGGTTGAGAAATAGGCTAGTTCAATTATGCTTGGAAATATTCTCGAACTTTATTCAAAAATCATTTTAGAATCAAATTTCAAAGGCACATGTCGAATTTCATCATAATTAGTTGAGAAATAAGCAAGTTCCACCATACTTGGCCATATTCCAGAACTTCATCCAAAAACCATTTTAGAACCATATTTCCAACGCATATGTCGAATTGCATCATAGTCAGTTGAGAAAGTCAGTTCCACTATACTTGGATATATTCCAGAACTTCATCCAAAAATCATTTTAGAATCCCTATTTCCATAGCACATATCAAATTCCACTAAAATCGATTGAGAATTAGATAAACTCCATCCTAATTGGACATATTCTAGAATTTTATATTAGCGGCTTAGGTATAGCCAAGTTCCATCATACTTGGCCATATTCCCGAACTTCATCGAAAAATCATTTTAGAATTCCATTTCCAACGCACATGTCGAATTTCATCATAACTGGTTGAGAAATAGGGAAATTCCATCATACTTGACCATATTCCAGAACTTCTAGAAATCATTTGAGAATCTCATTTCCTACGCACAGTTCAAATTTGACCATAATCGGTAAAGAAATAGCCGGTTACATATACCGATACATATTGGTTAAGTTCCATCCTACTTCGCCACATTCGAGAAATTTATCCAAAAATCACACGTGTCAAATTCCACTTAAATTCAATTTGAAATATAAAAGGTTCAAATTGAAGTCTAAAAAGATCAATTTGAAATGTAAAAAGATCAATTTGAAATGTAAAATGTTCAATTTGAAATGTAAAAGGTTCAATTTGAAGTCTAAAACCTGTATATCGAAATTTCTTTGTAATAGATAATTTAAATGTTGGCCAATCGGTATATTTTGTTCTAAAAATCGTTTACCCCATTTTAGCAACTTTTTAAAATAAACCAACCGTTTTCCTGGAATTAACGTTTATATTAATTACAAAAAGAACATGAGACCCAACTTGATGTTAAGATTAATAAGTATAATAAAATCTTATATTGCACTAAAAGCATTTGCGTTTCACAAATGTTAATTCCTCAACTGAAAAACCAAACAATAGAGGGAAGAACTAAAATTAGATTTATCTAACTAAGGAAGTTCTCTCAACTAAGCAACATAAACCCTTAAATAATTCACCAACTTCACCATAATATACCATCACCATCATACCTTCATACCACCACACAATCACACCATCATACCATCATCATCATCATACCACCATCACCATCACACAATTCTTGTATACAAGCCATCACACCATTATACCGTCATAACATCATATCATCCATCTTAACATTGATATTCCAGAACTTTATCCAAAAATTATTTTAGAATCCCATTTTCATGGCAGATGTCAAATTTGACTAAAATCCGTTAAGAAATAGCCAATTTCCGTCCTAATTGGCTATATTCCATAACTTCATCTAAAAATCGTTTTAAAATCCCGTTTACAACGCACATGTCAAATTTTATCATAATCGGTTAAAGAATAGCCAAGTTCCACCCTACTTGGCCATATTCCAGAACTGCATCCAAAAATCATTTTAGAGTCCCATTTCCATCACCTACATTAAATTTCATCATAATCGGTTAAGAAATAGCCAAGTTTCGTCATCATTGGCCATATTCTAGAGCTTTATCCAAGAATGATTTTAGAATCCCGTTTCCAAGGCACATGTCAAGTTTCATCATAATCGGTTGAGAAATAGGCAAGTTCCGTCGTAATTGGCCATTTTACAGAACTTCATCTACAAATCATTTTAGAATCCCATTTCCAATGCCCATGTCAAATTTCATCATAATTGGTTAAGGAATAGCCAAGTTCCATCCTACTTGGCCATATTCCAGAACTTTATTCAAAAATCATTTTAGAATCCCATTTCCATCACCCACATCAAATTTCATCATAATCGGTTAAGAAATAGCTAAGTTCCGTCCTGGTGATTTGGCGTCTACTGGAGGGGAGGACCAAAGTTGAGTAGAGTAATCTACCAGCTCCGTAACCTTTCGGTAGGGTGCACATCACGCGAGCTGTTCTGGTCATGTTTTAGGCAGCTAGCGTGATGGGTACAATTGTGGAAGGAATGACCTGGTCACAATTCGCAGGTGTACGTACTGCCTCCTTGTGGTAATCACCGGTAACTGAGGTCGTTTGCTACTTTTGACCATTTGGCACAGGCTAAAGTACGGCGCTAAAGGAGAAATCCTTGATAAAAAGCCCTAATCTAAGGTGGAACAGCATATGCCGATGGAATGTCTGATAGGTTAATCAGTCCAAAGTATGCGGGCTCTGGATACCAGGCGCCCTCCAGTTTTATTTAACCTTCCTGTGGTAAAGCTGGGTGTCCCACAGCTGACTTTTATTTCCCAGAAACTCGTGGGAATAAAAATGTCTAACAAAAGTTTAAAAAGTAAGGATTGTAACGCTCCTAAAGCGTCACGTACCAGCGATAGTTCCGCAGTGGCTCTCTAGGACCTCGGCCCTCTTTCCGCTGTGGGGCTCTCGGTGAGTGGTCCGTCGGATGAGGAGCTCCGTTCGGAGCTTGAGAAATTAGTTCTCAACTCCGACATGGATACCTCAGGAGATGAGTACTCGGCCTTCGTAAGTGGGGATACCTCCTCTGTGAAAGCAGAGGGGAGCATGGACGTCGGGGAGGACCCGAAAGGTTAGGTCAACATCATTGACAAACCTATCGCGGCTCCTCGCGTGAAAATGTGTGCAAACCTCGAAAAAGTGGTATGAGGCTTTTGCGGAAGGCACACCGCCCGGAAGCGAGACAAGGCTTCTGGTGATGCGGCCACAAAAGGAGACTTGTGCTCCCACTGAGGCCCCAGGGTACTCCACCGGCACAAAAAAAGGCCAGGGGGAAGTATCTGTCCCGGTGGTATCGGGTTCTGCGTTCCGGTCTGGACTTACTTTCAGGCAGGCCGCGGAGTCGGAGATCATTGGGATCTTGCCCTATGGTTTTCCT
This sequence comes from Tipula vernalis, assembly GCA_958295665.1. Taxonomy (NCBI): domain Eukaryota; kingdom Metazoa; phylum Arthropoda; class Insecta; order Diptera; family Tipulidae; genus Tipula; species Tipula vernalis. Next base: position 207,137,920 of record OY282559.1, on the reverse strand, counting down.
GAGGTTCTCCTCACTGGAGAGCAGCTTAAGACCGCCCAGGAGGGCATCCTAGATAAGGTGCTAGAGCAAGAGGCCAAGGAGCTTAAACAAAAATTCCTTGGCAGTCAGCTTCGTCCTGGTTGCCTAGCAGTAACCTGCGCGGACCGCGCCACTGTCCAGTGGCTCAGGGAGGCCATAGGGACTATCAAGCCATGGGAGGGTGCACAGCTGATCGTGGCCGAGGCGGAAAACCTGCCTCGAGCCAAGATTGTGTTCAGCACCTTCCCAAATATTGCTGAATTGTTCTCGGAGAAGCTTTTTGGTTTTATCAAAAGCCAAAACGAGAGCATCAACTGGAGAGTGGTCAGGAGAGAGGCGAAAGGCTCTTCAGCCTTTTGCACCTTCTCTATGGACCACTCTTCAGTTGAGAAGCTCAAGCGAGTTGGCTTTAAAGCAACTAAAAGTTTCGGACTGTTCAACTTCATCCCAAGAGTGGTCAGGGTGGTGCCAAACCGGCTTCTGTGGGCGGGACCCATGTGGTGAAGCCTGTGGAGGGTACGATGGCGGCACCTGTAGCCAAGACCACTGGGATGGCGGCCCTCTCCAGGAGACAGGTGACGGGAAGGCGCGAAAGAGAGAGGAAGGCGTTAGGGGTTCCACGGGGGAAGGCCTCGCAAGGGCTACCCCAGCGCAAGCCACTAGTGAGACCTGGAGGCTCTCAGGCAGCGGGGGCCAGCAGATCGGGGATGGAGTACATTGGTCAGCCATCATCCGGACAAATAACACATGCGGGTAGTGGCGGTGCGGAAAAGGAGTCTGAACAGGGCCTTCTGAAGAGGCCTTCGGAAAAATGAAGGCATACATTGCCTGCCTGTACCTGTATCATGCAAAAGGCGTCTTCGGACGTCCTTTGTCGTACGTTTATCTGCCAAAACATTGGCATGGCTCTAATCCAGGAGCCATGGGTGATAGGTAACCAGATTAGAGGTAAACCAAATCAAGTGGGTAAGTTAATTTATCATAACGAAGCTGAGAGTCCAAGAGCGGCTATTTTGGCCAGTTCGCAAATTAATTTTATTCCCATTTCAGAGTTCATCTCCAGGGACTTGGTTGCAGTAATGGTGGAGGTTCTGGGTGAAAGAGGCAAACAGGAGGCTATAATAACCTCCGCCTACTTTCCTAGAGACTCAGAGTTAATACCTCCACTTGAAGTTAGGCGACTCATAGCTCATTGCAAACGCAATGGGCTGGCCTACCTGATAGGATGCGATGCAAACGCGCACCACACGGTGTGGGGTAGCACGGACATCAATAACAGGGGTGAGTACCTTTTTGAATTTCTGATCTCAAATAATGTAGACTTTGTCAATAGGGGAAGGAAACCTACTTTTATAAATGCGATTAGGCAAGAGGTCCTAGATTTGTCACTTGCTAGTCCGCATTTCAGCGACTTGGTCAAAAACTGGCATGTGTCTGAAGAGGCCGCATTATCGGATCACTTGCACATCAGATTCGATTTGGTGGCTGAGACCATGCAGCGGCAGGAAATCAGAATTCCAAAACTGACCGACTGGGACTCTTATAGTCTCACCCGAATCAGAAATGTCCTCGGTTGTGGGGAACATAGTCTCCAGAGGGTTTAGAGATCTGTTCAAACCAGCTGCATAATTCTATACACTTGGCTTACGAGAACATCTGCCCGATTAAGCGAAGAGCACAAAGATGGTCCCTTGGTGGAACGGGACGCTGGGTAAACTGAGGAAAAAATCGAGAAGATTATTCAACAAGACTAAACGCATCGGTGAATGGGGCGAGTATAAGATGGCCTTGACGGAATATAATCTCGAATTAAGAAAATCCAAAAGGGCTACCTGGAGGAATTTCTGTGAGCGAATCAATGAATTGCCCTCTGCAGCTCGTCTCCAGAAAGTCCTCTCCACGGATCATTCAAATGGTTCAGGACTTCTCTAGAAGCAATATGGGAGGTTCACTGAAAACCGGAAGGAAACTTTAGAGGTACTGCTAGAGACCCACTTTCCGGATTAAGTAGTGGTAGGAGCCCAAGAGGACCCGCATGATCCCTCAAGTGAGGTGGCCTTTGCGCCTCACAGTAGGATCTGGACTCTCTCTTGGAAAATATTCACACCCAGCAAGGTGCGATGGGTTATTGGGTCTTTCAACCCTTCCAAATCCGCTGGAGGGGATGGTATCTTTCCAACTTTACTTCAAAAAGATATTGAGGAAATACTTCCCAGCTTGATACAGATTCGGGCAAGTTATGCTTTTAACTATATTCCGAAACTGTGGAGGAAGGTAAATGTGGTCCTTATACCAAAGGGGGGAGGGGTGGGGAGTTATGTAAACCCACAACAGGTAACATAACAATAGGCAACATAAATAACGCACACGATTCGGCCCACGATAACATACAACAACAAACATGCAGTCACATTTTTTAACATGAATAATAAGTTTAATATTACGAATTATGCTGTGAATATATATTTTGCCTTTTATGCAAAATATAATGTAATTGACCTAAAATAAAACGTGTGAACATAAAAAATGTAAAGATGATAACGCTGCATTTTTTATGTATATAAACTCAAATCAAACCATTGCTCGGTGAGATTTATAATTGTATTCCAACGTAAATTGTACTCTTTATGTAAGATCAAAATAAAATAAAAAAAAAAAATAAATAAATTCTGGAATTAATAAAAATTAATTCCAGAATAATAAAATTTTAAGTGTTTTTGAAGCAATAAATATAACTGGGAGGGGGGGGGGGGGTCGTCCAGACACCCAGGCCAGCACCCGAATTCTGTTCAATGACAAATGAGAATGAGAAATAACTTTATTTTTTATATCGCCTACTCTAAATAAAAATGCAACCGACTAGTTGAAATAAAAAATCAAGTCATTTCTTATTATCATTTGTCATCGATCCGGAATTCGGGCACAGGGCTTATCGGCCAATTAGCCTCACATCGTTTCTATTGAAGACGATGGAAAAAATCCTGGACTATCTAATAAGAAGTGAGGTCCTTAGAAAAAATCCGCTGCATCGGGACCAGTTTGCGCATCAAACTGGTAAATCCACTGTGATGCCCCTTAACGGTCTAGTCACAAGGATTGAAAAAGTAGTGACATATAGAGAAATTGCCCTTTGTGCCTTTGTGGACATTGACGGGGCGTTTGATAATACCTCCTATGGATCTATAGAGGGCAGCAATGGAAAAAAGGGCTCCGCTTTCTACAATTAGGTGAATCCGTTCCAGGCTGGAACATCGTGAGATTACTGCCAGACTAGGTGGCGAGTCAGTAAACATCAGGGCCGTAAAGGGCTGTCCCCAAAGAGGCTACTATCTCCTGTTTTGTGGTCATTGGTTATTGACGGACTACTGGTCCTTCTCAGTAGCCATGGGTTTGATGTCCAGGGCTATGTGGATGATGTGGCTATCATAATCAGAGGCAAGTTTGATGAGGTCATTTCTGATCGTATGCAAAATGCACTCAATATAATATGGCAGTGGTGTTACCAGGAAGGACTCAGTGTCAATCCAAACAAAACTGTCATTGACAAACTGTCCTTTTACGAGGAGGAAAAAGCTTGCGCTTACAGCTCCCTCGTTAAACGGTACTACTGTTCCTTTTTCAACATTTGTTGAAAGTTCAAAATAGAGCCACCAAGGCTTTCTGGGCCTGTCAAAGACTCTATGGGCGTACTTGGGGACTACAACCAAAAATGATCTACTGATCATTTCTTACAATCATTAGGCCTATGGTCACATATGCATCGGTGGTATGGTGGCCGAAAACTGAGCAAAAGGCAATGCAAACCTTATTGAATAAGGTTCAGCGTATAGCCTGCATCGGTGTTACGGGCTCAATCAAATCATATCCAACCGTGGCGATGGAGTCACTTCTAGGCAGTCCTAGAAGTGACTCCATCGCCACGGTTGGATATGATTTGATGAGGTTGATGAGGTCAGTACACCGTTACACCAGCATGTTAAAAAGGACGCTGCAATTATGGCCCTGAAAATGCAGGCGGAAGGAAATATCAAACCAGGCAATATGGTGGGTCATCTGAAAATCCTTAAGGAATTTCAGACAGACTCTATCATAGGAATGCCTTCTGACTGTATGCCAGCTAAACTGGATTTTCACAAACCATTCTTTGTTAGCTTACCTGACCGGGATGTGTGGAGTGCAGGTGGACCATTCTTTGAGCGAGGGTCCATGGTATGGTTTACAGATGGATCAAAAACGGAAGATGGGGTGGGGATAGGAATACACGGGAGTAGCACTACCCTCTCGAAGTCCTTGGGTACCAATGCTACCGTTTTTCAAGCAGAAGTACATGCTATAGAACTTTGCACTAGGATAGGCATAGCAAAAGGCCTAAACGATGCAAAGATTTATATTGTATTAAACAGCCAATCGGCCTTAAAAGCCTCTCGCTTCGCTCGCGAGCCGCATAACCCAAGATTAAATAACTATTGCGGTGGTCCTCACATTCATTTCCAAGTGATATATTCTGTATCTCTGGATACGTAAATAAATGCCGCGTTGTCCAGTTGACTATAGGTCTTGTACCGTTGAGTCAAGGCTGGTATGGGATTGTCTGAAGGTTATTAAACATCTGGCAGGCTCAAATAAGGTAACACTTATGTGGGTGCCAGGTCATACTGGAATCGAAGAAAACGAGTCAGGTCTCGCCTGTGAGGGTTCTTCCTCTCCATTTATTGGACCAAAACCCTTCTGCGGCGTCACTAAGGGACACCTTAGAGCAGCGGTAAAACGCTGGGAGGATGTTCAAAAGTCCTCTACTGGCGCAGAATTCCAGGTTTGCGACAGGCGAAGAAATGTATATCGCCTTCGTCTGTCAGGGTTAAGGAGTGTCTTTATGTCCCCTTAAGGTATCACCTTAAGAAGATGGGCCTAAGTACGACAGATGGATACCGCTTCTGCGATCTGGAAGCGGAATCAGCGGAACATGTTCTGTGCCAATGTCCAGCCATTTTCCAGCAAAGACTGCAACATCTAGGAGGGAGAACAATGAGCCCGGATAGTATGTATCTTGTACCGGCCAGTAGTATTATCAGATTCATTAAGAGCCTGAATATTGGCTGGACGGATAATTAAGTAGGGTTCAGCACAATAGATGTTTTAGGTCGCAGTGCGAGGTGGCTTATCGCCCACATGGCCCTTCAATCAATAATAATAATAATAATAAGTTCCGTCCTCATTAGCCATATTCCAGAACTTTATCCAAAAATCATTTTAGAATCACATTCGCAACGCACAAGTCAAATTTCATCATAATCAATTAAGAATCCATCCTAATTGGCCATATTGCAGAACTTCGTCTAAAAATCATTTGAAAATCCCAGTTCCATTGGAAATGCTGGATTTCATCAAAATCGGATAAGATATAGAATCCCAATAAAATTTGTTTAAAAAAAATATCACAAATCCTCACTACAACGGACAACTGTTTTGGTCCCGTGTTTTAATGCACACTCATAAATGAAGCATTTTTGTGTGCTTCTAACCCTACTAAGTTGGATTAAGAAACTTTACGAAAATCCTAAACTCGACATGTTTCCATGATGAGATAATCCACGTTATTCCCAGTTAACTCCATCATGGAAACGTAGTAATAGTTAATAAAACAAAACCTGTGACAAAATAATAAAGTGTTAAAGTTTGTTTAAATGCAGGTATGGTTTATTAATGTGTATAAATAACAAATCAAACAACATAATTGTTTGCAATAGCCCCTCTGAATAAAATGTCACATTCTGGTCGGAAAAAGAACGTGGTCTGGTCAAATTATGAAGAATTACCAAAAGTTTCAAATAAAACAGTAGTAAGAAATGCCAACATGAATTACAAGGTTTACTTGCTCGTATGCACAGCCAAATTTGTCTGTCAACATCAAACCTCTAATCAGTGCAAACCTAAAAATGGATGGTGACTTTACTTATTTTGTCCTCGACTAACGTATAATATACTCATTATACATTTGTTTCCTCAATTATAAGGTATAAACAAAACAAGAGCGACGACGCCTGTCAAATTAAAATACACAAAAAGCTTACGATGCTAACAGAACCAATGCCGCTGGCGACGACGACAATATCATCGAACTTTTTTTAGAATCTATTTCTAATTTTGTCGTCAACGTTGTAATGTTACTAACTGATTTTTGGGTCGTTATTTTGATAGTTGAAAATTTTTGGTTGTCAATTTTTCAAATCATAATCCTTTCGCTCCGTTAATACCAAACAACGTAAATTTATTACCCAAATTTAATTTGAATTATTATTTCTTAATTCAATCAACATAATATTGCTTGAAACAAAATTAATTGAGCAAGTAAGACGATATTTAAGGTTATGTTGTTTATTCTGTTATTTAATTTTGTCGTTTGTCGATGACGCTCTTGTTGTATTTACTACGGCGACATCGCCGGCCGACAAATGTATTTTGAAGTCGTCGTTTATAGTTATCGCTCTTGTTCTGTTTATACCTATAATGATATACATTATTCACTGCTAGTTCATCTAGTAGTCTCTTCTTCCATTATTCACTACTACCAAGTAAACATTTCATTTTTGAAATTTTATCAAGTAGTCTTTTGCCATTTTCATTATAAGCTGTATTTTGTTGAGAAATTTACAACAACAATCGCACGTGACAGGAATTAAATAATTCGAACAAAAAATTTGAATTATTTAATTCGAGCTAGAACAAATAAAATACGTAACTGGTTGAATTAAAAACAGAAGAAATACCAACATAGAATTTAAAAATTAAATCGAAAAAATATTTCGCGGCTTATTCTGTTAAGAAAAAATTAACTCCAAAATAATTCGAATTAATTTTTTCTCAACAAAATACAGCTATAATTAAATTGAGATGCCAAAATGTCGACGGAAATTATTTTAGGATTATTTAAAGGATTTGATTATAAAATACAATATTTTTATGGGTTGTGGACAAAGTATCGTATTCTACACGCATATAATGTCTGTTATTCAATCAGATGATTTACGACACTCGCCTATCGGCTCGTGTCGGTAAACTTCATGTTCGTGAATAACAACTATCATGCTTGTTGAATAATATACTATTGTCCAAGACTAACTTATAATATACTCACATTATACATTTGTTTCTTCAATTATAATGATATACATTATTCAACGCTAGTTTATCTAGTAGTCTCTTCTTCCATTATTCAGTACGACCAAATAAAAATTTCATTTTTGAAATTTTATCTAAGTAGTCTTTTGATATTTTCATTATAATTAAATTGAGACGTCAAAATGTCGACGGAAATTATTTTAGGATTATTTAAAACGTTGAGTGCCGCTATTAAATATAATAAATATTCATAGAGTGCCAACATATAAGAGCCGTTACAAATATCTAAAGACGTATAAAACGAATTTGTGAATAACTTCTTTTTATTTTTTTGATTTTGTACCGTTATTAAGCGTGACAGCCGGCGGAGCACGTGACACTAAGGTAAAATTATTTCATTTGTTACATCTAATCGTGCATCGCCGGCGGTGCACACGGCACCCAAAGTGTTAAATTATAAAATACAATATTTTTTATCGGTCATGGACAAAGTATCGTATTCTACTCGCATATAATGGCTGTTATTCACTCAGATGATTTACGATACTCACCTATCGACTCGTGTCGGTAAACTTCATCTTCGTGAATAACAGCTATAATTATATGCTCGTTGAATAATATACTATTTCACGTGCAACTACTTCTACGGCAACGTATAAATTGGATCGTAAATCATTATAGAAACAGCTGTATGCTTTAATTGATATATGGTAAATATTCCGTATGGTAACGATTAAGCTGCGAAATACAATGTCTCCACAGAAAAGGGTTCTAATCGAAACGAAAAAATATGTGGCCAATCTTTCGAAGAGCACAAATTATAAAGAAGATGTTCCCAAAGTTACGAAGGATTTACAAAACATCAATCCAATTTTTAGCTATAAGTTATCCGCCAGAGACATCGAAGGACGTGCTGTGCTTCTACTAAACAAATCTACTACTGATCAACCGAATCACAAGCCGCCATCAATCCATGGTCTAAAATATTGATTTGCAAGTATTCATTTACAATGTATGCGATTCTGAATCTTTAACTAAAAATCGAGAAAATATTTACAAAAACTTTTTTAAACTATAGCCTTTATTAAACCGACAAAAAATATCTCAGTACAAAAATTTCCTAATTAGAAAAGGTTTTTGGTTAAGTGATAGCTGATTTACATTTAATCTTTTGATCTATTTCAAAAGAAAAAGTTGCATTTTGTCGAATTGCCTTGCAATAAAACGAACAAGCATTCTCAAAAAGAATTATTCGATTCTATGTATATAAATAGCAATGCACAACTTTTTTTGGCGAAAAAGAATGAAAAATCAATAAAATAAGCATCGTAGTAACATAAATTTTTAAAGCAAAAAAGAAAACTTTTAGAAGTCAGTCTCATTTTTATATGAGGAGAACGTGCGTTTCTATTCTTTTGGGATAGAACGAAAAGATTGAATGTAAATCGCAAACAAGTTAAACTACAGAGGAGAAACAAATTATTTTTCCATATAAAATCTTCTATTTTTCAAGGATGGACAGTTCGAGGGATGGATATAGGTATGTGGTTGGCCTTTCTTTAATGTAAACAAACCATTTATTTTTATTGTTGTTAAAAAAAAAACGACGTTTCGACGGTACATCCCGTCATTTTCAAGGTACAATTTATATTATAATTTAAAAAAAAAAACATTTTTTTATAACGAATGTTTTTCTAAAGTACTAGAGTTCAATTTGAAATTTAGAAATTACTCAGTTTAACAGAAAAATAATTTAAGTTATACAATTAGAGTGAAACAAATTTAAATTTAGAAGATCTATAAAATGTTGTCATAATAATTTAACAAATACTTTGAAACTTCCTGGATATTTAACAAATTATATGATAAATTTTGATGTTTTTTGATGTAAATGCTTTCCAAAATTAATCTGTTATTAGCGTCATCTACAGATAACAAGTGATTACTTGTGTGAAAGTTTAAACTCATACATAGAATCGTAAAGATGTTGACGAACCCGTTTTTTTAAATTTTGTTTAGTTTGACTCACATACTCTTCCACATGAACATTTTAATTTATATATTAAATTTGATTGTAACTCTATAGGAATTTTGTCTTTTAATTTAGTGAATAAAACCATGTCCAAACTTTGAAATGCTCTACCAACAAGTTGTGTATCATAATTTTGTAAAAGAATTTTAATTTTTTTGAACAAAATTTTAAGTTTAACATACGGGACCGAAATGAAAAGTGCGATTATTTTCAACGATTAAATTGGGATTTTCGCGCGTATTTTCCACAATATTTTCCGAAATGTTATGTTTGTCGATAGCCTTTCTAATACCTCTAGTAACTACACTTCTCGGATAACCATTTTGTATTAGAACATCCCTTATTATTTTAAAATTTTCGGCATCCGATAATCTCAAAATTTTTTCAGCTAACAAAAAAACTGTGTTATTTTTGTAAGATGATGGAAGCCAAGAGTTATAATTTAGATACCGACCCGACCAAATTTTTTTATGATATAAATCTGTAGTTAAGCTTTCATCCTCATTACGTATTACCATCGTATCTAGAAAGGACAAACAACAGATTTTTGTGCCAAATAATCGTCATTTGCGGAAAGTTTTGTTGTATTTTTTTACTACACTACCGATCAACTAAATCGACTCAAACATCCAGACGTACAAAAAGAATTATTTTTTTCAAATTCAAACCGATTTTCGTAAAAAAAATTTTTTTTGACAGCTTACTTTATGTTATTTTCCACTTACAAACTACTCTTCTCTAAAGCTACTCCAATCCGCCATCTTGAAATCCGTCAAAATTGACGGAGTAGCAAACTACTCTAACTAATACATTTACATCTAAATTGACAATTAATACGTAAATTCACACACCATTACAAAAAAGCAGTCATTTAAAAATACTTTTTGTTTGTTCCACTTAAAATGTCAAAAAAATTATCTTTTTGACAGTTCTTTCTACTCGTTTTCTACTCTTTCGCTACTCTTTGTTGTAACTGGAAAACGACATAAGTATTTTGTCTTTACAAGGACACCTTTATCAATAAAATCTAAACAGTAGTTTTCAAATTAAAGCCATCCTAACAAAATGCGATGTTTCGATGAAAACAATTGGCGTGCTGTAATCTCCTGTATACCACGTTGACCGACATTTGCCATCAGTCACTTAACAGACGTTGACCTGAACAAATCTCTACCAGTTTCATTCGTTGTTTCCTCAAAATCATGGATACTACTCCAGAAAAAGCCGCACAAGTTTTTGTTTTATTGCAAGAAAGACGCAATCAACGAGAAGTCGCTCGTCGGCTAAACATGAGCCAATCAGCTGTCTCAAGAATATCCAGAAGGTTTCAGGAAACTCTTACCTTCAATCGGAGACTACATATCAGCCGGTATCGATGTACATCTGAGAGCGACGATCGATTTATCGTGCTAACTTCAACGTGAAATCGCCATCTCACGGGCGTCTATGTGCAGCAGGAGCTAAGACAAGTTCAAGATGTAGCTTTTAGTCCATGGACAGTAAGAAGACGCTTGAAGGAAGCCAATCTCAGTCCAAGACGGTCCGCTAGAGGCCCAAAATTGACAGCACGCCATCGCAAAGAGCGACTCGAACTTGCTCGCGAACACGTCAATTGGAGCATCGAGCTTTGGAGGTCCGTTCTATTCACTGACGAGTGAAGAATATTTCTCCATGGTAGTGTAAGAGATACCGGGTCTACCGTCGTCCAGGAGAGCGATTTTCGCATTGCTGTTTTGCTAAAACAGTCTCGTACGACGGCGGTTCGTGCATGGTGTGGGCTGGCATATCGCTTAAGGGAAAAACAGATCTTGTTGAGGGAAAAACAGATCTTGTAGAGAAGGTCTGACCGAGGACATTCTCTTGGATCTTGTAGTCGATGAATGACGATGCCCGATGTCATACAGCTCGAACCACTCGGGAGTTCATGGATGAGGTGGCCAGCCCTCAGTCCAGACATGAATCCAATTGAGCATTTATGGGACGAACTAAAACGGAGGGTCCGAACCAGAAATCCGGTACCATCTAACATCAGTGACCTCAAGATTGCGGTGGATGAGGAGTGGTCAAAACCTTAATAAGGTCAATGCGGAACCGCATGCGAACCGTTGTATATGCAAGGAGAGGCAATACTAAGTATTAACCAATAAAATTGTTTTTGTTTTGCGTTTTCATTCAAAATTCATTATAAAAAAATTACTGAACCAATTTTCTTGAAAATAGTGTCATTTTAAAGTAAAAATATCACGCTTTCAAAAAAATAATGTCTTGTGAAAATCGATTAAGCCAAAGGAATTCGCATTTCTGTGAGCGCTGAAGATTTGAGTCGATTTAGTTGCTCGGGAGTGTATAAAGGAAAGCGCTGCTGTAAGTCATTATTTACTTGTAGAAGCTTACGTACGGTGAACATGCTTTTTCTGATAGTATGTGTAGGTGGTTTAGGCAATTTTAAGAAGGTTTATGCAATGTTGAAGACGCACAACGTGAAGGTAGACCGAAAAAATTTGAAGATGAAAAATTGCAAGCATCATTGGATGAAAACAACACACAATCGCAACAAGAATTGGCAGAAGCATTGAATGTTGATCAATCCGTTGTCAGTAGACGTCTAGATGGAATAGGGATGATTCAAAAACTTTGGAATTGGATACCACATGAATTAACAGAAAGGCAGATGGAATGTCAAAAAATCACTTCTGAAATGCTTTTCAAAGAGAACAAAGAAAGGGTTTTTTGCATCGACTTGTGACAGGAAATGAAAAACGTGTTTATTAAGAGATACCTAAACGTTAAAAAGCTTGGGTGAAGCTGGTTCATCACAACCAAAGCGAAATGTTAATTGTGATAAGGTTATGCTCTGTATTTGGTGGGATATGAAAGGTGTTGTATATTACGAGCTACTGAAACCTTCTGAAACTATTAATGGCGAAGTCTACCGAAGGCAATTAATACGTTTGAAGCGTGCTGTTTAAGATAATCGACAAGAATGGGAGAATACGCGCAATAAACTGATTTTGCAGCATGACAACGCAAAACCACATACTGCAAGAGTCGTTAAAACTTATCTAGAAGGGCAGGACTGGATAGTTCTATCGCACCCGCCATATTCGCCAATTCGCCAGACATTGCTCCTTCATATTACTATTTATTCCGGTCGATAGAGTCAGACCCCCCCCCCCCCCCCCCCCCGAATTTTATACACTTATTGAACTATAGGTATTTATTAATGGTAAATAATGAACGCGAAAATTAAAATATAGAAGTGAAACAAATGGTTTAAACGTGCGATAGGAAAGTAGTAAAATAATTATAAAAGTGGCTGTAAATTTGCGAAAGGAATACAACAAATTACAATAAGTAAGTAAGAAACAATTATTACCTTCAAATAGTTCAATTGTTCCTCTCGTCTCCTCGATGAATCCTCTGGATGATATTTAATTTTAAACCTAAATTTAGAAAAAAAAATCATAAAATAAATAACCTAATATGTAGAATATATATTATTACTTAAACAAAATAAAAAAATCGTAATCAGAAAATCATGAACAGGACGTTATTTTCTGATCTTTTCTATTAATTTTTTTTTAGAAAACATAAGATTATCGTTTTTGTAATGGAGGGACACCATTGTCGATATTAGGATTTGCGTAGTCGTTTTAACTAGGTATCTTAACAAAAAATATTACGATCTTTGTAAAATCCCAAAAAGTAGGTCTTTCCTTTTTTCAATTCAAATAAATATTTAAAAAAAGAAATATATAAACCATAAATATTTTTTAAATGAGCTACATTTCAAAATCTTACCTCTCCAAAATTATAAATGTTTTATATAAATTATGATATTTTGCCCGGAATACACTGGCATTGCTCGCCAGGTATTTTTAATTAATTAAAAATGTTATATAAATTAAAATTAAATTAAATTGTAAAAAATGCATATTTAAAAAAGAACGAGTGACGTAATTTTTGATATTCTATCATGGCAGGTAGATAATAGCTGTAGGAAAAAACATTATTAATTATGAAATATTAAAAAAAATGTATATTTTAATAGAAATTTGTAATTAAAATCGATTATCCGCCACTCTTCCTAAATCAAGACCAAATTACACGGCAGTATTTCATTTATGTGTATCTATCATTCATTACCGCAGATTCCGCCAAATTTTGGTCCGAATTTTACTGATGAACTTTACCTGAACTTTATCTAATAATAAGATTATGACGTTGTATTAAATATCGATAAAAGAAATAATCTTCCGTAGTTTTTAACATAAGTTAAGCATACCTATATGAAACTTTTCAATCATGCGCAAACCATATAAGATAACAAAAGAAAAAATATTTTCAGATCTTATTAGGTTTAACGAGGTTCAGATTAAAAGTTCTTAATTTATTTCTTTAAAAATGCATACATCAATTTATTAAAGCAAAACAAACACAAAAGGCAGAATACAGAAAAAACTCGAAAAAAGTTAAAATTAAAAATATTCGACAGTCTGGATTTTGCAAAAACCAATAAGTTAAATTTATGTGAAAAACCAATAAGTTAAATTTATGAAAAATAAATGAGTTAGTTAAATTTTTCCAAACCAATAAGTTAAATTTATGTGAAATTTTGGGCGAAAAATCTTTTAAGTAGTTCGTAACATTTCAGTGCAGCTAACTTCATTTTCCAATATATTGATTTAAAGTATCTTTTATGATTTCTATTTTATGTTTTTTATGTTCTTAATTTTTTTTTCTTGCGATTGTTTTTTTTTTAATTTCACAACTATTTACCAAACAACTGGACATAAAATAATAAATATCAAAATTTGGCTTCAAATTTACCTTACATAAGTTATTTAATACAAAATGTACTGAATAAAACTTGAATAATCTTATGGAATAGACGGAAAGATTAAATGTAAATTACTAATTACCTCTAAATTAAAAATAAATTAGAGGTTTTTTTCCAAACAAATACTTGTTTGTTTGTTTCTATATCTGCAATCTTTTCTGGGGCTCAAGGCACTTCCAACTCTTTCGCAGATCGCTTTTTACGTCCTACCTTACGCAGTAGTACTTATAGTACTAACATAAAAGGTGGTCGGCCATGGATTCCGCACTCTCAATAGGGGGTCATAGTTGTGTTCATCTTCATCACCGATCATAGTCAGATAATGAAAAATCCCTTTCCATCCCGCGCCTATAGTGATTCGAACGCGGTACCTCACCCTGTTCAAACACCGCAGCTTTAACCACTGTGCCGTTTGGTCAGGTAAACGGTTACTTGTTTGATAGAGGCGCATTTTATTTGTCCAAATTCAAATTGGTATTCATTTCGAAATCGCGCCTCTGCTGAATTTCGAAAAAAAAATCTCGGCTAAATGTTGAGTTACATTTTTCATAATACAACAATTATTTTGTAATTTACGTTAGACACTGGCATGAAAAATAAAAAATTACAATCACATTTTTAACCTTTAGAACTTTAAAAATAAAATTTATCAAAGATTCCATGAGCCTGGTGCTCCACCCAATAACTAAAAAACATTATTGGATTTTGAATACCATGTACACAGCGGGTATTCACGAATACCAAAAATGTATTGGAACCATGCCCTTGTTATTCTAAATGGTCAAATAAAATGCACATATTGACTTATTCGCCGCCATCTTAAATAAGTAAATAAAGTCATTTCAAAGCGTATTTTTTTGTTAGTTTATTATTAAGCGCATTTTGTTGACCAAAATTTAATTCGAATTATTTTGGGTTTATTTTTTTCCAAGAAATTAGCCAATTTGATTTAATTGGCAAAAGCCAACCTTTCGAAATAAAATATAAATTTAATGTGTATTATGACATCTGGTGGTAGGTATCATAACCAAAAATTAGAAATATGTTTAAATAAACCCAATTGTTTTTGGAGTTAATTTTATTCTTACGGGGGGATTGATGTCATTTCTATTTGTGGTTTTATTGATGTTTTTAATTATTAATTCATTGATTTCATTCATGAATTTAATACTTTTCGTTTTTTACCCAAAACACAAAAATAAATATGTATTTGGTTAGTGAAATTTCGATTTATGTGCGATTTTGTAGGAACAAATTAATTCGTTTAGTGGGGTATTGGATGCATATCAGTATTGGAGCGTCATAATAAGCAAAAGAAGCATTGCTTCCAAATGATATACTATTAGTTTAGAGTATACATTAATTTACAATAAAAATTGCTTTCCTTAATTTATTATTTCATAAAATCAAAATTTTTATTCTAAATCATTAAAATAAAAATTACGCAGTACATATCTGCTTAAGAGTATAAACACTAAGAACTTTTCATACCGGGCGCCTCGGTGGTTTGGCGTCTATTGGACGAAGGGGAGGAGACCAAAGTTCAGTAGATTAATCTACCAGCTCCATAACCTTCCAGTAGGGTGCGCAGTACGTGAGCTGTTCTGGGGGTCAATTCTCGTTCTATGAAAAAACCTAATGAAAAAAAAGTTTTCATTTTGATTCCATCAAGTCTTTTTCATTTATAACATTTCACACAACGACAATAAGCGATTCTCGATGTCCAAATGAAAAAGAATCGTGAGAAAAACGCTGAATAAGTTATTTCCATAGTAAGCTACACTGTAAACACATATTTTTTCGAGTTTCATGTATATTTCCGCTAGCTGATACAACAATTGGTTTAAATATTAGCTAAATAAATGATAAAGTAGATTTAGTTAATCAGTTTTTGTCATTGGCTGTCAAAATATAAAGTAAATTATAAAATTGACCAAATTATTTTTAAAACTTAACTAAATTAATTATTTGGAGGCTTTTCTTAAATAAACGGAATAGTTTTTAATAGATTTACTTATTAGTTAAGTTTAAAGTGAATCATATTATAGTTCCAATGCACATTTAATGGTAAAAATACATATTTAGTTTTTATAGAATTTTATTTCAATATTTATGATGTTCTCAGCGCCAAAATGGTCGATGAGAAAGTTTTATTCAAATGAAAAGATTTTGACGTCATTTTTACTTTCTGTTACTCTAGTAAAATAAAGTATAGTAATCATGAAAATTTTGGACCTTGAGATTTTTAGAGATTTATTTGTTTTGAAGTCCCCTGAGTCCGAAAAAGTGGGTTTCGAAATGGTGTCTGTCTGTCTGTCAGTCTGTCTGTGTCCTCTCTACAGCCCAGATGGTTTAACCAATCGAACTCAAACTTCAGATTTAAGCTTTTTTGATAAATTGGAAGGTCCCAGTGAATTTTATTCCAAATCGGCTAACCGGAAGTGGCCACTCCCTTGGTCCAGAAAATTTATTTTGCAAATATCTTAAAAAGTATAAGGTTTACAAAAAACTACTTGATGCAAAATGTTTCCAAAAATTAAAAACAAATAAAAATAAAAAATAAAAAATTAAAAAAAAAAAAAATTAAAAATTTAAAAATTAAAAAAAAAAATAAAGAAAAAAAATAAAATTTCTCCAAATTCTCTGTTCGTAAAAGAAAGTCGTGTGTTGGCCACACCTCTATTTTTTTCCTTCTCAAGGAACATGAATCGGAAATGTGTATTTCTCACTGAAAATACTTTTCATTTTACTTTTCACGGAACGAGAATTGACCCCCTGGTCATGTATTAGGCAGATTAGGCTAGGCAGCTGCAGGATGGGTACAACTGTGTAAAGGGTACCTGTTCACAATTCGCAAGTGTACGTGCTGCCTCCTCGAGGCAACCAGAGATAACTAAGGCCATTTGGCACAGGCTAAAGCACGGCGTTAAAGGAGAAGCGGCATTCCTTTATTACGAATTGTTGTACATGACCAAGACAAATATTTAAGTGGGTATTTAATGGAATATACATAACTGTAAATATTTCTTGTTAGTGCCTGATGAATACTATCTAATGTGCTATCACACTGTTGTGCAACAACATAATCAGCACCATATATGATCACCAATCACCATGTTTGCAGTTTTGCTCAACAAATTGTTTGACCGTGTTCGGAGCACTGGGGTGAAATTCCCAAACTTGCGTCTCCTGCAGACATCTTCATTTTTGCACAACTGTTGTTGTTGCAAACACGTGTAAAGGGTCCCATATCCGATCAAACAATTTGAACAAATTTTTTGTCGTACAATATCTCGTTGCGCAAACCGTTGACCGTGTCCACTAACGTGTTTGCAAGTTACTAATGCACAAAGCACAACGGAAAAGATATACAAAGTTGTACAACTCCTTAAACATCGACATAGACGTATCAAATCAGTCAGTTAAATAACAGTATTTTTTGCACAAATAATTTCAAACAAATTTTAGTTTATTCAGTAACGTTTGAAATTATTTGTTGAAGTGAAACTTGTATATACTATTTGAAATATTTGTATACAGTGTTTTAGAATGGGTAGTGTAATCAATGTAACGAGAATTTCTCCGTTGCCACTAATAAATAATAACATTTTATGTTGAATTCTATTGACGCAAAAAAACGGATCTACATAAAAAAACTGAGCTGAGATCCATTTCAACTGAAGAGTTTAGTATTTTATGATCTGGCTTCCGTTTTTGTGAGTCTATAGAATAGAACATTAAATACAGTGTCTGCTTTGTACGTGTTTATAACAGCGTTTTATAATGGGTAGTAAACCGATGTCACGAAAATTTCTGTTTTTTTTTTGGAAACTAGTTAACTGCAAAAAGTAAATTATTCAGAAAGCACATTTGAAATAAAAAGTCGCTGTAGCTTTTAGTAGTAATTACAAATTTTTATTTAGGTTTCCGGAGAAATGGAGGAAAATAACTGAGCTTTTATTATAAAACGCAGAAAATAAGATATCATATTTATGTTTCGCCTACATCTTCAATTGTCAAACAGCTCTGTACAAGGAAAATAAATGATTTCCTCTGCATTCAAAAAAATAAAAAATACAACTAAAGCCGCATCCACACGTGCTGTGAAATGTACGCTTATTTAGCGAATGTAAGCGGATAAGTGCGAGTTTATCACATCTCCTGTACAGACGATTCGTTAAATGTTCATTGATCACATGTTCGCGAATATTATTGAACATTATAAAATTATTGATTATTTTATTTTATTTCATTGTTCCATTGTAAAATTATTTCATTTAATTTCAAATTCAATCTATGTCATTTAAATTTAAAATGCGGATTGAAAAATTAACACCAAAAAAGGAATTACTCTAAAAACTACCAATTTTATTTATAAAATGTTTTTGCACTTTTTAAACGTCCTACTAAGTAAAAGGATTTAAATACCGGTCTTATACTAAAAATAAACAACAAATTTGATAATATTCGACCAAACAGTCATTTCGACCAATTCAATGAAAAATGGCATTTAACATTTCTTTTAACAATTAATTACTCACATTTTCAGATATTATTTCTCTAGCAAATACAAAGTTCAATAAATAACATTTCCATTTAAAAAAATATTTTAATAGAAATGCACTAACATTTCAAATTATGTTAATATTTGGTAACTTCTTGTGGATGGAACACAAATACATCGGACATTTCCTTTGATGTGGTCGTTTACTGACTATTTGTCGAACACAAACAAATGAAAATATTCAATTATATTCGTCATGTGAACACGACGTTTTACATTCGTTGTATGGACACATAAGCGTACATTTCACACCCCGTGTGGTATAATACTGCAATATTGAATCTCTATGATAAACTGAAATGATTCATGAAGGGGTTAAACAAACCAAAAAATAATAAAAAAAATACATCAGCTGATGCAGCCTGTTTAGACGATATATATATACACTCAAAACCAACAAAAATGTTTATACAAGCCAAACAGTACAAACACGTAAGATATAAAAAAGTACGTTAAGGCGTAGTATTAGTGATGCATATAAATAAATCAGAAAGTATATATACACAAAACATATAAGTATAGGTAATAAATTCATAATAAATATAGTGTACATTTTTTTGATAGGATCTGTGTAAGGAGCGAACGAGACGGCTTGTATAAACATTTTTGTTGGTTTTGATACACTACATCGCGATATTACAGATTCGTGATTAGACGTAAAATCTCAAACTTGTATGTGTACAATTATTCTTTTTTCATTATGTTTAGACGATATATATATACACTCAAAACCAACAAAAATGTTTATACAAGCCAAACAGTACAAACACGTAAGATATAAAAAAGTACGTTAAGGCGTAGTATTAGTGATGCATATAAATAAATCAGAAAGTATATATACACAAAACATATAAGTATAGGTAATAAATTCATAATAAATATAGTGTACATTTTTTTGATAGGATCTGTGTAAGGAGCGAACGAGACGGCTTGTATAAACATTTTTGTTGGTTTTGATACACTACATCGCGATATTACAGATTCGTGATTAGACGTAAAATCTCAAACTTGTATGTGTACAATTATTCTTTTTTCATTATGTTGCTTTAACCCTTGTGTTTACAACCGAATTTTTATCTTTGTCTTTACAACCAACATACCCGGGTAAGAATGTACGATTTCTATTATATCTATTCCATTCAGAACACGTAATTGTTAAGCTACTGAAGGATTCATGTCGATTAGGTAACTAACCCAATAAAATGTTGGTCATTAAAATTGAAAAACATACCCGGGTATGCGGTTGTAAACATAAAGGTTAAGACGAAGGGTACTCAAATAATAAATAGCTATTAACATTTTTCTTAAGTTGCTGTCATATTTTGGCTATTGAAGTAAAACTGAATTAAGTCAGGTAGTAGCTAAAACAAAATAATCGGAAACAAATGATTTAATTTTTTGGTTTTACTCCTTCAATGGTCATATTGGGGGTAAAATAAGTTTTGAGATTTTTATAAATAATTTCGAAGCTTTATTCAGAGAAATTGATATAATGTATTTCATTCAAAGTATTGTCCATTGTTAGCTACGACTTATTCCCATCTTTCAGCAGCATACGGATTCCGCGTCGAAAAAATTCGTCGTCTTTTGAGGCGATCCAAGAATCGACTCAATTTTTGGGTTCTTCGTAAGCAGTGAAGTGCTTCTCTGCCAGGCCATGAGCCATTGACCGAAACAAGCAATAGTCGGAAGGAGCAATGTCTGGTGAATACAGCGGGTGGGGTAGGACATCCCATTGAAGCGCCTCCAAAGTTTCCTTGCCGACTTTTACAACAAGTGGCCAAACGTTGCCGTGCTTAAAAATCACTTTGTCATGCCTTTTGGGATATTGTGGCCGTTTGAGCTTCAATGCTCGGCTTAATTGCATTAATTGTTGTTGATAACGTTCTCCAGTGATAGTTTCGTTAGGCTAGAGTAGCTCGTAGTTGATCACTCCGAAACGGTCCCACCAGATGCACAACATTAGCTTCTTGCCATGAATATTCGGTTTGGCCATTGAAGTTGATGCATGACCGGGCTTACTCCACGATTTTCTGCGTTGTCGTAGTGGATACGCTTTTCATCCTCCGTCACGATTCGATGCAAAAAAACCCTTCCGATTTTGTCTTTCGAGCAATTGTTCGCACGTGAAAAAACGGCGTTCGACGTCTCTTGGCTTGAGTTCTTACGGAACCCAATTTCCTTGTTTTTGCACCATACCCATGGTCTTGAGACGGCTTTTAGTTACTACCAAAGTTTCAGCGAGCTCCTCTTGAGTTTGGCATGAATATTGGTCCAATAACGCCTCCAATTCAGCATTTTTTAACTTTACTGCCCTCGCTTCGCGTTCTTTGTCACTGGTGTCAAAATCGTCACTTTTAAAACGCCGGAGCCAGTACTCACATGTATGCTTCACTAATATGCTTCACACAGCAATCGACGTCCATCAGCTGCACTTTTCTTCAAATTAAAACAAAAAGCAGCGCTTTCCGCAAATTGTGTTTTGTTGACACAAAGGTTAACTTGGTTAGAGCGCAAAAAAAATATGTTGTTTACACTTCAGCGAAATGACATACAAGACCATAACAAGAAAATAGTTACATTATGGCCCGATGCGATTTAATACTACTTATCTTTTGTAAATCCCTTAAACATTATTTGTACACCCAATATTTTAAATGAATAGCGAATACCAAAAAAAGAAAAATCCGACCCAAATCTTGTTTTATTACTTTTTCATTGTATTAGTGTGTAACAAATCGTGTCGCAATTAAAGCCTCTCTCATGAAATTAAAAATGTGTGATCTCACGACAGTAATACCAATTTTTTTTTTTACTCATTCTGGTTTTTCTGTTTTGCTAATTTTTGCCATTTCTTGTGATGTTATCGGTGTTTATATTAAGGAAAACACAAAAGTAGAATCAGTAAAAAATATGGTACTACTGTCGTGAGATCACACATTTTTAATTTCATGAGACAGGCTTAACATTTTTGACGAAAAAACCCAACACAAATATCCCCACTCCAAAATTAGTTTAAAGGCAAAGAGGTAAACCGAGGAGACACATCATATGCTATATACTTCGTCTAAACAGGCGATTTGTTTAGAAATTATCATTGTGTTGATATTGATATTCTGTACCTTTTTAAGTTTGTTGTAATCGTTTTCATTTATTAAATAAATCAAAACGATTAGAACAAACTCAAAAGGGTAAATCAAGATCAACAATATATCAATGGGCACATTCAGCTCTCCCAGCACGTTAGCATCAAAAATCTACCGCTGAAACATAAATTTTATGTTTCATTGAGAGATATATTGTTTGTTTTTAGACTTTATTTTAAGTTTTTTGATGTTTAGAACCGTTAATATTGAAATAAATAATTTAGTTTTCCTGCTTTAAAGATTGTGCAAAAATAGAACAATTAAAAATCTTAAAGAAAGTAAACGATGTAAACACTGCTGTATAATTGTTCTTGAGGTTTTTATGAATATTTATAGTTTAGGATTACGACGCCTGTGTGTTACCGACTAACCACGCGCCACGAAAAAACGACAAAAATTTCACATAAAATGGTTATTTGTGCAAATTATGTGGGAAAAATTTGTGACAAAATGGATAAAATTTGGTAGATGCGAAACAAAGTTGTCAGTTTTTGGTGGAATAATTTGTGAACTTTTCAAATCAAAATTTAAATTATAACAAATTATTCGCATAAATATGTCGAAAAATTGTCAACAATTATTTGTCACAAAAAGTAACATAAATTTCATGATAAATAGGCGACCAAAATGTTTTTCTTTTTTGATAAAATTAACATTGATTTTGTCACTAAATATTCGCATAAATATATCCTAAATTGCGAATTTTTTTGTGACAAAAAGTAACTTACATTTTGTGACAAATTGGTGTAAGATTTTGCGATTACCATTCTTGGCAAAGGTGCTATTCCATGAGAAAATTTTACTGAATAGTAAATTAAAGGAAGAAAAATATATATACTATTTGCTAGATGGGGGAATGAAACAAAAAAAACGAATAAGTAAAAAAATATGTGTGTCTGTAGTTGTGACTTGTGAGTGTGACACTCCTCTAAAAAGTATCAAATCGAGAACTTTTTATAGGAGTGTCACTAACCCACGTACATAAAATTTGTATATGATGGAAAATACTTCCCGCACACACTAATAATTTTAATAGGATGACGATGTTATGATAGAGATAATTTTTAATTTTTTATTCTGTGACGGAAATTTTTGAAAAATGAAATATTGATATGAGTATTAATAATATTTAAATTTTTAGATAACTTTGAGACGAAAAAATACTCGAATAAATACTAAATTACTAAATACTTAATATTTTTAGCAATTATTGGTTATGTGTTTGTTTAATGTCAAATTTACCCTTAAAACTTTTGCTATAAAAAAATAAAAATAAAAAACACCTTGTATTTGTCTATGGTGTTTGATTTTTCTTTTTTCTTTTGGGCGTATTTTACTATCCAGTAAAATCTTCTCATCAGGCTTAACTGGGTGTTGGGTGCGATTCAATAGGGTAGGGGTTGACCGTCTATAGCCATGTATCTCGTGGTATATAATCCAACGCTGCAACTATGTAGAAACCACCAAATGTATCTAGTATACCTCCACGTGGTAACACCCGGGCAACGATGTGAAGCATCGGCGAAATACTAGAGGCGAGTGCAGTACACTATAAATGAGCAATGAGCAGAACAAATATGTAAACTAATACCCCAGGTGGAACACCTGTTGCTCAGGTAAATCTACCCTCTTCGGAGGTCGGTCTCATGGATTCTGGGGGAGACCAGCCATTGTTATACCACAATTATTTTAACCAATCCCAAGACATGTTGGTGAATAAACAAGCTCAATTGAGTGAAACAGAAAAGGATAATTCACATTCCTTCCAGAGGAGTAACAAAGTGGCGTATTCTCCAATAAGAGGCGGTAGTCCCTCCATTGGGGCCAGCAGCCACAACACTCGTTCTACAAACGAAGAAAAGCTTCACAATGAATTGTGTAATAATGCATTATTTGAAGCCAACAATATAAACAAGCAACTGAATGTTACAATTGCATGGATGCACGAGCGTATGAAGACGCTTGAAAACGAAGTTAAAGCTCTTAAGCCAAAGGAGGACATCCGTTCTACTAATAACCAGAATACAACTCCACAAGAGTTATCATACGGATGAAGAAGAACTAGCTCGAGAAACTGAGTGGATTAGAGTTAAAGGTGGGAGAAAAAAAAGGAGACGGAATAATACACCCTCCCCACCTCAATTAAAGGATGATGTTCCAAATATTATCCAGAAACAACCAAAAACAAAAAAACATCAACCACCACCAATAGTAATAGATGAAGTCAAAGACTACGATGTACTCTGAGAAAATAAAAACAATAACTGCTACTGATAAGTTTAATGTAAAGGATTTTAAATGGAAACACCTGATGGTAGGTGGAAATAAACTTAGAAGATGCTGAAACATACAGAAAAATGACAAAAATGTTAAATGAAGAAAAACGTGCTTGGCACACGTTTGAAGATAAACAAACCAGACCAATTAGGGTCATGGCTAAAAACTTACACTCTACGTGTAAACCAGACAAAATATTTGATGACCTGAAAGCAAAAGGATTTAAGGCAACTGAAGCATCGATTAAGCTAAACCGGAGAGGCAAAGTACCTCTCAACATGTTTATGTTGACCTTCGATACTGATGAAGATATCGAAAAAATTTATCAAATTAAGTACATCTTGGGGTGCAAAGTGGTTATTCAGCCTCTAAGAAGATCTAAGCTTATACCACAATGTAAACAATGTCAAGCCTATGGACATACACAAAAATGTTGCAACAGGGAACCCAGGTGTGTCAAATGTTTAGGTAAACATCATACCAAAGATTGTGTAAAAGCCCAAAATGTTCAACCTAAATGCTGTCACTGTGGAGAAAACCATCCGGCTAACTACAGAGGATGCAGCGTTGCTATTGAACTGCAAAACATCAAAAATAAGAACGTGATTCCTAAAAATCCAAGTTTATTGAGGAAGCAAGCGGTTAAGATGAACCGACCCGAAGTAAATCGTAGAGTGTTGGGAACTACTCAAGGACAATTTGGTAACATGACTTATGCTCAAGTATAATGATGAGCAACGGAAATCCAGGAAAAACTGCTCAAAATGACAATATAAGTCAAACACTTAAATTAATTTTAAGCAGACTAAATACATTTGATGAGCGATTACAGAAACTAGAGTACAGCACTAAGGGAGCCATCCCCTAAACAGAAAAATGGCCAATGATCTTAGAATTTTATGTTGGAATGCCAATGGATTGATGCAACATCAACAAGAACTGCAAGTGGTCCAGGGGGTCAATTCTCGTTCTGTGAAAAAACCTAATGAAAAAAATGTTTCCATTTTATTTCCATCAAGTCTTTTTCATTTATAACATTTCACACAACGACAATAAGCGATTCTCGATGTCCAAATGAAAAAGAATCGTGAAAAAACGCTGAATAAGTTGTTTTCATAGTAAGCTACACTGTAAACAGACATTTTATCGAGTTTCATATAGATTTCCGCTAGATGATACAGCAAATGGTGTAAATATTAGCTAAATAAATGATAAAGTAGATTTAGATAATCAGTTTTCGTCATTGCCTGTCAAAATATAAAATAAATTATAAAAATGACCAAATTATTTTTAAAACTTAACAAAATTAATTATTTGGAGGCTTTTCTTAAATAAACGGAATTGTTTTTAATAGATATACTTATTAGTTAAGTTTAAAGTGAATCATATTACAGCTTCAATGCACATTTTATGCTAAAATTACAACTTCAGTTTTAATAGAATTTTATTTCCATATTTATGATGTTTTCATCGCCAAAATGGTTGGTGAGAAAATTTTATTCATATGAAAAGATTTTGACGTCATTTTTTCCCTTCTCAAGGAACATGAATCGGAAATGTATATTTCTCACTGAAAATATTTTCCATTATACTTCTCACGGAACGAGAATTGACCCCCCGGACACAGAAAAAATCAATGTATGTCTCATCACGCAAAAATGAAGTGTGCTTCACTAGACAATCAATCATTAAATTTAAAAATTATCAAATATAACACACTATTCACCCTGGAAACACTGCTAAAGGAGGTAGTGCTGTTATAATTAGGAATAGTATTCATCACTATGAGGAATTAAAATATGAAACGAAAGAAATACAAGCAACTTCTGTTATTGTCAAAATCCAAAAGTAGTTCTATTTGTATTGCTAGTATTTACTGCCCACCGAAGCACTCAATGAAAGAAAAAGATTATCTCAATCAAGATTCATATCAAGATTATCTCTCAAGTTCCTCAGTAAATTAGGAAAACGATGTGTACTTGGAGGAGACTTTAATGCAAAAAATGTCCACTGGGGATCCAGATTAACAACGACTAAGGGTAAAGAACTCCTAAAAGCTATCAGAAAATGCAGTTGTGAAGCCCTCTCAACTGGAAAACCAACCTACTGAAGAATATATCTGTAAATTATGTACAAGTAGATGAAAGTCATGACTTAAACTCTGATCATTCACCAATACTTCTAACGTTAAGTGAAAAAATCATTCAGAAAGAAACCCATTCCTAGTAAATAATCACACTAATTGGGCATGCTTTAGACTATCGTTAAAAGAAAAAATTAACTTAATGGTTCCATTAAAGACTGAAGAACAATTAGACAAACAAATTTGTAAACGATTTACAGCAATCAGCTTGGGAAAATACTCCTGAAATTAAAACGAAAATCAAGGGAAATAACTACCCTATGGAAAATAGGGAACTCCTCGCAGAAAAAAGAAGAGCGAGAAGAGTATGGCAACAAACAAGGCCCCCCCCCCCCCCCCAAGATAAAACTCATTTGAAAAATCTCACTCAACAATTAAGAAAAGAGATCAAAGAATTGAAAGATGAATCAATCACCAACTATTTAAGAAAATTAACTAATGATAACAGTACTGATTATTCTCTTTGGAAAGCAACCAAAAGAATCAAAAGATCAATAATGCAGATTCCCCAATAAAAATAGCAGGTGAGAAATTGGCTAGAAATAATGAAGACAAAGCTCGAGAATTTGATGAACACCTCATGAAGCCACATGAAGACCAAACGTTGGAAGCCGAGATAATAACTGAACAAGCTGTGCAAGAAAGTAAAGAAATCCTACCCACAACACCAAAAGAAGTCATGCGTGAGATAAAAGCTAATATGAATACGAAAAAAGCTCCTGGGTACGATCTTATTACTGCAGAAATCTTAAAAGAACTGCCAAGGAAAGCTCTGGTGAAACTCACCAATCTTATAAATGCAGCATTTAGAATTAAATGTCTACCAAGCTTATGGGGGAACCACCACACATAACATCGTCTTATAGGTCAATTTCGCTATTGCCAGTCATGTCCAAACTCTTTGAGAAGCTTCTGGTAAAAAGATTAAATCCGATAATCGAGAGTAAAAACTTGATCCCAAATCATCAGTTCGGTTTTCGCAACCAACACTCAACAATTGATCAAGTACACAGAATAACCAGTATAATTGAGAAAGCATTAGAGGAGAAGTCTGTTCAACAGTATTTCTAGACGTTGCACAAGTGTTTGATGGAGTGTGGCATGAAGGACTTAACCACAAGTTAAGGAATCTTCTACCAATGCAATTTGCTAAAATACTGGAATCTTACTTGAAAGATAGGTTCTTCAGGATTAAGTTAGATGATACATTTTCAGAATTGAAAGAAACCAATGCAGGAGTTCCGCAGGGCAGTGTATTAGGGCCGATTTTATACCTACTATACACTTATGATCTTCCTACATTAGAAAACAACACATTGGCAACTTTTGCAGATGATAAGGCGATCTTAGCTGTTGGAAAAAGCAACGAAGAATCAACAAAGAAGTTACAATCAGCTATAACTCAAATATATAAATGGACAAAAAGATGGAGAATAAAACTAAATGAAGTTAAATCAGTTCACATCAACTTTACAAACAGACGATTCGAACATATTCCGATTACCATAAATCGGGAAACAATACCGCATGCGAACACAGCTAAGTATTTCGGCATGACCCTGGATGCTAAACTACGATGGAAAGCACACGTCAAGAAGAAAAGTGAAGAATTAAGACTTAAATACAGAAAAATGTATTGGCTGATGGGAAGGAACTCTTCTTTATCAACATACACTCCTGGACAAAATTAACGCATATTTTTTTTTTTTTTGTAATTAAAAAAATCCCGCTGGTCAATTTTAATACTACTAGTGTCAAATGACAGCACATTTATATTTTTATCAGAAACCACCTTGAATAAATTCTACTGCAAGCCAATCAATTAAAATTTTCAAAAATGCTTCATCAAAAATGCATTCTATTTGAAATCCAACGCAACGATCGGCTTTTGTTCCATTGCATATTAATTATTTGTAAATGCAGTACCATTAGTTCTTGTAAATGTCTTCTAAAGCAAACACCTAAAATAAGATCCATTGTAATATGGCATCCTTTCGTGAGCTGGAGGCGGTTAACGTCGTCATGTTGTATCAGGAAGATTATACTCAAGTCCAAATCGCACGAAAATTAGGAGTGAACCAGTCTTCGGTTTCCGAATACTTGAGCGATATCGTGAGACCGGAGAGTATAAAAGAAAGCCCGGACAAGGACGTAAAAGGTGCACAACCGAGCATGACGACCGTTTTTTAAAAATTAATTCGGTTACGTGATCGAAAGCGTACTTCTACTCAACTAAAAAATGAGTTACTTAGTGCGCGCCAAGTGAATGTTAGTGCCAGAACAATTAAACGAAGATTAAAAGAAGCGAACCTAACTCCAAAACGGCCCGTAAAAGTTCCACGGCTTCTTCCCCGCCACAAACCCAGCCATTTAGAATTTGCTCATACTAATGCAAATTGGGGAACTGATCAATGGGCCACTGTTCTCTTTTCAGATGAGACCAGAATCCAATTATGGAAACCAGATGGACGTAACCTTGTATACTGGAGAACGCTACGCACCATGTAACATGTGCAAACCGTAATCTTTGGTGGAGGTTCAATAATGTTTCGGGGTGGAATCAGTTGGGTGGGCCGTACGGAGCTGGTGGAAATATGTTTGAGGATGAATGCAGACTGGTATGTTCGGAAGATTCTTGACGATCACGTTTTGCCATATGCGGGCTTCATAGGTTATGACAGTTTTGTGTTAATGCATGATAACGCTCCAGTCCACGTAGCTGCAACGGTACGACAATATCTCCAAGATATCGATATTAAGAGGCCACCAATGAGTCCCGATCTTAATCAGATCGAACACGTATGGGACATTCTAAAACGCCGCATTAGAGCTACAAATCCTGCACCATATTCGTTAGCACAGCTGAAAGTTGCAGCGGAAGAAGACTGGAATCTCATCCCGCAAAAAATGATACAAAGCCTTCTACTTAGTATGCCCAGAAGGATGGAAGCTGTAATAAGTGCACGGGGGGAAAATACTCATTACTATATTAATCAAACTAAATTGTAATAAAGCTAATTTTAATGTTTATAAGTAGCTTTTGAAAATTCAAAAAAAAAAAAAAATGTTCGACACATTTTAACATTTTGCACGCCACATTTGTGCCTCTTATGAGAAAAATATAAATTTGGGATCATTTGATACCAATTCCACTGAAATTGACCAGCGGAATTTTTTTTTATTACAAAAAAAAATATGCGTTAGTTTTGTCCAGGAGTGTACAACAAGCTTCTACTTTATAAGCAAATATTGAAACCGATTTGTTTGGTTGTACCAAACAGAGCAACGTAAATATCATCCAAAGATTTCAGAATATGGTATTAAGGAACATCGTTGATGCACCTTGGTATGTCAGGAACAATGACCTTCATAGGGACCTTAAAATGAACCTCATCTTATACGAAATCCAGGAAAAAGCACGGAGACATGAAGAAAGGCTCCGGCAACATGTGAACATTGAGGCAACTCAGCTCCTAAGCATAACGAATTTAGTACGAAGACATAAAAGAACCAAAACTTCTGAGCTGGTGTGATTGTCAGTTTAAGCAGCATTGTGCTGATCTAAAATCCACTACAAAGATGTGGTTTACTTCAATTTACCAAACACTATGGAACGCCAATGGGAAGAAGCCATAGATTAATTTAAGTTAGTAAATTAAGGTTACTTTAAAACTCGTTAGTAAATTAAGTCAGAAACAAATTGCTCATTAGTCCAGGAGACTAGATTGTAATTACATAAAATAAATAAAATTTATTTAAAAAAAAAAAAAAAAAAAAAATCAGGCTTAACTCGGATTGTTTTAAGGAAAATAAATTGGATTCGACAGTAGTTTTTAACAATAGAGCTGTTTCCTCAAACGTCAATTGAAGTAAATTGACAAATAAAGGTGTAAACCAAAAATAAATATTATTTTCTCCATATTAAGGAAAAAGAATCAATTTTTAAAGTAAATTTAACTTTAGAAACATTTTTAAAATAATTTGAAAAGAAGAAGTAAATTTGTACAATCTTATTTTAATTATATTAATCAAATTAATAAATTTAATTTATTGGTTTTAAAATATGTTATACTCAAAGGTTCGAATTAAATATAAACCTAAAAATATTTTATGTTACGAGTATTTTTCATTGATAAAATTTTAATCAAAAATGTTCAATTTTACATGGGTTTATGGGAAATCGTAAAATATATCCTCCTTAAATTAAGCTTCTTTTAAAATTGGCCTGAACCTGACGGCTTGCATATTTAGGAATGCTTTGTGTATATCTATACACAAAGCATTTGTTGTTGTTTAAATATTATAAATAACAAAATCAATAATATAGAGTACATTTTCTCGATAGGGTCTGTGTAAAGAGAGAACGAGACTGCTTGAATAAACAATTTTGTTGATTTTGTCGGTATTCAATATTTATGTTCATGTTAGGTATATTTATGTTCATGTCGGTATACAATATTTATGTTCATTAATTGGACTGCCATAAAATGTTCTCTATTTGATACTTTTTATCAACTATAAGCTCGGTCCCCTAATACAGACACACCTTTTTTGTAAGTAAAATCTTGACTGACTCCGTTGGGTGACTCGTTCACACAACCACCGTTTTTATATTTTTATCTAAAGTTATTTTGACTGACAAACTTTGATTCGCAATGGAATTTAGATATAACTCCTCTGTATTTTTCAGTAAAACTTATGCCGCATACTCAAAAAACAATTTGAGTAGCTTTTATGGTAATTTCGCAACAGAAGAACTTGACGGACAAAAACTTTTTAACTTTTTGGTAATTTTTTCCCCTCCATTCCAACTTAAAAAAACATATTTTTTTTCGTACGAGAAAAAAAATATGCTTTTTTAAGTTGGAATGGAGGGAAAAAAATTACCAAAAAGTTGAAAAGTTTTTTGTCCGTCAAGTTCTTCTGTTGCGAAATTACCATAAAAGCTACTCAAATTGTTTTTTGAGTATGCGGCATTATAGCCGAATTAGATGCACCAACATTTTTTTTGTTGACACTTAGAACTACACGCAATACAAAAAAATGTACACGCCATAAAAAAAGAAAAGTATACAACAAAAAACTCGCCATACCATAATTTTTTGGCGGTATAAAATCGACGATATAATTTTTGATAAATACGGCGGTGATACTAATTTATTTGTCAAAATTATGGCTTTTCCGCGTAAAATGAAAAATTTTCGAACGTAAACCTTATTTTATTATTAAAATTTTTAAAAAATAAAATAAAGCGCTATAAAAATTTTACAAAGCGCCATTTTTTTTGAGTTTGTTGTTCATTGTTACTATAAAATATGATCGGGTCGAGTATATTTTATAGTCAAATTTATTTTTATAGTAACAAGTATTGGAAAAAAATGAAAAAAAAAAAAAAAATCGAACAAAATTTTGTTTGATTTTATTTTTGTTTTTGTCTTACAAATGGAAATCGTAATATATAAAAAGCCTGGTTTCCATTATGAAACATTTACTGACAGTATTTTTTACTGAATAAAAACATAAAGCCTGATTTCCATTACGAAATATTTACTGAGAGTATTTTTTACTGAATAAAAACATGAAAATCGGAAATGCCATTAAAGTGAAAGAGAAATGGTCTTTGTTTTTAATTTTTTTGAAAAATTGCATTGAAAAATTGAAATATTTTTCCAGTACTGAAAAAATATACATACTTCGCTTCATATATTTTTCAGTAAATTTTGTCAGTATACTATACTAATTTTTACAGTACTGTAAAACTGAAAAAGTGGTTTTTTTCTCTCACACAGCACGCGAATATATATTTTTATCCCATTTTGTTTATACTGTCAGTAAATATTTCATAATAATCATAATATCAAGCTTAAAAGTCGAAAATTTCATTGAAATGACACAGATCATTTTTTGTGTTTAATTTTTTTTTGAAAAATTGCATTGAAAAATTGAAATATTTTTCCAGTACTGAAAAAATATACTTCGCTTCATATATTTTTCAGTAAATTTTGTCAGTATATGTACTGTAATAATTTTTACAGTACTGTAAAACTGAAAGTGTTTTTTTTCTCACACAGCACTCGAATATATACTATATTTTTATCCCATTTTGTTTATACTGTCAGTAAATATTTCATAATGGAAATCGGGCTTACTACGCTTATACATATCTTCATTTTTTGTTGGGAAAAAAATTGTGGTACGTCTTAATCGGCTATTACTAGTCGGTAAGATTTTCATAATGGAAATCAGGCTTTATTTAAAAAAAATTAAAAATCTAGTTTTAAGACAGGAAATATGAAAATACGACAGTAAGTTTTTTGGTATAATTATTTCAATTTTTTAACGCAAATAAATTTTTAATGTTTTTTCAAAATTACTGCTGTTGAAAAAATATGTTAGTTTTCCAGTTGAAACATGACCATGACTGTCGACGTATTTTGAAAAAAAATATTACAACTTTCTGAAAACCTTGGACCGCTGAGAGGGAACTAGTATCTCGAACAGATTTTCGGCGCTTGCCACCTGTCTTCGCTTTTCTTCTTCGTCCTGCATAAGAAGGCTGGGTCAGGGCCAGGGGACTAACACTTCAAACAGTTGAGGTTCTTCACTTTTCTTCGTCTGTATGAGTTTTTGTAACCACTTCTCTCTTTTGGGGAAAATAGAATAATCTATAGCACTCATCGTGTTATCACTGTAGTTATCACTGTAGTAATTATGGTAGTGCACTGTAGTAATTATGGTAGCGATTGAATGAGTGAATCGCTACAAATCTGAGGGCAAAAAAATTAATCTGATGGAACTTCTACTATGCCGTTCCATTTTTTTTTTTATTTAGATTACTATTTCTTAGAATTTAACATTAGATGTTCTTAAAACTGATTTACATTCAAAAAATTTCGCAGATGCAGATGTCAAATCAAAAATTCGTTTTCTTTACACATAAAAAGTAAATTTAAACAAAAAATGTCATAAACCAATGCAAATGATTGGTTTTCTTATGTATGTTAACTTATTATAGTTATTTATTCACGCATCGACGATTTTACAGAAAAAAGATGAAACTCGACATCTGCAAAAAAAAAGCAGACGAGGTTTTTTGGGTTTGTTTCTCGGGTTTCATTTGACTTCTTTAAGCAGATGAATATTTTTCTCTTTTTGTCTTTGTACTTTTTCCTATGTTGTGTTTCAATTTTTTTGCAGACGTCGATTATCGTTGAATGTAAATCAGTCTTAATAAAAATGTTAGTTTGGTTTTGTCTTCTCCAAAAAAAACTTTGTTTGATTTGAGCCATTTTTTAGAAAGTGGTTTACGTCCATATTTTGTTGAAACGAGATAATGAAAGAATAGAGAAATTTTGATTTTTCTTATTTATTGCACAATTATTAGGGATTCAGTTTTTTAGCGTGACTATAATTTATTTACCGTTAGAAAGATTACACTGTCATTTGTCTATAACTTAATTTTTCTGAAAAATGGATTATAGCCGATTTAGACGTACCAACATTTTTTCCCCAACAAAAAATGAAGATATTAATTAGTATAGTATTACGATTTTCGTTTGTAAGACAAGAACAAAAATATAATCAAACAAAATTTTGTTGGATTTTTTGTTTTCTGTTTTTTTCCAACTTAAGCGTATTTTGTTGACCAAAATTGAATTCGAATTATTTTGGGGTTATTTGTTTTCCAAGAAAATAGCCAATTTGATTTAATTGACAAAAGCCAACCTTTCCAAATAAAATATAAATTTAATATGTATTATGACTCTGGTGGCGGGTATCATAACCAAGAATTAGAATTATGTTTAATTAAACCCAATTTTTGTTTGGGTTAGGGTTAATGTTATTCTTGCGGGGATTTATCCTATGCAATTGTTGTTGTAAATTTGTCAAGGAAATACGCTAATTTAGTTACTATAAAAATAAATTTGAGTATAAAATATACTAGACCCGAGTATATTTTATAGTAACAAACCACAACAAACTCCGTAAAAATGGCGATTTGAGAAATTTTTATAGCGCTTTATTTTATTTTTTAAAAATTTTAGTAATAAAATAAAATTTACGTTCGAAATTTTTTTATTTCACGCGGAAAAGCCATAATTTTGCCAAATAAACTAGTATCGCTGCCGTATTTATCAAAAATTATATCGTCGATTTTATACCGCCAAAAAATTATGGTATGACGAGGACGAGATTTTTGTTGTATGTATACTTTTTATCGCGTGTACATTTTTTTGTATTGCGTGTAGCTCTAATGGCTTATTCACATGAATCGCAATTTTACTCGTACGAGTAAAAATGATTCACTGATTTCTCCTTAATTACAATATAAAATTATTTAGTATTTAATTGACAAAAGCCAACCTTTCGAAATAAAATATAAATTTAGTATGTAATATGGCTCTGGTGGCAGGTATCATAACCAAGAATTAGAATTATGTTTAATTAAACCCAATTTTTTTTGGGGTTAATGTTATTCTTGCGGGGATTTATTATATGCAATTGTTGTTGTAAATTTGTCAAGGAAATACGCTAAATATGGCCGCGATTTAAACATTTTTTGCAGTTTTTATTAAGAAATGTCTGTTTGCTAAAAAAATTGTCAATAACATTATATTAGGAATTGTTTATTAAATACTTTTTAAGTGACTAGCATTTATTTTACGTCGTAATTTAAGAGAAATCAGTGAATCATTTTTACTCGTACGAGTAAAATCGCGATTCGTGTGAGTAGGCCATAAGGCCCAACCAAAAAATGTTGGAAAAATATGTTGATACGTCTAAATCGGCTATTATGCCACTTTCAAAAATAACGGCTCATTTATTAAGATGGAAATTAAGTCCTATTTAGATTTTCTTACAATTTTCTTTCTCAAATGAGGATTTAAAGTTGGACATAGGTATGCCCAGTTTTGAAGTAAATTTTTAAAAACAACAACGAACTAAGTGTCTTAAAAATTACAAAATTTTTTATCTATACATATATGGAAATATATATACATATAGTAATTTAGCGCTGCTAATATGTGAGATATAAAGGACCTTGTCGCATGAAAACATGTCGGCTGGACATTCTATTTCGATATTTTTAATTTTTGACAAAATTTTCACTAAAGATTAGTTTTGTATTTTACCGGCCGACATGTTGAAAATTTTAACACATTGCTTTATTACAAATATGATGGCTTTCATAAATTTGAACTATTTTTTATTAATTTAGTCATGGTAGGTCATTGTCATTGTCCAAAGTTGGAAATTTCCATTTTGAATACTGGACCGATGTTTTCATGAGGCAAGCTCTTAATAGTAAAAAGTCGTTTTATAATGTAAACTACCCCTTAATATTTAATTTTAAATAAGCTTAGTAACTTCAGAATAAATGTATTTCTTGGTATTTAATATAAAAAATAAATAAACCAAAACCAATCAGCCAAGTCATTGTGCCAAAGCATTTTTAACAACTTGGTTAAAAAAAAATTACAACTCTGATATTACATTTACGTAATAACATTATGCTTTGATCAGTCCAAATGCAACCAAATAATGCCTGAAAATATTTTTTTTTTTGATAAAACAAAAAACATTCATTCAACAGCTTGGGAGCTTAAAATAATGGTAAAAACCCTTGATAAACTAATAATTTAATTTTTTAACTCACCATTCTTCATCCTTGTGTGCTACGAAAAATTCATTCAATTGTTGTCGTTTAAACTCTAATTTGTAATCATTATACTTTGTAATCGCGTCAGAATCCGAAATTGAATCGTCCTGGGTAGCTAAAAACTGTTTTAATGTCATCATTTGAGGTTGAGTTTGAATGTCTGGATTTACAGGCGGTTCATTTCGACTAAATAGATAAAAATGTAAATTTTAATAAATACTTGAGCAATGAACATTTATGTTAGAAATAACCTACGCTCCATGTAGTGAAACACCTGACGGATGGCCACCGAAGCCATGTGCACCATGAATTGGATACGGGTCATATGGATGTGCAACATAAGGTCCATAAGATTCATGACCACCGTATCGCGGCCTGTCATCACCCCAATCTCCTCTCATTCTTTTGACTGGAGGAGCTTCCCTTCCAGGAGAGTATCGATCTCTTACCGGACGATAATCTCTGTAGTCTGGGCGGCCGCGACCTCTATCCGGCCAGTCGTCCCGCCCTCTCGATCTTTCATCGCGTCGTTCTGAACGATACGTATCCGCAGATCTCTCACCACGAAATTTATCACGTCTTTTACGGTCGTATTCATCATCTGAATCCCCCATTTTAACCTATTAAGCAAGAAAGGAAACATAACCAAACATTGTACAAATTATAATTTTTTATTAAATATTTCAAATGTAAGTTCTTAGTTCTTAACACAGAACCGTCACTTACTAATTACTTTTTAATAATTTACTTTAAATCATAGAAGTAACATTTCTTCAAATAGCAAATAATCATAAAATATCACACGACATCAAAATCCATTTTATTCAAAACTACACTACTTACCTTGATATGAAAAACTAAGACTTTATTGATGAAATTATTTACCTTTAATAATGATTTAAAAACTGTAAGTTCCAAATACTAGTTTGTTTGACCCTTAGTTTAAATCTATATTTAAAAAAAAATATAAAACTTTTGAAACTCTAAATTAACTCCACATACGAAAAGCACAGACGCCGCTTTAATAATGGTGTTGAGTTGGTGTAACTTTGATGGCGTCCAAAAATACCCTCTAAACAGATATCCTCTTACAAATACCCTATAGACAAAAAATGCGATTAGTGTGATACCCTCCAGACCAGGTGTATCATAAACGTACGGTTTACGAAGACTTTGCTATACTAAGGTGTTCGTAAACGTTACACTAAAACAATACGAATATAGTACGTAATGTGTACTTTTGTCACATGAGAAGTGAAACAAATTTGCGAAGACATTTGTATGTATTAGTATGTATAAAAGTGTTCATAATGTGTACGCTTAAACGTAATGTTTACGAACTACTTAAGCGTAACATTGACGAACGGTTTAATGCGATTTGCCCCATTTAATTAGAATAAAACAATTTTTTTAAATCTTATCTTTTATTTGTATTTTTCTTCAAGTGAGCCACAACACAAGACACAACGTGCCAAATTTGTTAATTAATCTTTTTCTGAAATTAAATAAAATGTTTCAATCATAGATGAAGTACTTCGAGTATTACTTAAATACCTTTTAAAATATTCATTACAATTATTTTTATACGATATTATGGATATAGTGCTGCTCTTGAATGCCACGAAAAACTAACAATAATTATCAGAAGTTTTTATATTTTCACAATACGACAACTTTAATTTAATTTGTACAAAAAAAATTGAAAATAAAACTAAGCTGCAAGATATAATTGACAGCACTGTGTATAGAGAATGTAAATGTATTAGTGTATTATAAAAAAAAGCGTTCGTAAACTGTTCGTACGCTGTACATTTTTGCTGTATACAGTTTTGCGCCGGGAGGGTAAGTGTATAAATGTGACAATTACACCCCGAGTAACCAAAATATGTGATCACCATGCGGTCCGACCAATTTATGACAAAAACGTTTGTCCTTTTTATCACACACAAATGTCGACAAATTTTCCACAAAAAATTGTTGAAAATTTGTCGAAAAATAAGTTAGTCATTTTACCCACAAATTTTTAATCCAAAAAAGTGGACATTTTGTTGAATTGATTCTATTGACAAATTTTTCACCCAAAATTGTTGAAATTTTGTCGATCAAGTGATTATTTCGTAAAACTCAAATTGTTGATGACAAATTATTAACAAAAAAATGTGGACATTTTGTCGAACTATTTTGTTGACCAAAAATTGTTGAAATTTTATCGATGCGTGATTATTTCTTTAGTATACATTTTTAATGGTTTATTCACCAAAAACAAAAATGTTAATGGAAGAATCGTTGAATATGCCTCATTCACAAATTAATCAAATTTCAGTAAATTAATTGTTGATGCTGCGTTTAGGTAAATTAATAATAATTTAAACTCATAATGAAATTTCGTCAAATATCTGATTGTAAATAGTCAAAATGCGTTTAATTTCGCTACCAAAACAAAATTTTAGCCTTTATAGTAATTACCGTTGTACTACAACAATAAAACACGTATTATTTTATTTTGTAATGATATTATATATTTTGCCCTATTATTTCAAATATGATTTTCTCGAAGAATTGTTGAAATTTTTAGTTTGACTTTTGCTTTCATTTCATTAAGTAAACTTAAATTTGTGCTCTAGGTAAAGTTAAGTTCAATCTTTTGCGATTTGGGAATTTTTTCTTTGTGTTTTTATCAGTTATATTTGTTTTTTTTAATTTTTAAGTGAGTGTTATTTTGTGAAATTTATCAACCAATTTTAATAATGTAAGTTCTGATTATATTAATTAATGTTAATTATCAAAGATTTTTTATAAGATAAGATCAATTACTAACTAATTACGATAAATTAGTAATTTTATTAATACCTAATCTATAAAACAAAACACTAACTTATACATTTATTGTTTTTTGCAAAAGATTAAAATTAGAAATTTTCCGGCTAAACCAAAAAATATAAATCTTACAGCAAACATTAACAGAATTGCCAGTAAATATTGCCTGCATATTATCAAATAAATCAGACGACGAAATACCAAATGATGACAGCGATATATCTTTGCCTGTTAGTAATAAGGATATATTTGAAAAGTACAGTCCAGATGTGAGCGTGATGACGTTGCAAAATTATTGGTAAATATTCTATTTATTAGCATTAATTTTCTAAAAATAATAATAAATTCGGTAATTTTCAGACGAGGAAGCTTTCAATATGCGGACAAGAAAGTGTACAAAAGGCAGCAGGAAGATTAATTAATAAATTGGGAAGTTGAAACAACCGCATTTCGGGCCATCAATCTTATAATGAATAAATTATTTAAATTCAAAAGCTGTTGATTTTTTATTTAAAATAAATATTTAAAAAAATATTTGACCCAAATCACAAAAATTTCTCGACCATTTTTCCGCAAATTTTGTCGCAAAGTATCAAATAATTACACACAAAAATGTTATCCATATTTCACAAATTTTTCATCAATTCGTCACAAAAATGCTATCCAATATTTGACAATTTGTTAACCAAAACGTTTCACAATTTTGTCGTAAAATTTGTTATTTTATTATGGAAAAAATGTGGATTAAAAGAAAGAAAAAACAATTAATTTTTCACAAAATATTCCACAAATTATCCACAAAAATTCGACGAATTGATCGACAAAATTGTCAAGCAAAAAAGTGACAATTTGGTGATTTCAGGGTACCGTTTGTTGACAAATTATTCACAAAAAATTGACAAATTTTTAAACGATTTGGTCGACAAATCACAAATGAATGTCAATTTTTTGTCGATTTTTTGTGACATGTGGTTACTGGGGACTTAAGTGTATTGCTACTTTCAACCAAAATGAGTTATAGCCGATTTAGACGTACCAACATTTTTTTCCAACATTTGTTTTGTTGGCACTTAAGTACTTTTCATACCAGGCTCCTCCGCTTTAAGCTTCGTAAATAAACATTTTTTATTTCGTTTTTTAATTATATAAATTAGTTTTATTCGATTGATACCGTTAAATTTTAAAGTAATAACTTCAATTTGTTGAAAAATTATTTATTTTTAAGTCATAATTTAAAAAAAAAAAAAAAATATATTGCAATGAAGTTATTTGCAAAGCCAAGGCAATACGTTCCACACTCGACTGCGAGATTTTAAAGTATGTAGTACAAAGCGCAGTGCTTTCTCAACATAACCTATAAATCACATTTTTTGCACAAATATTTCATACTTACCAAAAAATCTAGCTCATATGTACGTTACAAATTTAGAATATCCCAATTCTTGCTATAATTCACGTGTAAAATAGACCTAAATAAAATATTTGATAGCAACCGAATATGCAAAGCCAACGCTACCGGTATGAAAGGGTCTCAGATTCGCATTTGTGGTAACTAAATATTTCGAGCGAGGCGCCTGGTATGAAAAGTACTTTAGAGCTACATGCAATACAAAAAAATGACACGCGATAAAAAAAAAAGTATACAACCAAAATCTCGTCACACCATAATTTTTTGGCGCTTAAAATCAACGATATAATTTTTGATAAATACGGCGGCGATACTAGTTTATTTGGCAAAATTATGGCTTTTCCGCGTGAAATGAAAAATTTTCGAACGTAAATTTTATTTTATTACTAAAATTTTTAAAAAATAAAATAAAGCGCTATAAAAATTTCTCAAATCGCCATTTTTATTGTGTTTGTTGTTGTTTGTTACCATAAAATATACTCGGGTCGAGTACATTTTATAGTCAAATTTGTTTTTATAGTAACATTGTTGGAAAAAAACGAAAACAATAAATCCAACAAAATTTTGTTTGATTATATTTTTGTTCTTGTCTTACAAACGAAAATCGTAATATACTAATATCTTCATTTTTTGTTGGGAAAAAATGTTGGTACGTCTAAGTCGGCTATGACAATAGAAAATCGTAATATACTAATATCTTCATTTTTTGTTGGTACGTCTAAATCGGCTATTACGCATGATTTACACGTTCCAACAATGTTTTCCAACTAAAAATGAAAAGATTAGTATATCGCGAATTTCATTTGAAAGACAAGAACAAACATATAAACAAACAAAATTTTGTTGGAATTTTTTTTTTTTTAACTTTGTTTCCATAAAAAAAATGTTGACTATAAAATATACTCGACCCGAGTATATTTTAAGGAAACAAACAACAACAAACACAATAAAAATAGAAATTTTTGAAATTTTTATAGCGCTTTATTTTTATTTTTTTAAATTTTTATTTAAAAATTATAATTTACGTTCGAACAGTTTTTATTTTAGCCAAGAAAAGTCGCAATTTTGATAAATACAGTAAAATCGTTGCGGCATTCGTCAAAAATTACATTGTTGATTTCATACCGCCAAAAAATTATAGCATGACCGACATTTTATTTTTATACTTTTCTCTTTTTATCGCATTAAATATTTTCTATTGCGTGAAGCTCTAAGTCTCAACAAAAAAAATTAGAAAAACATTGTTGGAACATGTAAATCACGCATTACCATTTTATTTGGTTAACGGCTGGTTAAAGCAACAGCAAAAATTAACCAAAATTTGGTCTACTTTTTTTCGAGTTTCTTGTCAATTCGACTCTTGCGACAGATATTGAGGCCGTTTATGCTTAGGGAGGGTTCAACCTGGTTTGAACCTAGGTTAACTTTTACTATAAACGGAGTCGAGTCATATTGTAGTTAACTCGACTCGACCTAAAAAATTTCTAGGGTCGAGTCGAGTTAACTCTAAAAACATTGAGTACATTTATGCTCAGAGTCGAGTCATCTTTTAGTTAACTTTGGATCATCTTGTAGTTATCTTTTTTAGCGTTTATACTACAGAGTCAAATCGTAGTCGAGTCGAAACTAGGTTGAAACCGAGTCAGAAACGTCAAAAAAAATCATAATTTTTATTTTCAATAAAAATTATGATTATTAAAATTATGATTAATGCCCGATTTAGATGAAGAAAAATGTTTGCCTTGCAAAAAAAGCAGAGATTAGTATATTACAATTTTCGTTTGAATGACAAGAACAAAACATAAACATGCAAAATTATGTTAGCGTTTTTTTTTTGTTTTTTTTACCAATTGTTACTATAAAAACATTAAAAATAAATATGATACTATAAAATATACTCGACCCGACTATATTTTTTGATATATTATAGTAACAAACAAACACAAACACAATAAAAGTATATTATGAAAACCTATACGATGACCAGAAATCAAATGTTATAGCAGAAAAAATCAAATCAAAAGCAGTTTTCCCAATTTTATTTATTAAGTTTTATTTTTATCACTAATAATTTTATTTATTGTTATAAATTTTATTTTTGTCACACTACTGATAAATGTTAAAAAATATAACATCCAATTATGTATAAGCCGCCAAAAAATTATAGCATCGCCATTTTGGTTTACATAGTCCTTTCTCATTTTAACTATGGATATTTTTTTATTGCGTGCAGCTCTATGCAAGGCAAGCATTTTTTGCAAGGCAAACATTTTTCTTCATCTAAATCGGGCATAAAGCAATTTATTTAACAAGTTTGCAGTATACAAAATTACAGAAACACAAAAATCGGAGATGCGAACACGGATTAAGAAATCAAAATGGTGTCTTTTTATTATTATTTTTTGTTGTTTTTATTTTTCGACTCGACTCCGTTTATAGTGGATGATTTTAGAGTAAACTCCACTCGACCCTAGAAATTTTTTAGGTCGAGTCGAGTTAACTACAAGATGACTCGACTCCGTTTATAGTAAAAGATAACCTAGGTTCAAACAAGGTTGAACCCTAAGCATAAACGTACTCATTCACTATAAACGGAGTCGAGTCGAAAAATAAAAACAACAAAAAAATAGTAATAAAAAGACACCAGTTTGATTTCTTAATTCGTGTGCGAATCTTCGAATTTTGTATGGCAATAAAACTTTGTTATTTTATTTTTATAAAATTCAGAAAATAATACAAGAAAAACATATAAACATACGATAGTAAATGATTTTTTTTTGACGTTTCTGACTCGGTTTCAGCCTAGTTTCGACTCGACTACGATTTGACTCTGCAGTATAAACGCTAAAAAAGATAACTACAAGATGATCCAAAGTTAACTAAAAGATGACTCGACTCTGAGCATAAACGTACTCTATAACTTTCGGAAAGGGCCAAAGGCCCTTTCCGAAAGTTATACTTATTTATTTAGACCTACTTATTTAAATAAGTATGTTGGCGAGGTAACTTAATATAAGTATGTTCTTACAAAAAAAAAATCTTAAACGAAAACCAAAATTCTTTTAATTTCATTGTATACATGTTGTGATATTATGTAGTAATTTAATTTTATAAAAAATTTAATTATAAAAATTATTTTACAGTTACAAAATAGTCAAAATAAAAAATAAGTATGTGAAATCAATTCGGATGATTTTACATACTTATTTAAGATGGCGGCAAATAAGTATGTCTAAATAAATAAGTATAACTTTCGGAAAGGGTCAAAGAAGTACATACTTATTAGGTACATATAATGTAAACGTGGTATTAACCCTCCAGACCATGTGTATCATAAACGTACGGTTTACGAAGACTTTGCTATACTAAGGTGTTCGTAAACGTTACACTAAAACAGTACGAATATAGTACGTAATTTGTACTTTTGTCACATGAGAAGTGAAACACATTTGCGAAGACTTGTGTATGTATTAGAATGTATAAATGTGTTCATAACGTGTACGCTTAAACGTAATGTTTACGAACTGCTTAAGCGTAACATTGACGAACGGTTTAGTGCGAATTGCTCCATTTAATTAGAATAAAACAATTTTTTTAAATCAAACTTCTCTTTTATTTGTATTTTTCTTCAAATGAGCCGAAACATAAGACACAACGTGCCAAATTTGTTAATTAATCTTTTTCTGAAATTAAATAAAATGTTTCAATCATAGATGAAGTACTTCGAGTATTACTTAAATACCTTTTAAAATATTCATTATAATGATTTTTATACGATATTATGGATATTGTGTTGCTCTTGAATGCCACGAAAAACAAACAATAATTATCAGAAGTTTTTATATTTTCACAATACGACAACTTTAGTTTAATTTGTACAAAAAAAATTGAAAATAAAACAAAGCCGCAAGATATAATTGACAGCACTGTGTATAGAGAATGTAAATGTGGTAGTGTTTTGTAATAAGAACCTTTCGTAAACTGTTCGTAAACGAAATACTTTTGATGTATACATTTTTACGCCGGGAGGGTAACTGAAAGTTATCTGAAAGTAACCTCTAAACAAAAAAAGCGATTCGGAAATAACGATACTATAATATGAGAACGATATGAGAACGATACATATTTTTTTATATCACACCACGCACTTTTTTATTTGTATTTCTACTCCCATAGAAACAACGAAAATAAAAATTGCATATTGCGCATTCTATTTGTGTAAAAAGACACTAAAATCATTTGGAAATATTTGGTATTGTGAGTTTCACAAAGTAATTATATATTTATTTTACAATTTATTTAAACCATTTTTGTTTATTAATTTAATCCTTTTATACCAGGGTTTCGAACCCGCAAAATTTTGGGTTCGGGTTCGGGTTCAGGTTCAAAGCAAGAAAATAATTGGGTTCGGGTTCAGGTTCGGGTTCATAAAAAACTAAATCTTCACAGGTAAAAAAAATAATGTATCTAATTTATTTATTTCATTAAATGTCGTCTAGTTTGACGAATAGGATATCTCTTAATGATTCTTCTTGAAAGTGTACCCTTTGTGGTGCTAAAATAAACTTTAAAGCCGAAATGCCCATTCCAAACTGACTTTCGTTGCAGGAATCGCTGAGACAACTTTTGCAACTTCGTACAAAAGTGGAATTTCAATTTTATGGTTTTCCCACTATTCCATAATATGTTTCTCCTTGTGGACTCGTGAAAAGGATTCATAATACAGTAAACTCCTGTTATACGTTTAGTTCAAAGTTAGCCCAGCTGTCTAAATTGTTGGATTATGATAAATAATATATATGACATGCGA
The DNA here is from genome assembly GCA_958295665.1 of Tipula vernalis. Lineage (NCBI taxonomy): Eukaryota > Metazoa > Arthropoda > Insecta > Diptera > Tipulidae > Tipula > Tipula vernalis. The sequence goes on along the minus strand of OY282559.1, from coordinate 207,093,085 downwards.
TTTTTTTGTCAACTCGGAACCCGGTTGAATCGAACCCGCGAAATGTTGGGTTCGGGCTCAGGTTCGGGTTCAAAAAAATTACTAAACATCTTTGAACCGGAGCGGGTTCGAGGTTCGGGTACGGGTTCGGTTCGAACCCCTGTTTTATACTAAATGGGCGCATCTAGCACACGTAGAGTCTACCGAAAATACGTAGACTTTACAAGTCTACATGTGCTGGATGCAAAAAATCTCAGAAAAAATAAGTAGACTCTACTAGTTTTAGTTAGACTAAAAATTTTAGTCTACATTTTTATGTAGATTATTTTGGTTTGAGACTTGGATTTTTTTTTGACATTTGTATTACTACTAGTTCATGTTTATAAACCAAAAATAAACATGGAGGATTATCAACAGGATTCAATTTTTTTAAAACTTTCTCCAATTTAATTATTTGGTAAAAATTAAAAACAACTCACAAAAAATGTCAATTTAATTTATTACGAAATTTCAACAAGTTATCCAATACAAAAACCAAAATAGATACGTAGATATTTACATCCAGCACATGTAGAGTCTACAAATAAGATTAGTCTACATTTTAGACTATCTCAAATGTAGACTCTACGTGTGCTAGATGCGCCCATTGTTTATTTTTTAAGATGTGAGCAAATTTTACTGCTGCCGATTGAATTGAGGAGCGAAGTATTATGAAACCCGATGTAATTAAACCGTCATATAAAAAAGTAAATTTTATATATTTTATATAATGTAATAATTATTATAATATAATACTTCAAATGAATAAATAAAAATTAATCGTATTACAAAACTGGCTTTTTATTTTTGCTAATTCAAAATAATTACTATCGTAACCAACACGAAAAATACGATACGTATACGACATGAAAAGTAAGCGTCGTAAACGTATCGTAAAAATCTTTCTATTTACGTTACGTAAAAAATTCTAATTATCATGGGACGTTGGATTCGTAAACATATCGATTTCGAATCGCAAAAACGATTCGTAAACGATATTTTGTTTGAACAGCAAACATCATTTTCGTATCGTAAACGAATCGCTTTGTTTAGTGGGTAGTCTGAGTTCGATCAACTTAATACCACGTTTACATTGGTAGAATAAAAGTATGTAGCACAAAAGTATCGTTATGCGAACTCAAATTTAAATATTTAAGGACGTGTTCGAAGTTTGTGATAATTTTGTTTTTGTAATAATTTTGATAGAAGTGAAATAATTTTCTCTCCCATATTTTGTAATAAGTTTTATTTGTACTATTTTTTTTAGAAATAAATTAGCGTACTACAGATTAATTATTGTTATTGCGCTCTTTTGGTTATGAATATTATTACAGAAGTGTCAAATTTACAACACGTAGTGGCTGTAATAATTTGGTTGCATACAAAATAATGTCATAATTATTTCAGCTGGAATAATTATCACAAACTTCGAACACGTCCTAAATATTTTATCACATACAAAATATGTGTATGGTAAAGTATGTATCAAAAAAGTATTAGTATATTACGTTGTAATGTGAACCCTGACTAATAACTATATGTTAATGTCATTCGTATATTTGTTATCAAAACCAAAATTGGTTACGTTTTTTTGTTTCTAACTGCAATTTCGGGTGTTAATCAAATAATTTGCCGGCAAATCTAATAGAGTTTGAGAAGAAATTCACAACACATAAACTGAATTGAATCAAAAATTATGGGAATATATAAGATAATTCAAGTGGTGTATTTCTTGAATGGTAATTTTTTTGTAGCGACACACAACATATTCCAATTTTTGGAACTACGATGATCGTCGCTATTAGCTGCATTTCTTGACGCATAGTGATCCGGATCAGATCAAAATTTACATGTGAAGCAACAACAACATTTGATCCAACATTCGTTTTGGATCACAAATGGTGATCTAAAAATAGTTGAACAATATTTTGTAAAGACAAAGAATATAATGAATATAGTACGAGTATGAAGAGTCATTCAAAACGAAACGAGACAAAAAAATTGAATTTTGGTGTTTGTTTGTTTTACGCATTTTTGTGTCGTTTCATGAGACATGATCTGGGTGGTCATTTTGTGGTGCTATATCACATTTGGTGATAAAACTGTGATAAACTGACATTTGTCGTGGCTTACTGCGGTCCCAACTTGGATGAACAACGTCACGTCGTATAATGATTTGAATGAAAATGACCACAATATCTTCCTTCTTACTTCTACAAGTGGAAAAAATTGTTTATTTTGTGTTTAATTTGATTTTATATGGAGTTTGGTTAAAAACACCTCTAATCAAAATTTCAAAAAATGAATGAAATTTACATTGACGCTAATGATAAATAAATGATATTTATTAACAAAATAATCATGTATATATTATTGAAATAAAATTAATGGATTATTGTTAAATTTACAGGAAAACGGAGTATAAAATCAACAATTATTTTAGTTTTGTGTATTAAATTGTATCTTAAAAGAACCATTCTAGTAGCCTTGAATAACAAATTTCACAAAAACAATCATCCTTCTAACAGAAATGGACAAAAAATAAGCAATTTTAAAACGAAAATCAACATAAACCATCTGACATAACCTCACAAAATGCAAATAATGGTCGGTGTTTAAACATGAAATTCTAATAAATCAAAGGGTTTTCTAGTTAGGTTAACTTAAAAATATAATAATTAGTCTTTTGTAAACAAACAATTTTGTTTTGCAGTTGATATCATGATAATTTTCATTCATTTTTTTAAAATTTTAATTTAATTGTTTTATATCAAACTATATGGAGTTTGATCGAAAGCAACTAAATTAAAGTTTAAAAAAATGAATGAAAGTTACTGTGATACGAACTGCAAAACAAAATTTTTGATTAACAAAAGACTAATTATTATATTTTTAAGTTAACATAACTAGAAAACCCTTTGGTTTATTAGAATTTCATGTTTAAACACCGACCATTATTTGCATTTTGTGAGGTTATGTCAGATGGTTTATGTTGATTTTCGTTTAAGAATTGCTTATTTTTTGTCCATTTCTGTTAGAATGATGATTGTTTTTGTGAAATTTGTTATTCAAGGCTACTAGAATGGTTCTTTTAACATACAATTTAATACATAAAACTAAAATAATTGTTGATTTTTATATTACATAGCAATATAAAAATCAACAATTGAGGTTACGTGTCAAATCATCACTTTGATATTTGATTCATTGCTTTCCCCTTAAAATTCATTTTGCAGTGTTGTCATTTTGTGGTAATATATCACATTTGGCGATACTCTGCAAAAAATAAATTGTCGTAGCTAACTACGGTGTTGTCATGGATGAATATCGTCACATCGCATAATGATTTAAATGAAAAAGACCACAACTTCTTCCGTCTTACTTTTACAAGTGGAAAAAAAATTATTTTGTTGTTTACATTTGTTTTATATGGAGTTTAGTTAAAAAAAGCTCTAATAAAAATATCAAAAAATGAATGAAATTTACATTGACGCGAAATATAAATGAATGATATTTTTTAACAAAATGATCATTTATATATTTTTGAAATAAAATTAATGGGTTATTGTTAAATTTACAAGAAAAACGAAATACAAAAATCAACAATGATTTTAATTTTGTGTAGTAAATCATTTGTTAAAAATCAAGGTATACAGAAAAAATAGGTAGTATATTCCCGTGTCTCATTTTTGTCTTTCTTTGTGCATCACGTCACGTCTCACGTGTAGTCAAAAAAACACATTTGTATATGAAGTTTGGCGGTTTTTTGATTAATTTTTTAAATAAATCAAGAATAATCGTAATTTTTTTTACAAACCGTATTTACAATTGATAATGATAGTTTACCGAGACCCTTTTTATGCTTTATATTTTTTTTATGGTCCAAATATTTGAGAAATAATTCCTTCGAGTATATAATGTCTAAGATAAATGGAAAAAAGGGTAGACAAAATTATGAGTACATAACATAAAACAATTAAATTATTAAATGTTTTTGGTCATTTAAACATATGTACGTACCAATTATTAAAAATTTTATTTCTTTACGTTATGTACTCAAATTTTTGCCATCTATTTTCGTTTGGCTTCAAATTATTGGTATCCACGTACCTATTCAAATATTATGTTCATATTCAACGTTAAATATATGTAAATGTAAAAATATATTAAATAAAAATTCAGTTCACAAATTATTGTTTTCAGTTCACAAAAAATTGTTTTTTAGGTGTAAAATGTTTTTTAAAATTCAGTTATTAAACGCCCAGTTAATAGAAAACATAAATTTGAAAAAACGGAAATTAAATAAAACTATAAATTAAAATTAAATCTCTGGCTTATTTCATTTATTGTCTTATGGTTTTCGCTACAACTACATCAAAACACCCATTCGCTGTTTAGTGTTCTATATGTGTTCTTATCAGAAATACAACTGATAGTTTTGTTGCAATAGGAATTATTCAAATTTAGTATATTTAAAATCGAATACTCCCAAATTTTTCAATTAAATAATTAAAATCTAAACGTTCTCTGCATTTAACAAAAAAAATGTACTCATAAATTCCGAAACTTGTTATGCAATGTGCTCAAACGGCTCAAACAGTCTGCTCTAGACACGAATATTAAAACATGCCTATTTTCGCGATTTAATTCCAAAAGTATTGCAGTATGTAACTAAAATAAAAATTGAAATGTTTAATTTTAACATAAAGTCGAAAAACAATAAATGGCAACAATAAAAAAAAATTCATTTATTTTCCATTTATTTAAAAAATTAATAAAAATATCACGAAACTCCATATAAATATCAGCATTTTTGACGACACGTGACGTCAAATTGCGAAAAAAGTATGGCAACAGCATGCGCAATATTGTACCTTTATTTTCTGTATATCTTGGTTCAAAATAACATTCTAGTTGCCTAGAATAACAAATTTCTTCGGGAGCTCACAAAGGACAAAAAAATATTCTTAAACAAAAATCAACATAAACCATCTGACATAACCCCACAAAATGCAAATATTGGTCAATGTTTAAACATCAAATTCTAACAAATCAAAGGCTTTTCAAGTTATGTTATGTTAAAAATATATTAATTGGTCTTTTTTCAATCGACAATTTTGTTTTGCACTTCGTATCATGATAATTTTCATTAATTTTTTTGAAAATTTAATTTGGTTGGTTTTGATCAAACTCCAAATAGTTTGATGGAAAACCACTAAATTGGGATATTAAAAAAATGAAGGAAAATTATCATGAAACTAAGTGTAAAATAAAATTGTTGATTGACAAAGGACTAATTATTATATTTTTAACATTTTATTTAAATAATAAACATCTTTGCATTCAAGTATTACTTTATCATCACACAAATAGCACTTCGTATAAAATTTTCATATAATGTCATTTGAGGTTATGTGGAAACGTCAACTTATCACTTTTATTCATCATTTTCCCCTTAAAATTCATTTTGCAGGGGTGTGTTTGTAGACTTTCTCCATTTTTTTATATCACACAAAAAAAGTCTCCACTAGTGATATAACCCTTTAAACATTCCGAGTCAAAAACGATACGAAAATGATGAAACACCTTCATACAAAACATCGTTTTCGAATCAATTTTGCGATGTAAAAGCGATGTATTTTTGAGTCTACCGTCCTATGATAATTAGACTTTTTGCGATATATCTTCCATGTGTTAGTGCGTATCGAAAATACTACATATTTTGTGATATATTTACGCACCGTGTTTCTCGAGCGGAAATCGTTACAGACTTTTCAGTATAATTACGTTACTTATTTTCTGTTTCGATTACGGCGGTTTTAGCCCGATATATATTTGCAATTTCATTAAAACAAATGGGATTTGTTAATAAGTGTATTTTAATAGATTATTTTGAAAATAATTTCATAAATAAGTTATTTCAATCATATTCCTTGATCATTACATTTTTTTTAATTCATTTATTTTTGAAATGAATTTAAAAAAATGTAATGATCAAGCAATATGATTGAAATAACTTATTTATGAAATTATAATATATAATATATATATAATATATAATATATTTATAATACAATAATAATTGAATAATCAATAATATTTAATAATAATAATAATTATTATTATTATTATTGTAGTACCAAAAATTTATCCATATTTTGATCCATCACCTTATCGAAGAGATTTATCTGTAAAGAACAGGATCAAGATAGTTAATATACCGATTGATATCAAACGTATGCAATTCTTACCAATATTTCATGAACCATTTAGCAATGTCTCTCGACAGATTGCTTGGGTCCAACTTAACAGTACTGGCATCTGATTCGGGATATATATCATATGATTTAGAAGAATAATCGTGCTCACTCAGCTCTTCAGATATAGCATGAGATTCAGGGTGAACATAATCATGAGGCGTTTGTGAATTTATGTGATCATTATAATACCGCGCTTTGTACTTCATAATATACTCGTTTACTCATGTTATAAAATGTTGTTGATACACTTACTTGCAGATGATTTTATTTGCAAAATAATTAGGTATAACACTGATCTAAATTAATATTAAATAAATATGTACACTATATTAAATCACTAAGAGAAAATAATATGTTTAAAATTATATTTCATAAATACCTATTTAAATTTATTTATTACAAGCACAAGAAACTTATTAAATTTTGATTGCAAAAATTGTGTTTGGCATCATTAAATGTTTAACACAAAATGACATGTATGGTTACGCAGGGTAATCACCTGGTTTTCCATTGTATGTTTCTCTATAAAAAAATGTGTTATAGTATTTGTGACAAGAAAAAAACTTGCATCGCTTAAATATCGAAAATGAATCGATTTTTGCGAATCGTACTTTTTGTTTAGAGGGAAAGGTGTGATATAGCACCACAAAATGACCACCCTGATCCGGATCAGATCAAACGTCAAGAAATGCGGCTATTATATACGGACGAGTGACGACCAAGTTAACAACATAAAAAATACAATACATAAACAATTGTAAAATTGTGTTGATATTGAACACATATACTTATAGAAATTATTTTTGTTTCAACTTACACACGAAAACGAGACACTAAATAAAAGCAGCTAGAAAGGAGTAAAAGAAAATTATTTTATTTTAGTTTTTAATGTACGAGTAGCAAACAAAACCGTTATAAAATGAATTGGATTCAAATGTTTTCAAATCCAAACATAACCTGCTAAAATTCTCTCAGTAGAGTTAAAGCTAAAATTGCCTCAGTAGAACTCCTGCATTGATTTCTTTCAATTCAGAAAATGTATCATCTAACTTAATCCTGAAGAACCTATCTTTCAAGTATGATTCTAGTATCTTAGCAAATTGCATTGGTAGAAGATTCCTTAACTTGTGGTTAAGTCCTTCATGCAAACTCAAATTTGAAACAAAAAAAAGTTTGTAAAAATTTATTTTCTAATTTACATACTATATCTAAAAAATGCATTACTATGAATTTTTACATTTTTAGAACATATAGTTTTATCAATTTATTATTTTTCAGTCGTAAAAAATGACACTAATAATTACTAATAATATTTTAATTACGTTATCTAATTGCTAGTAATCGATCGTATAAATAAAAGTTGTACATATATAAGAAAGGTATTACGCATTTCTCATGTCGTAATCGCACAATAAGGAAAGTACTAAACAAACATCTCGCTTTTTTTATTTTCTCCGTACATACTGAATAAAAATTTCCCCATCCTCGGACAAAACATCGTACAAGAACAACCTATCATTATGAGTTGCAAAGCATTACTAAAGAAAATAAACAAAATCATTTTATTTTCATACATTTTGTTTTGTTAATTTTTTTTGTTTTGATTTTAGTCTCTCTCGCAGTTTTATAGACAAAAATTTTAGAAAACAGTGAAACGGCGTTGAATGAAAATATGCAAAATATTCATAAATAATTATTTTTTTTTTTGCCCAATATTATAATTCAATACCCTAGTTTATTGTCAATGGAATGAAAATTCATTTTTTGCCTTATTTAAAAAGTTATTAAATGCGAAACGAAAAAGTATCAAAAAAAATTTTTTTTTTCCATAGAACTTTTTACGTTTTGTATGTAAATATTTTTGTTTGTGATCCTATAACCAGTGTTACCACTCAGAAAAAATTAAAAGTATCCAATTAATTAAAAAAAAAGTATCCATAAGTATCCATTTTAAGCTTCATTAAAAAAGTCAAATAATCTCGTAATTGCGTATATTTGTTTCTAGTTTTCGACACGTATATGTAAATATACAAATTTGTTCAATATAAATCATATTTTACATTTGACTCTCTTTACGGCATTTATTGGCGTTAAAAGCTTTTTTGTTGCCATTATTGAATCAACCGTGTCAATCACCAAATGATTGGGTTTTCAATTTCGTCTAATTAGCTATAGAGATAAAAATAAAATTTTAGGTACGAATGACTGACTGGACTGGAATTTACGAGTATGAAGAGTAAACCCTTAGAATAAATCAATTCTGCAATTTATTCAGCACGAATTACAATTGAAATTCAGTTTCACGTGCACATTTAAATAAAAATAAAAAAATTGTATCCAGCATGAATGAAAAGTATCACATACGATTGTTCGGTATCCAAGTATCCAAATCCTAAATTTATTGACAAAAAGTATCCAATGGATACTATAGTATCCAAAACGGTAACACTGCCTATAACACATACATAGGACACGCCATTTTTTTTGTGCTCACACGGCCTTTAATACATAGGCAATGATATTACTAAAACGGCCTTTAATACACTGGCACTGGCGCCAGTTATATTCTTACTCTCTCTTGTATATTCCTTATACTCTCTGATTGAATACAGTAGCCTATATATCTGTCAAAACAACAAATTTTTATAGTATGCGTTCACACTACAAATCGCAACACTATAGTGTGAACTGCAGCGGAAAAATAATTAAATAGCAAAAAAGTACATATAGCGTGTTCCGTTGGCGTTAGCAAACTGCTCACAAGTACTTGTATCTACTCGCAACTACTCACGCTCAAGTGATGGTGTAGTTGTTAGAAGTAGTTACGCATATAATTAACGAAAGAGGGATTTTAGTTTTAAAAATTCTAATAGATGGCTCTATACCAATTTTGGTTGTGTGAAACATCATTTTTTAACCCTAATCCAACCAAAGTTTGCCTTTTTGGCTCGTTTGTTAAATGCATCGATTTTCAAAATAATGTTAATTTAGTTAGAAACTTGTATGTATTTTATTTTGAAACATTTCCATACAACGTACTTGACATCTAATCATTCACTGAAAAAATTTTCGTAAATTATTTGATTAGAATTTGAATTTAGTGACATAACAAAAATATATTGGACGTGTTCAATCGGGCAAAAATGATAAAAAATATCATGATATTTTATCCCACTCTAACTTCATTTCGTAATACTATACGTCAAACCCGATTGAACAATCAAAATTGATAAAAAATGATAAATTGATTTTAAATGTTACATTTGGTTTTAAATCGCTTTGTAAAATTCAATAAACTCGTTTTGTCGTCAGGTTTTTAATTAAATGTTATATTTTCTAATTATTTTTTTTTATAAATTATTTTGATATTGAAATTGTTTAATTTTTATCCAAATATTGGAGACACAAATGATTTTAGTTGTTTTATTGTGTTTGTATTCTCAGACAAATCTTCGAAACATAAATGATTATTTATGTTTAAATAAATAGGTGACTGTGTAAATACCATATAAATATCTTAAAAAAGCAATTTTAATTTAATTTAAATACCGAAAACATTATAAAGAAAATAAATTCAAAATTGACACTGGAACCCAAAAAACCAAGAAAAAAGTTGGTTTTTTTGTGTGATAAATGAGTGCGTTTAATGCCAAAAGTGATAAAAAATATCATGATATTTTTTATCATTTTTGCCCGATTGAACACTTATACTGTATATGCTGCGAGTCGAGTCGAGTTTAATCCGAGTTTAACTCTCACTATATACGGAGTCGAGTTAAACTCGACTCGACCTAATAATTTGTAGAGTCGAGTTAAACTCTACTCTAAAAAATGCACTATATACGCATAGAGTAGAGTTAAAAAACAACAACAAAATTAAAGAAAAATTCATGCACCAATATTAAAAAATATTCGTTTTAATTTTTTCAATTAAATTTATTATTTTATTTTAAATATCTTATTTATTAAGATTTTAATTAATTAATTTTAATAATAAATTTTTGTTTTGGTATTTATTTTTTTATTTTTTCGAAAAAATTACTCCTCGTGGTCTATCCCGTAATTTTCATGGAGTTTGATTGAAAATTACAACTTTTTAAACATAATATCGCTGGAAAAATGACAATAACAAATATAATCAATCTTATGATCATCTGAAATGATATTTTGTACCATTTTTTTTAACTCGGTTTCAATCCTATTTGAACTCTGCATATGTTTAACTCTGCGTATATACACCTAGAGTTGGTTAGAAAATAACTCGACTCCGTATATAGTGAGAGTTAAACTCGGATTAAACTCGACTCGACTCGCAACATATACAGTATAACTAGGATTGGTTCGATTAGGGTTAAAAACAAAAAATTTTTGTTTATGTTTGTGATACAACGCGCAATTGTTAAATCGTAAAAATATTTTAATTATTTTGTTGTTTAAAGTTTTATTACTTATTATTATTAATAGATCAACGTATTTTTGATTAAAATCTAGCAGTTTTATTTAAATTGAGGTTATGTTTTACTACTGTCACAAAAATTTGCGTTCCATTAAACATCTACTCACAAGTAATTGGCAGAAGCAAATTGTTTCCAATGGAACATAGTGACTTATTAGGTACGTATAATGTAAACGTGGTATAAATTTGGTTGGTTGAGTCACTTTGTGTGTTGGATTAAACATGTAAACTTTAATTAAGTTGAATTGACAGATTTGTTCATACTGTTAAAAAGACAAAAGGTTTTTATCCATTTTCGAAGTGGTTTTCAAATTATTTTAAATAATTTTTTAATAATTTAAATGTAATTTTAGAACAAGTGAAATTTGAACTGTCAGCTCAGATCAAATAAAAAAGTCCCATGTAACCACCAACCCAAATTTTCAGTCAGATCGTTTTCAGATAAAACTCAGTCAGGGGGTAGATTCTGATGAAATGACAATTTTTCGTGACATTTTGTTATTAGTACAAAATATTAGCTGTATTTTGTTGAGAAATTTACAACAACAATTGCACGTGACAGGAATTAAATAATTCGAACAAAAAATTTGAGTTATTTAATTCTAGCTCGAACAAATAAAATACGTAACCGCTTGAATGAAAAACTAGAGAAATAACAACATAGAATATAATAATTAAATCGAAAAAATATTTCGCGGCTTATTCTGTTAAGAAAAAAATAACTCCAAAATAATTCGAATTAATTTTTTCTCAACAAAATACAGCTATTGTCACGGAAAATTTGCGATTCTGATGAAATGAGTTATGACATTAACAGCAGTTTACAGCAGTTACATTTCTAGTTTACCGCAGTTATATTTTAAGGTTAATTTTATTGATTGGTATTGTGCGATGGGGGCGCAAAATAAATGAACAAAATAAATTTAGAGAATGGCCACACAATGCACAATTAAAATATGCGGCCACAAATTTATTTATGATAATTCACAAAATGTGGATAAAGTCCACCAACACTAAGCGCGATACTTTTTTTTAAAATTTATACATATTTATATTTAATTTATATTTATTTTATATTATTTTTATATTGATTTTATAATTATTTTTCGTAAATATTCTCTGAAAGGGCGAGTTGTATGTCGCGTCAAGAGTTGTAACGAGAGTGTCTGGCAGTGGCGCTAAATTAGAATACATGTATTTCCATAAGAGCGAACACATAGAGCCGCGTCGTACTAGCAAAGTTTGTATTTTTTGAGGCGATGAATGACATTTATATTTATTGTTGTTGTTTTTAAAGTAAATGCTTGGAAACCTTTAATTTTAATTGAATTTTATATCCAAATGAGCATACGAGAAAGAATATTGTAAAAAAAATCTAAATTTGAAATTAAATTTGTTCGTAATAAGCGATTTTTTCTTGATTTATTTTTTACCGTCCTACTTTACGCCTGGAGTAGCCAAATTGAGTTCGTAATAAGTGTTTAACAAATAGTTTTTTATGAAAATGTTTTGTTGTAAAAACCCAAACAACATTTTTCATATAAATAAATGTCAAATTAGCGGCGCCTTTATGGTTGCAAAACATTATTAAGACGAAGAGAAGCGAAGTCAGGCGTAGAGCGCCGCTTATGTGTTTGGGGTATTAGGCTGGACATTTAAGTATTTTTCATACCTGTGGCCCTATTCTGGTAATTCCCGGGGAACGGGGAATAATTTTTTTTTACAGCAGATATTCCCAGATACATATTTCCAACTTTTTATTCCCCATTTTCTTAAAGTGCATTCTGTCAATTGGGGAATAAATATACAGGGGAAATAAATTTAGTTGTATCAAAATTATTATAATAACTCTTATTTATTATAATACTATCTTTAAAATCATTAACAGTATTAATATTATTATTTATTAATAACAACTACATATAAACAAACATTTTCGTTAAAAATCTATTCCCCATCAATTCATTCATAAAATCGGTGTGGAAAAACAAACGTCAAAACTGCTGTAATGGGGAATAATTTTTTCCCAATAAAAAATCTTTCCCGAACACCAGAATACACTTTGGGGAAAAGGGAATAATACTGCAACAAAATTTAAAATTTCTATTCCCCGGGAATTACCAGAATAGGGCCACAGGCGCCTTGGCTTTGAGCTTCGTAAATAAACATTTTTTATTTCGTTTTTTAATTATGTAAATTAGTTTTATTCGATTAATACCGTTTAATTTTAAAGTAATAAATTCAATTTGTTGAAAAATAATTTATTTTTAAGTGATAATTTAAAAAAATATATATATATATATATATATATTACAATGTAGTTATCCACAAAGCCAAGGCAATGCGTTCCACACTCGACTGCGAGATTTTAAAGTTGTAGTACAAAGCGCAATCCTTTCTCAACATAACCTGCAAATCACATCTTTTGCACAAATATTTCATACTTACCAAAAAATCTAGCTCATATGTACGTTACAAATTTAGAATATCTCAATTCTTTCTATAATTCACGTGTAAAATAGACCTAAATAAAATATTTGATAGAAACCGAATGTGCAAAGCCAACGCTACCGGTATGAAAGGGTCTCAGCTTCGCATTTGTGGTAACTAAATATTTCGAGGCGAGGCGCCTGGTATGAAAAGTACTTTATGAGCCTACTGGGCGAAACATTTATGTACGGTCACAGAATACAACCAGAAGAGGCATAACGCTATTTTGTATGAAAAAATTTGGACTCATTTTTTTCACTTTGATTTGCCGAAGGTAAGAGAAAGTTGGGTTATGTATTCTTTGGTTTACTGGTTTTGAATTGAAATAATAAAAATTGAGAATCCTTAACAGTCTAGTTAGTGAAACTATTTGATAAGTTTTGTTTTGACAGCATAATTTGTATTAACTACTATAATAATCAAAAATAATTATACTTCAATGTCCAAAAAAGAAGGTAAGATGAAAATAAAAATTGATCCACGCAATGTCTATTCTGGTTAATCTTTCTTCTGTGGTACCGTACGGTATTGTGCGAATCGCCCCTTTTAATTTTAAAGAATCAGACAAATTTTTACAATATAATTAAGATTTTTTATTATGTTAATCAAAAAATTTAAAAACACAGTTTTGTTTGTTTTTTTACATGCATACATATAAAATTAATTAATATTAAGGACTTTATATTCTGCCTTATTAAAATCACAATTATTCATAATTGTACTAATGAACTAAGTAAGGAAAGACTTTCTTTAAGTCTGCCTTATCAAAATATCACGTAAGACTAAGGACTTTAAATTCTGCCTTATTAAAATAAGTATGTACATAAGTATATGTACATATATACAAATTCTTATATTCTTCTTGGCGGGAAAAAACATTAGAAGTACTGTTCTCAGAAGCACTTTGTCGAATCACTTTTGCGCTATCGCAAATATTAATAATTTCATTCCTTATTGATCTGCATAGGAACCAAGCGCAAATTTTAGAGAGAAAAAAATTCGATATAAAATTTTATTTAAAAAAAAAAAAAATTGAATGCAACCTAAACTGCTGTAAAATCATTTCGTGCATGCAACCAAATTAAAAAACTCGATATATAAAGCAGCCCATACATTATTCAACATGTTGAACAACTTGGTTGAGTCTACGGACAAGTTTGATCTTGTATGCTGTAGTTCATCAACCAATTTGACAGTGGTCTAATCGGTTGAAGTAAAATCAAAACGTTTTGATTTTATGGAGGCGGAGCTAGTGGTTGATAAACATGTTGAACTGTGTATGGCAATGTTGTATCAACTAACAAAGGAAACATTGTCAAAATTATCAATTAAAACTGTCTTCTTATTCTCTTACATAAAATTTTGAAATTTAACAAAATGACAATTCCAAATACTGTTGAATGGCGTGATTCTTTAGATAAATTTAGAGAAAATCTGTATTTTGGCAGATTACAAACGAGAACTGCAAAAATAGATACCTTCGGACGAAGGCTGTCTCATGAAATTAAAAAAATTGAAAATACGCGATCTCACGAGAGTAATACCAATTCATTTTTTTTTTTTGTTTGCTAATTTCTTATTAAGAAAAAGACAGGAATTGGTATTACCAATCACGCATTTTTAAATGCGAGATCATGGGTTTTTCAAGGAATGAACAACTTTTCTACTTTGACATACATATGTATATGTACATAATTTGGTATTTGAATTTTTTTATTAATATCAATGTTCAAATCGATGCATTTTTATAACATTTTAATTTATATTTCTCAAATCGCAGGAAAGTTTGCTTTTTTCACGCCACCTTATTCAAAAGATCCATAAAACTTGCTTCACTCATCCTCATGTAATTCTTGTAATCCAATGGGTCTGACTGTCTAATTTGTTTTAATAATTTTGTATTTGATAATTTTTCTTTATCTGCTAGCCACTCTTTTCGCCATTTTCTATTTATCGTGATAACTTTTTCCATATTATTAAATAATGCATTATCAATGAAACAAAATATAATGTACGTGCTGCCAAAAACAAACAAAACTAAAGTTGTACAACTTGTCAATAAATGTATGGCAAAAACATAACCAAGTTGATCAACCAAGTTGTTCAACATGTTGAATAATGTATGGGCTGCTTTAGAGAAAATCTTATTAGTACGTATTGAGGGTACTAATTTTAAAAAGTCGTTTATATATTTTTAAAGCAAATAAATTATTCTTTATACTTTTTAGTTCTAGCATGCGAAGGACAGATAGGACAAAGCAAACAAATAATCGAAAGTTAAAATTCAACACATTAATTTTTTTTTATATTTCTTTTTTATCATATCTACAATAGTTTAAATAATTTTATTATATACATGCGATGTTTTTAAATTAATAAAAACCTGTAAGAATATTTAAAACAAATTAATAAAATTATTTATTATTAGCCTTCATCATTTACGATTTTTATTTTTATCTCAAAACCATTTTTCCAAAACAAAATTTGGTTTATATGCCAAAACAGTGCAAAGAGGTATGAGACGAATAAATGCAACAGCGTAGGCGCGACTCGTGTGGAATGTGTGGTTTAAAATATATTCGTTTAAACGAATTTTGAACGTAATAAAATCACTTCGCCCAGTGTTACGCTGTCATTTCGTTTGTATTTCATTTTTACTAAAAATGTTTACAAAAATACATAGCTTTTTTGCTGCAAATAATTCGCTTTTGAAGAGAAATCGCCGAAAAATGCGAACTACCTAATACATATGTACATTTAAATTACTTCGCCTTCATTTTAATTTTCATATAACCGATGTGACAAAACTGTCACGCTTTTGCTTCGCCTGGGTGTTACGCTTGCGTTTCTCATATGAATGGCTACGCTTTCATTACGTTTTCATTTCGCCAGGTTTATAGGGATCGTAAAAATTCTAATACCCCAAACACATTGACGGAGCGAATAGCGGCGCTAAATTAGAATACATACATGTATTTACAAAATACCCTAAATACATAAGCGGCGCTCTGCGCCTGGCGTCGCTTCTCTTCGTCTTTGTGATTTTTTGCAAGTACATATACCGATTTTCCATCGTCAATAGTATAATAGCATAATAGTATAATACTATTATACTATTATTCCTTGTCGGTTTTCCATCGCATGCGACGAAGTTAGCACCAATTATATTTTTTTTTATGTGAACGTAGGTATAATTCCTATTTTGAAAATTTTTACGTGTATTCGTAATAAAAAAACAATTAAAAATAACCAAGCATACGCATTAGTTGTGTTTTTAAAAAATTAATAAAATGTGTGCACTATGCAGATACCACAAAAAAAAAAAATAATCGAATGAATTTAGTGAATTGTCAAAATAATACACTGTCAGATAAATTTACAATGTTAAAAACACAATTTGCTACCTATTATATTTTTGATAGCTAGTATAACAAAATATTATAATTATACTATTATACTATCAACTTCGGTTTTCCATCGTCGTAGTATAATAGTATAATACTATTATACTATGACGATGGAAAATCGGTAATAGATGCCGCTAATTTTAAGTTTATTTATATGAAAACTGTTGTTTGGGTTTTTACAAACAAAACATTTTCATAAAAAACTATTTGTTTAACGACTTATTTCGAACAAATTTAAGTTCAAATTTAGATTTATTTTTCAATTGTCTTTCTCATATGCACATTTGGATGTAAAATTCAGCTAAAATTAGAGGTTTCCAAGCATTTACTTGAAAAACAACAACAATTAATACAAATGTCATTCATCGCCTCAAAAACTACAAACTTTGCTAGTTTGACGCCGCTCTATGTGTTCGCTCTTATGGAAATACATGTATTCTAATTTAGCCCCGCTGTTCGCTCCGTCAATGTGTTTGGGGTATAAGAGTGAACACATAGAGTACGTTTATGCTTATACTATAGATACACACAAACTAGATAATCGCATATTCTACATTATCTAGTTAATTTTCTCGATCTGTCACTACACGATCTTGGCGAAAAAGGATTATCACGATTCATAACATGATTATCAAAATCTACTTGTAGAAACACGATAAACTTGAAATGCAAGAAAGAGACAGTGAAAATGTAAATGGGATAGCTATATAATTTTATAAATGTCACTTTTTGTATTTCGTGCACATAATTAATTTGAGCAGTTATTAAATCTGTGCGATACAACGGTAGAAATTTTAATAGATGTTTGGCAACATTTTATTACGGATCTGAGGCGAGCCAAACGCAATTCACATATTTACAAAGCATTTTATATTAAATTAAATTTGATTTCTCCTGTTGTCAATTGCGATTAGTTGAATAGTTTTATTAAAATTAAGTTTGACACGATGAATGTCATTTTTATGTATACCGAATGAAGCTTCGCAAAATTAGAATATAATCGGGTCTATGTGTGTCGCCATAATTTGCTGATCGGGATCACGAAAAGTCAATTCGAAATCGTGATCGTAGATTATCGCGATAATGTTTGTGTGTATCTATGCTATTAGGGTTCAACCTGGTTTGAACCTAGGTTATCTTTTCTATAAACGGAGTCGAGTCATCTTGTAGTTAACTCGACTCGACCTAAAAAATTTCTAGGGTCGAGTCGAATTAACTCTAAAAACTTTCACTATAAACGGAGTCGAGTCGAAAAATTAAAACAACAAAAAAATAGTAATAAAAAGACACCATTTTATTTCTTAATTCCTGTGCGAATCTTCGATTTTTGTGTGATTGCCACAACTTTGTTATTTTATTTTTATAAAATTCAGAAAATAATACAAGAAAAACATATAAACATACGATAGTAAATGTTTTTTTTTTGACGTTTCTGACTCGGTTTCAACCTAGTTTCGACTCGACTACGATTTGACTCTGCAGTATAAACGCTAAAAAAGATAACTACAAGGATCCAAAGTTAACTAAAAGATGACTCGACTCTGAGCATAAACGTATTCATAGAGCGGCGTCAAACTAGGTTAGGTTAGGTAAGGTTGGAGTGGCTGCTTACGCACACTTAGACCGGTGACGGTCCATTGTGATACCACAGGATGTATCTCCTTTTACCCCTATTGGAACCATTTCGAGCTACTTATGTAGCGTAAGACGTCCCGCACTTTAATGTTTTCGAGATCCGAGAGGCAGTCCATCCTGAACTTACCTAAGTGTTTGTGCCTTCTGAGAGCCAATGCTGGACACGAGCAAAGGAAGTGGACCAACGTCTCTTCCTCCTCTTCGTCCAAGCAGCTTCTGCAGAAGTCATTAGCCTCCAGACCCAGCCTTCTTGCATGTTCTCCAAAAAGGCAGTGTCTCGTGAGAATTCCTACGACCGTTCTTAATTCACGTCTGCGTAAGGATATTAATGCCCTAGTGCGCCCCAAGTCCAGCTTTGGCCAAACTTGTCTTGCAACTCTACAGGTGAGGGTGTTAGACCACCTTTCCTCCGCTGAGGATAGCGCCTGCTTCCCAAGTGCTTGTCTCAGCGCTGTGATAGGCCTCCCCAGACTTGCCCTTTCCGGTTGCAGCTGGAGAGTCGTACCATGCCTAGCAAGTTCATCTGCCCTGCAGTTCCCCATGACGCCCGAGTGACCTGGGACCCAGACTACCTGGATGTTGAAATGCTCACCCATCTCATTTAGAGATGAGTGACAACTCAACGCCACCCGTGACGCCAAAGACACCGATTCTAACGACCGGATCGCCGCTTGACTGTCCACATAGATTGTAATATCGTCTGAGGATAACACAATATGCTTCAACCACGTCATGACCTCCTCAATCGCTACGACTTCAGCTTGGTACACGCTGCAGTAATCAGGGAAACGAATAGAAATATTTACATTTAATTTGTCACAGAATACTCCAGCTCCTACTTTGCCGTCTAGCTTAGAGCCATCTGTGAAGAATTGCAACGCTTCGGTTTCCGATAACGGTCTATCCCTCCAGGATTCCCTTGAAGGGAAGGAGGTCCGAAATCGCTTCCCGAAGCGTAGAGTAGGTTTAATGTAGTCAAGATTCACCAGCTCATCCTTCAACGATCTGACGATAGTAGAGTGTCCTATACTAAGACACCTCCACTGAGAGACGGCTGCAAGTCGTACAGCCGTATTTGCCGCCATCTGTTTGCCAAAAATGTCGACCGGAAGAAGGTGCAACATAACCTCTAAGGCACTTGTCGGTGTCGACCTCAATGACCCGCTAACAAGCATACAGGCCGTTCTTCGCACTCTCTCAATCTTACTTTTGTAAGTTACCTTGTCCAGAGCTGGCCTCCAAACACCCACCCCGTACATGAGTACAGGTCTCACTACGGCGGTGTAGAGCCAGTGTACCAGCTCCGGCTTCAGACCCCATCTATGACCAATGGCGTTCCTACAGGAGTACAAAGCAATAGTAGCTTTGTTTATTCTCTCCAACATGTTGGGCTTCCAACTAAGCTTACTGTCCAAGATAATGCCCAGATATCTAGCTCTATCAGTAAAAGCAAGTCTCGTGCCATTTAAGGTAGGAGGGACAACTACCGGGATTTTGTATTTCTTAGTAAAGAGTACCAGCTCTGTCTTGGACGGGTTAATACCAAGTCCACATTTGCCAGCCCATTTCGTAACGATGGTAAGCGCATTCTGCATTACGTCTACAATCGTGCCCAGGAATTTCCCGGTAACAGCTAAAGCTACGTCATCTGCGTACGCGATAACTTCAATACCCTCTCTCTCCAATTCAAGTAGTAACCCGTTTACCACTATGTTCCAGAGAAGAGGGGACAGAACCCCCCCCCCCCCTGCGGAGTTCCCCTAGTTACTCGCCTCTTGATGGTGGAGTCCCCCAACTTCGAGCTAACAATCCTGCTTCCCAGCATATAATTGATTAACCCTATCAGTGGAACGTCCACCTCCAAAAATGACAATCCCTCCTTGATTGCCTCCGCTTTCACATTATTAAAGGCGCCTTCTATATCCAGGAAGGCCACCAAACAGAATTCCTTCGAATTAATCGATTTCTCAATCGTAGACACCAAGGCGTGCAGAGCAGTGTCCACAGATCTACCCTTTGTGTACGCATGCTGAGACGATGCCCACTTCCTGGCACCTATTTTATCTCTAATGTTTACATCCAGCAGCCTTTCCAAGGTTTTCAAAAGAAAGGATGATAGAGTTATTGGTCTTGTTACTGAGTTGTTTTGAAGTTCCGCTGGTATAATTTGATCCGGACCAGCCGATTTAAATGGTTTAAAACCCCTCAGTGCCCATAGGATCCGTTTTCTAGTTACGATATGCTCTGTGGTTACTGACAGTGATTCCTGATGATTGCTACGCACCAACAGGTCTTCAAAGCTCCCTGGGAAGTGTGTCTCGAAGAGAAGCTCCAGAGATTCTCCACTAGAAGCTGTCCAAGATCCGTCCGGTTTTATCAAAAAACTAGGACTAGATGTACTTTTGGAAAGAATCTTCCTAAGGCGGGAGGTTTCAGATACCTCTTCCATATTATCACAGAAGATTTTCCAAGACCTCCTTTGTGCCTTTCTTAATTCTTTCTTATAAGTTCCGAGTTTCTCCTTATAGGAGTCCCAATCCTGAGCCTCCCTTGTATTTTTGGCTCTATTAAAGGCTATCCTACAAGCCTTACGATAGGTTCCCAGTTCCCTGGACCACCATACCGGTTTTTGCCTACCCCTAGGCTTAGCCAGTGGGCAGGCAGCGCGAAAGGATCGGTTGCATGCGCTAGTAACGCTAGCCACCATGTCCTCCAGCTCCCCAACGGTCGTCGGGGGCTCCATAGCCCTCGTCGGTAACATTTCCTCCAATAATTCCCCATATTTGCTCCAGTTGGTCCTTCTAGGGTTCCTGAAGGCTTCCCGGGTAGCAGGGTGAATATCGAGGCTATAGGTTAAATATCGATGATCAGAAAAGGAGTGTTCCTTATCCACCCTCCAATTTTTAACCATATGAAGAATATTATTTGAGGCAAGGGTCACGTCTAGAACCTCCTGCCTGTTACTAGTAATAAATGTGGGTTCCCGCCCAATATTACACACTGAAAGGTTAGTACTCATCAAATAATCAAAAAACGACTCACCTCTTTCATTAATG
This sequence comes from Tipula vernalis, assembly GCA_958295665.1. Taxonomy (NCBI): domain Eukaryota; kingdom Metazoa; phylum Arthropoda; class Insecta; order Diptera; family Tipulidae; genus Tipula; species Tipula vernalis. The sequence continues at coordinate 207,071,763 of OY282559.1, read as the reverse complement.
TCTGTGCTTCCCCAGATAGTGTGATGCGCATTAGCATCAACTCCCAGTACCACACCTACCTTTGATTGTTCCGCTTTACGGATCAGCTCCTCCAGGTTATCCGGAGGAACCTCCTTCTCCCGGTCCATGTAGGCTGAAACTAGCCAGAATCTACAAGTGCCTACTTCCAGGCTAACTGCAGTAGTGTCACCATTGTTGTATTGAGAGAGAAGGAAAAGATTAATATTATTTTTCCCAAGAATACAAGATCTGATCTTCCCAGACTTACTAGAGGATATAATTTTATACCCCTTGGTTCTGAGGCTACAGATCCTGTTGTTGTTAATCCAAGGTTCTTGGATTAATATCACATCCTCACCCGAACTAGTCAGCCTGAGGAGTAGAGCTGCCGAAGCAGCCTTAGAATGGTGAAGGTTAATTTGTGTTATCTTAATCATAACCATTTAACCTCTACCTATCTCTATGGTATATTCCTGCTACCGCAGGAATATTATTTCTCGGTATTTTTGGATGCGCCGGATCCGCCCGTCTCGCCACCCCTCATACCCTCTGTAGAGGACTGGTCAGTGCCGACCCGTCTGGCCTGGCTGCCGACAGCCTCCTCCATCGGTACACCAGCTCCTTCGCTTATGTGCCCCTTCTTATGCTTCAAGGGAGGCCTTGTCCGACCGAGGTCACCGGCTTCACTCTCCCCCATACCCTCAGCTTCCCCCCCCCCGCTGCTGGTACCCCCTTCAGGCCTGGGCGGGTTGCCACCATCCTCCGGTTGGCCTCCCGTACGCGCTTCCGCCTCATCCTTTTTATAAACGTTGAGAATAATTGACCCGAAACCGAAGTCAATTACTCCCTTCGTTTTGTGCAGGAGGGCAAGGGACTCCTTATTTATTACCATAATTGATAATTTCGAGCCCCCCTTCGCCTCCTCCTGCTTGACGATCTTCCAATTTCTGGTCGGAAGACTCGGGTTACTGGCCTGAATGATTTCCAAAGCCTCGTCAGGGCTAGCCGGTTCGGATGGCAGCCAGACACGTGCCCTCGGCCTGCTGGGAATTTCCTCCCGACTCACTGCCGCAAGCTTTGCGCCTGGCCACACCTCCCCTACTTTGGCTATAGCCTTTTTATATAGATCCACAGATCTAGAGTCCAAGCATGCAGTCATCTTCACACGCCCTTGATATCACCCCGCATCTCTGCAGGATGGCGGATGTCCCGGATTTTCACCCAGGACCTTTAAAAAGACGAGGTTGAGTGCATTATACACCAACCTCCATTTTTCGGCCGTGATGCTCCCATCTTCTTGACTTTCGTCAATGACGGCTAGCATCAACACATGCTCCCTCAGGACATCGCTGAACAGCTTTGTTCCTGAGTTGGAGCTCGGCTTCCTTTCAGTCACCAACTTGGCCCGCTTGCTGTTGACTACTTCCACCTCGTCCTGGGACCGCTGTCTTTTCGACACATGGTCCCTTTCCGAGCCTCCGCAGCCCACAGTGCTCCTTGCCCAAGCTACTGATGTTCTTTGCTTTTCCGTAAGCTGCCCCTCGGGGGTCGCAGCCCACTTCTCGAGAATTCGGAATGCCCAGCGGCGATTCCTGTATCGCCTTTTCGCCGGAGGAATGTCTCTCGTCCCACTCCCCTGTGCTGCGTTGGTACCGCTAACTCCCGGGACGTTTGCCCTAGAGCCAACCCCCTTTGCAACTTTAGAGGCCCCACCCGTCTGGTTCGAGGTACCCCCATTCACTGATACCGGCTTTTGAGGAGAGCCGGTGCCCTTTGTTTTTTCGTTGTTCGATCTTTCCATCGGATTCCCACGAGTATCGGAGAAGGCGTCAATATTATTCTTGTTGTTTTTCAAGTAAAGTTATATTTATTCTTGTTGTTTTTCAAGTAAATGCTTGGAAACCTCTAATTTTAGCTGAATCTTACATCCAAATGGGCATATCAGAAAGACAATTGTAAAAAAAATCTAAATTTGAAATTAAATTCGTTCGTAATAAGTGATTAAACAAATAGTTTTTTATGAAAATATTTTATTGTAAAAACCCAAACAACATTTTTCATATAAATAAATGTTAAATTAGCGGCGTCTATGTGGTTACAAAAAATCATAAAGGCAAATAGAAGCGAAGCCAGGCGCAGAGCGCCGCTTATGTATTTAGGGTATAATTTTCATAGGACGGAGAATCCTTAAACAAATTAGGGCTCGTCACGAGCATTTCGTATTTGCGTATTTCGTATTTCGTAAAATTGACGTCTCTTCTGATTGGTTTAAATTATTTCTCCTAAGGCTGGAAACACACCGAATTAGACAAAACGATTTTGCTTCGAGTAAGCAAGACGATTTCTCCAAACATAGTGCACATAGTCAAATTGTCTCGTGTTGCTTTATAGGTTGGTGTGAATTGATTTCATAGAATACAAAACGTCGTCGGAGTTAGATGATTTTGTTTTATGTGCATATTATTTTATATATAAATATGATAAACCCAATATATGTATATTGTTGTATGTATATTGTATTTTAATGCAATTTTTTTGTACCATAAAAATCCTTATTAAAGCATGGTTTCCACGAGGGCGAGGCGAAAAAATTAGTCATATTAAAAAGAGGAAGGAATAAAAAAAAATAACATAAGAGAGAATGAAACTGCAACAAGTCGTTACTCCGAATTTTTATTTATTTATTTTTGACGTTTCAATTATAAAAATTAAATTTTATTAAAAATGGATACTGTTGAGGAACTAATGGCAATATATGCCGTTATGTTTTCAAGTAGCACTGAGAGTGATTCTGGCGATGAAAAATGTGTTCCCTAAACCAAAAAAAAATATATATATATATTTAATAATAAAATAAATATAAATTTTTTTTCAAATTGACAATATGAATTCCGAAAATCAGCGACTAATCCGAAAAAAGATGATCGATCTTCCAACTTCTTCGATTCTTCATTTTTTTTCGGATTAGACGAACTATTTCGGAGTGCTGAATTTAAATTTTTAAAATTGGACGTCCCAATTTTTCTGTCAAAATGGTATTTTCTCTCTATCGTACTATTGGTGAATTTTTGCTTTCTCTTTTTAGTTTGACTAATTTTTTCGCCTCGCCATCGTGGAAACCATGCTTAATTTGATTTATAAAACGGCGACCACGAAACGACTTCAAACACTTTTTTTTTGATTCAATCAGTTTTGTCTTGTGTTGCTTTGATTTGTGTCATTGTGAATTAACACATTGATTTATGGAGTATGAACACCTTCAATCATGTTTCATTACTCAAATTTGACTTAACACAATTTTGCTTTATTATGTGTGAATGAACTCATAAAGCACAATACAATGTATGCCGTTCTATGTTTTATGAAACAAAATGTTTGACGTAAAATTGTTTTGCCTGATTCAGTGTGCATAGCGCTATACAATCGTATGCATTTTGGCCGCAAGACGCTTTAAGACAAGAAAAAAACGTTTTGTCTAATTCGGTGTGTTTCCAGCCTAAATAAGCAAGAAACGTCAAAAATAAACACGCTCACAGGCTACTTATTTGCGTAAATATTTTCGTAAGAATGTTTTTCAGCATGAGTTAAAAATTTAAAATTATAGATTGAAATTAGACAAATTCCCTATGCTTTGTTGAAAAACAAACTATATTTTATATGAAGAGGTACAAATACAATTGTTGGTTGTGATTACTACAAATATTTATTAAATGATTTTTATTAAAAATTTAATTGAAATGTCTTCCGGCTACGCTAAGCCGGTATATTGTTTTGAGAAAATCAAGTACAAAAAAAACGCAAATATGTATGTAAATAGAAAATTCGTAATATTTAGGTAAGATATTTCGTCGTGTGAGTTTTTTCTTTAGATTTATTTATTTATTAAAATTAGATTATTTTCGTACGTTTTAAGATAGTTTCATGTAAACTAGGTAGTGTTTTTTCTTAATTCTCAGTTAAATCTAACACATTTTAGCTGTTAAATAACGTATCTTCTGTGATTGTGATTTTTAATAAATAGAAATAATTAAGAATGGAAATTTTGGGAAATGGCCCAGATTGTCGACAGCTCATTTTCAAGTAATTTATACTTCACACCAAAAAAAATAATACTGAAGGCAATTAACAGTAAAGTTAAGTAAATATAAATAATAAATTAATTTAATTTACTCAAAAAAATCACTAGTAATCACAGAAAAAATTGTAAATCCAGCAATAACCATATACGCTGAAGAAATTACGAAAATAAATAGACTGTGAGCGTGTTTATTTTTGACGTTTCTTGATTATTTAGGAGAAATAATTTAAACCAATCAGAAGAGACGTCAAATTTACGAAATACGAAATACGCAAATACGAAATGCTCGTGACGATCGTAATAGGTGTAATAAATAGGTGACTGTGTAAATACCATATAAATATCTTAAAAAATCTAATTTAATTTAATTTAAATACCGAAAATATCATATAGAAAATAAATTCAAAATTGACAGCTGGAACCAAGAAAAAAGTTGGTTTTTTTGTGTGATAAATGAGTGCGTTTAATGCCAAAAATTGATAAAAAATATCATGATATTTTTTATCATTTTTGCCCGATTGAACACAAGGGATGATATTTAAATATCATGATGTTTATTATCATTTTTGCCAGATTGAACACTAAGGCCCTTTCCGAAAGTTATACTTATTTATTTAGACATACTTATTTGCCGCCATCTTAAATAAGTAATGTAAAATCATCCGAAATGATTTCACATACTTATTTAACACTAGAACTACCGACCGGTCAAAATGACCGATTTACATTTATTGAATTCATTTTTTTAATTATTATGTTAGAATTGTTTTGGAAATTTTTGATGATTTTTAATTTAATTACTTTATTGTCATATTAAAACTCAACAAAAATTTCTAACATAATCATACAAAAAAAATTTAATTCAATAAATGTAAATCCGTAATTTTGACGGGTTGGTAGTTCTAGTGTTAATATTTTGCCAGAAACGTCAAAACCATAACAAATAAATTTGTGTTAGAAAATGAATGAAGCTAAGAAATTCTTGCCTCTTACCTATTTAATAAATAAAAATTTGTGTTAGAAAAATGGATGAAGCTAAGAAATTCTTGCTTCTTACCTATTTAATAAATAAAAATATCAAATTATGTGTGAAATTGATCGATAGATCGAAATACGAAATTGTATCAAAAATATTTTTAAGTTGAGGTTATGTGTAAATGATTATATGAATATTTAATGTTTCAACTTAAAAATATTAAAAATAAATTAAAAAAAAAAATATACATTACATCGCACGTTATATAATTTTCGTTTCATTTTATGTTTATTTTATAAATTTTAATTAAATTGATTTATAAACAGGTTATTATTAATGGTTATCAAAATGTAAACAATGAAAAGTTTGACAGAATTTTATTTTTCATTTTTTATTTTGTAAGAAAGAGATAGCAACATACTTATTTAAATAAGTTACCTCGCCAACATACTTATTTAAGATGGCGGTAAATAAGTATGTCTAAATAAATAAGTATAACTTTCGGAAAGGGTCTTAGTAGGATTTTTGCTCGATTGAACACGTCCAATATGAACAAAAAATATCATTTTCATATCGTAAATGAATCGCTTTGCTTAGAGGGTCTTATTTAATGTCTTTGGGAATAAGTAAAGCCTTTGCCACAGCTATTTTTCGTGCGATGCGATTTGTTTTTTCTTTTCAAATTCTACTGCAATTAAAATAGATTTGATATTAAATATATGAAAAAACTATCAAATATCATTATAATCTTTAAATCCTATACATTTGTCTTTTGAAATATAATAATATTTATTCATATATAATTCATTTTATATTTTTTCGTGCGAAGTTTGAAATTTCGCAATTGGAGAAAAAACTTTTTTCGCGTTTGGAGACTTTCTACATACATACGAATTTTTTTATCGCTTGTTTTAACCTCACTTTTTTGAGAAGACATGGAGCTGTACAATACAAAATGTTCGAAAAATTCGCAATAATTAAATATTTTGATGTATGTGCGATACACAATTATTAAATAAATAAAAATAATTAAAATTTCGGGAAACAACTACAAAATAATTTCAACCAATAGATCGAAAATTTGACAGCCAATATTGAATCGATTTGACAGTTTTTTTTAGTGTTAAGGCAAACAAATCGAAATTTGTATGCGTTTACGTTAACAAATTTAATAAAATAAAATTTTTACATATTTTTACTTCAAAAAACAATTTTTTTAATATTGATTTGCATGTTTAGAAGTATATTGTGTGTTTTTAGAATTGTTGTGAAAATAAAAACTGTTTCGTAGTTCTGCAATTTTAAAAAGAAAAAAGGTCTCGATACAGTCAGTACCTGTGTAGTAAGAAATTTTATAATGTATTTAAAATAATTTTTAGAAAATGCCGACAACTTGTTCCGTTCCTCACTGTCGCAGTATGTACGGGCAGATTGACTGCCTAAGATTTCATAATTTCCCTAAAAACCCAAAGCTAAGCAAAAAATGGATATTGTTAATACGTAGGGACAAATTTTGCCCTTCAAAAAACTCGAAAGTGTGCGGTAATCACTTCACAGAACATGATTACATCACTTATGGCACAGGTATACTAGCTATTTAAATCTATCAATGTTTTTGTATAAATATTTGGTACGGGTTTCTTCTAGGTTCACATATAAAATTGAAATCTTCTGCAGTTCCATCAAAAAACCTTCCTGTTCGTCGATTTGATAGAGTTGTTAAATCCAGACCATATCGGCAACGGACAATTCTCGTGATAACAAATGTTTTAGGTAGTGAAAATCTGGAGACGTCAGAAGTACTCTACACTGCAGATGCGATTCCAGTGGGTAATGAAGAGGAGGAAGTTGATTTAACATCCGACACAACTTTTCCAGCGGGGCATTCACATGTGGCCTGCAAAATTTTTTCTAAACTAAAGCGAACTTTGCATTTATATTTATTTTCATTGCCGCGTAGCAAACATATTTCACACACACTTCGTTATTTATAATAAGGCACTGAGGATTGTCGCAAACCCCGTTTAGTCCAAGATATCTACCCCTTTTGTTACTGGAACTGGCGTAATTTTGGTCGAACCACGAATCTATTTTAAAAACTGTCAATCCCCTTAAAACTGACCTTTTCAGTTGTGTAAGCTTTAACCAAAGGCAGGAATCGGTCGGAAATTGCTGACTGTAAGTATTTGGTAAATTTGGGACCTTGTAGAGGCGTCTGTCCAACTTATTCCTATTCCAGTTGGAAAGTCGTTCTTCCAAAATTTGTCTACTCCCACACGTTTTTGAACCCCTTTGCTCGTAAACGAGCCTTTAGATCAGCTGAAAGAATTTTATTTTAAATATAATAAACACCGATAATTCAAAAATTTAATCAATCAAAAACTAACCAATGGTACGTGAATTTTCTTTATCCATTTTCTCGGTTTTGTGATAAGTTTTCTTAAAACTTTACATGGCTCGGCTAAAAATGATAATTAATTAATACATTTTTAATAAATTTATAGAAAAATATATTTAATTGATATGTTTAATAATTACCACAAACATTGAATACGTTTCGCTTAGAACAAAATGTATGGAAGTTTTTTTGACGTTTAGTTTGTTTTCCTTAACACAAAAAAAATCGTGAAGTTAGCCGCACATTCGATCTATGACTATGACAGTTGTTACAAAAAACCTAGTGTTCAATCGGGCAAAAATGATAAAAAATATCATGATATTTTTTATCATTTTTGGCATTAAACGCACTAATTTATCACACAAAAAAACCAACTTTTTTCTTGGTTCCAGCTGTCAATTTTTAATTTATTTTCTTTATGATATTTTCGGTACTTAAATTAAATTGAATTTGCTTTTTTAAGATATTCATATGGTATTTACACAGTCACCTATTTATTTAAACATAAATAATAATTTATATTTCGAAGTTTTTTCTGAGAACACAAACACATCAAAACTCAAACTAAAATTATTTGTGTCTTCAATATTTGGATAAAACCCAAATAGTTTCAATATCAAAATAATTTATAAACAAAAAATAATTAAAAAATATATACATTTAATTAAAAACCTGACGATAAAATGAGTTTATTGAATTTTACAAAGCGATTTAAAACAAAATGTAACATTTAAAATCAATTTATCATTTTTTATCAATTTTGGTTGTTCAATCGGGTTTGACGTACAGTGTTACAAAATGAAGTTAGGGTGGGATAAAATATCATGATATTTTTTTTCATTTTTGCCCGATTGAACACGTCCAAAATCGCGTCGCTGTTAAGTGTGGCATCCAGTGCGAAATTTGACGCGAATCGCATCGCACGAAAATAGCTGTGGCAAAGCCTTAAAGCCTGAATTCCATTTTGAATCAGCCTGTTTAGACGAGTACTTCTTCATCGATTTTTGTGTTGTAACAACAACACCTCGCGTTTAGACTGTTTGTTGTTACTTGCCTATGTATGTGTATATTACATTCTAGAAAATTTAAAAATAAAAATTTACTGATTTATTCCATGTGTAGATTTTCTTGTTTGAGGTTTAAAAACATTGCGAATACCAGAAATTAATATCCAACGGATAGTATAAATATGGGTATTTTTTAAATTCATTGGGCCTGTTTAGACGAGTACTTTTTGGGCGCTGATTTTCCTCGTTTCTTACTTCTTTGCCTACAAACTAATTTTGGAGTAGGGATATTTCGATGAACGTTTTCAACAAAAATTTGTAGCGCTGATCGTGTTGTTACACACCAACACATATAAAAATATTTACCGTTATTTTTTCTTATTTTTTTATTTTGACAGGAGCTCATTCTAATTTTCTTGTTACAAGCGAGGTGAACAAATAATAAAATGAGTGAAATTGATTGGAATAAAGAGCAAATACTCTTTTTAATCAATGAATTTAAAAAATATTCATCTTTATACAATCCGTTGCATATTAATTTCACAAATAAAATTAAGCGATCGGAGAAATATAATTTAATGTTAGATGCAATAAAACAAATCAGACAAAATGTAACAATTGCACAATTGAAAAAAAAAATCAGGACCTCAGTATAAATCAGGATCTCAGTATCCCAGGATAAATCAGTAAATTTTTATTTTCAAATTTTCTAGAATGTAATATACACATACATAGACGAGTAACAACAAACAGTCTAAACGCGAGGTGTTGTTGTTACAACACAAAAAATCGATGAAGTAGTACTCGTCTAAACAGGCTGATTGATTAAAAAGAGTGTTTGCTCTTTGTTCCAATCCATTCCAGTCATATTATTACCGATAATTATCAATTTAATTCTCAAATAATATTAAATTAATTATAATTAAATATTATTAAATTATTGTATTTAATTTTATTTATTTTAAGCACCAAAACAATGTTTTTTTTCACTTTCTCGCTTGTAACAAGAAAATTAGAATGAGCTCCTGTCAAAATAAAAAAATAAGAAAAAATAACTGTAAATATTTTTATATGTGTTGGTGTGTAACAACACGATCAGCGCTACAAATTTTTGTTGAAAACGTTCATCGGAATATCCCTACTCCAAAATTAGTTTGTAGGCAGAGAAGTAAGAAACGAGGAAAATCGGCGCCCAAAAAGTACTCGTCTAAACAGGCCCATTAATTGACTGAACTGACTTCAAGTCGAAAGAAGACAAAAAAAAAATCAATTGGAGTGACAAAGATAAAGATGTTTTTTTTATTTTTTTTATAGCACAAATATCTTGATAAATTTTGAAAGCGACAGCAAAAAAAAAATAAAAATAAAAAAAATAAAATTTTGGTTACCACTTGAAGTTTTAATTTGGCTTTTTCACCGCTTAAGTGCTTTACCCATTGAAAAACGAAAAGAAAAATCGGATTTAGTTTTTTCGATATAATTCCAAAATAATTGCTTTATTTTCGCTAAAATCTTCTCGTTTTTGATCGAGTATATCATACAATACCATTTTCAATTTAAAAAATTCAAAAACATTTTTAATTGGCTGGGAAAATGAAAATTTAATTTTTTCGGTTCTAAACAATTTTTTTCGGACGAAAAAAATTAAATTTTCATTTTCTCAGCTAATTAAAATTTTTTTGAAATTTTTTAATTGAAAATAGTATTGTATGGTACACTCGGTCAAAAACGAGAAGTTTTTAGCGAAAACAAAGCAATTATTTTGGAATTATATCGAAAAAACTAAATCCGATTTTTCTTTTCGTTTTTCAATGGGTAAGGCACTTAATAAATTATTTAAAAAAAAAAACGATTACTTTATTAAATTGCCAATAATAGTATTTAGCGATATTATCACAATTGATCCCAATTTATCACAATTTACCTGTAGACAAACTTTATATTTTTTATTATTACAGCTATTTTAGAAGCAACCACCAAAAAAAATTATGACACTTACCATAAAAATAACAAACTTTTAATTAACTTAGTGTGCGGAAAAAAATTTGCGTTCGTACACAAAATTTGTGTGCGTAAATTAGTTGGATAGGCATAAAATGACATCGATTTTGATAATTTTTGACCATAATTATGGCGATCCACTAATACAAACACACATTTGATGTAAGTAAAATCTTGACTGACTTCGTTTTGTATTTCTTTCACACAACCACCGATTTTATATTTTTATCTCCCTTTATTTTGACTGACAAACTTTTATTCGCAATGGAATTCAGGCTTAAAGCCGATATTCCATTATGAAAAATTTACTGACTGCTAGAAAAAATGAAAGAAGACAAAAAAAAATGTTACTTTAGAGTGACAAAGAAAAAATTTTTTTTAAATTTTTTATTTTATAGCAAAAATGTATGGATAAATTTTGACAGCAAACAAAAACATAACCAACAAATATGAACAAAATTATGCGTTATTCTTAATTCGTATATTTTCACCTTTCAAAATTATCTAAAAAATTAAATATTATTTTCACCCATATCAGAATTATTTTTTTTCATTTATTTTCCGTCACAGAATAAAAAATAAAAAATATCTTTACCATAAAAATGACGTACTATGAAAACTAATATTGTGTGCGAGAAATATGTTATCATCCGTACACAAAATTTATGTAGATGTGTTAGAGGGTTGCAGTAAAAAGTACTCCATTTGATACTTTTTGTCAATAATTATGGCATCACACTAACACAGCCACAACTTTTTTGTAATAAAAATGTTTACTGACGAAGTTGGGTGTCTCATTCACACAACCACCGATTTTATATTTTTATCTGAATATATTTTTGCTGATAAACATTTTTCACAATGGAATACCGGCTTAAACGAAAACTCCCGTTGTCTGAGCAGCTGACTATTACCATTACTACGTTTCCATGACAGAGTTAACCCGATTTAAGAGTTTCGTTGAGTTAATAACATGGCCGCGCTAATCCATATCGTTTCCATGCAAATATAAATTCTAGTGTAAATTGACATTTCACAATAATTTAAAGTCATTTTTAAAAATTTTATTTGTATGGTGGAAATTTTTAAATTTAAGATTTATTGTGATTTTTATGATTTATAAAGTATTACGGAGAGAAAAGAATATTCGCAATGGCATTTTGAACTGGTATAATTGTTTTTTTCGCTTTTGACAGATAGAATCCCTTCAAATCCTACCACTTTCGTTGAGGTAGGTTGGATTAAGAAACTTAACGAAGATCCTAAACTCGTCATGTTTCTATGATGAGATAATCCACGTTAATCCCGGTTAGCTCCATCATGGAAACGTAGTACATGTTTCCATGTACCGAGTTTAAACAGGTTTAGGTTTCGTTGAGTTGAAAATATGGCGGCACTAACCCGTACCGTTTCCATGAACAGAGTTAGGATTTAGAGTTGAAGAAAAATATTTCGATAGAATAAAAAAATAAAATTGCGTATATAACAAAAACCAAACTTTTATTTCGCTTTGATATATCATCATAATGTTGATAACGACATTTTTGTGTATTTTTTTAATTATTTTGGGGAAATATATTTAGTAATATGCGATGCGCCATTTATAATTTTAAAAAATGTTTGACAGATAGAATCTAACTTAATAAGACAAGATTCGTCGAGTTTATTTGGATTTAACGAAACTCTACCCTAATACGCGTTTCCATGCACATAAACCGAGTTGAACATGGATCATGGAAACGATATATATTTTTGATGCACCCAATATTAAAATTTTTTATTACGTCGAACGCCATTCCTGATCCTGAAACAAACAATAAATTTCTCTTTACACAATTACAAATTATTGTTAGCAAGATGTAGTTTAGTGTTTTTAAAAGTACCATTTAATAAAAAATCAAACATTAAGACTAATTTATTAAATTAATTAAAATTATAATGTGTTAATAACTATTACTTTAAAGATCTGAAATTAAAATTTGTTTAATTATATGTGCGATAAATCGCGTTGTTCAATAAATATAAATTGGTGAATGCCACACTACTTGCAAAATGGAAGACTTAATAAGTGGTACAGAATTTTCATTATTTATTTTTGTACAACTTTGCCAATAAGAAAATTTTGGTAAATTTTTACAGAATTCGATAGATTTATGGAGGAACTTTTTGGCAATGATGGCAATGGAATCGTGTTCACAGAAGATTGCCTTCCAGTTCACACTGTATATGTTTCAAAACTTCACCAAAACGTAAATACATATTTTTTATATATTTTGATACTTAATAAACCTGTAGGATTATGTAAATTGTTAGTTGGAAGTTTGAACGCCTTTCTCAGATTTACTTGACCCAAAAAAAACGAATTCTTTTATTTAATAAAATTGAAAATGTCGAAAATAACTTGTAATGGCCAAAATTTGTAACAATTTATTTATAATCAGTTCTTGAAAAGGGAGAGTTCACTTTTATGGTAATTTCGCAACAGAAGAACTTGACGGAATTAATTTTTCATCTTTTCCAAATTACTAAAAAAAATTCGCCATCAAGTCTATTTCGAAATTACCATAAAAGTTACTGATAGTTGAGGATGCGGCATAAAAATAATTTATTTTAGGAAGTGTCTAAATTTTATATTATAACTTACAATTTTAAATTTTATTTTTAGTAAATGCACGATATTTTAACTATCGTTCATTAAAATCGTACGGTTTTCATTATTTTAATAATTTTTTTATATGATTTGATAAACAAGGGAATATCGTTCTCGTTACTCGTTCTCAATGTGTACCGGCCTTTAGAATAAGCCGAGTTCGTCTAAGAGTACGTCGGGTTAGAGAATATGTCTAAGAATGCCTCGAGTGTGTAAGTATGTAGCAAAATAGCTTTTATATAAACTATACTATAGTTGCATAGCTTTTATTCAAACTCATGAGTACGTAGAGTATACTTAAAAATACTTGTAATATTTTTAAGAGGAGGAGGTGTAGTATGTCTAAGAGTTCGTGTAATATGTCTAAGCATACGTGAAGTACATTTAATCACCCCTATTATGATTGACGAGTCCATCGACAGTCGACACGACTCTATTGCGTTTTCATTTTTTCATTTGATAACAATATGAAAACAAATGGGCCACACAGAGTCGTTTCGATTGTCGATCGACTCGGGACAATCATAATACGCGTGAATCAACCCTATTAAGCACTCTTATTGTGATTGTCGAATCGATCGACAATCGACACGATTCTGTGTTGCTTTTTCCTTTTTCGTATTGTTTTTATCAAATGAAAAAACAAAAACGCAATACAGAGTCGTGTCGATTGTCGATCGACTCTTGAATCATAAAAGGGGTGAAGATCCAAGAGTCGATCGACAATCTCTTGTCGTTTTCGATTGAAAAAAAAAACTAAATTCAGTAACTCGCCATAGTAAGAAATGGTCGAGTTTAGTTTTTTTTGAACTGATGCCGGGTTTACATCGTCATAGTATAATAGCATAATAGTATTATACTATTATACTATGACGATGGAAACCCGAAGTTGGTAGTATAATGGTTTATTATAATATTTCATTATACTAGCTATCAAAAATATAATAGGTAGCAAATTGTAATTTTTACAGTGCAAACATGGCAGTGTATAGGCTTGTTTGAATTCTTTTTCAAATTAATTTTTTTTAGGCTACTGTTGTAGTGAGTTTTTTATATTACTTGAAGTAATATTTATCAGTGGCCCTATTCTGGTAATTCCCGGGGAATAGAAATTTTAAATTTTGTTGCAGTATTATTCCCTTTTCCGCAAAGTGTATTCTGGTGTTCGGGAAAGAATTTTTATTGGGAAAAAAATATTCCCCATTACAGCAGTTTTGACGTTTGTTTTTCCACACCGATTTTATGCAAGAATTGATGGGGAATAGATTTTTAACGAAAATATTTGTTTATATGTAGTTGTTATTAATAATTAATAATATTAATACTGTTAATAATTTTAAAGATAGTATTATAATAAATAAGAGTTATTATAATAATTTTGATACAACTAAATTTATTTCCCCTGTATATTTATTCCCCAATTGACAGAATGCACTTTAAGAAAATGGGGAATAAAAAGTTGGAAATATGTATCTGGGAATAACTGCTGTAAAAAAAATTACTCCCCGTTCCCCGGGAATTACCAGAATAGGGCCACAGATAATTATAAATATGCATAAAATATAGGTTTTAATAATGAATTGCGTCCAAGTTCCCATACAAAAATATAAAACGATTTTAACTTCACACAAAATGATGGAAACACGATAGGGAAAAATAGTATAATAGTATTATACTATTTTGCTATTATACTATTGACGATGGAAACGTGGTATGAGTTTAGTTTTTTTGGTCAATTGAAAACGAAATCTGGGGTGACATGTTATAACGGTATCTTACAACCAGGGACGGATAACGTTATATAACGTTACCCGAATAACGTTAAAAAACGCTAAAACTGCGAAGTTTTTCAAGAAAACGTAACCAAACCTATCAGGTTATGTTATAACGTAACCGTAACAGATAACCTTATAAAATTTTGATATAACCAAATAAAATAACCTTATAAAAAATGTTTTTATTCCTAGTAGCATTATTTAACACTAAAACTATTGATCCGTGAAAATGACAAATTGTACATTTATTGAATTCACTCTTTTCCCTCATTCTTGAATCCTCATTTTGAATTGTCGGTAGTTCTAGTGTTAAAACCTTACTAACCTTACTTAACTTTAGATAACGTTATTTGTTCAATAACGTTAAGAACATTAACTAATGCTAGATAACCTTATGTAACGTAACGTTTCACATAATTTAAGATTAAATAATGTTATAACGTAATGAAAAAAAATTTGGGAATTTTTTCCAATAACGTAACGAAATCTTAGGGTTTTCCGATCCCTGCTTACAACTAAATTGTTTTAAAAAATTTTATTTTTAACAAAGGAATACAGTTATTCTATCGAAATTGCATCGAAGCGAAAAAAGTGAAGGTTATAACATGTCACCCCTGTATTTCGATTTCGTTTTTCATTTGATAAAAACATTACGAAAAGGAAAATGGCAACACATAGACGTGTCGATTGTCGATTGACTCGACAAACATAATAGAGGTGAATATTTCGTTTAATAGATTTTAAACAAATACCGATTTTCCATCTTCATAGTATAATAGTATTATACTATTATACTACGACGATGGAAAACCGAAGTTGATAGTTTAATAGTATAATTATAATATTTTGTTATACTAGCTATCAAAAATATAATAGGTAGTAAATTGTGTTTTTAACACTGTAAATTTATCTGACAGTGTATTATTTTGACAATTCACAAAATTACCATTCGATTTTTTTTTGTTTTATTTTGTGGTATCTGCATTGTGCATACATTTTATTAATTTTTTAAAAACACACTAATACCGATTTTACACCGTAGATAGTATATTAGCAAACTAGTATAATACTAATTTGCTATCCGGTGTAAAACCGATGTTTTGATCAGGGTTTCGAACCCGCAAAATTTTGGGTTCGGGTTCAGGTTCAAGGTGCCTTCACAGAGCGAGATTATAATCTGAGATTATTTTGTTTTTTCTTGTTATGTTGGTATGAATTGGATTATTTGCTCATAAGATAAAAAAAATTTAACTTGAGTTGGCCAAAAAAGGGCGTTTGAAATTAAATTTGAAAATTAAGCAATTTAATTGGTAGAAAAGTGGGATAAGAAATCTCAGATTATAATCTCGCTCTGTGAAGGCACCTTCAAAGCAAGAAAATAATTGGGTTCGGGTTCAGGTTCGGGTTCATAAAAAACTAAATCTTCACAGGCAAAAAAAATAATGTATCTAATTTATTTATTTCATTAAAATAAATGTCGTCTAGTTTGACGAATAGGATATCTCTTAATGATTCTTCTTGAAAGTGTACCCTTTGTGGTGCTAAAATAAACTTTAAAGCCGAAATGCCAATTCCAAACTGACTTTCGTTGCAGGGATCGCTAAGACAACTTTTGCAGCTTCGTACAAAAGTGGAATTTCAATTTTATGGTTTTCCCACTATTCCATAATATTTTTCTCCTTGTGGACTCGTGAAAAGGATTCATAAACAGTAAACTCCTGTTATACGTTTAGTTCAAAGTTAGCCCAGCTGTCTAAATTGTTGGATTATGATAAATAATATATATGACATGCGATTTTTTTTGTCAACTCGGAACCCGGTTGAATCGAACCCGCGAAATGTTGGGTTCGGGCTCAGGTTCGGGTTCAAAAAAATTACTAAACATCTTTGAACCGGAGCGGATTCGAGGTTCGGGTTCGGTTCGAACCCCTGGTTTTGATAGTATAATAGCAAAAATAAAATATAATATTTTAATTTGATAGCTATCAAATTTTAATACCTATTATATTTTATTTTATTGTAGAAGGGGAATTTGTGACAGTGTTAAATTAGACAGTTCATAAATTAGACTAGAAATATTTATGTGTATTCGGAAATTATAATTTTTTATTAGTTTGTTTTAATTTTCTGTTTTTTATGAATATTTTATGCGGTGTAAAACCGACTATGACATATAGTAAAATAGTATTATACTATTTTGCTATTATACTATCTACGGTGTAAAGCCAGTATAAAGGTGCTATTCCATGGGAAAATTTTAGTGAATAGCCAAAAAGAGAAAATAAAATTCAAACACCTTATAATAGACAAAGACAAGGTGCTTTATTTTTATTTTTTTATAGCAAAAGTTTTAAGGGGAAACGACATTAAACCAAAACATAACCAATAATTGCTAAAAAATTATGTACAGTAGAATTCGCTTATAATGAACGGTCATGGGACAAATAATTTTGTTCATTATAAACGTGTGTTCATTTTAACCGTAAATACTTGGTTTGTGCATTCGAAACTAACTTACATATGTAACTTATGTAACTGTGATTTCCAAAAATTTACGAAAGTTAAAAAAAATACATAGACACCAGAAAAAAACTCAAAATATTTCCCTATTTCCGTTACATTGTTTCTAGTAATCTAGTATATGTATGCACTATACACGAATCCATACACACATTACATTAAAAAAAAAAATATGTACGCAAAATTATGTGTGTGAATATGAATGAATAGACCAAAATATAATTAAAAAAACGAAACAAATAATGATCCATGTTCATTATAACAGTAGATTTTTGTACTTAACAGGTATTGTAGGAACATATAAACGAAGTTCATTATATGTAGTGGAAACAAGAAAAATTGATTATGTAAATTTAAGGGACTTAAAAAATCGTTCATACTAACCGTGTGTTCATTATAAGAAGGGTTTGTTATAAACGAATTCTACTGTATTTAGTATTATTCGATGTTTTATTCGTCTCCAAATTATCTAAAAAATTAAATATTATTAATACTCATATCAGAATTTCATTTTTTCGAACCATTTCCGTCACAGAATAAAAAATTAAAAAATATCTCCAACTATAAAATCGTACTCCTATTAAAATTGTTAGTGTGTGCGAGAATTATTTTCTATCATACACAAATTTTTTGTACATGTGTTAGTGATACTCCTATAAAAAGTTCTCGATTTGATACTTTTTATAGGAGTGTTACAAATTAAAGCAAGAAAAAAATATATATTTGCCATCTAGCAAATATATATTTTTTTCTTGCTTTAATTTTACTGTTCAGTAAAATTTTCTCATGGAATAGCACCTTAATGCGTATGCTTGGTTATTTTTAATTGTTTTTTTATTATGAATATACGTCAAAATTTTCAAAATAGGAATTATACCTACGTTCACATAAAAAACTATAATTGGTGTTAACTTCATCGCGTGCGATGGAAAACCGACAAGGAATAATAGTATAATAGTATTATACTATTATGCTATTATACTATTGACGATGGAAAATCGGTAAAACTCGAAATGTGAAAATTTTACCTTCTCATGTTGGATGGTTCCGATTTTTTTCCATTACGCGTAAGTAATAATTAGGCCCTATTATGACTGTCGAGTCGATCGACAATCGACATAACTCTGTGTTGCGTTTTCCTTTTTCGTATTGTTTTCATCAAATTAAAAAACGAAAACGCAATACAGAGTCGTGTCGATTGTCGTTTAACTCTTGAATCATAATAGGGGTGAATATTAAGCAAGCTTCGTGATTGCGATGCACAATTCGGTTCCGGACTGAACATTCTTCTTGAAAAGTATTTAAGTTACAAATTTTTGGACTCGAATACTTTTTGGTGGGTTTGCTTCCATTTCCAGAAATTCCGGAAAAGGAAGATTTAATTTTCAAATGTTTTGTAATATGGAGCTTTATTTTTAATGTTAGACAGGAACTCTGCATTTTCAAAAAAATTTTGAAACCAGTTTAATATTGAAATTTTCAATCTAAAGTTAAAAATAAATCTCTATTCAGTGAGTACAATTGACTTAAAATCGAATTTATCATTTCTAATTTCGATGTAAATTTATTTATTTTAGGTCATTCTAATTAATAAGTGTATTGCTTTCAACCAAAATGAGTTAGGTATTTTATTTGGTTAATGGCTGGTCAAATCAACAGCAAAAATTAACCAAATTTTGGTCTAATTTTTTTCATGTATTTTCTTGTCAATTCGACTCTTGTGACAGGTATTGAGACTAAAAATTGGGTTAAGATTTGTTTAACCACTAATTTTGTTTGGGTTAGCTAAACTATTTTTTGGTCTATCTAGCACGATTGTTGTTGTAATATTTTTATTTTTGGAGAAAGCAATACAACTAATAATAAACAAAATACCTCTATTTAGCCATAAATAATCAATTAAGATTATGTATACTATATTGTGATTATGGCCTTTAAAAACGTAAAATTTATTTGAAAAAATTTATGCTTTGGAAATTGTACTAGATTCCTGATTAAATTTGCTGATTTATTCTGGTATAAAAATACGGTATTAGCGAACATCAATTTCGAAAAAAGAGTGACTGCAACTAAATGTTGTAGTTGTGTCTATCGATTCGGGTCTTAGTCATAATATTTGTATTTTTTCGCAATTAATATTTTCGCATTTTGACTGAAATATTTTTGACTAGTATGCCCGGAAACTTGCTTAATATTTATTTACGCGTAATGGAAAAAAATTCGGAACCATCTGACATGAGATGGTAAACCTTTCACATTTCGAGTTTTTTTAAAAGCTATTAAACAAAATATTAATCCCTATTATGATTCAAGAGTCGATCGACAATCGACACGACTCTGTATTGCGTTTCCAACGAATCTCGATTTTTTGGCAGATTTACTAATGTCGATTTCGATTCGCCTTTTACCAAATCTTTGAAAGATCACTCTCTACTGGTGTGTAAATCGAACAGTTGCTCCGTATTACATATGTGTGTGTGTGTTTTCGACGTTTATATAAACATAACCTATGATTCTTATAAAAGATCGATACTCGATAAAAAACAACATAACATATTCTTGTGTTATATACATAACAACAACAAGTTAATTCTTTAATATAAAAAATTTATATAAAAATAATCAGAAACCCCCAAAAAAAAACACAAAACACAAATGACGCTTTCAAAATGACAGTTCTATTTATGTTTGTGTTACCCGGCTACTCCACCTGACATACATTTTACCATTACAATTACCATATCTTGTAACAAAAATATAAAAAATGGCGTCGGGTGAGGAAAACATACAATAAATTTGACGGTTAGAAATCATTTGCGTTTTCATATTTTAAAGAAATTGTGCAAAAATTGTTGCAAAAAAGATCGTCACACGTATATAGATTTTAATGATTCTATTTTGGCTGCCACATTTTTAGTATGTATTTAAAAATATCTCAACAAAAATTTATTTTTGTTTGTGGAACAAAAAATTTTTGTAAAACAAGTTTCCAACTACAAATTAGAAAACATCGATTCGAAACTGGTAGCCATATTTTTGAATCCAGCCAAGAAATATAAAATTTTGGTATACAATCAAGTTATGCCTTCTTGGCAGCAAATGATTGCATGATATATGGCAAGTTGTTGCAATTTCGTGTCTCCACTAGCAACTGTTCGAATTTTAATGGTATAACTCGATATTAATGGCAGGTAGAGAGTAGGTGTTAGTAAATCTGCCAAAAAATCGAGATTCGTAAAACAACAACAATTTTGCTCGACCGAGCGACTTTTCTTGACAAATCGAACATATGACAGCAGAAAGAGCAAGCCGGTTTGCTCTTTTTTGGTGAATCGAAAACCACATTAAACATGGCTATATAGTAACATACCATATTTCGATAGTAACATATTCGTTTTTTTTTTAAAACTACGATAGATTTTTAAATTCAAAAATATATAAACAATTGGCACATTCGAAAAACGACCATAGTAAATTTATAGTAAATTTTTTTTTGTTATTTTGGTAAAAATTTACTGAAGTTTCCTTGTCCATACAAAAAGTTAAAATATAAAAAATTCAAGGGGCCACTTCAAAAATTAACTTACAGAAGAAATAACAAAATAAAAAAAAATGTTTTCGTGTTCAGTTTTGCTCACTTTCTCATTCTCGCTCATTCATTTTGATTTATATTTATAAACTTTCTCGTTTTAAAGTTTTTTTTTATTCTACTTGTAAGTTAAATTTTGAAGTAAAGGTAAAATTTGTTTTTAAATGAATTATTTTAAAGGAATTAAATCGCCCTTATCGCTTCTAAATTTGTGTTTTGCTTAACTTAATTCGTTGAGTTAGTATAGCGAATATATTGGAGCGAATTGTGTAGTAAATTGAAAAATGCTTCGTCAACCTTGCAGGCATAGATCAAAGAATTTTATCGCTCTTATCGCTTCTGCTGATAGTTTTCCACAATTGTTTCAAGTAGTGACAAAGATCGAAAAATGCCTATAAAATAAAATTGATTTTATTTATTTATTTTGAACAAAATATTTTTTCTGGATTTTTTTTTCTAGTAATTTGTAGATTTTTTTTCAGACAAATATGTATAAGTGATCCCTAAATTAAAATGAATAAAAAAAACTAAATGTGTATATATATAGGGTGGGCCATCTAACTTTTTTTTTTTGAACTAGCGGTTATTTTAAGTATGGTAAGGGTTATGTCACTTTTGATTTGACAGAAAGTTAGTTTTATCCTTCCGCTGAACGAAAATGGTTGTGTATTCGCTTGAACAACGCTGGGAAATATTGAAACATTACTTCGAAAATCTTGGCAAAAAAATCATTTTTTCGGATGAGGCGCATTTCCATCTTGGCGGCTATGTAAACAAGCAGAATTGTCGCATTTGGGGCACGGAGAACCCGCACGTGATCGTAGAGAAGCCGATGCATCCTCAACGAGTGACTGTTTGGTGCGGATTTTGGTCCGGTGGCATCATTGGGTCATTTTTCTTTGAAAATGAGACAGGAGCCGCCGTTACTGTCAATGGTGAGCGCTACCGCGCCATGATAAACGATTTTTTGTTCCCGGCACTTGAAGAGGAGGACATAGGCAACATATGGTTTCAACAAGACGACGCTCCGTGCCACACAGCACACGTTTTAATTGATCTTTCGCGCACTGTCTTCGAAGATCGAATTATCAGCCGAAATGCTAATGTGATTTGGCCGCCTCGGAGCTGTGATTTGACGCCGTTGGACTATTATCTTTGGGGGCCGTCAAAGATAAGTGTTACGCCGATAAACCAGCAACGATTGACGCTCTCAAGAACAATATTCGCATTGCCATTGAAGACATAATGCCGCATACCATCGAAAATGTGCTCAAAAATTGGACCGGCCGTATGGGGTACGTCAAGGCCAGCCGAGGCAGTCATATGATGAAATAGTATTCCATAATTAATCGGAAGGATTGTTCTTTACAATGAAAAAATAAATTTGAAAAAATATTGAGAATTTTTTGTTTTATTGCATTTTAAAAAAAAAAAAAAAAATTATTTGGCCCACCATGTATAAGGTATATTGTGTATCGGTCATTTGCATTTAATACCACGTTTACATTAAACGTTCCTTCTAAGTATATACTTTTTACTATATAATTATTTTTCCGCTGCGGTTCACACTAGCTTAGTAGCTTTGCGATTTGTAGTGTGAACGCGTACTATAAAAGTTTGTTGTTTCGACAGAGAGATTTCTGTATTCAATTCAGTTTATGTGTTGTGAATTTCTTCTCAAACTGTATTAGATTGTGATATAGCACCACAAAATGACCGCCCAGGATTTTGTCCATCGTCTTCAATAGAAACGATGTGAGGCTAATTGGCCGATATGCCCTGGCCTGGGTGTCTGGACGATCCCTCCCCCCCCCCATCTCCTCCCCTTTGGTATAAAGACCACATTTACCTTCCTCCACAGTTCCGGAATATAGTTAAACGCATAACTTGCCCGAAACATTTGAATCAAGCTGGGGAGTATTTCCTCAATACCCTTTTGAAGTAAAGCTGGAAAGATACCATCCCCTCCAGCAGATTTGAAAGGTTTGAAAGACCCAATAGCCTCGCACCTTGCTGGGTGTGAATATTTTCCCAGAGAAACTCCAGATCCTACTGTGAGGCTTACAGGCCACCTCACTGGAGGGATCATGCGGGTTCACATGGGCTCCTACCACTACTGAATCCGGAAAGTGGGTCTCTAGCAATACCTCTAAGGTTTCCATCCGGTTTTCAGTGAACCTCCCATCTTGCATCTGGAGAAGTCCTAAACCATTTGAATGATCCCTGGAAAGGACTTTCTGGAGACGAGCTGCCGAGGGCAATTCATTGATTCCCTCACAGAAATTCCTCCAGGTAGCCCTTTTGGATCTTCTTAATTCAAGGCTATATTCCGTCAAGGCCATCTTATACTCGCCCCATTCACCGGTGCGTTTAGCCTTATTGAATAATCTTCTCGATTTTTTCCTCAGTTTACCCAGCGTCCCGTTCCACCAAGGGACCATCTTTGTGGACTCTTCGCTTAACCGGGCAGCTGTTCTCGTAAGCCAAGTGTATAGAATTATGCAGCTGGTTTGAACAGATTTCCAAACCCTCTGGAGACTCTATGTTCCCCACAACCGAGGGCATTTCTGATTCGAGTGAGACTCTACAAGAGTCCCAGTCGGTCAGTTTTGGAACTCTGATTTCCTGCCGCTGAATCTGATGTGCAAGTGATACGATACTGAGGCCTCTTCAGACACATGCCAGTTTTTGACCAAGTCGCTGAAATGCGTACTAGCAAGTGTCAAATCTAGGCCCTCTTGCCTAATCGCATTTATAAAAGTAGGTTTCCTTCCCCTATTGACAACGTCTACATTATTTGAGATCAAAAATTCAGAAAGGTACTCACCCCTGTTATTGATGTCCGTAGGTAGGCCAGCCCATTGCATTTGCAATGAGCTATGAGCCGCCTAACTTCAAGTGGAGGTATCAACTCTGAGTCTCCAGGAAAGTAGGCAGATGCCATATTAGCCTCCTGCTTGCCTCTTTCACTCAGAACCTCCACCATTACTGCAACCAAGTCCATGGAGATGAACTCTGAAATGGGAATAAAATTAATTTGAGAACTGGGCAAAATAGCCCCTTTGGACTCTCAGTTCCGTTATGATAAATTTACTTACCCACTTGATTTGGTATACCTCTAACATGGTTACCAGTCAC
Source organism: Tipula vernalis (assembly GCA_958295665.1). Taxonomy (NCBI): domain Eukaryota; kingdom Metazoa; phylum Arthropoda; class Insecta; order Diptera; family Tipulidae; genus Tipula; species Tipula vernalis. The sequence continues at coordinate 207,047,631 of OY282559.1, read as the reverse complement.
CCATGGCTCCTGGATTAGAGCCATGCCAATGTTTTGGCAGATAAACCTACGACAAAGGACGTCCGAAGACGCCTTTGCATGATGCAGGTTTATCTGCAGGCAGGCGATATATGCCTTCATTTTTCCGAAGGCCTCTTCAGAAGGCTCTGTCCAGCCTCCTTTTCCGCACCGCCACCACCCGCATGCTTTCTTTGTCCGGCCGATGGCTGACCAATGTTCCCATCTCCGTTCTGCTGGCCTCCGCTGCCTGAGAGCCTCCAGGCCTCACTAGTGGCTTGCGCGGGGGGGAGCCTTTGCGGAGCCTTCCCTCGTGGAACCCCTGACGCCTTCCTCTCTCTTTCGCGCCTTCTCCTTACCTGTCTCTCGGAGAGGGCCGCTACCCCAGTGGTCTTGGCTACAGGTGCCGCCACCATAGTCTCCACAGGCTTGACCACTTGGGTCCCGCCTACAGAAGCCAGTTTGGCACCACCCTGACCACCCTTGGGATGAAGTTCAACAGTCCCAAACTTATAGTTGACCTTAAAGCCAACCCGCTTGAGCTTCTCAACTGAAGAGTGGTTCATAGGGAAGGTGCAAAAGGCTGAAGAGCCTTTCGCCTCTCTCCTGACCACTCTCCAGTTGATGCTCTCGTTTTGGCTTTTGATAAAACCAAAAAGCTTTTCCGTGGGCAATTCAGCAATATTTGGGAAGGTGCCGAACACAATCCTGGCTCGAGGCAGGTTTTCCACCTTGGCCACGATCAGCTGTGCACCCGCCCATGGCTTAATAGTCCCTATGACCTCCCTGAGCTACTGGACAGTGGCCCGATCAGCGCAGGTTACTACTAGCCAACCAGGCCGAACCTGACTGCCAAGGAACTTAGCTTTAAGCTCCTTGGCCTCTTGCTCTAGCACCTTATCTAGGATGCCCTCCTGGACAGCCTTAAGCTGCTCTCCAGTGAGGACAACGTCAGGAAAACCATAGGGCAAGATCCCAACGATCTCCGACTCCGCGGCCTGCCTAAAAGTAACTCCAGACCGGACCGCAGAACCCTATACCACCGGGACAGATTCTTTCCCCCTGGCCTTTTTTTGTGACGGTGGAGTACCCTCATCCGAGCGGATTCTTTTCGACGGTGGGGCCTCAGTGGGAGCACAAGTCTGCTTTTGTGGCCGCATCGCCAGAAGCCTTGTCTCTCTTCCAGGCGTCCCCTCCGCAAGAAGCCTCCTATACCGCTTTTTAGCGGCTCCACACATTTTATGCGAGGAGCCGCGACAGGTTTGTCAATGGTGTTGACCTTACCTTTCGGGTCCTCCCCGACGTCCATGCTCCCCCCTGCTTTCTCAGAGGTGATACCCCCACTTATGGGGCCGAATCCTCATCTCCTGACGTGTCCATGTCGGAGTTGAGAACTAATTTCTCAAGCACCGAACGGAGCTCCCCATCCGATGGACCACTCATCGAGAGTCCCACAGCGGAAAGAGGGCTGAGGTCCTCGAAAACCACTACGAAACTATCGCTGAAAAATGAAAGTCACCTGTGGGACACCCAGCTTTACCACAAGAAGGCTAAATAAAACTGGAGGGCGCCTGGTATCCAGAGTCCGCATACTTAGGACTGATTAACCTATCAGCCATTCATCCATCGGCATATGCTGTTCCACCTTAGCGCCGTACTTTAGCCTGTGCCTAATGGTCAAATGTACCAAACGGCCTCTGTTACCAGTGGTTGCCACGAGGAGGCAGTACGTACACTTGCGAATTGTGATCAGGTTACCCCTTACACAATTGTACCCCTCACGCCAGGGTAGCGATTTTGGTCGCAATTTGAGGATTGAGTTGAGAATTACCGGAAGGCAATAGTATTGGTAAATTGTATTGGTGTCCAAAGAATAGAGAAAAACTCAGAATAAACATTTGAGATATAAAAAAAAAACAATTCAGTGTCATCTCATGCGTACGAAAGGTTGTACATATTTTTATTACCAGTAATTTTCTGCAAAATTTAAAACTAATTAAATTGTTACTTGAATAACGATTTAAAGATAAATAAATATTAATTAAAAAAGGCAAATAAGTCACAAAAATATTTATAAACTATAATTTTATTAATAATTTTAAGTTAGAAAAATTACACGACGTACATACTCCCTTTCCTGTGCTTGGATCAACACTAAAAGTTAAAATCACTAATTTACTTCTTATATTTTTCACATTATCCCTCTTATCCGATGTTAAACAAAGAAACCTTATGCCATTGCCATGTTATATTAAACAAAAAACTAAAAAATACGTACATTTGACAGTGTCTAATGGGCGTTTTTTTAAGTTTTTTGTTTAACATGATGCAAATTAGAGAGATAAAATGACACGAAAAAGAGGGATATAAAATATAATGTGGAAAAAATAAGAAGTAAATTAGTTATTTTGGCTTAGTGTTAATTCAAGCACAGGAAAGGGTGGATGTACGTCGTGTGATTTTTCATCATTTTAAATTATTAATAAAATTATAGTTTATCATTATTTATCTGACTTATTTTCCATTTTTAGTTAATATTTATTTATCTTTAAATCATTATTTAATTAACAATTTTATTAGTTTTAAATTTTGCAGAAAATTACTGGAAATAAAAATATGTACAACATATCTTTCGTGCGCATGAGATAACACTGAATTGTTTTTTTTTGATTTTTCAAATGTTTATTCTCACATAACTCAAAAAAAAAAAAAAAAAAAAAAAAAAAAAAAAAAGTTAAAAATATTATGAATGGGGTCGACGAAGAATGTAAAAATTAAAAACCATTTATTTATGCTGCTTTTTGTTTTTTATATTGAAGATCACCACGAGCAATTGATTGCGTATATTGTTTTGGATTTTTGGTAACGAAGTAAAATGAATGTCTCGTTTACAACAACAATAGATAGAAAAACATGAATTCCTCATGTTAAAAGGTAGGGAAAAATAACTCAAGGCGAGCGGAAGCAACAAAAAAGTTGAACCGATTTCACCCGCTTAGCTTATTTTTGATACTTACCATCATGAGAAAACACACTAATACAATAAAAATATTTGACGGCACACAATAACAAAATGTATATTATACGCCGTGTACATATACAAAATTCTCAATCCTCAATCCTCGTTTTGCGACCAAAATCGACGTCCAGCTGCCTAAAACATGACCAAAACAGCTCACGTGATGCGCACCCCACCGAAAGGTTACGGAGCTGGCAGATTACTCTACTCAACTTTGGTCCGCCCCTCCAGTAGACGCCAAAACCACCCTTTCATTTATAATACTTTCATTGTTTTCTGAAAATCAAACAGACCTTTTGCGCGTTATATAATAATTTTATTTAATCATTTTTTGTAGTAGATATTAAGCATTGTTCAGCAAATACATACTGTGATTTATACGAAAATACGATTTGTACGAAAACTCTGACGACAAACACAGTAACTATAGAATGGGATTGAAATTGCAATACCATCAACTCAGAAGGAATTCGACGAAATTGTAATTTGAATTCATTATATAGCATTGTTGTTGTAAATTGGCAAATGAAATGTCACTTTTGTTACAATTGTAGTCTTAGTTTGGGAATTTTACAACAACACTGCAGTGTATTTTCATTCCGGAATGAATAATTTCATACCACTGAGAAGTAGGCATTGAAAAATTCTCTTCACGTAGTTGTAGTGTTTAACACTAGAGTAAATATATTAAATATATTTAGTTTTATGAGTTGGTATTAAATAACAACTCTTAATTTTTCGGTAAATCAGAATTTTAAATTTTATTAATTATCATTTGGAATTAAAATACTTTATTCAATAATTTGTTATTACTATGTATTTTATATTTGTTAAAATTCAAAATAATAATTATTTTTTTAGAGCTTGGTGCCAAGTGTTAAAAGTAAAAAAATAAATATTCTTGGCTCTTACTTTGGGCAAAATTTCATTCCTATCCGAATAGGAATAACTTTTACCAAAGTAATACGGCAAATGTTTCTTTCTTTGTAAGTTCATTTTTGAAGTAGCACCAAATTCAATATCGGAAAAATTCGAAGACGCCTTTTGAGATATTTCTTTTATTTAATTCGATATAAAGTTAATTTTTGGCCTCATAAATCCGGTCATAAAAATAAAAATAATATAAATAACAACCTACAAATTTACCTTAAATTTACTACCCAAGTTCGGCAAAAGATTGACAAATTTTATTTTCAAATTTTGCCACAAATTTACTTTGGTCTTCTTCCGAATGTGCTAAATAAATATTATGTTGGAACGAAATCGTACCAATTCAAAGATACGCAAATTTTTACTTATAATGAAATGAAAATTTACAAAAACAAAATAAAAAAATTAGAATTCAATCGAACTCGAACATTGTTATACCATTGACAGACACAAAAATTATCGCGATTTCATCTTTATTTTAAAATACATCAATATAAAATAATTTTTAAAATGACATCAATATAAAATAATTCACTTACACTTTGTCTTTTTGTGTATTCATATTATCGAGTTTATACAACTAGATTACGACAATTAAATTATGATGCGCATTAATCCTTAAAGTATTAAAATCTTGTGACAGAATGAAAAAAATATCTACATAATCTCGAATTCGCGATTAGCTTGTTTCTGTCTGGTGGGGGGTATTAAGTTTTGATTTAAAAAAGTAACTTGCTTAAATTGATATTATTCTAATGCGTTTTTCCGTCATTAAGTCACCTATTTTGGATAAAATAGGGAAAATGAAAAAAAAAACTGGATGATTTGTTTTTTTTCTCTTGTGACAAAAGATTTTTCGTTTGAAGGGTGGTGCAAAGAAAGGTAACCAAAATCGAAACTATCGATAGTGTTTATTAACTATCGATAGTTTCCATAGTGCCATCGATCGAACATCAACTGTTTAAAGTAAAACAAAAAAAAATATTTTTAGCTCTTTGGACAAAATTTCATTCCTATTCGAACATGAATAACATTTACCAAAGTAAAACGCTATACAAATTAAAATAAAAAAGAATACATTATTAGGATAAATATGAATGTATTTTAGAAAAATTATTTTGTATCTGATTTATCTCTCAAAATGTATTTTCGAATTTTGCTTTCATATTAAAAGGTATTCTTAACTTTTTGTAAGTGATGGATAACAGCGCATTCACAATGAAAAAACTTTTTACTTTTGACAACTCTGCATTCACAGTATTGTTTCCGCCATGCGTTTCGATGTTGGTTTCAGATTTTACTTTTTGTTTTTGTTTTTCTTCACGATATTATCAAAGAAATGCTCCATTACCATATAAAAAACTTATCGTTCGCATGGGAAAAATACAAGTTTTCTACCAATATTATTTATGTCGAATTCTTTTCGTTGTTTCAAATCAATGTAAATTTTGTGGTGTGAAAAGTACATGAAACCAAAATTGATGCAGTTTTGTCTTTGTATTGGTAATATAAAACATTTGACGTTTAAAAAATTTCGAATCGATTTTTGTAGTGTATAGTCGAGTGCTTTAATAAAAAAATAAAATTAAACACAACAGTTGAAATAATTCAAAATCGAGGCGCAAGAAATTACAAAATTATTAGGCACCCAGATGATTACTTAGATCCGTACTTACTGATACAATTTTTTTATTATTTTCTGTATAAATTACAATTTTGGCGCAACTTAGCTTAGTTCGTTTATTTTATGTTTAGTATTTAGCTCCGCCCACTTTATTTTACTGTACCTGCTTTGTTACAAAATTAATCCTATAAATTGTGTTGTTTTAATAATATATCCTTTAGTTTAATTTAAACTTCGCTGGCGATTTTCCTAATAAATTAATTATTTTGTGAAAACTTCTTAAGTCGTTCAAAAGCTTCATAAAAATGCCGAAAACCCGGGAATTAAATGAGAAGCAGCGGCTTGTAATTTTGTCGTTGCACCATAAGGGGTTTTCCCAAGTGCTAATTGCAAAAAAATAAAATGTTCACGTTGCGCTGTGCAAACGACCATCCGAAGGTTCAACGTGCACTCTACTACTATTAAGTCCAGGCCAGGAAGAGGTGGAAAACGTAAAACTACCGGCAGAGAAGATTGGATGATTGAAAGGGAGTCGTTAAAAAATCGTAAGAAAACGCAATCCGAAACAGCTGCGTCTATAAATAGCAGTCTTCATGTGGGCATTTCGGCAAAAACTGTTGGTCGGAGGCTTGACAAGTTGGGCCTTAAAGCCCGAAAAGCCAGAAAAAACCTCTATTGTCCGAGGCGAACAAAAAAGAACGACTCGATTGGGCGAAAAGCCACCAACATTGGTCTGGGTCGGATTGGACCCGTGTGCTTTGGTCAGAGGAAAGTTATGTAGAGGTAAGTTCAAAATATGCTCAAAACTAATTGGAAAAATATTTTGTTTGATTTTCCACATAAAAAGCCATTAAAATCAGCAATTTTCGTATTTTCTACCAATTATTTCAGCGTTTTGGGACATCTGGGACTACTTACGTCCATCGAAGGAGAGGCGAAGCTTATGCCACAGAATGCTTAGTGCCTACTGTAAAGTATGGCGGCAGCATAATGATTTGGAGGTGTATGTCCTTAGCAGGAACGGGAACGAATTATTTGTGTCCTGTGGCCCTATTCTGGCTATTCCCTGCGAATTTGGGAAAAATATTGCTATATTTCCAAACTTCAATAATTCCCAATTTTTTATTACTGAATTCCCAAAAGTGTATTCTGGTATAATTGGGAATTATCCAATGGGAAAAAACACTATTTCAAATTCTGCAGCCGCCATTATTTAAAAATTTTATTTTCAACATATAAAATAAAAACTTTATCGATACTACGTTGTAAATAAAATAATAAAAATAGACAAAACAACCAGTTTATTCTAATTCCCCAAAAAAAAATTTGGGAAAAATAAACGTCAAAACTTACATAAAATGGAATTATTTTTTCCCTACATTAAAAATTCCCAATCGCCAGAATACACTTTTAGAAAAAATAATTCCAAATTGCTAGAATACTGTCAAAATAGTTTAATTCCCAATTCCCAGGGAATAGTCAGAATAGGGCCACTGGGCGTATGAATTCAACTACATACAGTACCATGTTGGAACAAGTGTTGGAACCGTTTGTGGAAAAATTGTTTCGACGAGATCAACGCGACCAGGAGTGGGATTTTGCATAAAAGGTGAGAAGAGAGTTTATCTTTCTTTTTAAAAGAATAAGTTTTTACTCCATTTCATTCGGTCTATGTAGCCTTTTCTATTGCGATCTCAGTCAATTATATTATGTATAAGGGCTATCTCCTTTTCTCCCCTTCGACCACGTATCTTCGTTGATGAGAGACACAGTCGAATGATAGTTGAAATAGAATATCATTTTATTTTAGCTAGTTGAGATCGCATTAATAAAATATATTTCTACTAAGCGAAAGTGTTCATATTCAGTTTAAGTAAAAGAGATACAAACTCGCTTCTCGCTTTTTGTACAAAATTCCAGTCCAGGTTATTTTTCAACAAGATAACGCCCCATGCCACAAAGCACGGAGAAGCCTACAGTGGTTTGAAGATAAAAACATTAATTTGCTGGAATGGCCGCTCCGAAGCCTCGACCTAAACCCAATCGAGCACTTGTGGGCTATTTTAAAGCGCAAAGTAAGCGGAAGAAAGTGTACGTCCATTGCGAATCTCAAGGAGGTGATGGAAGAAGAATGGGTAGCTCTAGGATCCATCAATCTGCAAGGGACTTGTGGAAAGCTTGCCCAGAAGGATGTCAAAAGTTATTAAAAATAAAGGCGGGCCGGGCCACCAATTATTAATCTTTAAATTATAACATATAAAATAAATATAAATTAAAACAAAAAAAAATTGTGTCTTCATTTTTGGTGAAAAATAGGGGTGCCTAATAATTTTGTCCATGGGTCCATGTGTATTAGCCGCATTTCTTGACGTTTGATCTGAACCAGATCAGATCACGTCTCATGAAACGACACAAAAATGCATAAAACAAACACCAAAATTCAATTTTCTGTCTCGTTTCGTTTTGAATCTGCCTCTTCATACTCTTACTGTATTCATCATATTCTTTGTTGTTTTACAAAATATTCTTCAACTACAAAATATTGTTCAACTACAAAATATTGTTGAACTATTTTTAGATCACCATTTGTGATCCAAAATGAATGTTGGATCAAATGTTGTTGTTGCTCCACATGTAAATTTTGACCTGATCCGGATCACTATGCATCAAGAAATGCAGCTATTGAGAACTTTATTTAATTCAATTAAAATAATTAAAATGATTAAAAATCGAGACACAAAAAACTATATATTGACAACTTGGACAACTAAAAATTGACGTGTCTATTTGTTGGTGTTAGTAGCCAAGGTGAAATTTATGAATAAATGTACATTTCGTAAAATTGATGTACATCGAAAAAACATGGATGTTTTTTGAAGAAAAGAACATGGTTTTCGATGTACATCATTAGTGGCACTAACAAAATGTAGGGTATAGCGGTGAAAACAACATCAAGCGTATTTTCTTGAGAAACTTTCAACAACAATTACTTAGGATGAATCCCCGCAACAATAGCATAATCCCCCAAAATATTGGGTTTAAACATAATTCTAGTTTTTGGTTATGATCCTGCCACCAGTGGCCCTATTCTGGCTATTCCCTGAGAATTGGGAAAAATATTGCTATATTTCCAAACTTCAATAATTCCCAATCTTTTATTCCCCAATCCCCCAAAAATGTATTCTGGCGTAATTGGGAAAAAACACTATTTCAAGTTTTGCAGCCGCCATTATTTAAAAGTTATATTTTCAACATATAATATAAAAACTTTACCGATACTACGTTGTTAATAAAATAATGAAAATACACAAAACTACCAGTTTCTTCAAATTCCGCACAAAAAATTTTGGGAAAAATAAATGTCAAAACTTACATAAAATGGAATTATTTTTTCCCTACATTAAAAATTCCCAATCGCCAGAATACACTTTTGGAAAAAATAATTCCAAACTGCTAGAATACTGTCAAAATAGTTCAATTCCCAGAGAATATCCAGAATAGGGCCACAGATGTCATAATACATATTAAGTCTTTATTTTGGACGTGTCCGAACCTTGTGATAATTATTTCAGCTGTAATAATTATGACATTATTTTGTTTGCAAACAAATTATCACAGCCACTACGTGTTGTTAATTTGACACTTCTGAAATAATATTCATAAATAAAAGCGCGCAATAACAATAATTGGCAATAAAACTTATTACAAAATATGGAAGAGACAATTATTTCACTTCTGTCAAAATAATTACAAAAAAAAAATTATCACAAACTTCGGACACGTCCTTTATTCGAAACGTTGGCTTTTGTCAAATAAATCAAATTGGCTATTTTCTCGGGAAAAAAATAAAACCAAAATAATTCGAATTAAATTTTGTCAACAAAATACGGTTATCAAATCCAATCAAAATATGTCAACGATAGCCATTTTTAGTTGTTTTCGTAAAAAAAAATCGAATTTATCGACACATCGATATTTATAATTGTACATTTTTATTTTTAATTGTTTTTTTTAGTAAAATTATTCTCAAAGTGGTTGTGCAATATATTAATGGATGTTTTAATTTTTATTTTATTATATTTACACAAAATCTTGTTAACCAATAATAGAAAGGAAAAAACGATCAGTTTTCAAAAAAAAAAAAAATAAAAAAAATTTGTTATTATATCACGATTAGTCCAAACCAACATCGAAATTCCAAACAAAAGTTTCTAGATAGGGTTTTTTTTCTATTGGGTTGGCTAAAGTACATGTCTAACGTTCATGAATCATTCTTAGAAGATTAGATTTCCTTCTACCTGCTCTAGGATATTAGTCACAATGCTATCATTGTTCCAGTAGTATCAACATTGTTATGGAATTGGTAAACAACGTGCTTGGTAAAAGTATTACAGAAAATCGAAAGCTCAACCAATTCTTATCAGACAAAATGGAATTAACTTCTGAAAGTAAGTAAAACATGAAAATAAATTGTAATGTACCCAGCTCATCAAATATCAAAAAAGCAAATTATAGTCTATTTTTATTAATGTCAATGTTTAAAATACGATATGTTATTATCAAAAAGTTTGGTATCGTATTCGATTGTAAAATTTATCAGAGATTGTAGGTGAAAGAATTTTCTTCTAAATTAAAAAAAAAAATGGCTGCTTTAATTTGCTTCTTCGGATTTTATTAAATTTTTTGAAAAATAGGTTGAGGAAAAGTATTTGCGATTTTTTGTCATTTTTTGATTAAATTTTTCTTTTATGCCCGATTTAGATGGAGGAAAATGTTTGCCTTGCAAAAAAAGAAGACATTAGTATATTACAATTTTAATTTGAATGACAAGAACAAAACATAAACATGCAAAATTATGTTAGCGTTTTTTTTTTCTTTTTATTACCAATTGTTACTATAAAAACATTAAAAATAAATATGATACTATAAAATATACTCGACCCGACTATATTTTTTGATATTTTATAGTAACAAACAAACACAATAAAAGTATAGAAAGTATCAATAGAAGTCAAATGTTATAGCAGAAAAAATCAAATCAAAAGCAGTTTTCCCAATTTTATTTATTAAGTTTTGTTTTTGTCACTAACAATTTTATTTATTGTTATAAATTTTATTTTTGTCACACTACTGATAAATGTCAAAAAATATAACATCCAATTATGTATATGCCGCCAAAAAATTATAGCATCGCCATTTTGGTTTACATAGTCCTTCCTCATTTTAACCAATGGATATTTTTTTAATGTGTGCAGCTCTATGCAAGGCAAACATTTTTTGCAAGGCAAACATTTTTCTTCATCGAAATCGGGCATTATTCAAAATGAGTTTTATTTTTTGGAAATTTTCATAATTCCATCGGTATAGAATTTCTGTGGTTTATCGGCGAAAAACTGGGGCCCTATTTCTGAATACGAATACGAACAAAATATGTACGAATTCGTGCCATTTGTATTTCTGAATACGAATACGTATAATTCTGTTACGAATTCGTGTATTCTTGATTCGTTGTAAAATTTCCCCTATTTCGCAATACGAATTCGAACCGTTTTTGTACGTTCATACCGAGTTTACGACCATTTTCTGATGAACAATTTTCAGCAGATTCAATATATTTTAAATGGAAAACAAAAGAATTACGTTCGGAAGGGGAAACTTGTTTACAAAATAGACTACATCGATTGGTTGCATGTTGAAAATTTTTCATCAGAAAATGGTTGTAAACTCGGCATCATTAACGGATTTTTCTTCGATGACAAATTAGTTAACGACACCAAACAAAATAAGCAAGATATACACAATAAATTTATATTTTGACAATTTTTTTTTATTTAAAAGAAAAATCATATTTTTAAAAGTTAAAAGATAATCCTTTTTTATTGAAAATATTACTTATTTAGCAAAATTTCAGCAATTTATGTATTCCGGATTTGCCTGCAATATTTTGTATCCACACAATCCATTTTGTAAAATCCATCGTCTAAAAAACTAAATAAATAAATGCACAAATTTTGGTTTACTTTAAATTTTAATTATTTTAGTTCGACACAAAATATTTACAAACATTGGCCATCCTCGATTTTATTGTTATTTACGTGTATTTTTAGATTCACACTGTCATTTTAAGGATTTTTCACGTAAAACCAAAATTTCCCTTTGCCTACACTACAAAAATTAAAATATACTATACGTTCGTATTCAGAAATACCAAAGTAATTACGGATCGAATAGAACTTTCGTTTCGTACACAGATTCGTATCGTATTCAGAAATAGGGACCCTGGCCAAGTAATTTACACAGTCCTGTTTTGAAGCCAACTTTAGATCTTCAAGGGAGTTTTGCGGAGATCGAAACAAATGTTAGTCAGAAGACGTAAGGTTCGGGCAGTACGATGGATGCATCAAAACTTCCCAGCCAAGCTCTCAATTTTGGCCGGGTCATCAAAGATGTGTATGGTCTGGCGTTGTCATGATGAAAGACAACAAGCTTTCTATTCATTTGCCTGCTGCATTCTGGTTAATTGCTGACAGTAGAGATAAGAATCAATCGTTTGACCAGGTTCTAGAATCTCATAATGTATGATTCACTTCTAATCCCACCATACACACAGCATAGCCTCCATCCTGGGGCCGTCCATCCTGGGGGTTTATTCTGAAATCGTAAAATTCCATCCGCGGCGGATATTCCTAAAAATAAATAATTCCTAAGAAAAAATAATGAAACTTTCTTTTTGTTCGTATTAAGACAATGAAGTTTGCCATTTTATATTATGCACCTACAAATAAAGCAATTAAATTGTAATTTTTATTAAAATACATTATACTAATCAATTTGTATAAAATAATTGTATAACTTAAATTTAAGTAAAAGTAATTAATGTTTCATTTTAACATGTATATATATTATTATATTTTAATTTTTAATAATATGCGTCTTTTCTTCGTTGTCTTCGTAAATACGATATTCGTCACATATAAATCAGTCGGATTTTGACGTTTGCTTTTCGAAAAATTCGATTACATTTTTTTTTGGTTCATACATAATAAGGCGTTTACGATTTTCGTATTTTACGAAACAAAAAAAATCATAATAGGTATATCCGCGAGGTGGATCTTTGACATCGAAATTTCGAGAACGGAAGCGAGCAAACCATCTGCATTCGATATCTGCTGTTGCATTCGATAAAGCATCTTGACCGTAAACACAATTTTTTTCCCGGGCTTGGGTAGCGTTTTTGCCTTTTTCGCAGTAAAATTGCAAAATATAACGAATTTTTTCAGAAATTTCACTCATTTTCACACTAATACAACATTTGACACGATTGACGAAATACAAAACTATCTTCATGAAAATTGTTGACTGAAATGACACCTTCCAAATGCGCGTCACGCGAACTTTTTCTAAATATCATTTTAGAATCCCATTTCTATCGCACTTGTAGAATTTCGTCAAAATCATTCAAGAAATAGCCAAGTTCCATTCTACTTGGCCATATTCCAGAACTTCATCTAAAAATCATTTGAAGATCCCATTTCCGTCGTACAAGTAGAATTTCATCATAATCAGTTAAGAAATAACCGAGTTCCTTCCTAACTGACCATATTCCAGAACTTTTTCTAAATATCATTTTAGAATCCATTTATATCGCACTTGTCGAATTTCGTCAAAATCGTTCAAGAAAAACTACCTTGATCAACAAGTTCCCGGAATAACCACCGTGTGGCGCTCCCATCGTTCCGATTTTAGTTGTTTTTTTTTGTTAAGTTGGTACATCTGTTGTTGATATTCCCTCTAAATCTTAGCGTCATAGCTTGACATTTGCAAAAGTTACGTAGTCAAGAGTACATCTATCTCTGTGTGTGTGTTGGCGATTATTTACAATTTTAGAAATTATTTACAATTTTAGACATGATTTGCGAGGCTGAATCCGATCCCACATTCATCAAAAGGATCATTACTGGAGACGAGACGTGGGTTTATGAGTACGACCCGCAATCCAGACATCATGGGCCCTATTCTCGAATTCCACATCCATTTTACACATGTGGACACCTGTCAAAATTCATAAATATTGAATTTTTTCGGTACTAAGGGAATATTTCCGAATGGGTATAAGCATGTGGAAAAAATTCCCCATATAGGAAAATGTCCATGCCGATGTGTTTTGTATACGAAATACAATTTTCGAACGTTTTTATGTGAACTTTGACAGATGTCCACATGTGGAAAATGGATGTGGAATTCGAGAATAGGGCCCCAGGCAAGTGAATGGCGTTCACCAAAAAAAATTACGTCGTTTTCAGTCAAAAAAGAAGGTAATGCTCACGGTTTTCATGGATTACAACGGTGTAGTGCATCATGAATTTTTGCCAGAAGGCTAGACCGTAAACAAAGAGTATTATTTGGGCGTTATGAGACGTTTGCGTGAAGCAATTCGTCGAAAGAGGCCAGGGAGCCTATTCTCGAATTCCACATCCATTTTTCACATGTGGACATCTGTCAAAACTCATAAAAATTGAATTTTTTCGGTACTAAGGGAATATTTCCGAATGGGTATAAGCATGTGGAAAAATTCCCCATATAGGAAAATGTCAATGCCGCATGTGTTTTATATACGAATTACAATTTTCGAACCATTTTTTGACAACTTTGACAGATGTCCACATGTGGAAAATGGATGTGAAAACTCATAAAAATTGAATTTTTCGGTACTAAGGGAATATTTCCGAATGGGTATAAGCATGTGGAAAAATTCCCCATATAGGAAAATGTCAATGCCGCATGTGTTTTATATACGAATTACAATTTTCGAACCATTTTTTGACAACTTTGACAGATGTCCACATATGGAAAATGGATGTGAAATTCGAGAATAGGCCCCCAGAATTGTGGGCAGAAAACTCGTGGATTTTGCACCATGATAACGCACCGTCGCACAGTGCCATCATTATTCGTAATTTTTTGACGAAAAATGCAACAAATACCATCCAACAGCCACCGAATTCACCTGATTTGGCTCCCTGTGACTTCTTTCTGTTCAATCGGTTAAAAAACCATTACGGGGAACGCGTTTCAGCAGCCGAGAGGAAATAATGGAAAAATCGCCAACACACACAGAGTAGATGTACTCTTGACTACGTAACTTTTGCAAATGTCAAGCAATGACGCTATGATTTAGAGGGAATATCAACAACAGATGTACCAACTTGACAAAAAAATAGAACTTAAATCGGAACGATTGGAGCGCCACACGGAGGTTATTCCGAGAACTTGTTGATCAAGGTAGTAGCCAAGTTCCACTCTACTTGGCCATATTCCAGATCTTCATCTAAAAATCATTTGAAGATCCCATTTCCGTCGTACAAGTAGAATTTCATCATAATCGGTTGAGAAATAACCTAGTTCCTTCCTAATTGACCATATTCCAGAACTTTTTCTAAATATCATTTTAGAATCCCATTTCTATCGCACTTGTCGAATTTCATCAAAATCGTTCAAGAAATGTCCAACTTCCATCCTACTTGGCAATATTCCAGAACTTCATCTAAAAATCATTTGAAGCTCCCATTTGCATCATACAAGTCGAATTTCGTCAAAATCGTTCAAGAAATAGGCAACTTCCATCCTACTTAGCAATATTCCAGAACTTCATCTAAAAATCATTTGAAGGTCCCATTTCCATCATACAAGTCGAATTTCATCAAAATCGTTCAAGAAATAGGCAAGTTCCATCCTACTTGGCCCTATTCCAGAACTTCATCTAAAAATCATTTGAAGATCCCATTTCCGTCGTACAAGTATAATTTCATCATAATCGGTTAAGAAATAACCGAGTTCCTTCCTAATTGACCATATTCCAGAACTTTTTCTAAATATCATTTTTGAATTCCATTTCTATCGCACTTGTCGAATTTCATCAAAATCGTTCAATAAATATCCAAGTTCCATTCTACTTGCCCATATCCCAGAACTTCATCTAAAAATCATTTGAAGGTCCCATTTTCATCATACAAATTTAATTTCGCCAAAATCGTTTAAGAAATATCCAAGTTCCATCCTACTTGGCCATATTCCAGAACTTCATCTAAAAATCATTTGAAGATCCCATTTCCGTCGTACAAGTATAATTTCATCATAATCGGTTTAGAAATAGACAAGTTCCATACTACTTTGCCATATTCCAGAATCTTATCTAAAAATCATTTTAGAATCCCACATTTAGTCAGTATCATATTCAAATGTATGAACCGGCCAAACGGCGCAGTGGTTAAAGCTGTGGCGGTTGGATCGACCCAGGGGCGGGATGCAAAAGGGATTGTTCATCATCTGATTACGATCGGTGATGAAGATGAACACATCTATAACCCCCACCTACTTTCACATGCGATGCTATCATCCATAATAATACTACTGTCACATGCGATGCTATCCTCCACATAATCCAGTGGCCTAACGCCGACCCACCGGATATGCATCAGGTAGCGGCGTTTATCAGGGGTATAGATACCTTTATCTCACGTAAGGAAATCTCTAGGGATGCACAATAGGCCTCAATAGCCGCAGTGCTCTGGGCGACGAGACGCCCACCCTTTAAAAAAAAAAAAAAAATTCAAATGTATATTCCTGGTTTGCCACAATAAATAGCCCCATAACCCAATGAAAATCCATTGTTAGTTAACAAAAAGACAAATATACATATATTCCCTTTTTTCATCGGTCATGATTCAATTCAAAATGTAAACAAATAATCATTTTTTTCAAAATAATCAAAATCAATATGTAAACAAATAATCATTTTTTTTTTTTTGTGAGGACGACACCCAACTCAAGTATTAAAAGAGACGTATAAATTACAACAACAAGTAAAAAAACGAAAAATAAAAAAAACTCAAAAATGTTTCATTCGCTTTTTCTCTTTTATTTATAAACACGTGGCGGAATTGTATGACGTCACGAACACGTGACTCGAAAGATCGAGCTAACCTTGTTTGAACCATGCTCACCGGTGTTCCAGCGCATAATAACTATATTAAAATACGAAAAATTTTCTGAATACATATTTTTTAGCTCGCTCAAAACAATCTCGCATTAGTTGGAGAGTAAATTTACTCAAAGAGAGAATTATGTTTTTGCGATTTAATTCGTATATTGCGTGCGTAGGGGCTCACTATATTGTTCGAAATATAATTTCTACACCCAACTAATTTGAATTTTTATTTATTCGACACGAGACGTCTCTATGAAATCTACTATAGTTTTTGGTTGGACCTTTGAGTTTCATCCAAGCGCCAAAGAACTGGAGTTGAGCGGCTGTGGTGTAATTTAGGAGTCAGCTTTTTATATTAATATTTGTTAACCACTTTTTGCACACTTTCACTTTGCATCATCATTATCATCGTCGAATTCTGAAATAATCAAGGACAAGTATTGCATTTTTTCTGAAAGTATTGCATAGCTGAGTTTCACTTTTTTTTATATTTTGTGAATTATAAGCTATTAGATGAGGGGACCAAAGTTGAGTAGATTAATATACCAGCTCCGTAACCTTCCAGTAGGGTGCGCATCACATGAGCTGTTCTGGTTATATATTAGGCAGCTGTGTGATGGGTACAGTAGTGTAATGGGTAACCTGTTCACAATTCGCAAGTGTACGTGCTGCCTCCTCGAGACAACCACTGGTAACTAAGACCATTTGGCACATTTTTGGTAATTTGGCACAGGCTAAAGTACGGCGCTAAAGGAGAAAACCTTGATAAAAAAACCTAATCTAAGATGGAACAGCATATACCGATGGATGAATGGCTGATAGGTTAATCAGTTCAAAATTTGCGGACTCTGGATACCAGGCACCCTCCAGTTTTATTTAGCCTTCCTGTAGAAGCTGGGTGACCTACAGGCGATTTGCAATTCCCAGCAACTCGTAAGAATAAAATGAAACGGAAGACGAGGCAGAGGTAGGAATATACGCGAGTGGAATAGCCCTCTCGAAGTCCTTGGGTTCCAATGTTACCGTCTTTCTAGCGGAACTACATGCTGTAGTAAGCACCTGAATATTGACTGGACGGATAATTATGCAGGGTACAGCACAATAGATCTTTTAGGTCGCAGTGCGAGGTGGCTGATCACCCACATGGCCTCCAAATAATAATAATAACTACAGACTCCAGAGAAATTAGAAAATATATATCAACTAACTACAACAAAACACAAAGCAAAATAACACAAAAAATATTCTCACAATTTAGTTATAAAATAGCTTTTAAAACTAATAATAATACCCAACATAAACTAAAAGAGAAGATCGAAGATACAAACGACGCAGGAATATACAGGCCAGAGAGTGAAACCGAAATGTTTATCCTTCCGGTTTAGGGTTACGTTCCCAAATTTATTTTCGTTCTGGTTCTGTTCCGGTTTTTCCATTTTTTTCTGGTTTGGTTTCTGTTCGGGTTCAAAACCGGTTCAACAAAAAATGTACTCGATAAAAAATGATTGTTTTTCTAGTTTTTATTTATGTAAAAAAGTATTAATTAAAAGTAATAGAAAGAGAATCTTTTGAAAATATGTGTGACCTAACAGTTTTCAAATCGTACTTACTAGATTTATTAACAAGAAAGTTATAGGAAAAATTCCTTTCAGTGAATTTTTATTCCGAATTTTTAAGTACCAAACCCACTAAAAAAAAACAAAATTGCGTTTGGTCCTCCGCAATTATTCCCAGTTCTTTGCATTGTTTTCGCTAAGCCCCTCTGGAACTTAATGGGAAGCAGTGCTATTTTAATTTAAGCAGTTCAGGAAATATTTTAATTGGATCAGAAAATTGAATTTTAACTTTTCTGTGAGAGAAAACTTTTAATTCAAATTAAATATAAAATTAAAATATTATTATACATACGACCAAGTGCCAAACTGCGGTTGGGAATTATTCCGAATAAAACGAAATGTAGATTTTTTTTTTTTTTGTTTCTTACTCATGATAGAAATATTTACAGAGGTATGTTCCAACCAATCGACCTGTCGCCATGTTACCTTTTTGTGACGTCACTTCCAGATATATTTTGTAACATTGACTCCGTTCGGTTGAGATTTGTGTTCCTAACGTGTACAGTCACTGAAACTTATTTCTATTTCCAAAACCTAAATATATTCTTATAAAACAAAACCAATTCGCAAAAAAATATACAAATTAACTCAGAATGACGTCACGCTCTACCTGCTTTCAGCTGTCAAAGATCCTTGTCATATTTATATGATCATTCATGGTTCTTACTGACAAAATTTTCGTGAAAAAATACTTGAACCGAACCGAAAATGAATGAAATAAACCGAATGGAAATATTGTTCCGGTTAAGGTTACGGTGCATCATTTTTTATTTATTTCGTTTCGGTTCCGGTTTCACTCTCTGGTACCGACTAAATTGCAATAACTGCGAAAAATTTCAGACTAGAAGGAACTTCCAGAAAAGATTCAATGAACACATCCAAGAAATCAAAAACCCAACACATACTATTAAATCGAACTACGTCTTGGACTCACATTCACAGACTACGACAATAATCCCCAAATTATACATAGGATTAACAAGAGTAAAGCCATGGATAGATTGGAAGAAATGGAAATTTAACGACACAGGGATAACATAAACATATTAAATGATCGGATAAAGAGAAACGAAATTATACGGCTATAAAATTAATTTATAAAAATCTACATATCGACGCACTCTCAACAATTTTATTTTAATTTATATTGTAGTACAAAATATTGCTTTATATAACAAATTTATGCAATCTCAACAATTATATGTTTTTGTAGCACAGAGAAAAAGTATCTGGCTTATTTGAAAAAAATTTTAATTGACGTTTTAGTTTTTAAAATACCTGATGATGAGCGGGTTTTATGCTCGAAACTAGTAGTTATTTTGTAATTGTTATAAATTAAATAAAAGATTCACATATTAAGAAAGTCATAATTTTAAAAACTTGTGTTTTTTTTAAAAATTAAAAAAAAACAAATTGAAATTTATATTTTGGGGTCTCCAGTAAATCGTACAAATTTTTCTCCGGCGAACTCAACTCAACAATAATACTTTTTTTTTTGTAAGAGTTTGCATTGCATTAGCAGGGTAATCGTTAGTATCTGTATAAAGTATCTTCTGCAAACGAGGTTTTCTAAAATAATATTCCATTAACAATATTACAGCAATTGTTATTTAATTTATTGTTGTAATTACGATTCCTGCAGTGAAGTCGTCGGTTGTTTTGATATTTTCGATTGAACTGTTGTTGGATTTGTCAATAAACAGTATATCGTCTGGCTGTGTGCGAGTTTACGACCATTTTCTGATGAAAAATTTTCAACAGGCAACCAATCGACGTAGTCTATTTCGTAAACAAATTTCCCTTTTCGAACATAATTCTTTTGTTTTCCATATAAAATATATTGAATCTGCTGAAAAATTTTCATCAGAAAATGGTCGTAAACTCGGCATAAGTCGTTTTTCGCGTTCCTTTGCACTATGTCTACCAGAACTTTCAAATTTCCTTACCGGTATATTTTTTGATGGTATCGAATCATGTTGAGCACTTTATTATCTTTTTTTTACTTTTTAATTTTTGTTGAATGTTAATTCAACATAAAAATAGAACAACATAGAAATTACAAGAATTAATTAACATTCAACAAAAATTAAAAAGTAAAATTAGCGTTCACAGCTTATGTGATTGTCGTGAAGAAGAAAAAAAATTGTAATTGAATTTATCTGTATTAGTACGATTCGCTAGTATATAAAGCACAGGACATTCTGTATATATAGAATGTAAATTGTGGTATAGTCAGTCCAGTCGCCGCGGCCTGATGAGAGGATTGATTTTTTCATAATCATAAATCAGTTCGAAACTGGATTGAATTCTCTTACAATCTTCGGAACATATTAAATTAAAAACTTTATTATCGCCTAAAAATAAATCAAATATTACCTTTGCAAAAATGATCATTAACATATTTCACTTTTATTGATGGAATGGAACCTACCAAAATTACTTATCATGTAATCATTTTATCTAAAATGAGCACTACAAACTTGGAACCATCTTGACGTATTTTTTCCTAGCCGTAATTTTATAATCCATTTTTGTTTTAATATTTATTTTGGTATAGAAACCGATGAAATTTTATGCCACAATTTTTTGAAAAGTTATTGTTGCATTTCAGCACGCAACAGGTTATTTACCATTTTTTAAACGTCTTTTTTTCAAATAAAGTTAAAAGAAAGAACAACTTTTTACTTTCTTTTACTCTAGTAAAATAAAGTATGTATAGTAATCATGAAAATTTTGGACCTTTTTAGAGATTTATTTGTTTTGAGGTCCCCTGAGTCCGAAAAAGTGGGTTTCGAAATGGTGTCTATCTGTCAGTCTGTCTGTCAGTGTGTCAGTCTGTGTCCTCTCGACAGCTCAGATGGTTTAACCAATCGAACTGAAACTTCAGATTTAAGCTTTTTTGATAAATTGGGAGGTCCCGATGAATTTTACTCCAAATCGGCTAGCCGGAATTGGCCACTCCCTTGGTCCAGAAAATTTATTTTGCAAATATCTTAAAAAGTACTAGGTTTACAAAAATATACTAAATACAAAATGTTTCCAAAAATTAAAACAAATAAAAAAAAAAAATTAAAAAAAAAAATTAAAAATTTAAAAAAAAATTTAAGGAAAAAATAAAATTTTTCAAAATTCTCTGTTCGTAAAAGAAAGTTGTGTGTTGGCCACACCTCCATTTTTTATAAACAGGAAATTAAACAATATTTTGTATATTGCTCTCCTAATGCTCCTTTGCTATTGTTTATTTAATTTTTAAATATATAAGAATAATTTATTAAGCTAAACTAAATTAACCATACATTTTAGTATAAATCCAAAATGTAAAATTAAAAGCTATCCTTTAAACTGACGTGCTGCCACTAGGTATTTCGTAAAAGTAATAATTTCATTTTGCAAGCCCCATTAGAATTACAGATATTGAATTATTATTTTATTTTATCAAGTCAAAATGGGGTATTTATTGTAATTTTTTATAGTTTTGTTTTTAAAGAACAAATAAAAAATATTAAATTATAAACGCAAAGATTTGTTTACTTAACTTTAAAGAGAATAGTATTCGCTGTTCTTATTATTTTTCACATCATGGCTGGTCTCCACTTGTTTATTTTTCTCTTGACTAAAAATAAATGACAAACGGCTCGTGACATTTTTTGTTCAACTACTAACATAAAGAATATAACTAATTCCTCTCTTTGAGAATAAGAAACAAATTTGAATTTGGTTCGTTTTTTGAATAATACAATTTTTGGCAAATTGCTTTTGTATTCCACAATTTATTATTTATGTTTTATTATAATAACACAAATTTTTTTACATTTTCACCTAAAATTTATTAAAAAGCTAAAATTTTGCCAAAAAACATCAAAATTCCATTTTATTTGTCAAAATATTCAACATAAAATGACATTAAATTGAGCATGAAATACAATTTATGCTCAAATGGCACAACGTCATGACAAAAATATTGAATATTCTGATCTTTTCCTCTCTTGACAAAATTTCAATGCGCATGCTCAAATCAATTTTTGTGTATGTATTTTGGAAAATGTACTAAAAATTCTCACGAGGAAAAAAATGAACTAGATTTTTTTTTTGTCAAGAGAAAAATACAAAAATGGAGACCAGCCATGATGGCTGGTCTCCACTCTCCTGCACCTGCGTTGAACGAACACTAGGGCAATTACAGTCAATTAACGTGGGTGCTTGAATTCTGGTGCAGTTTCTCACGACGAACATTTTAGTATCAAAAGCTTTGTTTTTTTTATTCGCTCCGGCTATCGACAGCCGTCATATAAAAAGTGGCTTCCGATAGCGCTCCGTATAAATAGGTAGAGCCAAATATTTTTTATATGAATTTTTTCCTAAACAATTGAATTAAAAATGATAAAAATGATAGTTTGATGTTAAATAAGTTTAGTTACCAATAAATAGCGCGTCAAATTTAAGTTTAGGCGTAGAAAAATGACGGCTCTCGATAGCAGCTATCGGGAGCGAATACAAAAACACAGCTAAAGATAGTTTTGGAAAAAATGTTTGATACGATAATTCACTGTTAGGTCGACGATATAATCGTTTATACTTCCTTGTTTAAATTACAATGGTGCTAATTATTGATTTATTGGTTGTGAAATTTATTGGAGTACAGGAGCAACGTAATTTAAATCAGAAAATAATTTTGAAATATCATTTTTGTGGTAGCTTCCAAAGATCAAATTCTTGAAATTCGATCAAAAAAGTCATCGGTGACTAGTAAAATACGTCTTTTCAGCCAAAAATTTAAATTAATTTATACTAGTCACTGGTGACTTTCAAGAATACTGGCCAAAAAAGTCAACAATAAGTCTACTCCCGAGATAACTTATTATAGACTTTCAAATAAGTCAGTCTACATAAAATAAGTCGGTAATTGGACTCCAGTCTAAATATTGCCATACATTTGTTATCATTGAGAACCTAATACATTTTTATTCATTTACGATTGTTTTGAAGTATTTTGTTAAAGAACAATTAACTAATGGGTTAAATAATTTTATATTTTTCTTATTCAATTTTTAGACCAAAGAAGAGCATTTAAGGACACATTTTTCACAATTTGGAGCAATCGACAACATTGTACTTTGCAACAAATACGCAACTTACGCTTTTATTACATTCCAAAGACCGGAAGATGCCACTAAGTAAGTGAATAACATTTAAAGGAATTGCTATTGTAAGCGAAAAAACAAAACATCGGAAATGTACCACAATAGTGCAATACATCGTTAATTTGCTAAGTGCCAGTTTTTTATGAATTTCGAACATAACTAACAAACATTTTTGTGTTATGTTGGAAATTATTACAAACCTTTAAGTGAAAAGCAACATTTTGTTTTCATTGTGGATGCCCTGTTACATTCATCACTCTTTACCCCAAACTTTCGTTTGTGATACTTTACATTGTGAGAAAATGAAATAGTACATAAATTTATTGTACAAGGCTGAGATCGCAATAGAGGAAGCGTAATTGAAACATTTTATTTATGAAAAAAGAGACATAACACTATCGAACAACGAAAAGTGATGTTAGATGTTAATATCCCGTCACTGGTGAAAAAATGTTGTGGAAAATTATAATATTTTGCTTACTTCGTGGTATACTTTTTTCACCATGGGCTAGATTCTGATCAAGTGATAAATGACATTTTTTTTTGACATCTGACAACTGAAATTTTCAAAAGTCTTCGATGTCTAAAATAGACAAAAGAATACATTTTTACTCCATTTCATTCGTTCAATGCCGCTTTTTCTATTGCGATTTCAGCCAATTATGTTAAATATGAACACTATCTCCGTTTCGACCACATACCTTGATCGGTGAAAAACACAGACGAATGGTAGTTTAAATAGAATGTCATTCTATTCTAGATAGCTGAGATCGTGTTAATAAAACATATTTCTATTGAGCGAAATAGTGTTAATATTTAGTGGTAAGCCCAGTTTACACCTCTCATAGAAATTCACGTGAATTACACATTTTTGGTTAATAAATGTCGAATTACAAGGGGTTCGGCCAATTAGTAAATCCCGAAACAAAATATTTTTTCAAGGTTTTTTTTTAAAGATAAAAAACGAGAATGCAACATTGTTTTTAATATGTATACCCTAGTGATGCGCTAAATCGATCTTTTTTGTTAAAAATCATATGAGAAAATAAAACAACGATTTAGCACATCGTTAATCGTCGGCGAGAAATGCAGACCCTGTTGTACGACTGAGCGCTCCAAGAGCGATCAATGATCAATCACGGTGATGCTCTCTTATAACTCACCGTGATCATCACTTTATAGCATATTTCGTAAAAAAAGCACGAAAAAAATGCGAACATAGTAATTTACTACATGATACATGAAAAACAAATTAAAGAAAGCCGAAGATTTCTTTTTTTTTGCTTTATATATCTGTTTCATGTTTTTAACTTGCCATCTCAAACAAAATTTCTCGATTACTCACGCAAAGTACGACTGGGGAATGTGTAAGTCCAATTTTTCCAATTTTGCGTTTTTCATATCAAACGAAAGAGTCCTCCATTGTGCATCAATCGCCATTGAAAAATATTATAAAAAATTACGTTAGGGTGAAGAAAATTTGGAAAGAAAATAAGTGTTTGCCTGAAGACAATACGGAGAGTACAATAGTTTTCATTGTCTCCTGAAAAAAATTGTTTTTGGACTTACACACTTTGCATTTCTCGCCGACGTACAGTAACGAGAATAGAAAGTGCAACATCAACACTTTTCAGGTAAAATTGTACTAATTGCCCCTTATCATTATCGTAGGAGGCTGATTTATTTTTTGGGTATAAATACAATCGTTTTCTACATTTTTAATTAGTTTGAGATAATTATTCGCAAGAGAAAGTTATTATAATTTGTTCAAAATGGACAAGTACACACAACTAATTATGGCTTAGAAAAATCGGATTTTGGCATTGTCTGGGACACCTAAAATGTCATCGAGGCAGATTGCTGTTGAGATTGGATGCAATTACTCGACTGTGATCCGTTTTTAAAAACAATTCATTCCACCGGTGAACTGGAAAGCAAAAAAGGAACAGGTCAAAAAAGAAAGACAACTGCACGAGAAGATTCCAAAATTATCAAAATGTCAACAGCCAATCGATTTAAAACTGCTGTGAATATTCGGGCTGAATTCAACGCAGAAACCGGCAAAGAAATCAGGGTTCATACGATTCGTAACCGACTCCGGGAAAAAGGATATATGGCCAGATCTCCCGCAAAAAAACCATTTCTTACGACCAAAATGAAACAAAAACAGTTATAATGGGCTCAGAATCACGCTGGTTGGAGTCTACAGCAGTGGCGAACTGTTATATTCTCCGACGAGAGTAAATTTAACCTTTTTGGATCGGGTGGAATTCAGTACGTCAGGCGCAAATCCGGCGAACGTCTGACCGATCAGTGCCTGAAAAAAACAGTGAAGCTTCCAGCGGGCCAAATGATTTGGGGATGTTTTTCTTATCATGGAATTGTAGAAATGGCCTTTATTAAACGAACTGTGAACGCAGAAGTCTACAAAAAAATCTTAAAGGATTTTTGTTCCCTTCCATTGAAATGCATTTTTTGAGTGCTGAGTCTGTGATTTTTCAAGATGACTCCACCCCTTGTCATCGAGCAAAAACGGTAATCATTATTATTTTTTCATTTACTAATTTTATATTTAATACGATAAAAAAAAAAGAAAAAATTAATTATTATTATTTCTGTTCAGGTTAAAGATTTTCTGTTGAAAAACGGAATTCCTACACTGGATTGGCCTGGAAATTCACCGGATTTGAACCCCATTCAAAACCTTTGGTACATAATGGGGATAAAAATGAATAAAAAGATGCATTATCATCCAAAAAACTCAATTCAATAATTGAAGAAGTGCGGTATAAAGAACTGACCCTCGAGTACCTGCAAGATTTAATTGACCCCATGCCAACTAGGATTGCAGCTGTTATTGCCAACAAAGGTGGGGCAACTAAAATATTGAATATACATTTTATTACTTCGTGAGACAGCTGTTTACCATAAAAATCAAAAAAAGTACAATAAAAAGCGACTCAACATTTTGTACCTGTTCTTGAAAGTGAAATTTAATTGTCCTGAAAAATGGTAAAAAATTATAATGGCTTAAAAAAAAAATAATAAAACCATTTATCATGAAATTATGTTTTTCCATAAAATGCGTGTTATGTTACAAAGAACCACTTCTAAAACAATTATTGTTTTAAACGTGCGTCGTATTGGCAAAATACATCTTTTTGTCTGTTTTTCTGGGTGTTGCACTTTCTATTCTCGGTACTGTAATATACTCATATGACAGTAGGCCGAAAAAAAACTAAACAAAACTATTGAATTGAATCAATAGTTGTATTGCTTTCACCAAAAATAAAAAAATTACAACAACAATCGTACTAGATAGACCACAAAATAATTTAGCTTAACCCAAAAAAAATTAGTGGTTAAATAAATCTTAACCAAATTTTTAGTTTTAATACCTGCCACAAGAGTCGAATTGACAAGAAAATACATGAAAAAAAGTAGACCAAATTTTGGTTAATTTTTGCTGTTGCTTTGACCAGCCGTTAACCAAATAAAATACCTAACTCATTTTGGTTGAAAGCAATACACTTAATCTCTCTGTCCTTTTTCCTTTCGTTTCGTCTATATAGTTTGTCTGATATGTTTTCATATATTCAATTCGTCCATTTCTTTCCGTCCGTTCTCCGTTTCGTTTTAGTTTCATTTTCGCCTAACTACGGTGAATTTAAAAAAATTAAATCTATTTATGTTTGCCGGCTTCTAGTTCAGTACACGAATACCTGAATCCTACATATACTCATCAGGCCCCCGGTACACCTACCAACATTACTTTTTGCGTATTTTCACAGAAAATTTATTTAATTTTGTTTAACGAGTTATAATATGTAATATTATATCTTGTTAAACAAACCAAAATAAAATAAAATGAGCAAAAAATAAATTTTTTTTTTGTAATTTTTGGTATCTAGTCAGTAAAAATTCTTGAGATGGAAAATTTTCAACTTTTATGTTGTCTGGCTTTTAGTATAAGATTGCCGGAGTTCCAGATGTACTCTGCCTCAGGTCGCAATGTGTTTCGAAAATTTTAGTTTTACGTAAAACCAGACTAATTTTTAGTACAGCACATACGTTAAGTTAGGTTAGGTTAAGGTGGCAGTCCAGGAAAACCGACTAAACACAAACTGGTCCGAGCCATTTATTTATTAATTATTTACCACACCTACACCACAATTTATTAATTATTTACCTAGTCATTGAAACCATTTTGAGCTGTTGACAAAGCGCTGAGTACCCAAACGTCCATCCTACTGTGGTCCGTCAAACATAAAACACAAACAAACATACAAGACATAAAACAACCAAATTTTTTTTTGTGAAGTAACTGGACATTTCCAAAACAATTAAAACTTGTTTTATCAAAGCAATTTTTCAAGTGAGTTCTTTGTCCTATTTTCCATTTTCAAAATTTTAACGGAATCAAATTTTAAAGTTCAAACAAAAAAACATTTACCCTCCCAATGAAATTTCTAATGTTTGTTAATTTTTTATGCTTGACATTTCTTTAAAAAATTCAATTAGAAAAATGAAACCAGAACTGATGCCGGAGCTTGAAAAATTGTTTGAATTTATATTCCAAATATTTATTTTTAATGCTATAAATAAGTATAGGACGAGTCCCTATATACATTCTTATATGTTAAACCAATTTTGTTTATTTTTATTATAATTTTATATTGAATGTTGTTAACTGTTTGAGGAATATAACCCATTGGTTAGCTCAAAGTTGGTTAGTTTATTAATTTAGCTGGCCTAGTTCTAATGGCATCGTTCGTCGAACCCGTCTTACTGTGTTTGGGTTGATCAGCATACGAAGCAAATCCATATTTTCATGTTGAGCATGTTGACGCTGTATGTGTTTCCTCGCATATTTCTTAATTCTACGACGAATTCCATTTTTAGATCCTTATGAAGGTTTTCATTTCTTATGTACCATGTTGCATTGACCATACTATGCAAGACTTTATTTTGAAAAGTTTGAATTACTTTTACGTTAGTTTTCTTGGTACAGTCCCTTAGCTGTATAAGATAAGTCTTTCCACTTGAGTTTAATATCAAGGGTCATTTATTATAATTGAGAAAAATATAGGATATAGGATACAAACCAAGAAAAACATTTACGAATAAAATAAATTACTACATGGGCTGAAAAGTTTCCTGTATTGATAATAAACCGTAACTTTTTTGGAAATGTTTTATTTAAAGTAATATAAACTATTAATAATAAACTCAATACGCTTCATCCAAAAATTGTCGACTGTCTTGTAAAGCGATTTTTCAAACACTTCAAAATATGCGTTGTTTCAGGTATTATTTCATCCTTCGACGCAAACCTTGATCTTCCCTGTACCCATCTTTTTAATTTTGGGAACAGAAAATAGTCGCCCGGTGCCAAATCTGGAGAATATGTGACTGAGGATCGAAGTGTAATTGAAGCAATTTTGCCATCACCATTGTTGACTTAGGAGGGGCGCATTGTCTCGAAGAAAAAAAATTATTTTCCTTGCCAAATGTGTTCGTTTGGCCTTAAATGTATCGTTCAATTTATTCAAGAACACACTATAATACTCGCCAGTGATTGGTTTTCCTTTTTCTCGATATTCCAAGATATTCTACGTGTGTCCCAAAAAATAATGGCTGCGGTCGGCAGGTTTCATCGACTGTGCAGACTGTAGTCCAGACTTGTGTCTTGTGATTGATGCAAAACGGCTTTCTTATTATGCTTTAAAATGTCCAAACATTGCTTTGAAGTGGTTACTCGTTCGTGTTTTTAATTGATAGCGAGCGAACGGTTCACTCACCTTGCTTTAAAGACGAACACTTGTGTGACCACGTTTAAATTCACCGGCACAAAAACGGAGAGGTGTAGCTCCCCTAAAGTTAGATCCATATCCTTTTTATATGGGTAGCTGATAAGCCTCTCAAATAAAGATAATGAATTGCACCATGAATTTGAAATTTATCTACTCACAAAATTCAGAATACGTCAATTTTGTTGCATATGAAATGCAAAATTGTAAATGGCATCTAATAAAAGATTCTATGTACAAGTCTTACACTTCAAATTCAGACATCAAAGATTTATTCATTTATGAATGAGCAAAAAAAATCAGTAGTAAACCAAAACCTCGAGTTGAGTCGATTCGACTTGCGTCGCACAAAAAATGTAATACTATAATTTCTATTTTCGTCGCATTTTCGACAAGTTTTACTTCTTAATTGTTATTTTTTATTTATCTTTTGGAGTAAACAATATGAAACCGTTTTTAAATTAAAACTGTTTTTGTTTAATAATTTTGTAAACATTTTTTTTTTGGTTTCCAATTCCAAGTTGCGTTGTTTTGAGTTGCATCGCATTTTCCTGGAACACATTAGCTACGCAACTCGAGGCTCTGGTGTATTTTAAAACGCAAATATGGAGAATATAGATAATATAATCACATCATTTTACTTCTCTGAGAGGGATCAACAAAACATCACACAAATTAACAAAACAAAAGATTTATACAAAACAGATCATTTTTTTTTTGTGTTTTGTTTTAACGTGATGAAACAAAAATCAGGAGAAATTGGAAATTTAAAAATCATGAATACAAATGCATAACGAAAATTAGGATTTTAATTTTTTGTGAATATTTCGTATTTCCTTTTAATTTTTATTGCGATACAAAAGATTTTTGAATAAGATTCTTTTTTGGTTTGTTGATGTTTGGAATGGTTTTATAATTGTATTGCAAATAGATTAAATAGATATTTTTGTTCAATATTTATGCCCCTATTATGGTTCTCACCTAAGAGTCACTTGGCGACTTCAAGTCACCCAAATCAAATTTTGGTATTATGGTTCTCGCCGTGAGTGGGAGTAATGTCAAAATTGCTCACCTAATATTTCTCGGTGACTAGTGCAATTTTTTGTAAAGAATAAATAAATAATGGAATAAAAAACTCTATAGTTTTTTTTACAGGCAAAATACATATTTTAATTAATATTTCCTTATTAAATATTGAATAAAAATCAATTTTTTTTTTTTTTTTTTTTAAATCGTATTTTAAAATATGTTTATTGTACATGTTAACAACAAAATGCGTATGTAAGTTGTGAAACATTTTGCTTCCTCCAGTTTCATTCGCCACAGAAAAATAAATCCACATTGTATTTTGCTATTTGCACTATTTATTAACTATTTTAACAGATAAAATATCTAATTAAACCTCATAAAATTACAAAATTAATCACAATAAATGTAAATGTGTACAAAAGACTGCTACCTATACGTCAAAAAATATAAAACTACTGTGCTGGCAAACGTCAAAACGAATGGAAATGGTCATAATTAACAAAACCAATAAGATTAGCTGCGCACAACTCTCGCCAAAATAAATGTGAGAACCATAATACCAAAATTGAACTCACACGACTTTTTGAGTCACGGCGACTCGTCGGTGAGGTGAGAACCATAATAGGGGTATTAATTTATTTGATGTTTCAAACCTTAAATGAGTTTTATTATTTAATCAAAAATTACACATTTCACTATTCTTTACATCCTCCTATATAATAATAAAATTATTTTGTACGAGTCTTGCTTGAGTTCTGGACAGCGATTTTGGTCGCAAAATGAGGATTGAGTTGAGAATTACCGGAAGGCAATGGTTTTGGTAAATTGTATTGGTGTCGAATGTACTTATTTTTTAGTTTTTCGTTTAAAATGTTGCAAATATGAGGGATAAAACGACACGAATATGAGGGATAATATGATACAAATAAGCTTAGAATAGAACGATCGAGAGAATGTATTAAAATGGTGATAACGCTTAATTATGGTCTTATATACTCCCACACATAACGCAGAAAGAAACAACAATATCATAATGGTGGCTATTGTTAGAAAAATGGAAAAAAAATAATAAAACTTGAAAACGAAGAGAATAAACATGTGAAAAATATAAGAAGTCAATTAGTAGGGCTCGTCACGAGCATTTCGTATTTGCGTATTTCGTAAATTTGACGTCTCTTCTGATTGGTTTAAATTATTTCTCCTAAATAAGCAAGAAACGTCAAAAAAAAAACACGCTCACAGGCTACTTATTTGCCTAAATATTTTCGTAAGAATGTTTTTCAGCATGAGTTAAAATTATAAATTGAAATTAGACCAATTCCCTATGCTTTTTTGAAAAACAAACTAAATGTTGAAATATTTTTCATATGTATTGTATGAAGTTTTTTGTTGTGATTATTACAAATATTTACTAAATGATATCTATTAAAAATTTAATTGAAATGTCTTCCTGCTAAGCAAAGCCGATAATTTGTTTTGTAAAAATCAAGTGCAAAAATAAAAACGCAAATAAATAGAAAATTCGTAATCTTTAGATTGGATCTTTCGTCGTTTGATTTTTTTCATTAGATTTATTTATTAAAATTAAATTATTTTCATACGTGTTAAGATAGTTTTATGTAAATTAGGTAGTGTTTTTCCCTTCACACTCAGTTAAATCTAACATATTTTAGCTGTTGAATAATGGATCTTCTGTGATTACTTGTGATTTTTAATAAATATTAATAAACAAGAATGCAAATTTTGCGAAATGGACAAGATTGTCTACAGCTCATTTTGATGTAATTTATAATTCACACAAAAAAAAATACTGAAAGCAATCAACAGTAAAGTTAAGTACATATAAACAATAAATTAATTTAATTTACTCAAAATTATCACTAGTAATCACAGAAAAAATTTTAAATCCAGCAATAACCACATACTCTGAAGAATTTACGAAAATAAGTAGCCTGCGAGCGTGTTTATTTTTGACGTTTCTTGCTTATTTAGGGGAAATAATTTAAACCTATCAGAAGAGACGTCAAATTTACGAAATTACGAAATACGCAAATACGAAATGCTCGTGACGAGCCCTAGTGACTTTGATCACAAATTAGAATACAGATTGAAACCTGGGAATAAATTGTATTTTTTATATAATTTGTATGGTAATCCAACATCGGGTGTACGATAATTCGTGTGAAGCAAAAATACGAAAACAAAATCATACTTGCTCTCTTAAAAAGAGTACTCTCTTAAAATATTTTTGAATGGTTTGCAATTGACGAATGGAAAAGTTTGAAAAGCGCCTTAAGCGGACAAAATTAAAATTTGTGATAGGCTGTAACAAAAATTTGCTATATGAAGTTATATGGAAATAGTGTCTATTTCAATTACATT
This sequence comes from Tipula vernalis, assembly GCA_958295665.1. Taxonomy (NCBI): domain Eukaryota; kingdom Metazoa; phylum Arthropoda; class Insecta; order Diptera; family Tipulidae; genus Tipula; species Tipula vernalis. Next base: position 207,015,096 of record OY282559.1, on the reverse strand, counting down.
TTCTTTTGTGAAAATTGTAATGATTGAAGTGTGATTTTTATATATCTGATTGATTTGGGACATTCTTTTCATTTTAAATATTAGAAACGTGTACTTAAATATTGTAGAAATTTCTTTTTTTTGTCTAATTTGTGCGTATAGTAGGATCCTAAAATCCTATCGAAGAATTTATGAAAATTTAATTTATAATAGGTTTGGTCTGGTAGGTTATGTCCTAGAAAGTTCATTTTACCTGTCTTCTTAAGGGGAAGTTCTCATCAAGCGACCAAAAAATAATACCTCTATTATGGTTCTTACCTCACCGACGAGTCGCCGTGACTCGAAAAGTCGTGTGAGTTCAATTTTGGTGTTATGGTGTTCTCCCATTTATTTTGGCGAGAGTTGTGCGCGGCTGATGTTTTTGGTTTTGTTAATTATGATCATTTCCATTCGTTTTGAAGTTTGCCAGCACAGGTTTTATATTTTTTGACGTATAGTTTAACAGTTTTTTGTACACATTTACATTTATTGCGATTTTTGTAATTTTATGAGGTTTAATTAGATATTTTATCGGTTAAAATTGTTAATAAACAGTGCAAACAGCAAAATACAATGTGGATTTATTTTTCTGTGGCGAATGAAACTGGAGGAAACAAAAATGTTTGACAACTTACATACGCATTTTGTTAGTAAAAAACGAAAAAAAAAATTGATTTTTATTCAATATTTAATTAGGAAATATTAATTAAAATATGTATTTTGCCTGTAAAAGAACTGTAGAGTTTTTTATTCATTCCATTATTTCTTTATTCTTTACAAAAAATCGCACTGATCACCGAGAAATATTAGGCGAGCAATTTTGACATTACTCTCACTCACAGCGAAAACCATAATACCAAAAGTTGATTTGGGTGACTTGAAGTGGCCAAGTGACTCTTAGGTGAGAACCTTAATAGGGGCATAAGGTGATTTTCTTGAATTTTTTTTTTCATAGAAGGAAGTAAATAAACAACTTAAGGTTTTTGACACTTCATTTATTGTGTTTTAATGTACAAAAAAAAATTTTTTTTTAAGAATAATAACGTCATGGGAATTGTTTATACGTGTTGTAGTGTGACCTTCTCAAAAAAAGGTGACTTATCGGTCTCCAGTGTAGCACTTGTAAAAAATATCTGAAATGGAAAAACCAAAAATTTTTATAAAATATGTATATAATATTTGTTGGAGGTTGTTACCAACAATATCAATAAAAAGTCGAAAATGAAAAAAATGAAAACACTTTTAAAGTGTCCTCGGCTGTTTGAAGCCAAGCAGAAAGTTGTGTTTTATTTCCATCATATTTTGGGATGGATGCGAAATAGGTCCGTTTCAATTTTATTTTCTCGAACTTCACGACAAAAACAAGTCTATCTTCTTCGAGCTTCACGACAAAAACAAGTCTATCTTTTTCGAGTTCACTTTTTTCGGTTACACATTTTATTTTTTTATAGAATAATAGTTATTTATGGTACTAGTGAGCAAAACGAGATATTATCCATGAGGGATAAGTTTGTCCCACGAGGCGATAGCCGAGTGGGACATTATCCCGAGTGGATAATATCTCTTTGCTCACGAGTGGCATACAACGTTTTATCCACTTTTGTTGAAAAAAAATTTCGTAAATTAATAAGAAATAGTTCCATTTTGTGTTTTCACAGTGGAGCATTGAATTTTGAAATACATTTTATCATAGTGACCGTTCTTTAAATTGTCATGGTGTACTTTAACTAATTTTATAGTTTTTTGTTCAATTTGACTATGAATAATTTTCCAATGACTACTCAACATTTTTTTCTACCAAATATAACTCACGTTGCCCCTAGCAGCGTGGGTTATACAATAACAATGGGTTATTTTACATTTTCTTTATTTCAAATCAGCATAGTTATCGGGCTATTATATATAAAAAGTGGATAAAATAATATAATATAGTAATAGTCTTTAACGTAATATTTTCTAGCGTTTTGCGGAGCCAACATTGCATAGGGAGCCGACGGGTACGTGTTGGTATAGCTGATAGCTGGCATCAACCAAAATTACTACAACAAGTAAAATGTGAAGAACATAAAGAAGAACTGAGCGAATCAGCGGAAATAACGGATGACAGTCCATCTATATTTATGCTGAATAATGATTGCTTGCTGCACATATTTTCTTATCTTGATCTTTTTGACTTGCATAACATCGAGCAATCTTGTCAGTATTTCAAAGATTTGACACAGATTCAATATAAACAGTACAGAACGTTGGACGTCGCGGAAATAAATAAACAACAGTCGATAACATTAATGGGCATTAGAAACATATTACGTCAAATCGGTAGTTTTATAACCACATTAAAATTTCCAGGGATACGATTTTTAAAACCAAGTCTTCGGGTAGTAGAATTGATACCTCGGTATTGTAAAAATATCAAGCATTTGTCTATTGATGGATTTACGATGCGTCATACTACATTGCAGAAATTTCGTCACATTTTTGAAAAACTAGAAACTCTAGAATTAATTCATTGTGTGCTTACAGAAAAAGTAGAAATATTTTTTGCTTTGGCTAAAAATTTGAAAAATGTTAATCTAACTTCAAATCATGAACTAACGGGCAAGTGTTTAGACTCATTCCGCAATTTAGAATCTCTGAATTTACATAATTGTATTAACATACAGCCAAAATATTTCTCTCAATTTCTAAAAAATAATAAGACGCTAAAATATTTAAATATTGGCCGCTGTCAACGTTTAAATCAAAAGAACATGGAGGATATGGCTATTAATTTAACAGAATTGGATCACTTAGTCATATCAAACCTTTACGCTAGTATTAATAATAATAGTATGGCACAACTTGGTAGATTGCCGAAATTGACAAAAATTCAAATCATAAAAGGTGGATTTTCAAATTTGGATTCTTTGTTTAAGGAACTAGCGAATGAAAATAAATTAGAACATTTGGAAATTGTTGATGGTATAGTGACTAATGATGGTTTAAAACATTTAAAGAAATTTACTCATTTAAAATATTTTAAATTTGCCTATAAATCTGATTTGTCGGACAGTTTATTGAATACCTTAGTATCGAAAAGGGAAATAGAAACTGTTTTTTTAACAGGATGTAGTAGTATTACAAATAAAGGTGAGTCATTTATATTGTATTTTAAACCTTTCAAATAATTAATTTGTTTTATGTCGTTTGTAGGATTGCTAGAATTTATTACAAATTGCCCAAATTTAAAATATCTCGATGTGTCCGGTTGTACACTAATCAGTCAGCAATTTTTATTAGAAGCCAATGAATATTTAAGTAAAAATAAACCAAAACATAACACACCAATTGAAATTATATGTGGTTTAACCGAAATTTATGAAGAAATGAATCTTGATCATCTAAAGGTTTTGCTTAAGAGTTCATTTGAATTTCAATGTTCAGAAGACTTAACTGATATGGATGGTAAATAAATTAACAAACATAATTTTTTCTACAAACTATTAAAAGTAGGCTTTTAAAACGACTTTTAACATAGGTGCGAAAAGTAATTTTTTAAATGTAAAAAAATGTATTTCCAAAAAACTGAAAATTTCTATAGTTTTCGTATAACCGACAACAACTAAGCAATGTTTGCTATGTAGACACCAATTCATAAGCAAAGCGCAAATGTAATGTTAATATTGATATTAATTTCGCAATTTTTTTTTACCTTTTTACACCTTTAATTTACCTTTTAACAGTTTGTAGAAAAAACTGTATGTCACACGTGTTAAATAAAAATGATTTTATTTTGTTCGAAGGGTTGGAAAGTTCGTTTCGGGCCGAATCCCAAACGTCCCTTCTTACAAAATAAAAGTTCACTTTTAACACTAGTTTCATAAATAGCTATTCTCGGTTGTGATGATTTTAATATTCCCTGTTTATTTTGCAGATAATTACAGTGATGATGATATCGATTATGACTATGATTATGAGTATGATTCCGATAATTATTATAATATTTGCGATGACAGTACCAGTAGCGACTGTGATGATTATTTCAATTATAATCTTTTCTATTAAACCTAGAAAGTTTGTTCAATATTAATTATTGTTACTTACATATTTAAAACTTTCTGGAGAAAATTATATTTAATAAATAACAGGGAAGCAAGTTTTTTATCATTACCATTAAAAATTTTGATCAAAATAGATTGTAAAATCTTCATTTTGCCCTTTTTAATTAATTATAATTTTACGGATTTTTGTTATAAGGAATTTTTTGTTCATTTGTTTTACCTAATTAAACTTTTTCAATTTGAAATATGTATTGGGTACTATTTATTTTTGTATAATTAGTCGTTTTCATTTAAAGAATTTAGAAAAATATAATTTGGGTTGAATTTCCATTTTGAGAAATATTAGATGTTTTTGTTTTATTTATGAATTTTGAGAAAAGTAATCAAAAATCCGTTGCTTCTGGGCTCGTCCGGTTCATGTGCTGCATAACCCTTCCGCGAATTGTAGCGCAAAACTCGTTTAGTAGTCGTTTGAAATTATAATATACTAATTAGGTATTCTGTGCAACTTGAATCTAGTTTTAAGTGTGTCTTTTGCAGATAAATTGCCGAATCAAATTGTAGTATAATTAGAATGGACTGATTTTACTACAATTACAATGTAATGTGGACCAAATGATATTAAGATTAAGGGTCTGTTGTTTTATTCGCACAGGGCAGTGAAGGTCCTATTATGAAAATATGTGATTTTCAAGTGGTAACACATTTTGCTATTATAAAACGACATTTTCGCAAATATGCGTTCTTGGCCGAATGATCCGACTTAACAAAAAACCTTACAAAAAATCGCATTAGTCGCCGAGAAATATTAGGCGAGCAATTTTGACATTACTCTCATGGCTCCCTCTAAACAAAAAAAGCGATTCGTAAAAACGATGCGGGTTCTATATGTAAACGATTCATTTTTATACGACACACACATGTACTTTCCTACGTCAGCAGAAACAACTAAAATAAAAATCGTGTGTAATGCATTCTCTATCTCGTCATTCCATTTCAAGTTTAACCAGAAATAAAAGCGGGCGGCAATAATTGTGTTGGAAAAATGTGTCATTAAGAAATATATGTAAGTAGGTACATATTTCTTTTCCAATTTGATTATTAATTTATAACATTATAATGGTTCTCACCTCACCGACGAGTCGTCGTGACTCGAAAAGTCGTGTGACTGTGAGTTTAATTTTGGTATTATGGTTCTCACATTTATTTTGGCGAGAGTTGTGCACGGCTGATGTTTTTGGTTTTGTTAATTATAAGTTTGCCAGCAAAGCTTTTATATTTTTTGACGTATAGTTTAGCAGTTTTTTTGCACACATTTACATTTATTGTGATTAATTTTGTAATTTTATGAGATTTAATTAGATATTTTATCGGTTAAAATTGTTACAGTGCAAATAGTAAAATACAATGTCGGTTTATTTTTCTGTGGCGAATGAAACTGGAGGAATCAAAAATGTTTGACAACTTACATACGCATTTTGTTGTTAACATGTACAATAAAAATATTTTAAAATACGATTTAAAAAAAAAAAAAAAAGATTTTTATTCAATATTTAATTAGGAAATACTAATTAAAATATGTATTTTGCATGTAAAAAAACTGTAGAGTTTTTTATTCTATTATTTCTTTATTCTTTACAAAAAATCGCACTAGTCACCGAGAAATATTAGGCGAGTAATTTTGACATTACTCTCACTCACAGCGAGAACCATAATACCAAAATTTGATTTGGGTGACTTGAAGTCGCCAAGTGACTCTAGGTGAGAACCATAATAGGAGCATAAGTTAATTAAATTAATTTAAATAAAGCATAATTATATAAAATAAATGTCAATAATTAAGTTAGATTGAATGAAAATAAAAATTATTAAATATAGAGAATTAAAAAGAAAATTAAAAAAATACATATTAATAACAGGTTAGGTTAGGGTGGCTGTACTAAGGGTATAGACACAAAAATGGTCCGTAGCCATTCCACAAACAATTTTCTCGGCTCTACCTACTGAACCATCCAGAGCTTACAATGAAGCGTTGAATATACCTGACGTCCATCCCATTGCGATCCGCCAGGTCACTGAGGAAAGGAAAAAAATTAGAACATTTCCTAAAAATTTCCATCTGCTTAAAGCTAGACGGGGACTAGTGCAGAGAAGATGGAGTATAGTTTCTTCCTCTTCTACTTATGGAGTATAGTTTCTTCCTCTTCTACTTTTTCACAGCTTCTACAGTAATCATTAGACGAGATTCCTAGTCTTCGTGCATGCTCACCTATGAGATAGTGTCTTCTAATAACTCCCACGACCATACTAATATGGCGACGCTAAAGTGTTAACAGCTGTCTAGTTCTTGCTTGATCGAGTCTTGGCCAAATCTGCCAAGTTATAACACAAGAGGTACCATTGGACCATCTATAGTTCGCTGCCGTCCTAGCTTCTTGCTGAAGCAAGAGTTTGCATGTAGCGAGCGGAATTTCAACATTTACCTTACTTGGTAAAGTGAGACAATTTGTACCCTGCCGAGCGAGTTCATCTGCCTTTTCATTCCCCGCAACACAAGTGCCCTGGCACCCACTTTAAGTGGATGTTGAACTGGTCTGCCATCTCGTTAAGAGATGAAAGACAGCTCTGGGCTACCTTCGATGGAAACATGTAATCGGTGGTACCAGGGATTTCTCTGTTACACAAAATAGATGAGTGTCCTGTATTACTATAGGTCCACATAGAAATGGATTTGAGCCTTGTGGTTGTGCTCGTCGCCATTTGAGTGCCCACAATAACTGGGTAGATTAACCTCCAATGCCTGACTGGGTGTATTCCTGAGTGCACGCAAGCCAATGGCTTGCTGAACATCCATCATGTCCAGCTGACTTATATAGCTTAAAGCTGTTAATTGCCAACACTAACTTCGACTTGCAACGCCTGAACCCGTAAAAGCATTCGGCATTGCAGGCGCCAGTTCTGAGCACTCCGGAATGTGGATTATCAGTAGTAACTACAAAGATTCAGCACTAGTTGTAGTCCAAGAACCATTCGGTCGCTGGAGATGACTCGGGATGATAGGACTTGAAGCAAGTACTTTGCGTAGCCTTGCAGCCTCTGAGGACTTTTCTATTTTACCACAGTAGAGGAGAGGCACTTATTTTGGCACTTATTTCATATTTGTATGTTCTGAGGATTTCTTTATAGCAGTCCCAATCCGCAGCAGTTCTCGTTTTCTTGGGTTTCCTAAAAAGCCTTTTGCATTTTTGACGAGAGCTTAGGAGCTGTTTCGACCACTAAGGTGGCCTTTGTTTACCCAAAGTTCTACTTAGACAAGATGCTCCCAACATAGCTACATGAAAATCATCTGATAGCTTATCTACTAAGTCATCCAGCTCCTATGTAGATTCAGGCGGTTTAGGAACCGGTACTGGCAATGAATTACCTAGAATGGTTCTGTTTCTAAACTTAGCCCTATTTGTGGGTTCTGTAGCCAGTTCATACTAAAAATAGCAGTGATCATCAATTTACCAAACTATCCTTAATAAAATCTGAAACAAGCGTAATATCTAGCACCTCCCTTGAAGGTTAGTACTAAGGATAAAATCAAGAAGTAGCTCACCTCTCGTTTGTACCCGTACTTTCCCATATTGTGTGGTGTGATTTCACATCACTGTCCAGGATGACTCTTTCTGCTTTTGAGCATCCAATAAAACATCTCTAAGAATTGCAGGTGGTATGTCATCACCTTCATATAGTAGATAGGCTGAAATAAGCCAGAGATTTAAATTACCAATCTCAATGCCAGCCGCCACTACATCTGAGTTGCTGTAATTAAACAGCACAAACAAGTTTAGATTAGTTTTAGTGAGAATGCACGAACGAAACTTATCTTCCTTCTTGGCAAACAACACTATAATTTGGTGCCCTGAGTCCCATAACCCGGTAATGACCCATGGCTCCTGGATCAGGACAACATCAACTCCAACAGCTTCAATTTTGAGCAGCCGAAGCTGCCTTGCAGTGGTGTAAATTGATCTACAGCAGCCTCAGCATCATTCTACACCATCGCCTCCACCACCGTCGTCTCGGAATTCCCCGCTCAAAGGCGAGTCTGACACCAAGTCCTCCTGGAGTCCATATAGTGCCTCCAAGGATCTAGACATTTCGGAATTTGGTACTTCGGGACCAGTTTTGCTAGATCTTTTGTTCTTTCGCAAAGTGTTAGAGGAACTACACTGCTCGTCAAAAAAACCCGGACACTACATTTTTTCAGTAAATATTTGTGTTAACGGTAACTATTCGCATTATTCGCGTTATGGTTGTACGAAATAATATAATGTGCGCCAAAAGGCACTAACGGATCAAGTTTTCGTTTAATAAAAGTAACCACAGGATCAAAACATTTGAAATAACAAAATTACCGAAAAACGGATATTGATATATCTTCATCTTTATTTAAATAAAAACCAACAATCAATCTAAGTGGTCGGTACTCTAGTATCGAGTATTTCCGCCACGAGCTCTGATCACATCTAGCATTCTTTTTGGCATACTGTGCACAAGGTTTGCAACGGACTCCTGAGGTATCATTTCCCATTCTTCCTGCAGAGCTGATTGAAGATGATCCAAGGTTTCTGGAACGACTTCCCTTTGCCTTAAACGATGCCCCAGCATATACCACATGTGCTCAATGGGATTAAGGTCAGGACTGCGAGCGGGCCAAACAATTCGATCAATTCCCACCTCATCCAAATAATTGTTGACCACGTTTGCAACGTGGGGCCTGGCGTTATCATGCATTAGTTTAAATTGCTGTCCAATAAATGGGGCGTATGGAACCACAAATTCTTCTAGACATTCCACGATATACCTTTGGGCAGTTATAGTGCCGCCGCGTAGAAATACAAGGTCCGTACGGGCGTCTATAGAAATGCCTGCCCACACCATCAGTGAACGGCGATGAAATGGAACTCTTGGGGATATGGCACATTGTGAATATCGCTCTCCGGATCTCCGCCATACTCTTTCTCGTCCATCCGGTGATCGCAGACTGAACCTTGATTCATCAGTGAACAACACGGACTTCCAGTCGTCCGTAGTCCAACTGACGTGGTTACGAGCAAAAGTCAAACGGTTTCTTCGATGAGCTGGGAGAAACTCTGGCCCTGTAGCAGCCCTCCTGGACTGCAATCCATGTTCATTTAATCTTTGCGATGCTGTGCTAACTAAAGTATTGACACCACGTACCTGTGCCAATCGACCAGCGACGATTCTAGCTGTTTGGAAACGATCTCGCAGTACCATTGATACCATAAACCGATCGTCCCGCTCGTTTGTTGCTCTTTTACGACCTGATCCAACCGTTCGCTCATACTGACCAGTTTCACGATATCGTTTAATAGCGTCTTGAACTGTACTTCGAGGGAAATTTAGGTTGGCAGCAATATAACGCACGGCCATCCTCACTCAAAGCGATTACTTTTGCGATATTTTCTGGTTTCATAATTATAATATTTGCTAATAATAATAACTAAGCACTGTTAACGTAAACTGTAATAATAATACTAACAATAAATGTTACTTTAAATGTTTCAAAACAATTGATAGATGCCCATTTATTTAGAAACGTAACAATCGAAATTTTGAATATTTTTCTTTTATTATACTTTGTTGCTGTGATTGGATTTTAAATAAAAAAAATACGGTTTCTGTTACACCTATTTTTCGGTTATGTACTATTTAATATGACAGTGCCTTTAAAATAGCGTAATTGCTCTAGAAATTGAAGATTTACGAAGAAATTCAAGTGTCCGGGTTTTTTTGGCGAGCAGTGTAGCTTTACGCGAGCTAATATGTCCTTCTTAATAACTGCTGTTTGAGAACCAGACCTGTAGGTCAACTGTTCCCCAGCAATTGTTGTAATAGAGAGACCAGCAATATTTTTGCTTGTGTCCCGATTCAAAACTTAGCTTTCAGGGCGGAGCTTAGAAGCCGATGTCCCTCCAGCCATAGTTTCCTAGTGTTTTATAGTCCCGGCCTCTATCCTTCTGTAGATCTTTCATAAGAATCCCACGAGTAACGGAGAAAAGAAAATGTCCATCTGTGCAGAGATCCGCGATACACAAATAAGGCTACATAATCAAGAGGGCGCCAAGTATCCGGATACACCGTTAGAGACTGCGCTAGTTTCTAGACTGCGCCCCAGCCAGGTTGGTTCTAAGCACGGTACGATTGAACCTTAATCCAACCCAGTTGCTTACCGCCGTGTTTTAGCCTAACCCATCCAGTCAAAGACACAGATGAGCTTTTCGTTTATTTTAATTCTTCGTAATATAATGTTTTAGAGAAAATACAAATAATAAAAATAAAATGATTCCAAACGAAAACATAGTTGTGTGAAAATGAGTTAATAAAAATTAGACGTAGTCTTAACTCACAATTTGTAATTAATTTTATCTACAAAATCCTACAATATTTTATATTCTTTCATTCTCTGATCCTTTAGGATATTTAATAAAGACTTTCTGTACAAAAGTGCGAAATTATTTCTTATATGGTTAATGATATGTTCGTTATTCTCAACGGTGTTGAAAATCTCACAATTAGGTGTAGTTTCCAGTCCCAAAAAGAATTTACATTTTTTGTTATCTGTATGAACCCAGAAAATTCCAATTCCGGCTTTATTGTTAATTATAGAACCATCTGTGAAAATTTTTGCAAAGTTATTATATTTATTAATTTCAACCTTAGATAACGCATATTGTTCAGAATGGTTAATAAGATTTTTGTTTGTAATTCCTTCATAATTCGTTATAATACTAAAATTATTGGGAGAAGTTTGTTTTATATGAAATGGTTCAATTTTGAAAAAAAAGAGTAGTTAGTAAATAAATCATTAAGTTTAGGAAGATATCTATTAAATTTAATGTCCTTACCAATTTTGAAATTATTATATAGATTTTTTGTAATATAAAATAATGATTTTTTAATAAAATCCAGATCTGAAGATATTTCTAGGGATTCAGATTATTACTATTATTATTATTGAAGGGCCATGTGGGTGATCAGCCACCTCGCACTGCGACGTAAAAAATCTATTTTACTGGACCCTGCTTAATTATCCGTCCAGTCAATATTCAGGTTCCTAATAAACTTGATAATACTGTCAGCCGGTACGTGATACATACTATCTGGTCGTATTGCTCTCCCTCCTAGATGTTTACTACAGCATGTAGTTCCGCTAGAAAGACTGTAGCATTGGAACCCAAGGACTTCGAGAGGGCTGTCCCACTTCCATATATTCCTACCCCTGCCTCGTCTTCCATTTCATTTTACTCTTACGAGTTGCTGAGAATTGCTAATCGCCTGTACGCGTCACCCAGCTTTACTACAGGAAGGCTAAATAAAACTGGAGGGTGCCTGATATCCAGAGTCCGCATACTTTGGACTGATTAACGTATCAGCCATTCATCCATCGGCATATGCTGTTCCACCTTAGATTAGGGGTTTTTGTCAAGGTTTTCTCCTTTAGCGCCGTACTTCAGCCTGTGCCAAACGGCCAAAAATGTGCCAAATGGTCTTAGTTACCAGTGGTTGGCACGAGGAGGCAGCACGTACACTTGCGAATTGTGAACAGGTTACCTCTTACAAAATTGTACCCATCACGCAGCTGCCTAATACCTGTTCGGGAAACCACCCATAATAAACCATAAAACATATAGCACTTTAATAACAATCAAGTAAGTGATCTCGCACCTATCCTATTTTCCCTAATAACCTCGGGTTGACCCGAGTACTTGGTCTAACCCACCTTAACCACATATATTGCACCGCATATACTGCTTGATTGTTTGTTCATCGAGTGCATTGATTATGGATCACCAGACTGTCATCCATGGCACCTACCGGACGGTAGCCATAATATTATATTATTTATTTATTTATTTGTTTGTCTACATAAATTTTGCTTAGAGACCACCCCATACTTACACAACCTATTTTGAGCAGGAGCTCATTCATAACGGATTGTGTAAGATGAAGTGGTTTAACATGTTAAAAATTAATAAATCTGCAGCTTCAGCTTCACCCATCCACTCAAACTCCAGCCAGTGGTATATACATTCACTTTATTTCGGTCCAATCTTCTTGTATCGGATACGCTGTTTTTTTTTATCAAATCTTGAAGCACATCTTCTTTTAGAGTTTTGAAGAACTCCTTTTCGAGCATATTAACTTTTTCAGCTTATTCACAATAGAATTCCACTGTAATATAACCAAATAACACGATACAGACCGGTCCCATTTTTCTGCGATATTGCATTTCGTATCGTAATCTCATATCTAAAGAACAATTAACGAATTTCCTGCTGCTTGCTGGCAATTTCTTTTTCCAAATGTTTCAAAGGGCATCACAAGTTCCCCAGGTTCACGCATCAAGACCAATGCGTACATTTTAAAAATAACATAGAAAATAAAAAATATAGGTAATTAAATTTTTGGAAAAACTAAAAACAAACCCAATTACAATATTATACCAATTAAAATGATTTTTTTTAATAGTGTCTTCACTATTGGTACTTACTTGTGTGCTACTGTATTACCAGTTGTTATATCAAACTATGTATTATTATTTATATGTATTAGTTTGTAAATAAATAAAAAAAAATATTGTATACTTAAAAAGAGTCAGTCGCTATAAGTTTCTTGACGTGAATTATTGTCAATAAAAAAAAAAAATTGTTTTATAAATATAATAATCAAAAATAAAATCATTCAAGTGTGGTTTATTTTTGGACATTTGATTTTTTCAACCTTACCAATCCAAGCATTGGTGCCGAAACCTGGGAGAGCGTGATAATAGATTATTTTGGCAAATAAGCTTTATTTATTTGGTTGCGCTTAAATCCATAGAGATAAGTATACTTCTATTACTATATTTTTTTTTTTGTGTTACCAAGTACCGGTGACATTAATTTATGGTGCCCGAGCAAGGACGATTAATTTAACGTACGATAGTGTTGTGTTGCTGAACATAAAATTTCGTCGATTTATGTTTTAAAAACAAAGAGCCGTAGTATAAACCCAACTATTTTTATTATTTTGCCGAAACTTTCAGCTATATAAGTATTTTGGACAAAACCACCAATGGTGGCGTCAATTCAACGAGCAAAGAAACCGAGTTACCGAATTGTTTTTTGTTTTAATTAAAGTTACCACGTTGTCGTACGGTACTAATCGAGTGCTGCTAAACCAAACCATTATTCATTAATTAAATACCACGTTATCAGGTGGTAGTAATCGAATCGTGATTTCTCGAACTGTGATTTTTGAGTGATTTGAATAAAGTGATTTCTGAGAAAAATAACCTGGCTGTAGTGTTGTGAAAGAAACCAAACATTTATATCTTCATGTCCATTTACCACTTTGGAATATTGAGATAAAACCTATCCGTTAGTTTTCCGCGAGTTTATCTACGTTTCGGGAGTGTTGTAATTTGAGTGTTGTAATCAGCTTAAGTTATCGTGAATTAACGCATTCAAGCACCAAACAAAATGGCGCAAGCTCTTCAAAGGCGACGATCAAATCTGAAGGGTTCACTGACCAAAATGACGACCTACGTCTCAAAACTAAATGAGGATAATGCTGACATCGATGAGCTGAAAATCCGTTTGAAACGCGTTGATGAATTAGTCAAGGAATTCACCCACATTGAAGACCAAATATTTCAAATAGACCCCGGAGCAGAATCCAATTATGAAGATTTCGAGGACAAATATTATTCCCTCATGGCCAATTTGAATAAATGGATCCGCCAACTTAATTTAAATCAAGGAAATTATTCGATCGCTGGAAACGAGCAGAGCCTCTAGTGGCGAAGTGAAATTACCACGAATTAATATTCCTATTTTTAGTGGTGATTTGACGGAATGGCAATCATTCTATGACCTTTTCCTGTCTGTCCAGTATACACGATAACCCAACGCTGAATCCGGCCAAAAAGTTTCAATATCTAAAGCGTTACTTAAAGGGCGAAGCAGCAAATTTGGTGAAACATTCCACGATCACCGACTCCAATTACCTGGATGCCTTGAACCGACTTAAAGAAACCTATGATAGAAAAAAAATTATAGTGAATACTTTCATCGGAAGGTTTACCAATCATGCGAGAATCCGTACACCCACAGCTGATAATATTCAGAAATTAATGTTCATTGGAGATGAAGTAGTACGAGGACTGAAAGCCATGGGTCCATTAGCAGAAGCCCGAGATCCCTGGCTAATTTATCTAAAGAAAGTCAAGCTCGATGACGAAACGAAGGACCAATGGGCTCGACAAACAACAGCGAACGAGTTTCCTACTTTGATGAATTTTTAAAATTTCTCCGGTCGAGAGCAGATGCTTTACGAGAAAGACTACAAGATGGGCATACCAAATCGTCATTATCACAACCAACGCAGTCGTCGCATCCAAAACCAGTCAAATCATTCGTTTCAACCACCTTGTCATGCCCAGTGTGCGCAACGACCACCTACTATTTCAATGCGAAAGGTTCAAGGAAATGCCGGTCGAAGGGCGTCGCAATTTAGTTAAATCGCAAAATCGTTGCTTTAATTGCATGAGTGACTCCCACATGATTAACCGTTGTAAGAGCAAAAAGAAGTGTCACCACTGTCCGAAGCGCCATAAATCACTTCTCCATTTGGACACTGAAAAAATTCAGCCAGAACCTACGAACTCAAACCCGGATCAAACCCGACCATCTACCGTTGCGTGTGCTTGTTCCACCAACCTATGGCCGACAGAAGATTATTCACCGAGAAGGAGTTCCGTGTTGCCTACCGCTTTAATCCGAGTTAAAGATGGATATGGGCAGTATCAATATTGTAAAGTTCTTCTCGACACGGGATCAGAAACCTCCTTTGTCTCAGAGGCATGCGCACAACGTTTGGCGTTGAAACGTAGTCATGCTAAGATTGCTGTTCAGGGACTCGGACAAATTAGCGCTGGACATACAAAGGGTGTTATTACCTTACAAATTATACCGCATTTTACATCAGAAATTAGGCTCACGTTAAACGCTTTTATGTTACCTCGGATTACCTCTATAACCAACCAATTGGCATCTGTTTCACCAAATCAAAGCACTATTAATAAATTACAATTAGCAGATCCACAGTTTTACGAGGCCAGCAAAATCGACATTTTAATCGGAGCGGATAAGTTTTTCTCTATTCTCTCCGAAGGTTTGTTAGAAGATTCGGATGGTAACACAATTGCCCATAAAACCAAATTGGGTTGGATTGTCGCCGGCAGTTTTCGAAACATCAACCAAATCAATACCGGAATTGTGTCGCTTCCGTGCGAACTCGATCTCGACCGGACACTTCGAAGATTATGGGAAATTGAAGAGCCACCATCTGAGCTCCGAGTGTGTCAATCGCATGAAATTTGTGAAAAATTGTTTATTTCAACCACTGACCGAGATTCCGATGGCAAATTTATCGTAAGACTGCCGTTCGATCCCAATCCAGTACCACTTGGATAATCATTTTGTGTGGCGAGAAACCGACTATTGGCAATGGAACGACGCTTTCAACGGGAACCAAACTTTCATCGCCTTTACCAGGAATTTCTGAATGAATATCTCCACCTCGGCCACATGAAAGAGATCCAACGACCGTCATCAACTAATTGTAGTTACTACTTGCCACACCACGGAGTCCTAAAGGCCGACAGTACGACCACCAAATTAAGAGTGGTATTCGACGGTTCCGCAAAAACCACTACCGGAAACGCTTTGAACGAGACATTGCTAGTCGGTCCTACGGTGCAAAATAGTCTGTACAACATCCTGCTTATGTTCCGAGTGCATCAATTCGTTTTTTGTGCAGACGTCGAAAAAATGTACCGACAGATCTGGATTCACGAGGATGATCGGAAATTTCAATTGATTCTGTGGCGCGCAAATCCGGACGAGCCTAACCGTCACTATGAATTAAACACCGTCACGTATGGGCTGTCGTCATCACCGTATTTGGCCACTCGGGTTTTGCAGCAACTAACTATTGACAATAAAACCAAATTCCCAAGGGCCTCAAAGGCTATAACATCGAATATGTATATCGATGATCTTATGACGGGTGCCAATTCTCTCGCGGACGCCATAGCAAGGAAAAGAGACATCCAGGAAATTTTATCGAGCGTGAAATTACACTTGCGTAAATGGGCATCAAATTCCCAGGATTTATTAGAAGACCAATCAGCCGCACAAGTTACCATGGAATTTACCGAACATCCAGAAACCCAGAAAGTATTGGGTTTAAGATGGAATCCTGAAACCAATCGATTCTCATTTAGAGTAAATTTGCCTGATGAACCACAACGAACGCGTCGTAAAATCCTCTCGGAAGCCAGTCGAATATTCGATCCGTTGGGGGTTTTAGCTCCCTTTGTCATCCGCATAAAAATTATGTTTCAACGGCTGTGGCTAATAAATTTAGATTGGGATGAGGATATACCGTCCGAAATACAAGCACAATGGCTACAACTTCGAGAAAGTTTTTCCCATCTGCAGGATATATCAGTTCCAAGATGGCTTTACACCAGTGAGAAAGAGATGATACTTCATGGGTTCTGCGATGCCAGTGAGCAGGCCTATGCCGCAGCTATATATATATATATATATATATATATATATATATATTGTGACGGTGACACCTAGTGTGTAATAGAATAAGTAAAACTAATAGCTCAATGTTTACTGTACTAAATGGAATTTTCCATGATAAAAATTGTTACGTAATGTTTCTACGCTATTCCAACTGGAAAAGTCGTGAACTTTCGAGAAGCTTGGTTTGTGTATATAAAAAGGCGAACAAGATCGAATTGGATTATTAGTATTTGGAACGCGATAGTGTAAAGTTGTAAGAATAAGTAATATTTGGAAAGCGATAGTATAAAGATTAAAAAGGAATTAAAAAGTGATTTAAAAAGTGTTTTTGTGCGAAATAAAAAGTAAAAGTGATTAGTAAAATTTGAGAATAATTTATATAAAGTGATTTTGTGAATTTGTATTAATAAACTGTGTTGTAATAATTCTTGTGTGAAATAAATAAATTCGTTGGTGATAAATTAAATTGAATTGGTTTTATTCACAATCCAGTGATACGAACCTTATTTGACAAGGCAAAAACGTAACATTTGGTGACAGCGGTGGGATTGTGAATAAAAAGATAAAGAAAATGATTCTCAACGAATTAAAAGTTCCAGAATTAAAAAGAGAACTAGAGAAACGGGGTTTGGCTACTGATGGTACTAAAGCAGCTTTACAAGCGCGACTACGTGAGGCCATGCAGAACGAAGGGCTGGACGCGGAACATTATGATTTTGGAGAGAAAGTAACGGATGCAGCAACCATAGAGCAGAAAGCAGAAGATAAACAACCGTTGGTCGAAAAGACACAAGAACATTCTGGAAGTTTCGATTTGTCGCAGTTAATAGCTGCTATGAACCAAATGACAGGACAGATGTGTCTCATGAAACAACAAAACGAACGACAAATGGTGAAAATTGAGCAGTCAAACCAAGAAATTAAGAATGAAATGGAACAACAAAATGTGCGACAGTTGGATACTATAAACCAGTCAAACGATGAAATAAAACGACAGATGGAACAACAAATAGAGAAAATTGAACAACCAATCCAGGAAATTGCAGATGGGCAAAAGAGAATGGACGAGAAACTTCTCGAATTATCTACTAACATACACGGCGAAGTAGAGAAGCTACAAATGGAGATTCAAAAGGTTGACGAAAAATTAGAAACGAAGGTTCAACATGTTGAAGAGAAATTGCAAACGGAGATTCAACAAGTTGTGGAAAAATTTCAACGTCTCGAGAAAGATCTAACTGATGTCAAGGCAAGCGGAACAACGACGCAAGTAGTACAGACCGTTCAATCAGTTAAGTTAAAACCACCAAACTTCGACGGTACATCATCTTTCGGCATTTTCAAATTTCAATTTGAAACGGCAGCCAATCAAAACCGTTGGAATGATGAACATCTTGTCGCAGCGTTAATAGTGGCCCTTAAAGGTGAAGCAGCGGAGGCCTTACAAACAATTCCAGAAAAAGATCGCAACAGTTATCTCGAAATTATGAAGGCGCTGGATAGAAAGTACGGCAGTGACCACAAGCGTGAAATTTATCGAATGGAATTGAAAAGCCGCTACCAAAAGGGAGGAGAATCACTTCAGGAATTTTCATCGGCAATCGAGCGGCTAGTACATCTAGCACATACCAGTACATCGGCCGATTATATGGAAAGACTAAAAATTGACGCATTCATTGACGGCATTCGAGATCCAGAGACACGCAAAGCGGTAATGTTGTCACCTAAATCAACCTTTGCGGAAACCGTTGCGTTTGCGTTAACCATCGAGGCTGTGCAGAACTTCACCAGACCATCAGTATTTAGGCGTCAAATGAACTCAGACAAGAACGGCAGCATGGAGCGAATGGTACCGACAGTCGGAAGAGGCAGGCTTAGGTGTTGGAAATGTGACAAGTTGGGTCACATCTCAATGGACTGTCGGAAAGTAATACATGGAGAGAGAAGATCGCCACCTTTTATACGAGCAAACACGGAACGGTCGGGACAGAGGTCTAGAGGCAGCGAGCGAAAAATGTTGGGTGTGTAACAGGATTGGCCACATCTCGCGAGATTGTTTGGAAGCAGGAGGAAAGCGGCACGGATTACCATCTTCCGTGGAAAGAGCACGAAGAGGAGAGCGGGAATCGGATGAGCGGATGGCAACAGTCGGTAAAGTGGAAAGGTTAGAAGTCAGTTTGAAGGAACCGAAGCTGGCTTCGCCGTCTGGTTGCCCCATAACATTCATCCCTGTTACGAGTGAAGCACGAGGCGGAAGCAGCGTCACAGTTTGGGGCGGTGTTGAAGGGAGGAGGTGTATTATTACGCTGGATACCGGAGCAACCCACACAATTGTTCGGAAAGATTTGATCGCAGGAGCAGTGCAGCTGGTTGATGGGTTAAAATTAAGAATGGCAAATGGGGAGAGTGCAATGATTAAAGGGAAAAAGATCGTGAGCATAAGGATCGGCGAAACTCTTTTCACACACGAAGTTCTAGTCGCAGACATTGTGGACGAGGTCATTTTGGGAACGGACTTCATGAGGATGAATGGCTTTGTGTTTTATTTTGGCCGAGGAATATTGAGTAGCGATAACATCGAGCTGAAACTTAAGTTTAACGGTACGGATGCAACAGTAAGGCGAGTAACAATCAGTCATTACGAGGAGCTGCCATCGAAATCTGAAACAATTGTTGAGGAAACGAATGAACACCAGGTTAAGCAGACTTTGGATAAGAAGGGCCGAGTTGTGCGAGGTAGAGTGCGAGTGTCGGGCGACTGGATGAGAACTCGATGTGTCATACGGGCAAATGGCCAGGGATTACACGAGGGGCAACTGGTGTGGCATCACAACTCGCAACAAAAGAAGGGGGATTTATCGGCGAAAGTGCAGCCTATATGGACGGCACCCTACAGGACAAGAAAAGGACAAGGAGGTAAACCAATGACGGTACATTTAGAGAGGCTGGCCCTCTACCGAGGAGGTAATTTCGGTCCTGTTCGGGACGAACAGGCTTAGGTGAGGGGTAGTGTGACGGTGACACCTAGTGTGTAATAGAATAAGTAAAACTAATAGCTCAATGTTTACTGTACTAAATGGAATTTTCCATGATAAAAATTGTTACGTAATGTTTCTACGCTATTCCAACTGGAAAAGTCGTGAACTTTCGAGAAGCTTGGTTTGTGTATATAAAAAGGCGAACAAGATCGAATTGGATTATTAGTATTTGGAACGCGATAGTGTAAAGTTGTAAGAATAAGTAATATTTGGAAAGCGATAGTATAAAGATTAAAAAGGAATTAAAAAGTGATTTAAAAAGTGTTTTTGTGCGAAATAAAAAGTAAAAGTGATTAGTAAAATTTGAGAATAATTTATATAAAGTGATTTTGTGAATTTGTATTAATAAACTGTGTTGTAATAATTCTTGTGTGAAATAAATAAATTCGTTGGTGATAAATTAAATTGAATTGGTTTTATTCACAATCCAGTGATACGAACCTTATTTGACAAGGCAAAAACGTAACAATATATATATATATATATATATATATATATATATATATATATATATATATATATATATATATATATATATATATATATATATTCGAACCATCGATGACATGGGAAAGATAAGAACCTCGCTCGTAAAAACCCAAGGTTGCACCGATCAAATCCATCACACTACCGAGACTTGAATTATGTGGTGCCGTTCTACTCACCAAACTGATGATTCCGGAAGCAAAAACATTAAATATTCCAACCGATAACCTGTATGCGTGAACGGATTCAACCATAGTACTAGATTGGTTATCAGCACCATCCAGACAATGGGAATGTTTCATTAGTAATCGGACTAGTCAAATCCAGACTCAGATACCCCGGCATAAATGGCAACATGTGCTAACTAAACAGAATCCTGCTGACTGTGCCACGAGAGGACTCAGCCCAACTGAGTTAAAAAATCACCCTTTGTGGTGGACTGGCCCAAATTGATTGTCGATGACTCAAGACAACTGGCCATCATATAAGCAAAGGTCACCTCTCACCACCATAGAAAAACGAAGCCGATATATGCTAACTTTGACCGCAATTACTGAAGCTAAATCATGTCTGATTGACCAGCTATGCGAGCGGTACTCAGATTTCGATAAAATTTGCTTCGTGCTCGCTTTTATTCGTCGCTTTATTGGGAATTGTCGAGCCAAACGCCATGGTAAACAAAAAATCGGTGGACTTGAACGATCAGAATGTTTTGAAGCAAGAAATGAAGTTTTCCGCCGAATTCATGCAGCACGCTTCGAAGCTGAATTGAAAACTATGCCCACTGACCATCCACTACCGCCAAAAAGTAAATTGAAACATCTTTCACCCTTTATTGATAGCCAGAAGGGAGATCAGTTACTTCGAATCGACGGTCGAATTGGGAAATCATCCGCGCCTTACATCACCAAACATCCAATTATACTGCCTGGAGAATCCGAGACGGTACGGAAGCTTGTACATCAGATATCTCCACTGCGGCCAGTCACAATTAATCGGTCTTCTCCGTACACAATATTGGATCATTGGTGCTACCAAACTTGTTAAATCCGTCAGACATCACTGCATCAATTGCGTTAAACGTCAACCTCGACTCTTAACTCAACAAATGGGTGAACTACCAGCAGAACGTGTGCAAATGGCAAGACCATTCCAAAAGGTAGGATTAGCCTTTGCTGGACCCGTTAAAACATACGCTGTCCGAGGAAGAGGGCAACGAACGCACAAAACCTATGTCTGCATCTTTGTATGTCTATCCATAAAAGCAATTCACATCGAACTGGTGAATGACTTGACCACCGAGTCTTTTTTGGGAGCACTCAAAAGATTTATGGCACGGCGAGGAATATGTAGTGATATATTCTCTGATAACGCTTCCAATTTTAAGGGGGCAAAAGCCCAATTAAACGAATTAAACCAATTTTTCCAACAAAATTTACAATTAATTTCTTCGTCTATTTTTAGAAAGTACAAGGTGAAGTGGCACTTTATACCATCAAATTCACCCCACTTTGGAGGATTGTGGGACGCCGCTGTGAAATCAGCAAAAATTCAAATGTACCGATTCATTGGCGACCACATTCTCACCCACGAAGAATTACACACACTTATGACCCAGATCGAAAGTATACTCAACGCCCGACCAATATGTCAACTTGCAGACGATCTGCTGGATATGTTGACACCGTCTCATTTTTTGATCGGTCATCCAGTCACCAACATCCCTGAACCGGAATTAATTACCACCCCAAGCAATCGGTTGTCCCGATGGCAACTCGTCCAGAAGCTAACCCAACATTTCTGGAAAAGATGGTACCAGGAGTACTTAACGTCTCTTCAGCCTCGGGCAAAATGGCCAGCGAGACAACCTAATATCCGCCTGGACAGCTTAGTCATCATCAAAGAAGCCAATCCCATCACCAATCAATACACTATCGGACGCATAGTGAAAATTCATCCTGGGACCGATGGATTAATTCGAGTGGTTACAATAAAAACTGCACTCGGGGAATTCGTCAGACCAATACATAAGCTGGACGTGCTCCCAATTGAACTCTTCGATGTTCAAGGGGGCCGGGATGTTCGGGAAACCACCCTTAATAAACCATAACACATATAGCACTTTAATAACAATCAAGTAAGTGATCTCGCACCTACCCTATTTTCCATAATAACCTTGAGTTGACCCGAGTACTTGGTCTAACCCACCTTAACCACATAATATTGCACCGCATATACTGCTTGATTGTTTGTTCATCGGGTGCATTGATTATGGATCACCAGACTGTCATCCATGGCACCTACCGGACGGTAGCCATAATATTATATTATACCAATTAAAATGATTTTTTTTAATAGTGTCTTCACTATTGGTACTTACTACTTACTTGTGTCAAAAATTATGGGAATATATAAGATAATTCAAGTGGTGTATTTCTTGAATGGTAATTTTTTTGTAGCGACACACAACATATTCCAATTTTTGGAACTACGATGATCGTCGCTATTATATACGGACGAGTGACGACCAAGTTAACAACATAAAAAATGCAATACATAAACAATTGTAAAATTGTGTTGATATTGAACACATATACTTATAGAAATTATTTTTGTTTCAACTTACACACGAAAACGAGACACTAAATAAAAGCAGCTAGAAAGGAGTAAAAGAAAATTATTTTATTTTAGTTTTTAATGTACGAGTAGCAAACAAAACCGTTTTTGTTTTAAAAAATGAATTGGATTCAAATGTTTTCAAATCCAAACCATGAAAATAATAAAATTGAAGAATCCCTATTCCGGCTGTTCACACGCAGTTAACGCTGCAACACATCATTTCCTCGTTTCTTACCTCTTTGCCTATAAACTACTTTCCCATCCCGTTAGTTTATAAGCAAAGAGGTAAGAAACGAGGAATTGATGTGTTGCAGTGTTAACTGCGTGTGAACAGCCGGATTTATTTACTTCGTTTCTATATTTTTACAGTCGGTTCTGGTTGTAGATACATACATATGTACGAGTATATGTATATAACAAAAAAATATATTTAAGGAAATTTTCAATGTGTTTATGTTGTTTTGGTTTTTAATATACCTAGCCAGTTTGACGAAATATCCGTATTTTAAACAAATTACAATTATATAACCAAATAGGATACATTTAGCAGTACAGGTGCAAAAAAAAATATTTTCGATTACATAATATTACATATTCATAAATACATAATACATCTGTATGCATTTTAAGTTCGTAGTTCGTAGTTGCATACCAAATTTTTACTATTTATTGAATTTTGGATTATTGAGCCGTATATATAGTATGTACATATTTACAATAGAGGAATATTGTGATTTTATTTCGCTGTCGTCAATCTGATTTTCGTTGTTAGATTTTACCGAATTTATTCTAATAATCAAATCTTGTTTATTATTACTTATTGTTTTTAGATAATTTTTCATTGCCGATATTTATTTTTGATTTTAATCGATTTATAGGTAATTATTTGTACTCGTTAAATAAAAATATCATTTTTGTTATTATGAGTAGACCGTCGGGTGTTCAATGTGCAGTTTTGCACTGTAATTCTAAATTAAAAGATGGTGCTCGTCTTTTTAAATATTCAAAGCATTATTCGAACCACGAACTTTGGCTAAAAAATTGTGGCATATTACCATTCAGTAAAAAGAGAATATTGTGACGGTGACACCTAGTGTCTAATAGAATAAGTTAAAATTAATAGCTCAATGTTAAACTGTTCTAAATGGAATTTTCCATGATAAAATTGTTCTACATTATTCTAACTAGAAAAATCATGAGCTTTCTAGAAGTTTGGTTTGTGTATATAAAAAGGCGAACGAAATCGAATTGGATCAGTTATATTTGGTAAACGATAGTATAAAGATTAAAAGTGAATTAAAAAGTGTTTTTGTGGAAATAAAAATTATAAGTGTACAGTAAAAATTTGAGAATAATTTATATAAAGTGATTTTGTGAATTTTTATTAATAAACTGTGTTGTAACAATTCTTGTGTGAAATAAATAAATTCGTTGGTGATAAATTAAATTGAGTTTGTATTATTCACAATCCAGTGATACGAACCTTGATTGACAAGGCAAAAACGTAACAATTGGTGACAGCGGTGGGATTGTGAATAAAAAGATCAAGAAAATGATTTTCAACGAATTAAAAGTTCCAGAATTAAAGAGGGAACTTGAGAAACGGGGTTTGGCCACTGATGGTGCTAAAGCAGCTTTACAAGCGCGACTACGTGAGGCCATGCAGAACGAAGGGCTGAACGCTGACCATTATGATTTTGGCGTAGAAGTAACGGATGCGGCAACTGTAGAGAAAGCAGAAGATAAACAACCGTTGGTCGAAAAGACACAAGAACATTCTGGAAGTTTCGATTTCTCGCAGTTAATAGCTGCTATGAACCAGATGACAGGACAGATGAGTCTAATGAAACAACAAAACGAACGACAGCTAGGAGAAATTAAAAATCAAATGGTGCAACAAGGAGAGCAGTCAAATCAAGAAATGAAACGACAAATGGTGAAAATTGAGCAGTCAAATGAGCGACAGTTGGAGACTATAAACCAGTCAAACCTAAAAATGGAACAACAAATAGAGAAAATTGAACAACCAATCCAGGAAATTGCAGATGGGCAAAAGAGAATGGACGAGAAACTTCTCGAATTATCTACTAACATACACGGCGAAGTAGAGAAGCTACAAATGGAGATTCAAAAGGTTGACGAAAAATTAGAAACGAAGGTTCAACATGTTGAAGAGAAATTGCAAACGGAGAAACCTTGATTGACAAGGCAAAAACGTATATTTATTTGTTCAAATCATTTTGAGGCAAGCTGTATTCTTAAACGCAAGCTTAAACGGACAGCTGTACCAACATTATGTTTACCCCAGCCTACAAATTCAAAACAGAAACCTTTATCGGAAACGTCGACTAACTTAAATAAAAGCCCCTTATTACAAAACGAATGCATGGTTAGCAAAGGGGTAGTTAATTTAAATACTGAGTCAACTAATCAACTTCAAAACATATCAAACCCTTTACAATTGCCAGTACCTTATAATGCCACTTCAAAGTTAAAAACCTACTCAAATAAGCCACAGGGATATATGTGTTTAGCAGAAATCGCATAATTACCCCATCCGTATTTTGACAATACGTTGCAAGTAAATGCTCCAACTTGTAGCTATTGCGAAAAAAATGAAAAAAATATCGAGGTTTACCGATCTTTAAATCGAAAGTATTTTTTTCAAATTACCAAATTGCGAAATGATAATAAGGAATTACGAAGAAAAATTAAAAATTTAGAGCACAGAAATCGAATTGCAAATAAAAAACTGATCGATTTGAAAAATCAACCCAAATCATGTTTAAGTGATTTAATTACCAAAGCAAATAAAAGTGATCACTCCAAAAACTTTTGTCGCTTGCTACTTTTAGAAAAAGAGAAAACGCAAAAGTGGCCCGAAACATTTAAAATACTTATACGTATTAAATACTGCGTAATAAAGTTCGTGTGGTGTTAACGGTTGACAGTTTCAACGTGTTAAATTACCGGTATTTACACAGAAAAATAAACACGCGGTATCGTGAACGCAGTGAAATTAGTGCTACGATTAATATAATTAAACATAAACAAATTACTACTACGTGATTATAATTTAGTAAACATCCGCGTCCACTGCGTCTACGTCCTTGTCGTCATTCGCCAAACTCCGTAATATAAAACATAATCAACGGCATTTGCTTTTATTCCGAGTTCAATTTACGCATTTTGAGTTTTATCAGACGGCACATTCCAACTATATCTCGGAACAACGGTTCGGATTTACCGTGGAATGACAACTACCGGTCATATCACCAACACCACCATTTCAATCGGCATAACGGATTTGAAGGCACCCGTCACCGCTGACCAACCCAATGAAGGAGTTGCAGCGCTTTTCGCCAAAATACCAATGCCGCGAATGAATAATAATGATATTGAAAGTTGGTTTTTGTTGCTGGACTTCTGGTTTCCCGCATCTGGAATAATAATTGATAAACAACTCTATAATACAGTATTAGCGGCTGTAGATCCTACAATACTGCCACAATTGCGCGGGATTATCAACGCCACCCCGCAATTTCAGAGATACGATTATATTAAGGAAAAGTTAACTGCACATTTCTCCGAAAGCCAGCAACGACGAGTCAATCGAGTGTTGTCCGGAATGCCGCTTGGCAACATGAAACCAAGCCAGCTTTTCCATGAGATGCGCCGAGTTGCCAGCAATTCAATAAGTGACGCGGCCCTTAAAGGACTGTGGGCTCAACGATTGCCGGACCATGCACGAGCTGCCGTAGCTGCCTCCGCCGGCTCCGTAGAGCAGCTTACAAAAATAGCCGACGCCATTGTCGAAGTTATGCAGATGCTGTTATGTGATACTGAATCGACTCTACCAAACATGGCTGGAGTTAAAAGCCAAAATTGCCCAACAATCGAGGATTGAGGACTTAAGGTCCCAACGCGGACGAAGCCGTAGCCACAATTTATCACGCTTTAATTTGCGCACGAGAAGTTCAACATCTGGCGATACCAATGCAGAATGTTGGAACCACCGACGACAATTTGGTCGAAAACCTCGTAAATGCCGTAGCCCCTGTCGACATACAACAAACAACGCTACACCCAAAGAAGATTCATCAGGATGACTAGCACCGGCTGCTGACACGAGCTTAGTCGATTCTACATACCCTCGTGTCAACATTAGCCGTCTGTCCATTACGGACAAAAAAATCAGCTATCAAATTCCTCATTGATAAGGGCGCTGATGTTTCCGTGCTACCGCCTACGCCGAATGAGAAAAAAAGATTCAACCGATTTGAAACTTGTCGCAGCAAATGGAACTATGATAAATGTTTATGGTAAGAAACGAATTAAATTAGATCTAAATTTAAGACGCTATTTCGAATGAGAATTTTTTATTGCTGACGTTAAGACGCAATTATTTGAGCCGATTTTATTTTCAATTTCGATCTACTCGGCCGTCTGGTAGATAATATCACTAACAAATCGCTGTTTCAAACAGCGGTAATCAAAACATTCGACCCACAATCACCATTTGCCGATTTATTAATAGAATTAGCTGATATTACGAAAGTAAATACAACAAAAATGATTCAAAATTCGAAAATTGTGTATCACATCGAAATAACAGGCCAACCAACTTTCGCTCGACCACGGAGATTACAACCTGAAAAGTTGGCCGCGGCAAAGGACGAGTTCGAATACTTAATGAAAATGGGCATTTGCCGCCCTTCCACTAGAAACTGGGCCAGCCCCTTACATATGGTCAGGAAATCTGATGGAACATGGCGACCATGTGCCTGACCGGTACCCAATACCGTATATCCATGATTGTACGTCTATTTTGAACGGAACAACAATGTTTAGCAAAATAGATCAGCATAAAGCATTCCATCAGGTACCAATTCATCCAAACGACATTTCGAAAACCGCCATCACGACGCCATTTGGGTTGTACGAATTTGTATTCAAGACGTTTGGTCTACGAAACGGTTGGCGAGAGTTCGTCGAAGAGGATAGTCGTGTTTTTTCTATCCTCTTCAAAAATTTAATTTTATTTTGTTTTGTTTTATTTTATTTTTGTGTTTTATTTATATAGTAATATGTATATACTTTATATACAAAGGTATATACAGATTAATTTTAAATTTTAAATTAAATTCTAATTAAATTAAATTAAATTAAATTTTAGTGTAATAATAATCAAGGTGTAGTGAAAATAATTAACCCTTTCGCACGTAGTGGGTTCAATTCAACCCATCGTTTCTAAATCATGTTTACAATAAAACCGTTATAGAACACCTGCAGAATTTTTTCTTTTTGTATTGAATGATACTTATATTTCGTTATACTTGTGTTGGTTTATATATTCACAGTTAATACAATTTAGTATTTATCATTATCTCAACCAGTATTCACGTATTTGACAAGTGAAGGATCGTGTGAAGTTTATCTTATAAAGTTTTACAGTAATTTTTAGTGCAAATTCCAAAATTTTAATAAAAACAGGTAAATAAATAGTTGATTTTAGAATTTATACAATAGTTTCATGAAATAATATAACTCAATATACGCAATATTTTATTGAAATAGCATGGGTTGAATTTAACCAAAATCGTATCAAATGATGTGGGTTGATTTTAACCCAAAAAATATTTGTATGTGTTTTTCCTTATACATTTTTTTTTTTAGAATGAGTAATGATTCGGCAAAACGTTTATATAATTTAAAATCAAAAAAGGCTTTTACGATAAATGAATTAGCTGAAATCATAAATGGTGACGATTCCGATTTTTTTTTTGAGGATGACGATGACCTTGAAAATAGCGACTTTTCTCTACCGAATTCATTAAACGAAACACGCATTGAATCTACTAATGATTTTCCCGACATAAACTTAGTAGATGTTAAATATATTGGACCTTCTGCCCGAAAACCTTCAATAGATGTACCTAGTGACTCTGAATCAGAAACAGAGCAAGAGCAACCTTATGAGTATGTAGTGTTAGCAACAGAAGCAAACCCTGTGATTGACGAAAATGTCCAATTTGAGTTCATCAATGAAGCCAACTCTGACAGTCGTTTATACACTGAAAAGTCTAACATTCAGTGGCGTCGGGGGAACAAACCATTCGAACCAAACGAAATCCCATTCATACCGCTTGGAAATTCGGATGAAAATTTAGAACTAACACCGCTCCAAATATTTGAAAAATATCTTACCATTAAATTTTTTGAAAAAACGTCATTTTTTACAAATCTGTATGCTGAGCAAAATAACGTACGAGGTTTTAAGCAAACTAACACTGACGAAATAAGGAAACTCTTCGGCCTTCACATGTTAATGGGTAACTTAGGATTACGGAGAACCAGGTTGTATTGGAACACGAATATACAAATTGCATCGGTCATTAATTGTATGACAAACGACCGGTTTCATCAACTTCGCAACAACTTGCACTTTGTGAATAATTTGGAATGCGCAAACAACTCAAATGATAAATTTTATAAAGTAAGGCCAGGCCGATCGTTGACATTGTTAGAAATAGATGTTTACAACATCCTCTAGAGGAAAATTTGTCAATCGATGAACAAATGATTCCGTTCAAAGGAAAGTTGCATGTGAAACAGTACGTTAAAGGCAAACCGTATCCATGGGGATTAAAAAACTTTGTACTTTCTGGTAAAAGTGGCTTACCATACGATTTTTTCCTTTATCAAGGTAAAACCACCGAAATATCCGAAGTTGACTCAAAAAAATTTGGTTTTGGAGCTGCTGTAGTGCTTCATCTTTCAAAAAGAATATCTTCATCTGGACATAAGCTGTACTTCGACAATTATTTTTCTACGTATCAATTATTAGAAATTCTGAAACACAACAATATCAATGCTATTGGAACAATAAGGGTCAACAGATTTAAAAATCCACCTCTTTTAGATATAAAGGAAAGAGGAGCTAGCGATGAGGTTCATAGTCGAGATGAGAAAGTTGTTGTTGTTAAATGGCAAGATAACAAGTCTGTGCATGTAGCTTCAAATTTCATTGGCATAGGTAATGAAGGGGACGTAAGACGTTGGGATAAATCGCACAAAAAATATATTTCGATAAAACAACCACAAATAATAAAAATGTATAACACTAATATGGGAGGAGTAGATTTTATGGACCAGCTAATTAGCTATTATAGGATATTTATGAAATCCAAAAAATGGACTTTAAGGGTCGTAACCCATTTTATAGACTTTGCTGTTTGTGCTAGTTGGATAGAATACCGGAATCATCAAAGACAAGCAGGAATTGCAAATAAAAATATCCCAGATCTGTTTGAATTTCGATTACAAGTGGCACACAGTTTAATGGTTTCCAGCACTTTATCCACCCGCAAGCGTGGTCGTGCAACGTTATCCGAACTAAATGATTCACCTTCTAGTTATAATGTATGTAAAATGCAACGATTTGAAGTAAGACCAGTTAGCGATATGCAATACGACCAAATAGACCATTTTCCGGATCATAATCAAAAAAACCTCCCAATGCGGTGTAAATTTCCAAATTGTTCATCGAAATCACACTTCTATTGCATAAAATGTAAAGTTCACTTGTGCTTAAACAAAGAACGGAATTGTTTTCTTAAGTTCCACAAGAAATAGGTAACTAAAGTTTGGGCCAAAAATTTACAATTTTTTTGTAATTAACAGTTCCTATTATTTTATATTTTTTATTTTATATTTTTGTTTATTTTATAATTTTATGTTTTTAATGATATTGTTGAATTGTGATAATTTGAAATGAAACTTGTGATAAATAAAGTAATGAATTTAAACCAAACCAAAATTTTCTCTTAATTTTTTTTTACTGATAACACGAATTGGGTTGAATAAAACCCATTACGCTAGGCCTTATTCCGAGCATTTAAAAAAAAAAAAAATTTGTAGAAATGTTTCTATAATATTTCTTGCCACGAATAATGTATAAAATATTTTTTTACACCGGCCGAAAAAATTCACGACTGAAAGGGTTAAAGTGTACTTTTGGAAAATGCACCCGTGGCGTACTGCAGCTATCGGGGGGGTCACAGGTGGTGGATAGTGGACGGCCTATCGATAGGTAGGCTAGCGGTGAATTAAATAAGCCGCCCCCAACCGCAGTCCAGCTGGTGGGAGAGTCTCAGGGAACTGGGGAGTGGTTAACCTCAGTTCATTAAATTCTGAGTGCCTATGATGCCCAGCATGGAAAGGCGAACAGATGGCGCCAGAAAACCATCGACCAATAACCACGGCGGACTGGGCGTCGTGTCCTCTCTGCACCTTCGGAGTCTCCGCGGGTGATGAGTGGGGGTACCCCTATAAACGGGTGACCCAGGGAATGGAATGAATCCCATTGGATTGGGCTCTCCATGTGAATAGGTGAAAGGGGGAGAGAATGTGGGCGAAGGGAAGGGGGTGCTGGGAGGCCGCGGTGCTAGCGAGCCGAATGGGCTGGATTAAGGTGTTAAGCGACCCGTGCTGATGATCAACTAGGCTGGGGGCCCATTTAACAAAGCCCAGTCGCTAACGGAGCCCTCTGGATATCTGGCGACCTCCAGTTGTATTTAGCCTTACCTGCGTATTCGGATCTCTGCGCAGGCGGACCTCTATTTCTCCGATACTCGTGGGCATCAGATGGAAAGATCGAACAACGAATAAACAAAGGGCACCGGCTCTCCTCAAAAGCCGGTATCAGTGAATGGGGGTACCTCGAACCAGACGGGTGGGGCCTCTAAAGTTGCAAAGGGGTTTGGCTCTAGGGCAAAAGTCCCGGAAGTTAGCGGTACCAACGCAGCACAGGGGAGTGGGACGAGAGACATTCCTCCGGCGAAAAGGCGATACAGGAATCGCCGCTCGGCATTCCGAATTCTCGAGAAGTGGGCTGCGACCCCCGAGGGGCAGCTTACGGAAGAGCAAAGAACATCAGTAGCTTGGGCAAGGAATACTGTGGGCTGCGGAGGCTCGGAAAGGGACCATGTGTCGAAAAGACAGCGGTCCCAGGACGAGGTGGAAGTAGTCAACAGCAAGCGGGCCAAGTTGGTGACTGAAAGGAAGCCGAGCTCCAACTCAGGAACAAAGCTGTTCAGCGATGTCCTGAGGGAGCATGTGTTGATGCTAGCCGTCATTGACGAAAGTCAAGAAGATGGGAGCATTACGGCCGAAAAATGGAGGTTGGTGTATAATGCACTCAACCTCGTCTTTTTAAAGGTCCTGGGTGAAAATCCAGGACCTCCGCCATCCTGCAGAGATGCGGGGTGGTATCAAGGGCGTGTGAAGATGACTGCATGCTTGGACTCTAGATCTGTGGATCTATATAAAAAGGCTATAGCCAAAGTAGGGGAGGTGTGGCCAGGCGCAAAGCTTGCGGCAGTTATTCGGGAGGAAATTCCCAGCAGGCCGAGGGCACGTGTCTGGCTGCCATCCGAACCGGCTAGCCCTGACGAGGCTTTGGACATCATTCAGGCCAGTAACCCGAGTCTTCCGACCGGAAATTGGAATATCGTCGAGCAGGAGGAGGCGAAGGGGGGCTCGAAATTATCAATTATGGTAATTAATAAGGAGTCCCTTGCCCTCCTGCACAAAACGAAGGGAGTAATTGACTTCGGTTTCGGGTCAATTACTCTCAACGTTTATAAAAAGGATGGGGCGGAAGCGCGTACGGGAGGCCAACCGGAGGATGGTGGCAACCCGCCCAGGCCTGAAGGGGGTACCAGCAGCATGGGGGGAGAAGCTGAGGGTATGGGGGAGAGTGAAGCCGGCGACCTCGGTCGGACAAGGCCTCCCTTGAAGCATAAGGAGGGGCACATAAGCGAAGGAGCTGGTGTACCGATGGAGGAGGCTGTCGGCAGCCAGGCCAGACGGGTCGGCACTGACAAGTCCTCTACAGAGGGTATGAGGGGTGGCAAGACGGGCGGATCCGGCGCACCTGTAACGGTCAACCAATATGTTTGCAGCCGTTAACATAAAAGATATCAGTGGCCATGGAGAATTTCGGTCATCTTTTCCCCTAGCTCGTCGAAGAGGTATATTGTTGTTCGTGGATTATTTTTAATTCTTTTTCTCCATGGTACTCACTGCTTTCGTGATGACCTACACACTTGGTAACATATTAGACCGCGACACTACACTCTACTCACCTCTTCATAGTTCCCCACACACACACACAACCGACGTAATTTAGTCCATACCGTTCATTTCCTCAAGAATAATAATAATTAAACATGAAAAATTCAAAACTGATTCTTTAGATAGATGAATAAGATATGTATTTAAAAACAAAATTTCGAACATAGACAATTTAAATTCAACATTGGTTAACTTCCAATTCAATATCCGTATAATGGATGTCTAAATGCAATTATATAACCCAAGACCCTAAGTACGCGTAACTGTACTAATCTTAATACTATATATATATGAACTTAACTTAGGAAGAAAATTTATTTAAATAAATGTACTCAAAAATACTCCAAAAAGTTACAATAATCAATTTAAAAACATATAATTCAATAAGTATGTTTAAGTGATAATATAATAAATATGTAGCAAACAAAAAAATATATATATTTAATTAATAAAGTTATGAATTTGTACTCAACAACATTTGATGGCGATGGTATATCCAATATTATGTAATGATCGTTGAATCCTCAATGGCCTTAACCGTATATGTATTTGTGTAAGTGGTAAAATGCAATGATTACACTAATTTTAACTTGTTGTTGTTGTTGACTCATTCAATAATAATAATAATAAAATTGGCTTAACATGTAGCATACTTATGTTTGTTTACTTGTCTTTGCTACAATTATTATGTAATTCCAACTTGACTTTTGGATTATTATTATTTTTTTTTCTTTCACTTAACTGATTAATTATGAATTATTATTACGATTATTACGTACGTAAATATGAATTATATGAAACTATTTGGTTTCACTTATAATTTATCATGAAATAGGAAAATGTTTCTTTATTATCAATTTCCAAAACTTCCATTAGAAAAATGGTACGATATTTTAAATGACCTTGCACGTAAAATTATAATTCTCACAAAAAAAAATCACAGTAATTCTGTTAATAACATTTAAATGTATATCCTTAAGAAATAAATGTTAAGCATATTTAAAGTATTTTAGGTAACTAGAACTACTCATAATCTTATATTATATCTTAAGAAAACCACACCAATTATACAGTTTAAAATTGGAATCACTTGCGGTTTATCATTATCACATGAACTATCCAGATATCATCGAAATCAGTTTTTTTTTTTTTTCAGATTATCTTTCACGATAGTTTTTTGGAATTAATCTTTACGATATGTACTAGTTTTTTTTTATAATATTCACGACACAAGGAAGAAAAAAAATTAACATCCGAACGTCTCGAAAATTCTAGATTTTTTATTTTTTATTTTTATTTAAATTTAGACACTTTTAAATCGACATCATAAAATTTATTATCGTCCGGTCTATTTCACAGCAAATCATAAACTGACTTTTTTTAATTCGCACCGATTACCCTCGCAAAAATAAAATTTGACTCTCACACCAAACCAAATAAGGGGAAACCGATCGGTCAGCATTCACAATCTGATAAAGAGACAAATTGAAATTGCATATAGTAGATACAGGGATGTTAAACTTGTAACACAGAATGCGTTACAAATCGCGGGGACGTACCCATGCAACCCTGAGAGTAAAAGGCTCATGCTCTGTAGACTACGCTAGCCAGGCCTATGAATATTGATTCCAGTTGCTAGTTCGAAGGCTGCTAATTAATCGATAAGTGTCGATAGTGTACAATACAAGATTGGTTATTTAATTATAAAGTTATGTCACGAGCATGGTAAACTCCTATGCTCTTGCCGTCTCTTTCCAATTCATAGGCAACTTTGCCAATTTTTTTTATAATCTTCGCCTCAACGGATTTACGAGCAAATTTCGCAGAGAATTTTTGCGCAGCGTCGCTTTTAACATAATTTTTAACGAAAACCTTCTGTCCTTCTTGAAATTCACGGTTAGTACTTCGAAGGTTGTACGTGTGTGCAGCTTTATCATACGCTTTTTTTAGATGCGTTAGAATTAGATCCTGACACCTATTCATTCGGTTAGCCTTACATTGTGCCGAAATATCTCGTTCACCCGTTAAGCTTAATTCTCGCAGTAGTCGATACTCAGTTGCATGAGATATTAGGTGTTGTCCAAATAAGATGTAGTGGGGCGCAAATTGCGTTGACTCATGAGCTACGTTGCGAAGAGCATGTTGAATTTCCGGTAAATGCACATCCCAATCACGGTGATCATCTGTTATATACGCTCTTATTGCGGCTAAAATAGAGCGATTCACTCTTTCGGACAAATTGGATTGAGGGCTGTACTTGGGTGTATAAATGTGAGTCACTCCGTATTTATCAAGTAAATCGCTTAATATCTTTGAGTTAAATTGTTGCGCGTTATCGGATATAATGGATTCCGGGACTGAATATTGCAGGAACACAGAATTTTCTAGGAAATTACAGACGTCTTTGGACGTAGCATTTCGCATAGGTTTGAGAAATACATACTTGCTAAAATGGTCCAGAACGATGAATAAATAGCAGTTTCCGCTTTTGGAACGGGGATAGGGACCCATAAAATCTATGTATAATCTCTGCATAGATCTTTCAATTCGAGCTTGCTCACCCATCATTGGTTGTGTTAAATGATTTGCGGCTTTGCAAGTTTTACAAATTACACACCTAGCAACATAAGCTTGGACATCGAGTGGCATTTTAGGCCAATAGAAATATCTCTGGAGTAGGTAAAGCGTTTTCTTGATTCCAGGATGTCCAGAGGATGGCGGGTTATGAACAGAATATATTAGTCCCTCCCTAAGTTCGACGGGTACATACATCTTCCAAGGCGGTATGTCGGAACAATCATTATTATGTCGCCTAGAGACATTGACAAAAACTTTATAATCTTGAACTAAAAGGTTTTCTAACTGCCTAGATGAATTTTGGATGGTTTTCTTGATATTATTGTATTCAGCGGATGCAAACGCTGGAGACTTAAAATCCAATTGAGGAATGTCTCTTAAAATTTTATTTTCTAGATTAGCAGTGTTTATTTCATCAATATACATCCGAGATAAGCTATCGGGTACAACATTAGATGTTCCTTTTCGATGGCTGATAGAGAAATCAAATGCCTGGAGCTTTAAGCTCCACCGAGCTAACCTTCCACTCAAATCTTTATTATTCATCAGCCATTTGAGTGAAGCATGGTCGGTGATAACACTGAAGTGGCTTCCTTCAATGTAAACACGAAAATGTTTCACACTCAAAACTGCCGCGTAGCACTCCAGCTCGGTGATAGAGTAATTTTGTTGTGCCCTATTCAATTTTTTCGACATAAAAGCGATGGGATGTTCTTCACCGTCGTCCCCAATTTGTGTCAAAACACTACCAACACCAACA
Source organism: Tipula vernalis (assembly GCA_958295665.1). NCBI lineage: Eukaryota > Metazoa > Arthropoda > Insecta > Diptera > Tipulidae > Tipula > Tipula vernalis. Next base: position 206,978,768 of record OY282559.1, on the reverse strand, counting down.
GTGCTTGCATCGCATTGAATACAAAACGGTCTTTGAAAATTTGGATAGACTAGTACCGGTGCCGTACAAAGAGCGTGTTTTAGTGATTCAAATGAATGCTGAGCTTCAGAAGACCAGACAAATTTTTGGGATTTCTTTAAAAGGTTAGTCAAAGGAGCAGCAATCGTAGCATACTGAGGCATGAACCGCCGATACCATCCAGATAACCCAAGGAAGCTACGGAGTTTTTTCACAGTGGTAGGTGTAGGAAATTCGAAAACCGCTTGAACTTTAAGGGGATCAACTTGCAAATTACCGTCTGATACAATATATCCAAGATATCGAATACTTTTCAGCATGAATTTACTTTTATCTAAGTTCACTGTTAATTGAGCTTCTTTTAATAATTCAGCAACTTTCCTGAGCAGTTCAATATGTTCTTCGAAGGTCCCTGAGGTGATGAGGAGGTCATCCAAGTATACAAATACTTGGTCCTGTAGTTCATTGGGGATCACCTTATGCATTAGTCTGCACATCGTCTGTGGGGCATTGCATAGCCCAAACGGCATTACGGTAAACTGATAAAGCGGGCGACCAGGGACAGTAAACGCCGTCTTATCTCGGGACTCCTGATCCAACGGAATCTGCCAGAATGCATCCTTCAGATCAATGCTGGAGATGAATCTGGTCTGTTCTAATCGGCTCAGGAGTCCGTCGATTATTGGCAGCGGATACGCATCCCTGACCGTTACCGCATTCAGTCGTCTTGCGTCAAGACACAAACGTACCTTCCCGTTGGGCTTTCGGACCAATGCAACCGGTGAGCTCCAAGAACTGTCTGCCTCCTCAATCACTCTCAGGGCCAAAATTCGATCTATCTCCTTATATAACTCAGCCTGCACCGGTGGGCTGACAGGATAATACCTTTGTTTTACAGGTGTTACTCCGTCTAAGATCTTGATATTATGCATAAGTTTAGTTGTTTTACCGAGACCAAGCTCAGAGAATGAGGGAAAATTTTGAATAGCATCTTTTAACACAATTTGTTGATGGGTTGATAGAAAATGTCTATTTGACTCGCTGTCAAGATCATCAACGTTTAAAGTCATTGGTGCAATCTCCGATATAGTAGGGGTTGGTGATAGTAGTGATGGAATAATTTGAAACGCCTTCCAAAAGTCTATACCGAGGTATAGCTTCTGTTTTAAACTCGGAATTATGAATATTTTCATCACATGTTGTTTGTTGCCGTACTTTATTCTGGTCCATAGGTAGCCAAAAACACGTTTTATATCTCCTCCTGCAGTTTTGATGTTGGATGGGACATAATGAACCTTGTATTGAGGATTGTTCAAAAACACCTCACTACCAACGCCTAAGGCAGTAATGGTTGATCCGCTGTCCAACAGGCCCCGATATTTGGTATCCAATATTATAACATCAGCATAAAGACGTTCATCATCATCTTCTGAAAGACATGTTTCAGCAATATCAGCAAGAATTGCTTTCCTATGATTCCAGTATTTTTGGACTCGGTTTTTCTGATTTTGGGATTTTAATTTTAAGGGAACTTTAGGGTAACTATTGCGAGCATATTCATGTAATTGAGAAATAGGGTTTGAAACGGATTTGGAAGGTAAGTTTACAAAATTTGGTGAATTAAAGTTAATGGGGAAGTTTATCTCTTCTCCTGAGTGGTACTGCTGCCAGTATCGGGTTGGGCTGTTCTGGGAAGGCTCTGTTGAGGGCCCGCATTCCCAGCATTGCGGTTCCTCCATTGTACGTTTCCCGGATTGCACCGGAAGCAGTTCGGCTTAAAAATGTCTGGTCGCCCACAACCATAGCAAAATCTTGTGCGTTCCTTGGTACAATTGTCATATGTATGCCCAATATCTCGACAATTCCAGCATATAGCTAACGTAGCCCCGAAACTTTTCGCTTGATAGTTTGCCTTGTATTGATCTACTGGACCATTATTTGGAGGCTTTTTAGTAGGAACAGACACAAAAGCAGATATGTTTTGGGAATTGTTGGCATAATCAGAATTAGGGTTGACCGTAAGCTCGTCCTGATGATCAATCTCGTTTACGAATCTTCGATTACATAAAAGTTCCGGATCACAATGAGTTCGCTTCCAAGAATCCTCTAAGCTTATACTACTTTGTAAAAGTTCGTCGATGCTATCAATATTTCTTGCAGCTAGAGCATTCTGAAGGCCTGGTCTCATATTACGTTTTAGCATATGTAGAGTTTCCGTTTCCGGTGGTGGTGTAGAATACTGCAAATTAATTGCTTGAATGGCATTATAGAATTCAATAAATGGCTCTCTAGGTCGCTGTTTACGAGCTTCTAAAATTCGGCGGATGTCATAGTCAGTACGGTGGTCTCTAAACCGTTTCTCAAAATCTAACTTCAACTGTTGCCAGGTAATATTTGGGTGCAATCTGACATGTAGCCAGTACCAATCAGCGGCAACTCCTTTTAAAAGTAGACATATTTCATTACGAAGCTTTGTCTCAGGGATCGAATACGCCGCGGCCAGATGACCGACTCGAAATAAAAAGTCTTTGACTGATAGATCGTCTGAACTGCCACCGTACGAAATATTCCATTTGCCTAAGGAACTGTTAGTTTGACAAGGTACCGAGCTCGATTGCGCATTAGAAGCTGGTGTGGAACTTATATTAATTGTTTCTGTATTTTGATTATCAGGATGAACAGTTATACCGTGTCCGATGGTCTTTGCATTTGGTGTTGATTGTTGCAAACAAGTTTTGTTTAGACCACTACTACCAGGTTCATTATTTGCCTTTGAGAGATTCTCCTTTTCGGATGTCACTTTTCCTTGATTTGGTTTTGGATTCCCTGTCTCTTCATCGGAAGTAAGGTATTCTTCTTGTGGCAAATCTATTTCATCATTAATCTCACCAAGGGTTTTATTTAAATCCGGGCTTTCTCCAAGCAAAGCTTCTAACATAATTAACAAATTTTGGCCAGTTTCCATTAATGCTAGACACTGTTGTTTGTAACGACGACTACTGGTCGACAATCGGCGCAACCTTTCTATTACGTGGGAAATTCTAGTCTTAATGCAATCTAATGGAGGACCTTTAACTTTAGTGATTTCAGTGATGTTTGCAAGTGATCGACGGTGCTCGATTAACTTGTTAGTACATAATTTAATTTCATCATTTGGACGTTTCTTTGCGGCGTTATGAGCTTGTGCTGGTTTAAGAGGATGGTGTTCCGCCTCTTGTTGGAAAGCCTGTTTTAGGGCGTTTAACTTTGCAAGCGGAGTATCTTTTAATTGTCGAACTGAACATTCGATATCGAACTCATCCGGTTCTAGATGATTAGCATCCATGTTTAGCTCAATTTTCCAATGCTAAATATGCTTAAAGTGGAATAGGTATATATATGTAATTGAGAAATAAAATAAAATAAAATTGAAAATATGTAGTTACAAATTTGGTTTGAATATGAGAATACTAAGAATTCAAGGTCAAAGCGACAAGATAACTGTAAAATACGATGTGCTGTGAAAAAAATAAAATTTCGATTAATGCATGTGTGTGTGTGTGTGGACCAGGAACAGGTTGCAGTCATGTAGTTCGCAGGCCATCATTTAATTATCAACAAAAAAAATTATAATATTGGAAATCATAGCTAAGTTATTTTGGATAAGCGAAAACAAAAATAAATCAAACACTTAAGTGGAAAACATTCGATTATCCAATTAAAAAAAATAATTTCAAATTTCGACAAATTCAACACAGCTATCAACATTCTGAACAAAATTTGACTTCAAATACCATTAGTAGACAATCAACATTGAACAGATGGAAACTGAATCGACTTAAGGAAATAATGAAAGATATTAAAGCTATTTGAATGTATTTAACTATTAGTATTAAGGTAAGCATGTGCTATTATAACAGACGTAATCAAATCCGATGTATGGAGAAGCTGTCGCTATACCAACACGCCCTCCAGTAAAACAATTAAACCATTCTATGATGATAACTGGTTATCATCATTGCCACTATTCCATGTAGTTTGGGCGCCATTATGTAACGGTCAACCAATATGTTTGCAGCCGTTAACATAAAAGATATCAGTGGCCATGGAGAATTTCGGTCATCTTTTCCCCTAGCTCGTCGAAGAGGTATATTGTTGGTCGTGGATTATTTTTAATTCTTTTTCTCCATGGTACTCACTGCTTTCGTGATGACCTACACACTTGGTAACATATTAGACCGCGACACTACACTCTACTCACCTCTTCATAGTTCCCCACACACACACACAACCGACGTAATTTAGTCCATACCGTTCATTTCCTCAAGAATAATAATAATTAAACATGAAAAATTCAAAACTGATTCTTTAGATAGATGAATAAGATATGTATTTAAAAACAAAATTTCGAACATAGACAATTTAAATTCAACATTGGTTAACTTCCAATTCAATATCCGTATAATGGATGTCTAAATGCAATTATATAACCCAAGACCCTAAGTACGCGTAACTGTACTAATCTTAATACTATATATATATGAACTTAACTTAGGAAGAAAATTTATTTAAATAAATGTACTCAAAAATACTCCAAAAAGTTACAATAATCAATTTAAAAACATATAATTCAATAAGTATGTTTAAGTGATAATATAATAAATATGTAGCAAACAAAAAAATATATATATTTAATTAATAAAGTTATGAATTTGTACTCAACAACATTTGATGGCGATGGTATATCCAATATTATGTAATGATCGTTGAATCCTCAATGGCCTTAACCGTATATGTATTTGTGTAAGTGGTAAAATGCAATGATTACACTAATTTTAACTTGTTGTTGTTGTTGACTCATTCAATAATAATAATAATAAAATTGGCTTAACATGTAGCATACTTATGTTTGTTTACTTGTCTTTGCTACAATTATTATGTAATTCCAACTTGACTTTTGGATTATTATTATTTTTTTTTCTTTCACTTAACTGATTAATTATGAATTATTATTACGATTATTACGTACGTAAATATGAATTATATGAAACTATTTGGTTTCACTTATAATTTATCATGAAATAGGAAAATGTTTCTTTATTATCAATTTCCAAAACTTCCATTAGAAAAATGGTACGATATTTTAAATGACCTTGCACGTAAAATTATAATTCTCACAAAAAAAAATCACAGTAATTCTGTTAATAACATTTAAATGTATATCCTTAAGAAATAAATGTTAAGCATATTTAAAGTATTTTAGGTAACTAGAACTACTCATAATCTTATATTATATCTTAAGAAAACCACACCAATTATACAGTTTAAAATTGGAATCACTTGCGGTTTATCATTATCACATGAACTATCCAGATATCATCGAAATCAGTTTTTTTTTTTTTCAGATTATCTTTCACGATAGTTTTTTGGAATTAATCTTTACGATATGTACTAGTTTTTTTTTATAATATTCACGACACAAGGAAGAAAAAAAATTAACATCCGAACGTCTCGAAAATTCTAGATTTTTTATTTTTTATTTTTATTTAAATTTAGACACTTTTAAATCGACATCATAAAATTTATTATCGTCCGGTCTATTTCACAGCAAATCATAAACTGACTTTTTTTAATTCGCACCGATTACCCTCGCAAAAATAAAATTTGACTCTCACACCAAACCAAATAAGGGGAAACCGATCGGTCAGCATTCACAATCTGATAAAGAGACAAATTGAAATTGCATATAGTAGATACAGGGATGTTAAACTTGTAACACAGAATGCGTTACACACCCCAAAAATACCGAGAAATAATATTCCTGCGGTAGCAGGAATATACCATAGAGATAGGTAGAGGTTAAATGGTTATGATTAAGATAACACAAATTAACCTTCACCATTCTAAGGCTGCTTCGGCAGCTCTACTCCTCAGGCTGACTAGTTCGGGTGAGGATTTGATATTAATCCAAGAACCTTGGATTAACAACAACAGGATCTGTGGCCTCAGAACCAAGGGGTATAAAATTATATCCTCTAGTAAGTCTGGGAAGATCAGATCTTGTATTCTTGGGAAAAATAATATTAATCTTTTCCTTCTCTCTCAATACAGCAATGGTGACACTACTGCAGTTAGCCTGGAAGTAGGCACTTGTAGATTCTGGCTAGTTTCAGCCTACATGGACCGGGAGAAGGAGGTTCCTCCGGATAACCTGGAGGAGCTGATCCGTAAAGCGGAACAATCAATGGTAGGTGTGGTACTGGGAGTTGATGCTAATGCGCATCACACTATCTGGGGAAGCACAGACATTAATGAAAGAGGTGAGTCGCTTTTTGATTATTTGATGAGTACTAACCTTTCAGTGTGTAATATTGGGCGGGAACCCACATTTATTACTAGTAACAGGCAGGAGGTTCTAGACGTGACCCTTGCCTCAAATAATATTCTTCATATGGTTAAAAATTGGAGGGTGGATAAGGAACACTCCTTTTCTGATCATCGATATTTAACCTATAGCCTCGATATTCACCCTGCTACCCGGGAAGCCTTCAGGAACCCTAGAAGGACCAACTGGAGCAAATATGGGGAATTATTGGAGGAAATGTTACCGACGAGGGCTATGGAGCCCCCGACGACCGTTGGGGAGCTGAAGGACATGGTGGCTAGCGTTACTAGCGCATGCAACCGATCCTTTCGCGCTGCCTGCCCACTGGCTAGGCCTAGGGGTAGGCAAAAACCGGTATGGTGGTCCAGGGAACTGGGAACCTATCGTAAGGCTTGTAGGATAGCCTTTAATAGAGCCAAAAATACAAGGGAGGCTCAGGATTGGGACTCCTATAAGGAGAAACTCGGAATTTATAAGAAAGAATTAAGAAAGGCACAAAGGAGTGTTACGACTGGCATACGTCTCCACTTCATACAGAGGAAAAAGAAGTTTTTGCGAAGATTCCAACCGCTCAAATAATTTGAATTTTTTTTTGTCGTTATAAAATACCCTGACCACCATGGTGTTTATACCTATGCTCGCTTTTATGATTTCCAAATTTAAATTTAATATTCCCTCCGATTGCTATGTAAACATATTTTACATTTTTTTTTTGCATTTACTTGTTTTCTATATTGTCATGTACAAGCATACATATCTCTTGCGAGTTGGTGTGTGTACATGTATTGTGTAGTATGTATGAGATGGAATGTTTACGTTATTAAAATGTTCAATCTGGAATATTCCATTTTTCTTTCTGGTATCATTGGCTTAAATTAACGCGTGATATTTGCTCTGTGTGGGGAACAAGCCGATCGGTGTATCCAACATGAATCCGATGCGGCCGTACAGATAAGTATGTACATATGTTCGTCGTCGTTGTTCGTCTTATTCGTTGTATTTGTGTACATAAAAAAAAAGAAAAAAGAGTTAAATACGAATAAAGATTTTACACTAATAAAAATAAAAAAATGAACAAAATGATGAAGATGTGCACAAATACAACGAATGAGACGAACAGTGATGCGAAGTGGAAAATAGGAGGGGGAAAAAAATTTCTGATTTTCTGATTGATGTAAAATAATTTTTTTTAGATTTTTAGTCTAGTTTTGTATTTCAATTAATTAAGTCTAGTTTTGGTAGTTATGACGATCAGTCAAAAATTTTTTTTGTGATTAAATATAAAAGTCTAGTTTTGATTTTCGGAAAAAAAAAGGCTAATTATTATTTTTTTGGACGATCAGTCCCATTTTTTTTTTTATATAAAATTTAATATATAGTCCAGTTTTGAATTTACAAAAAAAAAAAAAGTTTAATTTTGATTTCGAATAAAACAGTCGAGTTTTTTTTTTGATAAAAGAAGTGAAGCTTGGTTTTTAGTATTTGAGCCTTTCACTAAAGTAAATTAATAATTTTAATAATTTTATAAAGTTGTTGTAAATAATATAAACTTTAATAATAAATGAAATAATAAAATAAACAAATGAAAACATACAAGCCAAGTGAAACAAATGTAATCTCTTTTGTTTGTGATAATTTGATATTAAAACTTATAAAAAAAAAAAAAATTGAAAGATATACCGACATTGTGTTTTTTTTCTCTCGCCCTTGTGATCGGTTAGTGATTCAAAGCGGATATTGCTTCTAGAATAAGAAGCCAAACAAAACGAAACAATAGCTAATTCTAAGAAGTGTCATCCAAGAAAATATAAACTCATTCTTGTGATTGGCGTTTGATTTTGCGTCAGTGTAAAGTGTATCAAATTCGAGTTGAGCCAAAATACCGCAAATTGGGAGTATCTTGTGCTATACCGAGGGGTTATATTCAGTGTGCGTGTTGCGATATTAAATATCGTTGCTTGGTGAAATTTATACGGCAACGGAGTGTGTATCAGTATATACGTCAGCTAACGGTGGCGAAGTAGTGATATTGTGGCCGTATTCCCGCCCGTGGGGGCAGGGCAACAAGGTTTGAGGGGGATCCTGCGTCGGCGCTGGTTGCGGTGTGGTCGGACGGTCCATAAAAAAGGTACCAAAATTTAGGAGGAAAACCAACTGTAATTTCGGCACTTTTTTGTTGTAACAGTTAGTTTTCCCCCAAGTATTTTCCTTTTTATTATATATTTATTTTGCGATCATATTCTCGATTCGTGGTGGTGCACCGATTTGGTGGAAACCCCACGCAGAGCAATTCTCTAGCCAATTTCTCTTTTTCTCCGTTGTTTTGAGTAATTGCGTTTGGAATTTTCGCAGTTTTTCTTTTTACTTCGCTTCCGCTCGGTTGTCCGTTTTTGGGTGTGGTTCGACCCCATAACGGTTTATTTCTTTCAGGTATTTTTGTGTTTTTTCTAAATTTTCTTAAAACAGTGATAGTGAAAGTGAAATCTAACATTAACGTAGAATCAGTGTTAACGTAATTTATCTTGCTTAATTTTAAATTTTTGCTCTTTTACCGTAACCTAAAAAATTTTTCTTTGAGTTTCTTATTGTAGGGTGCTACGCCGCACCATGTGCGCTTAAACAAATAATTGATCGAGTGATGTGAGGTGGGGTCATGTGAATGGTCGGCCTTTTTCCACCCTTTTCCGAGCGTGCCGTTCGTTCCTCCAGGACAGGCTGTGCTGGAGGGCGGCACGCCACATGAGTTGATCGCGTCGGGGTGACAGTCTCCGTTCCGGGGGATTGTCGCTGGGATTGACATGCGGGCGTCCGTCCCTCATAGTGGCATCGGTGGCCGTCGCGACTGGGAAACAGCATCCCAGTAGACGGGCCGATGAGGGGAGGCCCGTGTGGTAGTCACGGCGGTAGTCGCCTGGGATTGAGACGGTCACTCCGGATCGATCACTCCCAGCTTATTATTTTCTTTTTCCGCTGAGGCCGTGGCAATTTAATTTTAATTTCCATTTGCCCCTCTAATTTTGTTCTTCATGCGGTTATTCAAGCATGAGAAATATGTCTGAGAATCCCCACGCCGCACCGTGAGCTCTAGCCAGCTACTATACCGCATCAGACCGCTATTCTCATGTCTGTTAACGTAATCCCTTCGGGGATTGCGTTACAGGAGGTCTTGGTAAGTCTTCTGTGATAATATGGAAGAGGTATCCGAAACCTCCCGCCTTAGGAAGATTCTTTCCAAAAGTACATCTAGTCCTAGTTTTTTGATAAAACCGGACGGATCTTGGACAGCTTCTAGTGGAGAATCTCTGGAGCTTCTCTTCGAGACACACTTCCCAGGGAGCTTTGAAGACCTGTTGGTGCGTAGCAATCATCAGGAATGACTGTCAGTAACCACAGAGGATATCGTAACCAGAAAACGGATCCTATGGGCACTGAGGGGTTTTAAACCATTTAAATCGGCTGGTCCGGATCAAATTATACCAGCGGAACTTCAAAACAACTCAGAATTTATTCTTCCCTACCTGGAAGCTATATTCAAAGGGTGTTTGAAGCTGGGCTATATTCCTAGGTACTGGACGGAGGTCAATGTGGTGTGCATACCGAAAGCGGGGAAAAGCTCACATGTCTATCCTAAGGACCTAAGACCAATAACTCTATCATCCTTTCTTTTGAAAACCTTGGAAAGGTTGCTGGATGTATACATCAGAGATAAAATAGGTGCCAGGAAGTGGGCATCGTCTCAGCATGCGTACACAAAGGGTAGATCTGTGGACACTGCTCTGCATGCCTTGGTGTGTACGATTGAGAAATCGATTAATTCGAAGGAATTCTGTTTGGTGGCCTTCCTGGATATAGAAGGCGCCTTTAATAATGTGAAAGCGGAGGCAATCAAGGAGGGATTGTCATTTTTGGAGGTGGACGTTCCTCTGATAGGGTTAATCAATTATATGCTGGGAAGCAGGATTGTTAGCTCGAAGTTGGGGGACTCCACCTTCAAGAGGCGAGTAACTAGGGGAACTCCGCAGGGGGGGGGGTTCTGTCCCCTCTTCTCTGGAACATAGTGGTAAACGGGTTACTACTTGAATTGGAGAGAGAGGGTATTGAAGTTATCGCGTACGCAGATGACGTAGCTTTAGCTGTTACCGGGAAATTCCTGGGCACGATTGTAGACGTAATGCAGAATGCGCTTACCATCGTTACGAAATGGGCTGGCAAATGTGGACTTGGTATTAACCCGTCCAAGACAGAGCTGGTACTCTTTACTAAGAAATACAAAATCCCGGTAGTTGTCCCTCCTACCTTAAATGGCACGAGACTTGCTTTTACTGATAGAGGTAGATATCTGGGCATTATCTTGTACAGTAAGCTTAGTTGGAAGCCCAACATGTTGGAGAGAATAAACAAAGCTACTATTGCTTTGTACTCCTGTAGGAACGCCATTGGTCATAGATGGGGTCTGAAGCCGGAGCTGGTACACTGGCTCTACACCGCCGTAGTGAGACCTGTACTCATGTACGGGGTGGGTGTTTGGTGGCCAGCTCTAGACAAGGTAACTTACAAAAGTAAGATTGAGAGAGTGCAAAGAACGGCCTGCATGCTTGTTAGCGGCGCATTGAGGTCGACACCGACAAGTGCCTTAGAGGTTATGTTGCACCTTCTTCCGGTCGACATTTTTGGCAAACAGATGGCGGCAAATACGGCTGTATGACTTGCAGCCGTCTCTCAGTGGAGGTGTCTTAGTATAGGACACTCTACTATTGTCAGATCGTTGAAGGATGAGCTGGCGAATATTGACTACATTAAACCTACTCTACGCTTCGAGAAGCGATTTCGGACCTCCTTCCCTTCAAGGGAATCCTGTAGGAATAGACCGTTATCGGAAACCGAAGCGTTGCAATTCTTCATAGATGGCTCCAAGCTAGACGGCAAAGTGGGAGCTGGAGTATTCTGTGACAAATTAAATGTAAATATTTCTATTCGTCTCCCTGATTACTGCAGCGTGTACCAAGCTGAAGTCGTAGCGATTGAGGAGGTCATGACGTGGTTGAAGCATAATGTGTTATCCTCAGACGATATCACAATCTATGTGGACAGTCAAGCGGCTATCCGGTCGTTAGAATCGGTGTCTTTGGCGTCACGGGTGGCGTTGAGTTGTCACTCATCTCTAAATGAGATGGGTGAGCATTTCAACATCCAGGTAGTCTGGGTCCCAGGTCACTCGGACGTCATGGGGAACTGCAGGGCAGATGAACTTGCTAGGCATGGTACGACTCTCCAGCTGCAACCGGAAAGGGCAAGTCTGGGGAGGCCTATCACAGCGCTGAGACAAGCACTTGGGAAGCAGGCGCTATCCTCAGCGGGGGAAAGGTGGTCTAACACCCTCACCTGTAGAGTTGCAAGACAAGTTTGGCCAAAGCTGGACTTGGGGCGCACTAGGGCATTAATATCCTTACGCAGACGTGAATTAAGAACGGTCGTAGGAATTCTCACGGAACACTGCCTTTTTGGAGAACATGCAAGAAGGCTGGGTCTGGAGGCTAATGACTTCTGCAGAAGCTGCTTGGACGAAGAGGAGGAAGAGATGTTGGTCTACTTCCTTTGCTCGTGTCCAGCATTGGCTCTCAGAAGGTACAAACACTTAGGTAAGTTCAGGATGGACTGCCTCTCGGATCTCGAAAACATTAAAGTGCGGGACGTCTTACGCTACATAAGTAGCTCGAAATGGTTCCAATAGGGGTAAAAGGGGATACATCCTGTGTTATCACAATGGACCGTCACCGGTCTAAGTGTGCGTAAGCAGCCACTCCAACCTAACCTAACCTAACCTTTGGAAAATGCAATCCACCGGGATGCATTTGTCAGGCAATGTTTTTATTTTTGTAGATATAAAAATTAAAAGTGCATGATTTGATATTTTGTGGATTGTACATAAAATCAAAGTTCAATTTTTAATTACTAAAGTCTAATATTTAGATAGTATTGAAATAAATTTTAACTTATATGAAATAAGTCGCAGTAAATTTGGTATTAGATTTATAAAGGCTGATGTTTATATGTTTTTAATATATATTAAATGTACACACAGTTTATAATTTATGTAATTTATTTAATTTGTTAATTTTTTAGTATCTATAATATTTTATTTTGTGATAGTTTATTTTTGATTTTGTATACACGCTTATTTATTATTTTATCACCACCATTTTATGTATGTCATTTTTATGATTAAACGAGCGCGCGTGCGCTCAACACAAAATCCGAGACCAGACTGATTTGTTGTGTTTATTTTATTTTCGTTTATCTGTTTTGTATTGTGTTTTTGTTTTGTGTCGTGCGGTTGTTATGTTTGAATGCACACGGTAGAAAGAGCGCGTTGCTTTGTGTGACGGCGAACGCATGTACACATGCGTTGACCGCCACAGATTTTATTTTTACGCACACTTATTTGTATTCTTATGTGTGATTTTGTGTACATTGTACAATCGACTAATGCATACTTATAATTTGGTATAAAAAAGGGCCAACAATAGGTTTTTGTAGATGTCTCGTTTACTCTTTGAACGATTTCTGTGAAGGAAGTGTGCGTGGTTTTGTTGGTTTTTGTATTATAAAGTATATACAAACAACAACGAGAAAGAGAATTTTTGCGATGGTTTTGATACAGTTGTCACAAGTATTTTACTATTGTGTATAATGGGCACTAATACATGCATACAACTTGATTTATATATGGCAGGATCAACAAAATGGTTGTACAGCTGTCTCGTTCGCTCTTTACACGGATTCTGTTAAGGAAATGTAGTATATTTTATTGGTTGTATTATAATGCACAAACAACAACAAAAAAAGAATTTTTTCGTTGGTTTTGATACAGTTGTCATAATATTTTACTGTATTATCTTGATACATAGTCTAGGTGTGTTTATATGTACTATAAGGCCTACTGCTACGCCAAAACCAACAAAAATGTTTATACATTTTTGTTGGTTTTGGCTACGCACATGAAAGATGGTAGAAAATATTTACCGTCAATGTGTATTGGTGGTTTTAGTATATAAGATTTTGTTACTTGTATGCAGGTGTTGTTAATCTCTTTGTGTTTCTGTGTATTCACGAAACAACTATGATATTATTGAAATCATGCATTATGTCAATACAATGACATTTTGTATATCCGACTCAACTAGGATTTTTATACTTTGTATAATCGAATTGGTTTGAGTCGAACTGGAATTGGGAGCTGTCTTATACAATTCATTTGAATGGTTTATTTAAGTAGGATTAATAAATTTTTTACAGGGTATTACATACTGAATCAAATTGTTTTCTAATTAATTTAATTAATATTATAAATTATAAATTGACTAAATAAATAAAATACGAATTTAGAAATGTTGGTCTAAGTTACGTTAAGATTTAATTTATAACACAAAATGATAAGTTCATTTATGTGAACAAAGTGGAATTATGTTAAAACATTTTGGAAGGCTAAATGTTTTTGAGTTTAATGGTTGTCTTAATGGATTTATTGCAATTTAGATGGTGGGATGCACACACAATCGTCATAATTATGTATATGGGGGTATTACCCGCCTATGACACATCGATAAATTTTTAAGAAAGTAAGGTTTCATTTTCATTGCATTTATTTATTGTTTTATTTACTTTGCATGCTTGATTTGGCAGGGAATGAGGTCCGTGAACTGAGTTAAAATTTTGGATATATTTATATTTATTTATTAATAAAGAGATCAAATTTCTGAATTATTGATTAGGTGCAGGTTTTTGGTGGCGGAGATCTCTTCAATAGGTGAATGATGCTAATTGGATTTTTATTTAGGTAGTCTAATATTTTATAAGTTTTATTTTTGAGTTGCGAAAATGACTATGTGAATGAAATCATTTGAATATGTAGACTATCAGACATAAATATTTGAATAACGTCCGGGATTAATCACTGGAGTTGATTTTGGGGTAGCTGATTTTGCTACTCGTACAAATTTCCGCTCAGTCGGCTTAGTTAAAAGTCGTGGGCGTCCACAACGATGCTTATGTTTGTTAATCCGGTTTCAATAAATTTCTTTTTATGAAACTGATGCTACCGTTTGATATTACATGTTGTAGGGATTTATTTTGATAGGTTTCTTGTCGTTGCAATGCTTTTATTATCAATTTTTTAACGCTTTCATCTATTTCTTTGGAGAGGCTCATTTTCAATCCCTAAATTAAATTTTTGAATACATAGTTAAAAATTTTTGTTCTAAAATATCAAAAATATCTTCTGCTAAAATCAATCACTTTATTGGTACTAAATTGTAATTTATATTAATGTTGCTGTTTCGTTTAAATATTTATGTATATAGATTGATATATTATACTAATTAAATGAATAGCATCGTACGTTATCTAGGATAAGGGAAATTCCCTTTTATATGATATTGTAAACTACATTGCATTACAAAAATATTTGAGGTATTGATGAAAATGTTTCAACACTTTTTGTCAGTTTAATTTAATTTAATTATATCAAAGTGTCATAGTTTGTTCGGGTATTTTTGTCTGATGGTGTAGTTGATATAAAGTATATTTAATTATATATAATTGTTAGATCGTCTCCAAGCTACAGAAATATTGGTGAATTCTCGCTCAACATCCAGAAACTTCAAGCATCCAGCAGTTATGTAGCGTAGAAAATGTATTGTTCTTGTGATATCTATTTTATTTTATTTATCACTAACTAATTTATATAAGTAAATTTCTATTAATTAAGTAGTAAGGCAATTTAGTTTTCAGTGATACCAGGGAAACTCTATTTGAGTTTTAATAGTAAATGTCATATGCAGGTACATGTAGTACTTAACTAAATTATTGATATTCTAGACTTTTTTGCGTAGTATTATGATCAATGTTTAAATTATATTATATACTTTTATAAATAAATAATTAATTTCAACATTATTAATTTCCTTTTTTCTAGATCTGTAGGAAATTGCCTATTAGTTTAAATTTAATAGTATGGTTAAATATATATTTTCAAGTAGTAGGTAAACAGTTAATTAACTATTTACAGGAGAACAGTAACTAATGGAACAAGTGCTGTGAATTTAAATTATAACTTAATAATTTACAATTTTTAAACATTCTTTTAGAATTTTAGCTTAGAAGTGGGAGAGTTTACATAGACAATTTCATAAAATGTTAATTTTTGTAATACTTGTATGTAATATATTGTGTTTTGCTCATTAATATATTTTAATTAATTTAGTTTAAAAATATTTAAAGGTTTCTCTTCCTTAATTGCTAATAAATAATTCAATTTTCAGAATATAACATAGTTCCAGAATCAATCATTAATATATGGATAAAATTAATTCTGAATTTCAGAATTAGATTTTACTTTAATATTATGGTGATTTATTAATTAAAATTAGTTTTCAGAGTTGCCTGGGAAATTATATATTGATTTTATTTGTTGATTCTTGATATACTTATAGTACCTAATAAATGTATTATTGATGATTCGAGGCCGTTGTGGTACTGTAACATTATCATTTTTATATTATTTATTATAAATTTTATAAAAGAATAGAATTTTTAATTATTTATCTTCTTTTCTTGATTGGTAGGAAATTTATGATTAGTTTAAGTAAAATTTTATGTTTAAATGGTTTTTGTTATTTTAATTCTTGTTGCCTTATGTAATAATTATTAAATTAGATTTAGAAGGACCATGAAAAATGAAATACGCGCTTTTTTTGTAATCTTAGATTAGAAATTTTAAATTTTTCCTAAATAATTTTTCAGGTAAATTAATGAAAGGCGGACAGGGGGAAATTACAACATGAATAATTTTTAAGTCCTGATTTAGATTTAGGGAGTCCTGAGTATCCGGCCCTGAATTCCAGAGAAATGATCATCTAATAATGTAGTTAGATTGTGCTGTCTTGTGCTAACCTATTTACTATATATTGTACTAATAATTTACTAACTATCGATCACAATGATGTCTGCAACCAATTCGAGTCTGTCCCAACTAAAAATCCTATCCTATCCTTCGGTTTTGTTATATGTGTACGGGTGTACGGCATGTGCCCGGGAGTTCGGGAGATCCTGCTATAATGCTTGGTCGTACACTCACAATCAATCAATCCATTCGCTCGATCGTTCTCTTCTGAGCTTATTTCCCTATATTTGTATCATGTTATCCCTCTTGTTCGTGTAATTTTATCTCTCTTATTTGCATCATGTTAAACGTAAAACAAAAAAAAGGACACGTTCGACACTAATACAATTTACCAATACTATTGCCTTCCGGTAATTCTTAACTCAATCCTCATTTTGCGACAAAAAATCGCTGTCTTGCTCGAATATAGCTTCGTCTACCATTTTATCCATTTTTGTTATATTTGTATCGGTATAAAGGTCGTTTTCGCGATTATCTATTTTCACTGATACACGAGTTTGTCTTATTTTTATTAATACTCATTAAAAATTTAACATAGTATTTAATTTTATGTACTTATATAATATACATAAATATTCAACTTTTTATCTCTTGATCTCTGATGAACTCATATATTTACACTCTTAAATATTTTCTATTTATTTTATATTTTATTTTATATATTTCCCATAAGTGTTCGTATGCACACCATGGTTTAATTCTCTATTTGGAATATACTGATATATTCGGATTTTTATCTTAAAGTATACGTATGTACTTGGAGCATTATTTGGTTGTGGATTTTTTAATACAAAATATTTGGAATTGGGCCGAAAGGCCGAATGTCAAAAGGATGAACGCCAAAAGGCCGAATGTCGCAAGGCCGAATATGTCGAAAGGCCGAAAGTCGAAAGGCCGAAAGGGTCGAGAAACCGAATATCGAAAATTAAGTGATGGAAAATTCCGCCTTTCGGCCCAATCGGCCATTAGACATTCGACCGTCCGACCCATTCGGCCTTTCAAACATCGAACGAAATATTTCACTTACGATGTGATTATCAAAAAAATTTCACTTATGAGATTTGTTTCTGAAAAAAAAAAAAAAAATTCAAATCACTTTATTTAATCACTTGCTGTTTTTTTTTCTAATAAATCATGCACAAACTGGAATTTGTGCACTATTCCGCTGCGCTAGTTATCGGATTGGATTTACCAAGCGTAGGATCTTAGTCGTGAAACGCGTTTTAAATAAAAACTCCTAAACTTATTTATTTTTTTGTATAGATTTATTTAGAACGTGAAGATGTTATTAAGTTTACTAGAATAATGAGACAATGATATTGGTAAGTATTTTGTTTATATAATGAAAACGCTTCCTGTGTAAACAGTGGGGCGTTTTATATTTTATTTAGTTTGAACTGGTTTGTTTGATATCTTGGGTGTACAAATAAATTTCCGACCATTTTTGCTAAAATAAAAGACATTAGTTTGTGTAGAAAATGAAATAATATTTTATTCAAAGTATGCTCCTTCGGAAGCTATAACCTTCGCCCATCGTTCAGGCAATAAGCGGATTCCCCGAAGGAAGATGTCTGGTGGTTTCGAGGCGATCCAGTCATCGACCCATTTTTTGACGTTTTCATATGAAGTGAAGTGCTGCTGTGCCAGGGCTGATTGCATCGACCGGAACAAGTGGTAATCAGAGGGAGCAATGTCTGGTGAATACGGCGAGTGGGGTAGAATTTCCCAGTTCTGCCTGTCCAAGTAATTTTTGACAGGTATAGCAACATGTGGTCTAGCGTTGTCATGTTGCAAAATAATCTTATTGTGCCTTTTGTCCCATTCCTTTGTTGTCGTTGAAGCAACAATTCGCACATGGTTTTCCGACGTTCCAAGTCCCTTTCTTTCAATTTGTGTGGAACCCAATTTCCCAGCTTCTGAACCAATCCCATTGCATGTATACGTTGCGAAACACATTGTTGGGTAATATTCAACTCTTCTGCCAATTGTTTTTCAGTTTGACAAGGGTCCACATCAAGCAATTCTTTCAATTCTGTATCTTCAAATTTTCTTGGTCTGCCTTCACGTTCTTTGTCTCTTACGTCAAAATCACCAACTTTGAATCGTTGAAACCACTCTTTGCATGTGGTTTTCGATGGACCATGTTCATCGTAAACTTCCACAAGCAAACGATTTGTTTCCGCTGCAATTTTCTTCAACAAAAAATAATGAAGTAAAACTTCCCGCAAATGTTGTTTTTTGGCACAAAATTCAACATTTTCAATTACATGAAAATAATTGTTGTTTATGTTTTGAACAAATGTCACTAGTAATTATTCAAGCTTGACATCTAACCTCTAAAAACATGTATTGCTCGAATGAATAATATGCAAGCAGTGATACTAACGACACCTATCTAAAAAGGTCGGAAATTTATTTGTACACCAATATTATTTTGCTTATCAGCAATATACTTAATAAAATATAATATTTTGACATTTAGCAATTTTATTTTATTTGGAGATCGAAGATGATGTGACCTGTAGTGCGATTTTGTTGTGTACATGGGAATTTACGATACGTCTGCAGATAGGCCGAGGACAGCAACTCTTTGTGGCTCAAGGCACAATATCTTCTCTATTAACCAATTTATTTCTAGGGACATCACGGCTGTTTCAATAGAAATGCCCTTCCCAAAAGGAGGCAGGAAGGTGATTAACATCGCTTCTCCATATTGGCCCGGGGATGAAAATGACCCCCTTCCAGAATTGATACAGATAGCTTAGTGAATTATTGCACGATTCTTCACCAAAAATGCATCATTGGTTGCGACGCTAATGCACACCACGTAGTCTTGGGAAGCAGCAACACCAATTTAAGAGGTGAACAACTTTTTGAATTCTATCTTAGTAACAACTTAGCAGTAAACAATAAAGGGAGTGGTGCAACCTTTGTGAATGCGGTTAGGAGAGAGGTACTGGATCTTACCCTGTCTGACATGGGTACCTCCAGTGCAATTCTCGACTGGCATGTGTCCAAGGAAGCATCCCTCTCAGATGATATGTACGTCAGGTTTGATATCAATATCCCTTCGAGACAAGAGTTGATGTTAAGGATGCCAAAACGCACTAACTGGCCAGTCTATAACGACAGACTTTTAGATAACTTAGCTGGTCTACAGACCACGATAAACTCTGTCGAAGACCTCGACAGAGTAGCAAATGACGTTACAGAAGCAATACTTAATGCCTTCCACTCAAGCTCGCCCCTGGGATGTTCCTTGGTGGAACCAAAACTTGGAAATCATGAGACGAAATGTCCGTACACTTTTTAATAGGGCTAAGATGACGAACGATTGGACTACCTGTCAGAATTCCCTTGGTTTCCCTTGGTTCTCTTTCTGAGGTTCGGGTGATTTTTATCCCAAAAGCGGGAAAAAGATCCCCAGAGGAGATTAGGTCTTATAGACCTATTAGCCTCACACCATTTTTACTGAAAACCATGGAGAAAATTCTGGGACTTTGCATCAGATCCAACACTCTCCAAAGATACCCTCTGGACTCTAGGCAGCACGCCTACCAAGCAGGGAAATCAACAGAAACGGCTCTACACGAGCTGGCATGCTCCTTCATTAATATACAGGGAGCTTTTGATAATACTAGTTTCGAGTTAATTCAGGAACAATCACTAACAAGGGGTATAGACCCCTCCACCGTAAGGGAGATTATAAAAATGCTAAAAAACAGGAGGATTACGGCCTTTTTTGGAGACAAAACCATCACCATAACGGCCACCAGGGGTTGCCCCCAGGGAGGTATTCTCTCTCCCTTATTGTGCCTGATCGTGATGCGGACGACCTAGTCTTGATGGTTAATCAAATACAGTAGGGGAAAGAATGTAACAAGCCCTAGAGGTAGTAAATGATTGGTGCATGGAGGTGGGCCTTACGGTAAATCCTAACAAGGTCAACTGCACTCTCTTTACTAACTGGAGGAAAACTGTCTTCCCGCCGATAGCCCTGGGGGAGGTAACTCTCCAACTGTCGTCGGAGGTTAAATAACTGGGTGTCGTACTTGATCAGACATTGACATGGAATCCCTACTAAAATCATATCACAAACAAGGCGAATAAGGCCTACTTCGCCTGCCAAAGAATGATTGGCAAAATGTGGGGATTGAGCCCACAAATGTTGGTTTGGCTCGACCGGGCCGTCATAAGACTTATGGTCTCTTACGCGGCGTTTGTGTGGTGGCCAAAGACGGAGCGGACTGGTGCACGGAGAATACTGGACAAGATCCAGAGGTTAATCTGTGTGGGTGCAACTGGAGCAATGAGGACTTGTCCAACAGCTACCCTTGAGAGAATACTTGGGCTCTCACCACTGCACCTACACATTAAAATAGAAGCCGGTTCAAGAGGTCTGAGCCTAAAAATTATAGCCAAAATTAAAACCATAAGGCCAGGATACAACAGTATCCTACATAAATTAAATTTTAAGGAGGAATTTATCCAACTATCGGATTTGATGGAAAGGACAATCGACTGTCACAGGAAATTTACCATTAGTTTGCCGGATAGGGCACTGGTAGAGAATATTATCTACTCCCTACCCCGCCATGCTTCTGTATGGTACACAGATGGGTCAAAAATAGACGGGGGTACCGGTGCAGGGATAGTCGGGCCCGACCTAAAACTACCCTTGCTATTGAGGTATGTGTGTTTCAATGTCTCAAAAAGAAATATAAGAAGACCGAGATCTATATAATCTAGGACAGCCAGGCGGCTCTGGTAGCCTTAGGAGCTTCAGTGTTCAACTCGAAATTGATCTGGAGCTGCTACTGCAATTTATTAGAACTGGGTAAAGCAAACAAAGTCATCCTTTTGTGGTCTCCTAGCCACTCCACCATTAAAGGAAATGAGGCAGCAGACCGATGTGCAAAAATGGGAGCAAGTCGAGATTTCCTGGGTCCCAATCCTAGTATTGCATTTTCCAAAACTCACTTGGCAGATGGTATAAGGAACTGGGAGCAGAACTATAGGAAATTATTCTGGGAGTCCTCCATTGGGATGAGACAGGCCAAGAAATTATTCAGTTATAATATTATACGTCTGGGAGAGGCACCGAGGATGGACCGCCAATCCTTAAGATCCCTTACCTGGTTTTTAACAGGGCACGACCAGTGCAGATTCTGTGACTGCGGTAAGGAGACATCGGAACACCTACTCTTCACATGCGATGCTATCATCCTAAAAAGATTCAAGTTCCTCAATTCCTACATAATCCAGTGGCCTAACGCCGACCCACTGGATATGCATTTGGTCGGGGCGTTTATCAAGGACATATACCTACATTTCACGTAAGAAACTCTAGGGATGCACAATAGGCCTCAATGGTCGCAGTGCTCTGGGCTACAAACAACCACCCTTGTGGGAAAAAAAAATATTGAGAATATGGGAATATTGACATTTTGAAATGTACATATTTATGTTTATAGTTTTTTTATCTTATTATAATATTTTGTATTGCTGCACCCTTATTCTGTAAAAAATAAGATAATGTGTAAACGTGAAAACGGGTAAACTTTGTGATTTTTTACTAAAATTACATTAAATGGTTTTTCGATTCTCTTTTCGTTCACTGTTTATCACGTGTAAACATTATCTTATTTTTTATAGAATAAGGCTACTGTAGCCTTATTCTATAAAAAATAAGATAATGTTTACACGTGATAAACAGTGAACGAAAAGAGAATCGAAAAACAATTTAATGTAATTTTAGTAAAAAATCACAAAGTTTACCCGTTTTCACGTTTACACATTATCTTCATTTTTACAGAATAAGGGTGCTGGATTGAGACACATTTAAATTAAATTAAATCAATATGATAAGCATTTAGTAAATTTATATAATACTTATGTATATATATTCCATAGAATTTTTTCTATTATAATTCTTAATTTTAGCTTTTGGTAGCTTGATTTTTTTCTATTTAAATTTTAAAAATCTAATATAATCTAAATCTCGAATATTTTAAAATTAAATCTCCCGCCAATCTGAAATAAAAGTCAAACAGAAAAATAGTATGCCCACTAACACATCAACATTTGCAAATACCATTACGTTCCGATTATTTACTCCCACGTACACAACAAAATCGCAGTACAGATGTAATCGATAAGTTTTGGTAACACCACAGTTGTTATCGCTTTTCTGCTATGCTTGGGGGTAGAGGGATGATGTAACCGGGTGTAAATATATATTTGGTGAAAAATACGTCAAATCACAAATTTGGTATATGGGACCGGAAGTCAATTGGTAGTACTAGTTAAAAAAAACATTTTGTAGAATATGATTTTTTGTTGTTGTTGTTTAAAATACAGGGTGTCAAATTTTGAGAAAACTGATAAACATGATGTTGTGTTTATGGCTATAAAAGGAAAATAAATATTCGATATTTATGATATAGGGCTCGTTTTAAAGGTAAGTTAATACGGATTAATAAAAAAATAGAAAAATGGTAAGTTCTTTAATTTCTTCATTTTCAAATTTCCCGCCAAAATTTTATTTTACGTCCTTTAATTCTATTGAACATACTAAATACTTGCGCTATTAAAATTTTTCGTTTTCGTGCAAAATACGTTTAAGTATGACGATTTACCCGTTTTTGGAATACAAAATCAAATTGTTATATGTTATTTTCAATTTTTAACTAATTTACGCTCGACCTGATATTGTAATTGTTTAAAATTATTTCGTCGATCTTTAGTATATTCTTACTTCTAATAGAAAATTAAAAAACAAAGAGGAAATATGTAACAGTCCGTTCATAAACTACGTCAAGTTTTTTTGGGGCATTCTTAACTCCGTCTCTCTCACTCCTTCATCACAAGTCGTCACAACACTGAATATGTGAACAATGATGTAATCATTTAAGAACATGAAGTAAGTGGTATATTAAAGAAATACGCCTCTAATGATACCTATACCTGCAAATTATTGTATTATGTCATATGTAACATCCCATAACAGTAACTTCTTATAATTACGTGACGTCATCTTTTATGAAATTCTCCCCGCCCCAGCTTAAACGTGACGACAATCAATACTTCTTCGCCAAACAAAGGCGTAACGTAGTTTAGGGATAGCCCATAAAGCTATTAGTAAAAAAATAAATGTTGGTATGAGTCATTTATTTTGTAAATGCGTCCCAAAATATTACGTTCAGGTACATAAACCGTAACGTAATCTGCCACAGGAATGCCAGTGCTCTCGTTCGTGAAAAGCTTAATAAGGTATTACCAGACATTGGCATGTCCTCTATATATCCAAGTAAGTTGGAATCCAGGCAATATCATGAGCAGAAAAATTATTAAATTTAACTACCACATTACCGACATCGTCAACATCTTTGGCATCTGGAATAGAACCTCTTTTGACTCACTCAGAGGAAAATCATTATAAGGTACGTCCATATGATGAATTCATGAGAAAAATTGTGATAAAATACAGCTACTGTCTACCATGCCAAATCTCTAACTATACAAAAAACCCATGAAGAATTCAACACAACCCAATATATGGTACGGACAGCTAAAAATATTCAAAACAAGAATGAACTGAGCATTCCTGCACCAAAAGTTGGAAAACGGATCAGTGATGAACTCAGGCATTCAGTGCTAGAATATTACAACGATGATGAAGTTAGTCGTATAATGCCTGGGAAAAACGATTGTTTAACTATTGATAAAGTTAAAGTTCAGAAACGTTTAATGATGTGCACATTAAAGGAGTGCTATGAGGGCTACAAGTTGAAATTTAAGGATGATGAATAAAAAAAAATTGGTTTTTCTAAATTTTCTCTGCTACGTCCTAAAACTGTGTTGTATAATTCATCAAAATATCAAATTAATTATTCATGGAACTAGGATGGAAACTGTCACCAATGGAAAAATTTCGCGATACCAGGGCTCAATTTAATTAATACTATGTAAAGATCCAAGATCAACATGTTACCTTCTGCAATGCGAGAACTGCCTAGGATTGGATAATTTTCGCGAATATTTGAAAAACGCATTTTTGGACAATGATTGTCTGGATGCTGAATTATCGTTTAGTCAGTGGGTTTCAGCTGACCGATGCAAGTTGGAAAAATATTCAAAACCATTAAACGAATTTCTGGATTACTTCATAATTAAGCTGAAAAATTTGATTCCTCATTGCTTTATATCACTAACACAATCCGATTTCATAAAAAATGAAAAGTTAACTCTGGAGCCAACAGAGGTACTTATTTCTTGTGATTTTGCAGAAAATTATGCGTTTATAATGCAAAATTCAGCACAGGGTTTTCATTGGAACAACAAACAAGCGACTATTCATCCATTTGTAATTTACAAAACTGAGGGAGGTATATTGCAGCACGACAGCTTTATTATAATATCAGATTGTCTTCATCATGACGCTGTAGCAGTTCACTTGTTCATAGAAAAATTATTGCAGTTTTTCAAAACAAAAATTCCGGATTTATCTAAAATTTATTACGTCACAGATGGTGCAGTAACACATTATAAAAATAAAAAAAAATTTATGAATATAACTAAACACAAAGAGGATTTTGGAGTTGATTGTGAGTGGCATTTTCACGCAACTGCTCACGGAAAGGGACCATGCGATGGAGTAGGAGGTACTATTAAGAGAATGGCATAAAGAGCCAGTCTCACCAAAGAATATGATGGTGACATAACCAATGCGGAGGAACTTTTCAAATGGACTAAAACGTTGAAAACTGATATGGTTTTTGAATTTTGTTCAGATATTGAATATAAATTGAAACAAATCGAACTAGGCAGTAAATTAGAGAACTTGAAACAATAAAAGGGACTCGCAATTTTCATGCAGTTATACCGCCAACTTAAAATGTGAAAAATATTCAAATAGTGAAGATTATATCTGTGGTTTTTTTGAGAAACTAGTTAACTGCATTTTTGGCGATTTTGAGTTATGAATGAAAAGAACTAGACAATTGACTAAAGTTTCAAAAATAAATTTCAGTTTTCCCATACTTCTCTCCATTTATCCGGAAAATCTAAATAAAAATGAGTAATTACTACTAAAACCTACTGCGAGTTTTTTTTCAAATGCGTTTTCTGCAAAATTTACTTTTTGCAGTTAACTAGTTTCTCAAAAAAACATAACATGTAAATTTTAACCGTATAAATATCTTTAAATTTCTATCCTTATTTTGTAATAAATTTTTTTACTGTCAATATTTTTTGTTTTAAATTTAATTTTGAATCACAAAAACGAGTGAAAAAATTAACCTGGAAAAATTAAATAAAATCGAGTTTTTGTAAGAGGACCAAAAATCTACCATTCGATTTTTGAAAATTTCAAAATAGGTAGAGTCATGAGAAAATGAAGAAATTAAAGAACTTACCATTTTTATATTTTTTTATTAATCCGTATTAACTTACCTTTAAAACGAGCCCTATATCATAAATATCGAATATTTATTTTGCCTTTTATAGCCATAAACACAACATCATGTTCATCATTTTTCTCAAAATTTGACAACCTGTATTTTAAACAACAACAACAACAAAAAAAATCACGTTCTACAAAATTTTTTTTTTTTTAATCAAGACTACAAATTCAAAACATAAAAATCATAAAATTAAAACATGACTTCCAAAAATTTGTGATTTGACGTATTTTTCACCATATATATATACCATAAATGTATATATATACATATATATATATATATATATATATATATATATATATATATATATATATATATATATACCACCTTGATCAAAAAGTGCCCGGAATAACCGTGTGGCGCTCCCATCGTTCCGATTTGAGTTCTGTTTTTTTTTGTTAAGTTGGTACATCTGTTGGTGATATTCCCTCTAAATCTTAGCGTCATAGTTTGACATTTGCAAAAGTTACGTAGTCAAGAGTACATCTATCTCTGTGTGCGTTGGCGATTATTTACAATTTAAGAAATGGATTTAAATTTGGAACAACGAACTTGTATTAAATTTTGCGTAAAAAACGGATTTAATGGTGCGCGAACGTTGGAAATGTTGGGAAAGTGTTTCGGCAACGATTCTCTAAAGAAAACGGTCGTTTACCAGTGGCACGAGCGGTTTAAAAGTGGTCGTGAGTCAATCGAAGAAACGCAGTGGCAGACCATCGACATCGAAAACCGACGAAAACATTGATAAAGTAAAAGAAATGTTGGTCAATAACCGCAAATTAACCATCAGAGAGATAGCGGAGGACTTGAACGAGGAATACGACACGCAATCCAGACATTAGGCAAGTGAATGGCGTTCACCAAATGAGCCGAGACCAAAAAAACCACGTCGTTTTCAGTCAAAAAAGAAGGAAATGCTCACGGTTTTCATGGATTACAACGGTGTAGTGCATCATGAATTTTTGCCAGAAGGCCAGACCGTAAACAAAGAGTATTATTTGGGCGTTATGAGACGTTTGCGTGAATCAATTCGCCGAAAGAGACCAGAATTGTGGGCAGAAAACTCGTGGATTTTGCACCATGATAACGCACCGTCGCACAGTGCCATCATTATTCGTAATGAAAAATAATTTTCTGTGACTTCTTTCTGTTCAATCGAGTTAAAAAACCATTAAGGGGAACGCGTTTCAGCAGCCGAGAGGAAATAATGGAAAAATCGCAGGAAGCACTGATGGACATACCGAAAACCGAATATAAAAAATGTTTCGAGGATTGGATCAAGCGCTGGCATAAGTGTGTTGTAGTCGATGGGATTACTTTGAAGGGGACAGTATAGATTTAGATTACTTGTATTTTTAATTTTCTGAATAAATTCCGGGAACTTTTTGATCAAGGTGGTATATATATACATATATATATATATATATATATATACATATATATATATATATATATATATATATATATATATATATATATATATATATATATATATATAAGTGACCGGCCGGTAAATTCAGAATATTTATGTAAAATTGTTGCAAAAAATCCTTTAAAGTGGGGTCTAATTGTAAAATTTTGCAAGTTATTAAATTTTCAATTTTTACTTTCTTTTACTCTAGTAAAATAAAGTATAGTAATCATGAAAATTTTGGACCTTGAGATTTTTAGAGATTTATTTGTTTTGAGGTCCCCTGAGTCCGAAAAAGTGGGTTTCGAAATGGTGTCTGTCTGTCTGTCTGTCAGTCTGTCAGTCTGTCAGTCTGTCAGTCTGTCAGTCTGTCAGTCTGTCAGTCTGTCAGTCTGTCTGTGTCCTCTCTACAGCCCAGATGGTTTAACCAATCGAACTGAAACTTCAGATTTAAGCTTTTTCGATAAATTGGAAGGTCCCAGTGAATTTTACTCCAAATCGGCTAACCGGAAGTGGCCACTCCCTTGGTCCAGAAAATTTATTTTGTAAATATCTTAAAAAGTATAAGGTTTACAAAAAACTACTTAAAACAAAATGTTTCCAAAAATTAAAAACAAATAAAAATAAAAAATAAAAAATTAAAAAAATAAATTTCAAAATTTTAAAATTAAAAAAAAAAAAAAATTTAAAAAAAAAGTTATAAAAAAAATAAAATTTCTCAAAATTCTCTGTTCGTAAAAGAAAGTCGTGTGTTGGCCACACCTCAATTTTTTGAGTAATGTTGGTGACCCCTTTTCACATTTTTCATCATATCTCCCAAGTTATGGGCTCAATTTTAATTCTATTGGTGGTTTTTGAAAGATTATGAGTTACTTTATTGGTTAATTTGCACACTTAGCCATGTTTTTTTAAGAATGTAACACATTTTGGGAAAATAACATTTTTTTACTTAAAAACTCGCTACTTTTAAAAAATGAATTGTAAGTTGAGAAAATGGCCCATTAACATAGTTATTTTATTTATTAGTATTAATCTATAGCATAATATCTACAAATGCATAAAATATTTTTATTACCTAACTCATAAAATATCACAATGGACCGTCGCCGGTCTAAGTGTGCGTAAGCAGCCACTCGAACTCATAAAATATTCGAACAGCAATTTGTCGAAAAAAGAGCGTTTAGCCGTTTTCTGAAAAAAGGGTGGCTCTCAGGTATAGTGATGTTACCTATCCAAATCTTTTTAACCTGATCTTTCAAATGATCAAAAACTCAAATTGGTTCTAAGTAATAATAAATGGTTCAGTTGTTCGCTAACCGATCGTGTGAAACTACATATTCTCAGTGTTCTGTGTTTTAACAATTTTAAGTTTGTGTGATTATTAAAAGGTTAGTTTGTGTTAAGTAAGTGCTTAATAATTACAATGACACGTTTGCATTATCTACCACCTTCCCATGTAGCCGATAAGCATTTTGTTTACGTTTTTTGTAACGGAAATGCACGCGCTGCTGTCGAAGAATACAGGCGTCAATATCCAGCCAGGCCAGTACTTGGGTACAGGACGTTCTTTGCAATACATCAAAGTTTTTCCGAACAAGGATTATTGTAACAACAACACGAGTCCAGCGTGAATGTTAACGTACATGTGGAAGAGAAAGTATTACGATTAATACGCGCTGACCCTACGACAAATATCAGTCGCCTGTCGATAAGAACAGGCAAATCGAGGACAAGCGTATGGAGAATCCTTAAAAAAGAGGCCTTCATCTTTATCACGTCCATCGTGCTCAACATCTAGGAGATGTGTACCATCGTGCCAGATCAGTTTTTTGTAACTGGATAATTTCACAGCAAAGAAGTGATGTAAATTTTATACGGAGAATACTGTGGACAGATGAAGCTATTTTCACCAGAGCGGGTGTAAGTAATTATAGGAATTTCCATGTTTGAGCCGTCGAAAACACGCACGTCGTAAGGTAGACAATTTCCAGAGCCAATTTTCTATAAATGTATGGGCGGGAATGAACCACGATCAAATTATCGGAAGTTACGTGTTACCAAACAGGTTTGATCAACAAGTATTTTAGAATTTTTAGAAAATTCGTTACCTTTGCTCTTAGAAGAAGTGCCACCAAACAGGCTCCAGCACACTTTGCAAGGATAATACGTGATTATTTGAATGAAAATTACCCACGGTGGATTGGTAGAGGAAGTCCTGTAGCCTGGCCGCCACAAGGTCTCTTGGTCTTACGCCCCTAGATTTTTATTTCTGGGGATTTATGAAAGAAAAAGTGTAAGCCGTGCCTATTGAAACCCGCGACCAATTGACAGCAAGAATTTTTGCTGCTGCAGCAGAAATGAGAGGACACCCTGAAGAATTGCGTCGGACAACAACAAATGTGATCACGAGAGCCTTTATTTGTTTACAAGAGGGTGGATGGCATTTCGAACATGTCATTTAATATAAAATGTTTAATAATTTGTAATAAAATTTGTTTTTATTGATTATTAATAAAACAGTATTATTTTATAACTCTTTGACTTTAATTTAAACATCAAGTAATTTTTATTTAATTTCCCTACTTTTTTAGGTGATTTTTGCGCGGTAATTTTAAGAGTTAGCTAGTAACAAAGTTTTGTGAATTTGTAGATATTATGGTGTAGATTAATAATAATAAATATAATAACTATGTTAATGGGACATTTTCTCAACTTACAGTTCATTTTTTTAAAAAGTAGAGGTTTCTTTAAGTAAAAAAATGTTATTTTCCCATAATTTGTTAGATTATTTCAAAAAACCTGGCTAAGTATGCAAATTAATCAATAAAGTGTCTCTTTTTTTTTTATTTTTTTATTTTTTTTTTTATTCAAAATTATTACATCAGCTACACGTTTTTATTTTTATTCAAAATTATTATAAAAATTTAAAATTAATCAAAATTAAAAAAAAAATACATTTATATGTTAGACGTAGCAGGAATTATTGATCTATCGGGGAGCCACACACTGTAGCGAGAAAACCAATGTTACTGGGCTGTGCTGAGCGATACAGAATGATGTTCATAGATTTGCTGTAACATCCAATATCTTACAGTTTTTTATAGTACATTTAATATTTACTACATCATAAAGTATTGTTAATGAGCCTAAAGGCTCAAAATAGAGTGTAATAAATAATTAAATAAATAAATACGCTCTCAAAAACCACCAATAGAATTAAAATCGAGCCCATAACTTGGGAGAAACGATAAAAATGTGAAAAAGGGGTCCCGAACATTACTCAAAAAATTGGAAACGTAATAACTTGCAAAGTTTTATAGTTAGACCTCCCTTTGAAGGATTTTTTGCAACAATTTCACATAAATATTCTGAATTTTCCAGCAGGGCACTTGCCGACGAAATACATTCTATAATAGATATACAGGTATATAGATATACAGGTATAAAATTTTCAACAATGAGTTCAATGGTGACCTCGGATGTGACCTTGAACAACATCTTCAAGGTGATTTTGAGGTCAAGGTCATTTTTTTAAATGGATACCCTTATTTTTGACATCGCATTCGAAAACAGGGAGAATTTTTACATCCGAATATATATTTTCCATGACCTCCCAAGGTCACCTCAAGGAATATATTTTAGTTATAATGCTTATGATTTGGAAGAATAATAAAACAAAAATAACAAAATATAAATTTTAAAACTGGAAGAATTAATTTTTTTATTTTTATTTTGATAGCAAATCATAAGCATTATAGCTAAAATATATTCCTTCAGGTGACCTTAGGAGGTCAGGGAAACTAAATATTCGGACGTAAAATTTCCCACCCTTTTCGAATCCAATGTCAAAAATAGGGGGTTCCATTAAAAAATGACCTAGAAGACCACATCCAAGATCACCATTGAATTCCTTGTTGAAAATTACCTAAGATTAAACCTTAGTAATTTTTTTTTGACCGAACTCCGCCAGTTTTGTAGGAGTTTCCATATTTTTTTCTCACCCGGTATATACAGGGTATCCCAAACGTGAAGCATCAAATGAAGTAGGGTGATAGACGAGGTTATTTCTAACCAAAATAGCCTCTATTCAAAAATTATTCCACTTTTAGTATTTTTTGGCGAAATCGCATGTGCATCCACCAAAAAATTAATTTTAAAAAAAACAAGTTTTTTTTTAATTTTATAAAATCATTTTCTTAAACTCTATTATCTTCTGTCAAATAAAAACAATGGTTCTGTGAAGTATTTTTGTTTCTCAAAAATGTTAGTTGAGTTTTAAGTGACGCTGACGGAAAAATAATCTACTATAGAAAGTTGGCCAACCATAAGAAAAACTTGCAACACTAATGCAGATTCTAAACTGGTACCACGCATAGGAGTATTCAAAAAAATGTTTTTATCAATTTTTTACGAAAACAATCGGCGTCGCCGGATAAAATTTATTTTAATCTGTCGGAATGCGCGTTCGTTATTTCCAATCCAGCAGGTTGGATAATTTTCGTTGTGGTGGTGATAAGTGTTCGTGCAAATTGAGGAGGATCTGTTTGTAGGGACAGATCATCAAGTAATCCAGCCAAGGCGTTTTGTAGGAAACTGAGATAGACTTAAACGTTGATTCGTTGAAAAATTTTCCATCAACTATTCTCACCCAGTTGTTGATTCCAAATATGCAAATGAGATGTCGAATATCACCATTTTAAAACATGTTTCTTCGCTCCAAATAATTTTGTTCAAAAATTGGGATTATCTTGGTTGCGACGCAGAATTTCTGGACAAAATAGCACTCTTTTTTATGGTCAGTGGGTAAAAGGTATTTTACGCGTTGCACGTGATAAGGATGCAACTATTTCCTTTTATACGTGCACCGTGGAAGAAGTCACTCCTGATCGTCTTGATAAACGATGAACACTTGTAGATGGGTCGTCTGTCACCGTTTCAACTAAATTATTTTCCTCTATATCAAACCGCGAAGGTCTTCCAGCTCTCTTCGGATGACCAGGGATTTTGCCTTAGCTGTACGTTCTGAAAAACTTTGTAGTATCGTGTCCATTTTCGCAGCAGCTCGAGCGTTCCAATTATACCCACCATATATGCAATTATGCATATTCACGATGGCAATAAGCAGCATTGCGAATTGACATTTTAATTATTACCGGCCGAGTATGTATTGGACTAATATGGATAGGGCAATTTTGCAATTAGTCCAACCGATTAACAGCAGTTGTGTGTTAGGGATAGGCACACCAAAACTGAATAAAAAACACTTAAATTTTGCAACAATAATACAGCTATAATTAAAAAAATAATATAAAAATGTAAGATAAATCCAAAACTAATTATTGTAAAAATAAAATGTTTACTATCAGTAACATAACATAACATCAACATATGTCTCTAAAAAATTAATTCCCCATATAAAACATGCTCAGTTTTCTTTGAATTTGTGACCTAAAATAGAATAAATATACCATATATACATAGAATGAGTTTTGAAAGCGTAGTTCAATATTTTATTAACAAAATACACTTATCTAACAATAATAAATTAATGAAATTCATTCATAATTTGTTTGTCTTACACACTTCTGTTGCATAGGATTCCCCATGTAAATAGTTGACATTTGTAAGTCTATCCCTTATCCCTTTCAAGACCGAACAATAATATTTGATTTTCTAAAATCGACCTTATTGTTTGGCCTTTCAAGGAATAAATTTTTTATTAAATAAAAAATCAAGCCAAAGTATTACAATATTTTACTTTAACATTTTACAAAAATTTAAGTGTTTTTTTCTTTGATCTATCAAACAAAGACCAAGATATAGAATGTTTTTTCCGGCATTGACATCTCTATTCCATGTGATACCACATTTTTTGCAAAACTGATATCTATGGGGTGATTTCGATGTGTAATGTTCTTCATGGCAGCCAGCGCAAAGTTTGGTCGTTCTGAATTCGCTAATTTCCAAAACATCTGCTCGTTTCTTCAAGGCGGCCAATATCTTTGGCTGAGGTGTTCTAACATATCCTTTGATTAGTGAATTTGCCGCAGTTTTAGTTGATCCAATGATTATTAAGGCTTTTGTCGCAGAGCCAATAATTTTCTTTGCCATTTCATGACTTGCGCGTTCGACACAGATGAATTTCTTCAATTTCAATCTAGCCACCTTTCTTTGACCCATTTCATTTTGTCGTGCTTTGAATATTGATAATTGATACCTTGTGTATTCTTTGAAATTTGTTGATATTGGTGAAAATTGCTCAGAAGTTGTTGACGGCGTCCATTTCTTCAAATTTCTCAGCCTTTGATGAAATCCAGTCATATGACGAAAAAAAGAACTTTTAATTTTTATAGGTTCGTCATTTCTGATTCCACCAAATATTAATCGTTGGCCTGGATCCAATCCTATCATGACATCATAATTGTCAATATTTTCTCTAATTTTTAATAGATTTCCTTGGACTGTTTCTTCATCATTGTGTAATTTTCTTTTTTTAATTTTTGGGTATTTTACTTCATTTTTTGCCATAGAAAATGAAATGGCCACTCCATCAGTCATCATTGAATAGTCGAATTTCTTTGTTAATGTCTCGGGAAATGTAAAATATTTTCGCCATTCTAAATCACGATCAAATATTTTCCAGGCTCCTTTGAATAATTTTTGCGAACATAATAATTGCCAAAATGCTGCCGAATCATAACGAATGTGATGAAGTCCAAACTTTAAAATTGGTACTAGTGTAAAATTCTTTAATTCATTTTCTTCATTGTAGCGTTGAAAGCGATAGAAAAATTGTAGATATTTTGTATATTTCAATTTATTAGTCACTTCATTAAATTTTGTTCCATCCCATTGTAACTTTTCAGTTAGGGCCTGAATTAATTCTGGATCTGGTACTTTATCACTTTTTTCTCTAAATAGAAAATCGAGTGTATCGTATGATTTTTTCTTGAATGGTTTGAAAAATCTTCTAACTCTATTGTAGGCGTGCATCCATAGATTATTGTGAAAGATAGTTTCATATTTATTGGCTTCTGAACGAAACAAATTCGCTTTATATGATTTATCGTATAATTTAAAACCAAATTTATTTCGCAAATTTCTATACTCTTCATCCAACTTATATTTTGCCTTGATCCGTCCAACAAATGATAATAATAATCCAAAAAATTAATTTTGATGAAATTTCCTTTTGCCCATTGTTTATTCAATGAAAAATGAATATATCTCGATACTTCAACAAATAATGAAGACATTTCTTGTACTCTTCGGAGGTCGGTCTCATGGATTCTGGGGGAGACCAGCCATTGCTATACTACAATTATTTTAACCAATCCCAAGACATGTTGGTGAATAAACAAGCTCATTTGAGTGAAATAGAAAAGGATAATTTACATCCCTTCCAGAGGAGTAACAAAGTCGCGTATTCTCCGAAAAGAGGCGGTAGTCCCTCCATTGAGGCCAGCAGCCACAACACTCGTTTTACAAACGAAGAAAAGCTTCACAATGAATTGTGTAAAGCTAATAATGCATTAGTTGAAGCCAACAATATAAATAAGCAACTGAATGTTACAATTGCATGGATGCAGGAGCGTATGAAGACGCTTGAAAACGAAGTTAAAGCTCTTAAGCCAAAGGAGGACATCGGTTCTACTCCTAACCAGAATACAACTCCACAAGAGTATCATACGGATGAAGAAGAACTAGCTCGAGAAACTGAGTGGATTAGAGTTAAAGGTGGGAGGAAAAAAAGGAGACGGAATAATACGCCCTCCCCACCTCAATTAAAGGATAATGTTCCAAATATTATCCAGAAACAACCAAAAAAAATACCTCCACCACCACCAATAGTAATAGATGAAGTCAAAGACTACGATGTACTCTATGAAAAAATAAAAACCATAACTGCTACTGATAAGTTTAATGCAAAGGTGATGAATGGAAACACCATCAAAATAAACTTAGAAGATGCTGAAACATACAGAAAATTGACAAAAATGTTAAATGAAGAAAAACGTGCTTGGCACACGTTTGAAGATAAACAAACCAGACCAATTAGGGTCATGGCTAAAAACTTACACTCTACGTGTAAACCAGATAAAATAATTGATGACCTGAAAGCAAAAGGATTTAAGGCAACTGAAGCATCGATTAAGCTAAAACGGAGAGGCAAAGTACCTCTCAACATGTTTATGTTGACCTTCGATACTGATGAAGATATCGAAAAAATTTATCAAATTAAGTACATCTTGGGATGCAAAGTGGTTATTCAGCCTCTAAGAAGGTCTAAGCTTATACCACAATGTAAACAATGTCAAGCCTATGGACATACACAAAAATATTGCAACAGGGAACCTAGGTGTGTCAAATGTTTAGGTAAACATCATACCAAAGATTGTGTAAAAGCCCAAAATGTTCAACCTAAATGCGTTCACTGTGGAGAAAACCATCCGGCTAACTACAGAGGATGCAGCGTTGCTATTGAACTGCAAAATATCAAAAATAAGAACGTGATTGCTAAAAATCCAAGTTCATTCAGGAAACAAGCGGTTAAGATGAACCGACCCGAAGTAAATCGTAGAGTGTCGGGAACTACTCAAGGACAATTTGGTAAAATGACTTATGCTCAAGTAATGATGAGCAACGGAAATCCAGGAAAAACTGCTCAAAATGACGATATAAGTCAAACACTTAAATTAATTTTAAGTAGACTAAATACATTTGATGAGCGATTACAGAAACTAGAGTACAGCACTAAGGGAGCCATCCCTAAACAGAAAAATGGCCCAAGATCTTATAATCTTATGTTGGAATGCCAATGGACTGATGCAACATCAACAAGAACTGCAAGTGGTCCTGGACACAGAAAAAATCGATGTATGTCTCATCACGGAAACACACTTCACTAGACAATCAAACATTAAATTTAAAAATTATCAAATATATCACACTATTCACCCTGGAAACACTGCTAAAGGAGGTAGTGCTGTTATAATTAGAAATAGTATTCATCACTATGAGGAGTTAAAATATGAAACGGAAGAAATGCAAGCAACTGCTGTTATTGTCAAATCCAAAAGTAGTTCTATTTGTATTGCTAGTATTTACTGCCCACCGAAGCACTCAATGAAAGAAAAAGATTATCTCGAGTTCCTCAGTAAATTAGGAAAACGATTTGTACTTGGAGGAGACTTTAATGCAAAAAATGTCCACTGGGGATCCAGATTAACAACAACTAAGGGTAAAGAACTCCTAAAAGCTACCAGAAAATGCAGTTGTGAAGCCCTCTCAACTGGAAAACCAACCTACTGGCCAACTGATCCAAACAAAGTGCCAGATCTGATTGATTTCTTTATAATAAAGAACATATCTGTTAATTATGTACAAGTAGATGAAAGCCACGACTTAAACTCTGATCATTCACCAATACTTCTAACGTTAAGTGAAAAAATCATTCAAAAAGAAAGAAACCCTTTCCTAGTAAATAATCACACTAATTGGGCATGCTTTAGACTATCGCTAGAAGAAAAAATTAACTTAATGGTTCCATTAAAGACTGAAGAACAATTAGACAAAGAAGTTCACAAATTTGTAAACGATATGCAGCAATCAGCTTGGGAAAATACTCCTGAAATTAAAACGAAAATCAAGGGAAACAATTACCCTATGGAAATTAGGGAACTCCTCGCAGAAAAAAGAAGAGCGAGAAGAGTATGGCAACAAACAAGGGCCCCCCAAGATAAAACTCATTTGAACAACCTCACTCAACAATTAAGAAGAGAGATCAAAGAATTGAAAGATGAATCAATCAGCAACTATTTAAGAAAATTAACTAATGATAACAGTACTGAGTATTCTCTTTGGAAAGCAACCAAAAGAATCAAAAGACCAATAATGCAGATTCCCCCAATAAAAATAGCAGGTGAGAAATGGGCTAGAAATAATGAAGACAAAGCTCGAGAATTTGCCGAACACCTCGAAAAAATATTCCAGCCACATGAAGACCAAACGTTGGAAGCCGAGATAATAACTGAACAAGCTGTGCAAGAAAGTAAAGAAATCCTACCCACAACACCAAAAGAAGTCATGCGTGAGATAACAGCTAATATGAATACGAAAAAAGCTCCTGGGTACGATCTTATTACTGCAGAAATCTTAAAAGAACTGCCAAGGAAAGCTCTGGTGAAACTCACCAATCTTATAAATGCAGCATTTAGAATCAAATGTGTACCAAGCTTATGGAAAATTGCAGAAGTAATTATGATCCCAAAACCTGGGAAACCACCACACATAACATCGTCTTATAGGCCAATTTCGCTATTGCCAGTCATGTCCAAACTCTTTGAGAAGCTTCTGGTAAAAAGATTAAATCCGATAATCGAGAGTAAAAACTTGATCCCAAATCATCAGTTCGGTTTTCGCAACCAACACTCAACAATTGATCAAGTACACAGAATAACCAGTATAATTGAGAAAGCATTAGAGGAGAAAAAAGTCTGTTCAACAGTATTTCTAGACGTTGCACAAGCGTTTGATAGAGTGTGGCATGAAGGACTTAACCACAAGTTAAGGAATCTTCTACCAATGCAATTTGCTAAGATACTAGAATCATACTTGAAAGATAGGTTCTTCAGGATTAAGTTAGATGATACATTTTCTGAATTGAAAGAAATCAATGCAGGAGTTCCACAGGGCAGTGTATTAGGGCCGGTTTTATACCTACTATATACTTATGATCTTCCTACATTAGAAAACAACACAGTGGCAACTTTTGCAGATGATACGGCGATCTTAGCTGTTGGAAAAAGCAACGAAGAATCAACACAGAAGTTACAATCAGCTATAACTCAAATATATAAATGGACAAAAAGATGGAGAATAAAACTAAATGAAGCTAAATCAGTTCACATCAACTTTACAAACAGACGAATCGAACATATTCCGATTACCATAAATCGGGAAATAATACCGCATGCGAACACAGCTAAGTATCTCGGCATGACCCTGGATGCTAAACTACGATGGAAAGCACACGTCAAGAAGAAAAGTGAAGAATTAAGACTTAAATACAGAAAAATGTATTGGCTGATGGGAAGGAACTCTTCTTTATCAACATACAACAAGCTTCTACTTTATAAGCAAATATTGAAACCGATTTGGACTTATGGTATTCAGCTTTGGGGTTGTACCAAACAGAGCAACGTAAATATCATCCAAAGATTTCAGAATATGGTATTAAGGAACATCGTTGATGCACCTTGGTATGTTAGGAACAATGACCTTCATAGGGACCTTAAAATGAACCTCATCTTAAATGAAATCCAGGAAAAAGCACGGAGACATGAAGAAAGGCTCCGCCAACATGTGAACATTGAGGCAACTCAGCTCCTAAGCATCACGAATTTAGTTCGCAGACTTAAAAGAACCAAACCTTTTGAGCTGGTGTGATTGTCAGTTTAAGCAGCATTATGCTGATCTAAAATCCACAACAAAGATGTGGTTTACATCAATTTACCAAACACTATGGAATGCCAATGGGAAGAAGCCATAGATTAATTTAAGTTAGTAAATTAAGTCAGAAACAAATTGCTAATTAGTCCAGGAGACTAGATTGTAATTACATAAAATAAATAAATAAAATACCGAGCAAACGGCGCAGTGGTTAAAGCTGCGGCGGTTGGATCGGGAGGTACCGGGTTCGAATCCCTATAGGGGCGGGATGCAAAAGGGATTTTTCATCATCTGATTGCGATCGGTGATGAAGATGAACACATCTATGACCCCCTGTTGAGAGTGCAGAATCCATGGGCCGACCCACCTTT
Source organism: Tipula vernalis (assembly GCA_958295665.1). Taxonomy (NCBI): domain Eukaryota; kingdom Metazoa; phylum Arthropoda; class Insecta; order Diptera; family Tipulidae; genus Tipula; species Tipula vernalis. The sequence continues at coordinate 206,939,728 of OY282559.1, read as the reverse complement.
CATGTCAGCACTACGGGTTGGCATGAAGCAATGCAATGTGCAGGTGGTTTTCAAAGACGGATCTGTAGCCGCCCGTCCTCGATTTGGCTACTCCAGGCGTAAGGTAGGACGGCAAAAAATAAATCAAGAAACAAACAAACAAACAAACAAACAAATAAATAAAATTTATTTTAAATAAAAAAAAAAAAAAAAAAAAAAAATTTCTTGTACGTCATTTTGAATTTTTTCAAAAACTTTTTGATCTAAACATTTTGAGTTAAGACCACATTTCACATTTACTATTTTTTTATTTATTTCTTCACCTTCGACTTTACGTTTCGGCATTTCACAAACAACTGATTAGATAATTAATAAATTATATATATACGGCCGATTTTTCTATACTATACTACCTCACAATTGTGGAAAGGGTTATACATTTCTAGCGCCGTAAATTTTACAAATTTCAATTGTTAAATGACGTTTTATTCAATTGAAAAAACAAAACATAAAAAGGCTACTTGATTTTTTATTATTTTACCATAAAATGTTTTTGAAATTATTGACACATACTTGCGGTCATTAGTCATTTATTGACAGTTGTTTCAGTTAAAACACTAGTGGAGTTTACACCCATCTGTGAACCAGTCAAAGGGGGTTCTAATAAAACCGGGATAAGGTTCTAGGTGATTCTCTTAATAAATTGTTTTACCATTTGCGAAATGTTATTGACACAATATGCTCAATGGCACAAAATTTTGAAGATTTTTTGATTTTTATAAATTTAAACACCGGCACAAAATTTTTTGTAAAAATCATGGCATGTTTAATTTACTATACATTCTAATAAGTTTAATTTTTAAAATTTTGACAAAGTTTTTCGTATTTAATTAATTTTTGATTTTTTTTACAATTCATCATAATGTAACTCATCATCACGTACTTTCATTTGTTATAATTAAAGAAATTTTATTGAATGTGAAATTTTTAAATAGATAATTACAGTTTGTTAGAATCATAGAATAATTTTGTGTTCTTAAGATAGAACATTTTATTATAAAAATCTTCCTTATGATCTTGTATTCATTAAAATTAAAATGGATTATTAAATAATCTTACTAATTATGTTTTATCGGCAAACTAGAATATTACATATTTTTAAAAACGAGACCGGATAAAAAATTATTGTTTCGTTGCATCCATCTATAGGCATATGTTTTAGTAACTAATTTTAATTTCATTACTGTCAACATTCTTATAGAAAATTGGAGGCAAATAGAGTACCTCAATAAATAAATGATCATAAAATCACATTCAATATAAATATTTTCACTGCATAATAACAAAACAAACATTTCTAAAAAGAAACCGCAAAGTCTATCCCTTATACTGTCGCATTAGCGGCAAAATAGTAGAACTGCAAAATCGCCCTATTACAAAATGTTTTCCGTTTTTATACAACAAGTTTTGTTTAATTCCGGTTACTAGATTTGTTTAAAAAAATTGCAACAGGTTGCTTTGATCACCGGTTTTGTCGTGGGACCATACACAATAGTGTCAAGGTGATCTCATCTTGTATGAGATTGTCTATGAGTGATTCAGATTTTTAAGGCGCATATAGAGCAGGTTTAGGTATTAAGCCAGAACCGTACTTTACTCATGGTCACGGTTCACGGATACTAATAAAACAAATTTTAAATTTCATTTTACATCCAGATATTGATTCGGCTATACTGGACGCATCTTACCATTTATTTTCAAACGTTCGTTCAACAAACACAAAGTAGCATCACTTATTGACTGTTTGAACTAAAAATGTAACTTCAGCAACGGTTTGGTATTTTTGACTCAAAAATACTAACACGATTGTACCTTGGTTATCTGCAGGGATCGCTCAATCTCATCGAACAAGTGTAAAATGATTCAATAGATACCTACATATAATATATTTTAACGTAAACCTTGTCGGAGTTGAGCGTGAACTCGCTGGTTGATTTTAATCAGAATGTTTTATTTCTGACAAAGCAGCTATTTTAGCGCTCGAAATATTGTGAAGTGCATTTTTTAATAACACTACTTACTTTGTAAAAAATTAGTAAAAAACATTTGGTTTTGAATACCCGTATGCGTGGTACCATTTTAGAATCTGCATGTGTCGCAAGTTTTTCCTTACAGTTGGTCAACTTTCTATAGTACGTTGTTTTTCGATCTGCGTCACTTAAAAATCATCTAAATTTTTTGGGAAACAAAAAGACTTCACAAAACCATTGTTTTTATTTGACAGAAGATAATTTAGGTTAAAAAAATGATTTTATTGGAAAGTTACACTCTCCAGGGTCGTATTAAAAAAGATAGATAAACAAAATAACTCTTGGTTTCTTTTAAATTAATCTTTTGGCGAGGATGCGATTTCACGAAAAAACACTAAAAGTGGAATAACTTTTGATTCATCAACAATTTGATAAAACTTTATTTGACTACATATTTTGTTTAGAAATTATTATTTTTTTTTTTTTTTAAATGTTGCCAATCTCTTTATTCTTGAATCTTTCTACATAAGAAACTCACAAGAAGTAATCAAATCTTAAGCTAAAAATTATTACATATTTTAAGTCTTAACCAATGTTAATACTTATTGTTAGTGCTCACAATTTAATTAATTTAGACTATACTTAAAAGTATATATCGAATTAAATTTAGAGGTTCACAGGTTCATCAGTTCGAGTGGATCTGTTCTTCTCAGACGTCTAAATCGCGGCTGTTTTAGTATCTCCCTGGCCAATTCGTTGGGATGTGCTTCTAGTTTTGAGTAATATTTCGAACTGAATTCTTTAATAGTTTCTTTAACGGTTTTAATCCCAAGATCGTGATGTATATTACTATTTCGAATGTACCAAGGAGCATTGGTAATACTGCGAAGTATTTTCGCTTGGGCTCGTTGCAGGAGTTCTCTGTTTGAAGTGCTGGTGGATCCCCATAACTGAATACCGTATGTCCATATGGGTTTGATTATCGCTTTGTAAAGTAAAACTTTATTAGCTAATTACAACTGAGATTTTCTTCCCATCAGCCAATACATCTTAGAAAATGTAATTTTTATTTGGTTGCGCTTTGTTTCAATATGATTTTTCCACGTTAATCTTCTATCCAGGTGCAAACCTAAGTATTTTACCTTCGTTTGTTGAGGAATATTTTTATCGTTTAATTTCACTGGTGGGCAGGTGCGTTTGTTCAGCGTGAATGTGACATGAGTTGATTTGTTTTCGTTCACTTTGATTCGCCATGCTTTCAACCAGTCCGCGACTTTGTTTAAATGATTCTGCAATTCCTTTGAGGCAATTTCAGGATTAGTGTGGGACACCAGGATGGCCGTGTCATCGGCAAATGTTGATATTATTATTTTGTTAGTTACAGGTATATCAGCTGTGTTCAACAAGTATAATATTGGTCCTAGAACGCTCCCTTGCGGGACACCTGCATTAATATCATTTAAGCAAGTAGTTGCGCTGTTTTGTTTTACCATGTATTGCCTTTGAAGAAGATAGTTTCCCAAAACTGAGTGAAATTTCTTCGGTAGAAGCTCTTTAATTTTGTAAATTAGTCCATCATGCCAAACTTTATCAAAAGCTTGTGCGATATCCAAAAAGGCAGCAGAACAATATTTCTTTTCCTCGAAGGTGATTTTGATTGCATTTACAGTTCTGTGTACTTGCTCTATAGTACCATGTTGGTTTCGGAACCCAAATTGATGGTCTGGAATAACGCGCCGTTTTTCTAATATTGGTTTCAATTTCGTTAGTAACATTTTTTCAAATAGCTTTGAGATTGTGGGCAGCATGCTTATTGGACGATATGATGAGATTTGTGTTTCATTTTTCCCTGGCTTATGTATCATTATGATCAAGGATATCTTCCATTTTTGAGGAATATAGCTGGTTCGCATGATCGCGTTGAATACAAATGTTATTAGTTTTATGCATTTATCCGGCAATTCCCTTATCATTTTTCCAGTAATGAGATCATGCCCAGGTGCCTTTTTCGGGCTTATGCAAGTTTTAATTGTATTCTTAACTTTCTTCCAGTTATACTTTATAGGTTTGTAGGATAAGCCATCATCCGTTGGCTGGGGTAGCACGAAATAATTATCTTCTTCGTGTGGGACGAATACTGTTGCTAGATGAGCAGCAAAAGCATTGGCTTTTTCTTCATCACTTCTCGCCCAATTTCCTGTTGGTAGTCTAATCGGTGGATTCGAATTTGTTGGCCTTTTTAAATTTTTTGTTGCCTTCCACAAAGAATAATCTGTCCTCTCGGTTGCCGAGAGATCACTTAAATAGTTCTTTAAGCGCTGGTTTTCTTCTTCCCTCAAAGCAAATCTTAGGCCCTTAATAGCTCGATTTAATTTCCATTTCAATAACGGTGATTTTGTTTGCTGCCATTGACGGCGAATTTTTCGCTTTTCCTGGATTAGTTCCTGTATATTATGTGACAGTTTATTAACTTTTTCTGAACTACTTATGCCGGGTGTAGCCCTTTCAGCGGATAATGTCATGACATCTTTTAGATTTTCTGCCGCCGCATCAATATCAGCTGGTGTGATCAGAGGAATATTAAGTAGACACTTTTGTTCGACTAGCCTCCTATATTGATCCCAATTAGTTTTCTTGTTTGTAAGACGATTCGGTATTTCGTTCCTTAAGACATCGGTACTCAATGTTACTATTACCGGTGAGTGATCAGAAGACAGATCATAGCAATCGGTGGCCTTAGCGTATGTACGTGGAATGCCCTTAGTTACACAAAAGTCAATTAGATCAGGAATTTTCTTTTTATCCGTGGCCCAGTAAGTTGGGTTACCGGCAGATAAATAATCCAGCGACTGTTCCTCTATAGCATCATAGAGTTGTTTGCCTTTCGGCGATGTTAATCTGGAACCCCAATGAGTATGTTTAGCGTTGTAATCACCGCCCGCAAGAAATTTATTACCCAGCTGGCTGAAATAATCCAAGAATTGGAGTTTTTTTATAGCATGTTTTGGAGGGCAGTACACTGCCGATATGACGCAGTTTCCAGACCACTCCTGCATACAGATGCTCGTTGATTGTATATGTTCTTTCTCATATTTCGGAAGTTCGTAGTGTTTTAATCTTCGCTTTATCAATACCGCAGTGCCTCCATGTGCTTTACCATCTGGGTGCTTGGTGTCGTAAATAGAGTACCCATTAATTTTGAAATAGCTATTTTTGGTGAAGCGTGTTTCTGATATTAACATTATGTCAATATTGTGCTCAGTGAGAAATGCATGTACCTCCGCTTTATGTTGTGCTAGGCCGTTTGCATTCCATATGACTATTTTGATGATGGTCATTTCTGGCTTTTTACGACTATCTGCATCAGCGTGCTCATATTCTGCATCATTAGATCGATGGTTCTCTCCATCATCGCCATGAAGCTTTGCATCATATTGGTCAATTTATTTAAAGCCGTTGAGATGTTTCCCTCTTCACTTGCTTGAACTTTAGGAGCGGTACCTTTAAGAACACTTGCGTATGAAACCCCTTCGTGCACGCTGCCGTTTACATTTGCGTACTGTTTTCCATTTTGAGCGTTTGTGTTTAGAATTTCTGGTCGTGCTTCTTTTCTAGCTGAAGAGTGAAGATTTAGGATTCGCTGTTCTGCTCGCTGCTTTGGATTGATTCTCCTTTTCAATTCTAGATAAATTGGGCACCCTCTATAATTAGCTGTGTGATTTCCATCGCAGTTGCTGCATTTTCTCACTGATGCTTCCTTTTTTGCTTTATTGCAAACCTTTGAATTATGGAGTTCACCACATATAACACAAACATCGTTCAAAGTGCAATATGCTCTAGTGTGCCCATATTCTTGGCACTTAACACACTGTACTGGCCCATTTCTTTTCCTGGGCTCCTCGATGGTAGCTCTTCTGTATAGTAGATATTTTAGGTTAAATATTGAATGGTTGCCTTTAACTTTTTTATTGTCTGGTTCTAATTCCAGACGAAACAATGGCTGAGGTACCTTCTCCCGATTAAAAATATTGGTAATAGATCTGCATTGGAAACCTTTTTCAGCGAGAGCATCCCGTATTTCGTTTGCATCCACGTAACTCTCTATTGCTTTTAAGATGACAACCAATCCTTTTTGGCTCTTTAGTTGATAAGTGTAGTAATGTTTACCAACTTGGTCAAAATGTTTAATTAATGCTCTGTAAGCATCAATATTGAGCGGTTGAATTTTTGTTTCTTTTATATCTCCTCTTTTGATCCCGGAAATATAAAATACACCTTCCGTGATAAACTCGATCGTTTTTGCAAGTTTTCTATTTGATTCTTCCCTCAAATAGATTGGTGGCGGCTTCTCAGTTTTTGGAGTTTTTTCGGCCGGCGGCCCGTCAACAAACAAGCAAGAATACCTATTACCATGCGTTAATTCAACGCTAGCTAGCTTAGTGAATTTATTCGCGCTTGCACTGGCCGCTGATCTAGGGCTTCTTCTTCGTTTTGATCGGACAGTAATATACCGGTCTATTCCCGTTTGCACTAAACACTGACCTACATCACTGTTTATTTTATTGTCATTTGATGTCGATGCACTCTCATTGTTTGTTTTATCGTCAATATTTGGCGACGATGCACTTTTAATTTCGTTATGGTTCATCATACCAATGTTATTTAAATTAATAATTTCACTTTGATTTAAATTGCCTGGTAAGGTAATTTTTTGAGCATTTAAAATTTGTTGTCGCTTTGGACTATGCTGCACCGTTAGAAATAACCTCCAATATCACTCTACTTCATTTGATCCTATACTTCTAGGACAACCTGTATTTACTCACTAACACACTGGTACAAGTAAATGGTTTTATGATACCTGTTATTAAGAAGAACAGCATGGCTTGTATAAGCATGTACCATGACAATTGGTTTACCACCAATTGTTAATAAAAACTTTTAACAAACTACCTTACGGCTTAAAAGAATATTGCTTAAAACAAAACAGTAATCTGCGTGTTCACAATAAAGTTATAAACATTTACTATATAAATACATTTTATTAATTTTATTAATATATTATAAAATATTAAATTATTAAATTTCGTGTAGCAAATAATTGTTGGGCCTCTTCTTGAGCCTTACAAAGTTGGGTAAATAATTTCTTACCTGCTGGTGTATTGATTTCGATTTGAATAATTTTCTTAGCTCGTTCTAAATGACCCATAGCAAGACGTAATATTTCTAAATTAAATTCTTTAGAATCTATTTTACGAAATTCTAGCTCTAAAATCGAACTATGCATCTCGAATAAAATAATTGACGTATAAAATGCCAAACGTATCGAAGCGGGGTCTAAAATAGTTACTATGCCCAGAAGCTCATTACACATTAATAGTTTAGAATTTAGCAATTCTACAGACATCTGGCCTGGCAGATATCCTGATTGACTTCCATACATTTGAATCAAGGAATGTTTCAGCGCAAACAAATGGTAATGAAATGGATGTAGAAGCTGTGAAAATTTATCAATAAGCATTTCAATTTCTGTTACGCTGGATTGTTTATTAAATGTTGCTTTATCAACTTCTTCGCCCATTTTTGACATTAAAAATAAGTTTTGATCATGTGTTAATTGTACAGGGCATTTGTTGCAAGCCCAATCCGATTTGTCATTTAAAGGATTTATAGGTAGCTGATAACCGCCACATGTGGTCAAGTCCGATCCAATACACTTTAACGCTGATAAATATGTTCCCAATTCGGTAGGGTCAGAACATCGTTCGCAGTTGCAGTCAAAATATTTTGTTGCTTTTAAATGTGATCGTCTCATTTGTGTTCCCCATAATATATGCGTGTACATAATTTTTAAGTGCTCTTCTTTTTTAATGTTTTTTCCCGAGCTCACGCATATTTTATATCCATTGTCAGTATCAAATGTATAGTAACAATTAGGCACACAACAATGTTCAATAATACAACCAGTTGGAAATACCCCACTAACTTCTTGTCCATTTTTTAAGCCAATCAACATAAAATTAACTTCGATAATTCCACAAATTTTATGAATGATTTCTGAATCGGATTTTGCTAGAAACACTTTGCCGGCCTGTTTTTCTGCAAGACGAATTGGTTCTATAAAATTTGTTTGTAAATATGATACAACTCTTTTCTCTGCGTCTCTAGAAATAAAACAAAACAAAAGGAAGCTGTTAAAATTTATCATGTAAAAAATATCCCGATTGTTTAGTAGCAGACACTTCACACAGGGTTGTGTATATTATTATTTGTCCGTGACTAACGTATAATATACTCATTATATTTGAATCGAACAGTATACTGTTTGCATCATTTGAAGTAAAAGTTAAAGTTGTTAACAGGAGATTTTTTAAAAAGGTATTTCCCAAAGTTCATTTTAGTTTTATTGGAGTAAATATTCACACCGTTAAGAGTTTTCGTTGTCGAAGTTGTGATTCGATATGAATTCAGGAAGTTTCATTTCGTTCGGAACTGATTTTTGCATTCTTTATTTTTGCAAAGCATACGATATATGCGTTAGTTTCCCTTCTCTATTCACACCAGTTAATAATCGTAATAGTGCTGTTACCTATAAGTTTAAAATGTGATAACAATAAAATTTAAGTAAGGTGAAATAGTAAAGTGAAATAATAAATGAACTGTTTCTAAAAAAATGAAAGATACATCAAAACAATGTTATCCGGTAGTGATGGGCTAAATCGATCTTTTTTGTTAAAAATCATAGGAGAAAATAAACAAAACAGAACAAAAAAGATCGATTTAGCACATCACTATTATCCAGATTAATTAAGATTGTCCGAGAAGGTAAGAGTAAAAATTATAATTTTTTTTTTATAAAATGTAAATAATTTTAATTTCGTAAATTCGTGTTAAATGAAATAAAATTGTTAACTTGTTAGTGTATATGTGCGACTGTGTTTACCTATAAGAGTGGATTATCGCTTAGAATTTTTTGTGTTTTCATGTGTCTTCCTTTAGCATAAGTTCTATATTATATAAGCATTTAAGGGGTATTACAAGATTATTATTTTATTTTTAAAAAACTTAATTATATTTTGTTGTTATGTTTTTATTTCCAGATCGATCAAGATTTTACCGAAGACTTCGGAAGAATATTTCGCAAGGATTACACAGAGGAAACATTGTGCTTACAAATTCAATTTTGGAAAAATTCTGAAGTGCTGAGGCCAAATTTACGATGTGCGATTTCAACTGTCAGTGGCCGTACCAACCAAGTAGTGAGCAAATTAACAATTCAAACATTCTTGAATTATATTTTATTATAAATGAATTTACGAATCAATTCTTAATAATTGTGTAATAAAATAGTAATTAATAAGCATTGATTTTTTTAAATAACCGAAAATTTCTTTTTTATTCTATGCTCTTCTAATGTTTTTTTTAATCTCGATGGTGCAAAACAATAACTTATATCGGTACCGACCAAACGGCAGTAGTTAAAGCTGCGGCGTTTGGATCGGGAGGTACCAGGTTCGTATCCCGGTCGGGGGCGGGTCGAAAAAGGTGGGTCTACCCACCTTTCATGTCAGCACTATAGGTTGGCATGAAGCAATGCAATGTGCAGGTGGTTTATACAAATCGGGTGTATAGCCATACGTCCTCGATTTGGATACTACTGCATAAAGTAGGACGGTTAAAGTAAACTGCGAAAGAGTTGGGAGTGCCTCGAACCCCAGAAGAGATTGCATAGATTAAAACATGCCCATATCCTTAAACATAAGTATCCAAAAATGTGTTTAAAATTTCTCTTTAAGTCGTCATTTTTTCTATCCGTCGAGTGTGTGAATGTGCTTCCTTAAAAAGTTATTTGTGGTTTCTTATTGTAAACATGTTTATCCGATAAAAGTAAATTACGATCAAAATAATTACTCCTTTAGGATAAAGAAACTTCCCTCCGATCGGTGGGGTATTATTTGGAGACAGGCACCGATTTGGAGTCAGGAGAACCCGTTCTTTTTTCTTCTGTGTAGTAGTCTCTTGCCATTTTCAATATAATTAAATTGAGACGTCAAAATGTCGATGGAAATTATTTTAGGACTTTTTCAAGGATTTCATTGTAAAATACAAAATTGTTATCAGTCGTGGACAAAGTATCGTATTCTACTCCCATATAATGGCTGTTATTCACTCAGATGATTTACGACACTCGCCTATCAGCTCGTGTCAGTAAACTTCATCTACGTGAATAACAGCTATCATTAGATGGTCGTTAAATAATATACTATTATTACGCTTACATAAAGAAAAATTTAAAAAATAGCAAGTGGTAAAAATTGTTAATATTTTCAATAACAAAAGAAAAGTAAACACATAAATTGTAAGTAAAGGTATTTTCCATTAGTCTTGTTACTTCAGTCGAAAATTGATATTGTTTACTTAGGTCGAAGTAATTGTTAGAAGTATAATTTCCATATTACTACATATCATTCTATTGTATAATTTCCATAAGGCTGCAACTAAAAAATAAAACGAACAAATTACAAATAAAATCGCTTTGTAACAACAATTTTTAATTTATACAATAGGAACTTATAATGAACATATTATGTACTCGTATTTAAAAAAATACAAAATTCTTCAATAACAAGAACATTTGGAAAATATAAAACACAACAAAAAAAGTGAGGCTTACCATATGCTTGGAAAAATTATTCTTGCAAAATCTTACTCATCAGGATTTATCCAAAAATTATAAGCAGTATGAATTCTAATGCATCGAATTTAAATATTGGGGCAAATACTCGATAATTTAGCAATTCACAAGTACCAAGTCGGCAAATATGGCGGATTTACTTACATCATTTTACTAATGCAATGTATTTTAGCCAATAAGCAAATTCTATTGCACTGAGTAAAAAAATATGAAACTTTTGTGATTTGTTTTTAATCAAATGTGATAGAAATAACCACTTTGCCAAAATTTTGTATTGTTAGCAAAAAGAAAGAAAGTTATTTGAAAAAAGAGCGTTACCACGTTTCAATCGTGAATAGTATAATAGCAAAATATTATAATACAATATACTATTTTTCATTATCGTGTTTCCATCATTTGGTGTGAAGTTTAAATAGTTTTAAATTTTTAAAAGAGAACTTGGATGCAATTCATTATTTTGATAGCGAAAAAATATGAAAACCCATATTTTATGCATATTTATAATTACTTGATGAATGTTACTTGAAGTAATATAAAAAACACACTAAGACCGCAGTCTAAAAAAATTTAATTTGAAAAATAATTCAAACAAACCTATACACTGCCATGTTTGTACTGTTAAAATTACAATTTGTTACCTATTATATTTTTGATACCTAGCATAATGAAATATTATAATAAACTATTATACTATCAACTTCGATTTTCCATCATCATTGTACTATAGTTAGTATAATACTATTATGCTAGAACGATAGAAAGCCAGTATTGAAAAAAAAATTATTCTAGAACTATCCATTTTTTATTACTAGTTTTGTTCTAAATTAATTAAATTCTTTTCAAAATATGAAATAAATTTTACTCAAACACAATAATTACACATTAAATATTAATTGCCATTCCGCAATGCTGGTTCTACAGTCCGCAAAATGTTGACTATTTGCTTGCTTGCTAATCAAGACGAAAGTTTCGAGTATACCATTTTTGCATTTTAGCAATAAATGTGCTAACTAAAAATACTGAGCAGACCATTTCTAGTGCAAAAATTGCTTCCTAAAGCATCGAGTATGTGTGTCCCCTCATTACCTATAAATTACACAGAGTTAAACAATCAAAGTCTAAATCAAGCTAAGGTATCCAAACCATGGAAAATATCAACGGTAATTCCAATTCCAAAAACTACTAGCCAGACGACACCAGAAGGAAGTGGCCCAATTAATATGTTGCCACTCTGTGAACGTTATTAGTGATCTATTTTGTTCTGTTTTGTTTATTTTCTCATATGCTTTTTTAACAAAAAAGATCGATTGAGCCCATCACTAGTGAACGTGTAATTGAAATCAATTAATCAATCACTTTAATGTTCTATTGTTCAAAAAAAAAAATTACTTGTATTAAAACAATAGTGATTTGAAGCAAATGTAACATTTATTTGAAAAGCACACATGGAAACAAAGTAATCGAAACAAAAAAAAATAATGAAGTTGCTTCCATTAGGCATAAAAATCTCTTACATTTTTTCAAACAATTTCCACCCCATGCTTAAACATTCTATTTTGAGCAGTAGCTCATTTACAATAAAATGTACAGCACAAGGTGAAATAATATTAAAAATTAACAATAATAACAAAGTTAATAAAAATAAATTTAAAAAACTACGTATTGCCCATCAATCACGCCACTCCAAAAATTTGGCCTAAATAATTTTGCCGATCCTAATTTCTTAATTTGCAATGGTATGCCAAAGGGAAACTCCTCTAACATAAAATGACTTGGTTAACGACCTACAACAATTTTTCAGCCGGAATTAGGAGGAAGTTAGAGGAATGAAACCTATTAAACATTAATTTCCTATATTGATAACAAGGCTCCTTAGCTTTGAGAAGTTTAAAAATAAAAAAACAAACGCGAGATTCGTAAAAAATTGATAAACTACATTCTAAAAAAAGGCTAGGGTAGGCAGAAATATGATCGAACTTCCTAATACCAAAAATAAACCTGGTACAAGCATTGAAACATCTTTGGAGAACATTCATATTTTCCTGAAGCATACCGAATAAAACTATGTCACCGTAAATAAAATGAGGAAGAAGATAAGACAAAAACAATTTTTTCCTAAACTGACTATCAGAAAATAAAACTACTTTATACAAACAACTAAGCATGCCAAAGACCCTCTTACTAATAGTAACAAAATGGTCACCCCATGTAAGAGTTTTATTGATAACTAAGTCTAAATCCCTAACAGTATTTGAATATTCAATTAGCGAACCCTGCAGAAAAATACCAGGAAAGGATGAGGTATCTAACGGTTTTTTATAAATTATAATCGACTGAGATTTATTTGCGTTTAAAACGAGCCTGTTAGAGACCGACCAACAAACGATATTACTTAAATCTTCATTTATCAGAGAAATATTCCTAACAATAGAATCCTGATCTAAACGATTATTTCTATAAATTTGAACGTCATCAGCGAAAGTTTGAAATGAACAATGTTGAATGGAGGATTCTATGTCATTTATGTACATAGTAAATAATAGAGGACCCAGCACTGAACCCTGAGGCACGCCGAAAATTACAGGAAGGAAATCAGACAAGGAATTGTCGAAAAAAACTGCCTGAGAACGAGTAGAAAGATAGTTAAAAGTTAATTTGGCAGCAGAAAGCGAAAATCTAAACTGAGATAAGAGTTTATTAAAAAGAATTCTGTGATTAATAGAATCAAAGGCCTTAGAAAATCTAACAAAATTAATGAAGATAATTCCCTATTATTCATATTACGCCTAATATCATTACATACATTTAATAACGCAGTAGAAGTGCTATGAAATTTTCTAAACCCAGATTGGAAGGAACTAATTTAACTATTTTTATGTAAATGCGATTGAATTTGATTTTTAACAACTATCTCGAAAGCCTTAGAGAGAGAACTTAAAATGCTAATTGGCGGAAAATAGGATAGCTCTAATGGATTCCTGATCTTTGGGATGGGGATTATTTTACTTAGCTTCCACTGATCTGTGTAGGAAGAGGACGTGAGAATAAAATTGAAGATATGTAACAAGTATTTTGAGACGAGAGGAAAAACTCACTTAACGACTTTTAAATTGACGTCATCCAGACCAGAAGATTCCGTTTTAACCTTCCAAATAGCAGATTGTAAATCCTCGAGAGAAATATTTGAAAACGAAAACGAATTAGAGGACGCGTTAGAGAACAAATCGACGGTACTACTGCCCGAGTTCAGACTAGAGTAAAAATAACTATTAATAACATTGGGTTTTCAACCCACTAGAACTAATCTTGCATCTGCCTAGGCCTAAATTACGAACATTACGCTAGAAAACCTTGGGAGGAAGAGAGGAGTCTAACTTGTCCTTGAAAGAATTATAAAAGAATCACTACAACTCTGTTACGAGCCTGCTTGTAATCTAAATGAGACTGACTATTAGGACACCTTTTCCATACACAATATTTACTAACTCTAATATTTATGGCATTCGAAATTTCCTGAGACAACCAAGGCGCAGATTTTGCTTTACAAGTAACCTTTTTAAGCGGAACGCAACTATTAAACACCAAACCAATATACGAGTTGAAAAATTCTATTTGGCTAGTTGCAGAACTAAGGCAAAAAATTTCCTCCCAAGGAACTGAGCTACAAACTAAGTAAAGGCGGGAATTGTCTATACTAGAAAAATCTCTAAAGCTAAAACTCTTAGGTTTAGGTGGAGAGTAAGAGTTTACAGAAAAAACTAAAAGATCATGATGGGATCCCATACCGAGAGACAACTGATTGAAAAAACAAATAGAGTTATTAGTAAAAGATATGATGTGATCAATAAGGGAATAATATGCCCCGCTAGCGGTTGGACAAGAAAACGTCGGTGCCACAGTGGTGTGTACGGATAAATTAAGACTATTTAACAGATTCAAATAATCCCGAGGGAAGCCGGAATTTTGGAGTATATCGAAATTAAAGTCACCTGATATATACATTTCATCGAATCTACAAGAGAAATAACTAAATAAACTTTCTAAGTCTACAAGTGATTTCTTAAATTTGGCATACGATCTCTTACTGGTTTTTGGTGGGTTATAGATGGTTCCGACTAAGATTTTACGACCATTAATGAAAACATTGACAAATAAAAACTCTAAATCCGATACTAACAATTCTGAAATGGAAGAAGGTATGGCAACTAATCTAGCCTTAATGTGATCTCCTACAAACATACATAAACCACCATAATTAAGGGGAGGTACCGCTCTATCTTTCCTAAATATATTATAACCTTTGATGACCAAAGCTGAATTAGATATATTCGGATTTAAAAGTGTCTCAGAGAAACAAAGCATGTCCACTGCAGCACCATTAAAAATGTGACGAATCTCGTCAATATTTGGGACTAAACTTTGCACGTTGAAACTAGCTACATTTAACAAAGACCTATCGACTAACATAGATTTTAAAACTACATTGGGGTTGTTAAACGACATTACATTCAAGTGTAAACACGACGCGACGTGATTGAAGCGTAATACTTACAAATAAATACAAGGAACGCTTCATCCAAACCGAACCGGATTACTGGAAATCTAAAACGAAAAGAAACAAAAACCAACCAAAGTAATAAATGCCAACTTAACGTAAACAAAGGAAAAATACTTTGATTTGACTTTCGAGTCGGGCAGTCGTGAATTTTTATTTTCTTAAAAAAAAAATTGTTTATTTCTTACTATAGCTAATTTGTCGAATTTAAAGATGTATTCAATGTAATGAATTTTGCTCTTCATACGAATTGATGCCCTGCTGTTAATGAGCTCATACTTAAAATGAATCAGAAAAATGCTTCAACCTTGGCTGGAGACCATCGAGCCACTTGAAGCTACAAAAGCATTATAGATGGAACGTGAAAATTTAATGGTTCTGCCGGTGATACCCTGTAATTTTAAAGCCACAATTTTTTTAATTTATTGTTATGTTAAAGGGCCTACTTTACTCAATCTTTTGTAAATGAGCCTCGTGCTCAAAATAGATTGTTTAAGTATGGTTGCTCCTAACACAAAATTATTGTAAATAAATAAATAAATACTTAACCGTTGAGCCCCAATTTATGCCCTAATTTATTTTAATATTTGTTTTCCCTATGGTGGAAAAAAACACAAAAAAAAAAATGTGACGCTTCCAAAACAGGAGTCGGGAATGTCCTATTCCAAAAGGATTCAGAAGGCAACGAAAGACCGATTGCTTTCATGTCTTAGAAGCTTAATCAAGCACAGGGCAAGTACAGTACTACTGAACTCGAATGCCTAGCTGCAGTGTTAAGCGTAAACAAATTTCGTCCCTATATCGAAAGTTACCATTTCACCATAATAACCGATCACTCTAGCCTTAAAAGGCTAATGACACAGAACGATCTAAATGGAAAACTTGCTCGTTGGAGTCTTAAGCTTAAAGCTGAAAACTCCGACTCCAACTATAGAATATCAGCGTGGCTCAGAAAATGTAGTGCCCGAATCTTTGCCTAGGATGTTTTGTGACTCAGTCATATCAGATTTGCAAGCGACAGTTGACCTCTCATCAGTTTCGTTTAACGATTTGGAATATATTAAACTCAGAAGGAAAATCTTTGATTGGCCCGATAAATACCCCGCGCTTAAGATATTGTCAGACTGTATTTATAGAAAAATCGGAACGAATATGGATCCTTCTTTAACCGACCTCGCAAACTGGAAGCCATGGTTCCACAAAGTATGACGGAATATCTCATCCACCAGTTCCATAGCGCGCCTCTCGCTGCGCACGGTGGTATTTTGAAGACTTTAACTCACTGCAACCATATGTATTCGGACAAGCAACCACATGGAGGTCTTAGCTGATATTTGATGAGTACCATAATTTTATTTTTATTTTTTTTGTTAATTAGTTAAACAATTTAATTTTGCAATTTTTTTTTATTGTAATTTTCCTTATTATTATTATTTTAAAATTTGTGCTAACAAAATTCTGGTTTTCCCTATATTTGAATTATTATAATACAACAAGAGAACCATCAATTCTGGATATGGTTTTTGTCAGGCGGTGTTTCTATCACATAATTTTTATTATTAACACTATGTATCTATATCAAGGTTCGTAAACACACGAAGAAATCGGTAGGAAACAACCCAAAGCTATCAAAATCAGAGGATCTCACTCCAATAATAAATAAAATAACTATGTGAATGGGACATTTTCTCGAATTACAGTTTTGTGATAATTTTACGTATATATATATATATATATATATATATATATATATATATATATATATATATATATATATATATATATATATATATATATATATAAATATATATATATATATATATATATATATATACATATATATATATATATATATATATATATATATATATATATATATATATATATATATATATATATATATATATATATATATATATATATATATATATATATATATATATATATATATATATATATATATATATATATATATATATATATATATATATATATATATATATATATATATATATATATATATATATATATATATATATATACATATACATATATATATATATATATATATAAAAGTGGGATTTATTGATGATTGAGGATCACCCTTTGATTCTATTTACTTTATATAATATTGATTAGCTAGTTTTTTGTATAATTATTGTTGTATTTGTGCATATCGTTATAACATGTATATTTCGAGATCTAATAAATCATTCTTTTTTGGACATTCGATAGTACAACATGTTAAATTTGGTTGCTGTTTTTTTTAACGGAGTCAATTTTCCTACATATATATATATATATATATATATATATATATATATATATATATATATATATATATATATATATATATATATATATATATGATATATTCAATTTAATTCAGAAATAATTTTGCTAAAATTAAATTAACTAAAATGTGTCTTAATCACAATCATTATAAAATGGACTCCATTAAATGTTTACCACCTCTAGAAGAAAAAAATATTTTTCATGTGTGCTTTTTTCAAAAGACAAAACCCAAATGAATTGTCATATTCAAAAAAAAACAAAATGACCTTGAAAATAGTTTTGTTTGGATTGGTGCATATGTAACTCGATCAAACAAAACAAAAAAAAATTGTTGACCTTGGTTCAAAAATATACGCCCACTCCAAACTAGGAAAGAACGAAGGGAATACCGCGAAGAAACGACTCGTCTAAACAGGCGGAATGAAAGAATTGAGAATGAAAAAGAATATGGGATTTTTAATTTTCGGGGGGATTTAATTTTTTTATTTTAACTATAAATTGTTTACCGTTAAAAAGATTGTACTAAGGCCCTTTCCGAAGGCTATACTGATTTTATAGTTACATATATACTACTTATTTGCCACCATCTTAAATAAGTACGTAAAATCGTCCGAATTGATTTCACATACTCTTTTTATATTTTGACAGCAACGCATTTAATTTTTAACTATTAAATAATGTTTAATTCACAATGTATACGTAATGAAATTAACAGAATTTTGGTTTTCATTTTAGATTTTTTTTTTTTTTTTTTTTTAAGAAAGGGATAGAAACATACTTATTTAAGTTACCTACTTAGCCAATGAAATAAGTATGTCTAAATAAATAAGTATAACTTTCGGAAAGAGCTAAAGGCTTTATATATCTCTATATGTTTTACAAAATTAAACATTCAAAGATAACACATAAACTATGTAACATACGTACATATGTTATAAAACCGCAACTGTTAAGTTAAAACATTTTCCTACTTGTTGAATTTGACCGCAATAGATTAAAAGTAGCGCACCTACTAATTAAATGAAGTGAACATTTTATTTGCCCAGTTCAAAATCATAGTTTTAGTTGAGACACATTATTTATTCAATTCAGTTATAAAGAAGTATATCTCGCAAGTGATGCAGAACGGTTAATATAGTAAAGAATTTCCGTGGTACTTACAAATAATATTCCGAATTAACACGTTCCTCGTAATGGCTCTCCATTTCCATAAGTTGTTTCCATTTTTTTGGATTAGATCTCTGAAGCAATAAACATTTTAGTGGCAGAATTGCATCGGAACGATAAAAATCAAATAACGTTTCCGAGTCGCAATCTAAAGATGGACCATATTTTAAACATAAAATTGGGCATTCTATCCCATGTAAATTGGGATCTGTTAATCCAAAGCAGCTAGTTGAACATGTAGGCCATTTACATCTAAAATTATAAGACACATTTTACCTAAATATTTCTTATTTAATATTAATTAATTTATATTCTTTACTTTAAGCATTGTGAAAATCCAATTCGTACCAACTTGTAACATCCGATGCAAGGAATTAGCTGTAATTCTAATTCTTCATCAGATATTGTGGTTTTAGGACCATAAATCAATGGTGGTTCAGAAAAAATATTGGCACCTTCCGGGATATCCCTTGATGCTTTCAATAATCTTCCATAATCTTTTGTATTCGCAACCTGTTTAGGATAAAAAATAAACTTCGTTGTAAAAAATAAAAAACAGAAGCTATTTACAGAAATCAAATTATTAAACCTCATATGATCGACAATCAGTTTTATGAATTTTCCAATGTTGCTTTTGATGATCGGTGCCACAATACGAAACATTTTTACATCCGGTACACTTATATGGTGCCGTGACCGAACACACAACACATACATTAATTGTTGAACTCATTTTATTTTTAGATTTTGTAAAATGAAACTTCTTTTCAAAATTAATTAAATTTATTTTTATACACTTTAGTTTTGATAACTTTAAATGAATGTTTGAATTTAAAGTTATTACAAGGGTAGGTTTGATTTTTTACTTCAGTAAATAAAAATTATTAAATTTGTAAATATTTCTTATTTTCTTCGTATTGGTACAACCAAATTTTTAAATTTGTTGTGATAGATAAAAATCACTACTAACTCGTCGGATAGTACAAAATCAACTATACATATTTAAATTAGTAGTTATAAATATAAATCGAAGATGAGCAATAAGCGTAGAAATGTTAATATCAGGTCTGGAAAACTATAGAATGTTTGCTGAAAAACGTTAGTTTAAAAGAGTTTTAAAGTATTTATATCTCGCTGTAATATTGCTTCTAATGCTCATTTATTAGGTGATGATAGCATTTATGACTCGTTCGTGTGTCTAAAAACCAAGAAGTTTGAATAATTTAACTACACCTGATTTAATTTTAAATTTGATGTATTTCTTATGAAACCTACACGTGTGTAAAATAAAAAAATAAAAATTATGTCTAACCGATTCCTCGGACGACACTTTTCCCATAAAGCGTCATCAAATAAAAATGTATTTATACCTCAACAAACCAAACATTTACGTTTTACGTCACGGGTTTTCTTAAATTTTTACACCAAATTTGAATGTTTGAAAAGATAAAAGCTGTAGAATCTCGATTTGGTTGGGATGTACTGTCTTGTGGAAATGTTTGTCTATAATTGCGTAGTGTCTGTTAATTTGGTTTCAATTCTCTATGAGGGATATATGACCTTGGTTTAGGTTTGAAGCGATATTACCTCTATTTAAATTCATGTGGGGCTTACTTGTTTGATGAGGGATATTACCTCGGATAAATTTTGATTTGTTTTTGGATAACTTATTATTGTTTGGAGGAATTATTTCCATCCTCTATTTCCATTTTTACCTCTATTAGATTTACGACTATATGTTTTTGGTTATCGTTATTTTTTGTGTAAGTAATGAAAGTGTTCTTGCTTGCAAAATTGGCATTGGATTACTTGATAGTGTATAGTTTGAGGAAGAAGTGAATTTTTTGAAAGTTGGAATTCACTTAGTATCGATACGAGTTTGTTGGCGAGTTGAATTAATTCTAGTGTAGTTTTTCCGACCTCATTAAATAACGCTGAATGGTTGGAATATTAAAAATTGGAATAAATTTGAAGGTGATTTAATTCATCGGCGGAATTATTTAGTGCAACTGTTGTTCTAAATTTCTCATTAAAATACGGCTATTCAGCCTATTTACACTTGATATCAAGAAATTGATTTCATTTCTCGTTTCTTCCCCCACCCCTCCCCCCCCCCCCTAACCCATAAAACCGGTTTTAAGAAAGTCATGTTTTGATATCTTTTTTTGACAAAAATTGTTTCAGATCTCGTGATTTCATGCACCAACAGAAACAAAATTAAATCAAACAAATTTTCAAGGTCATATTATTTTTTAAAACGAAATAACAGTTTTCTACACATCCAGAGAAAATTATATTGTGATATGTTTATGCAAAAAATTTAATATAAGCCATAGTTGATTTCATGATATCCTAATGTAAACACCGTGAATAATACATGAGTAGTCGAATCAATGCCTCCCTAGATATATTCTATTCTATCAGGTATATTGGTCGAACACAGCAATAAAAAAGGAAGTGCTTATTTGTAAATAATTAGCTTCAAGGTCTAGGACAAGTACACGCCTTGCTAAGAAAAGAGTCACAAACGCCAAATGTCCAAAAATGCGTCAGGAGAGCACATTTGGATTATATAAACAAATACCTATTTTCTGCTTTTTAAAAAGCCAAATACTCTTCATTGAATGTCATAAAATCACGTTATTTAGTAGTCAAGATTCCTATTAAGACAACGCAAAGAAAAACAGAAAAATTGAAATATCTCAAAACTACAAAAAGGCAAATATAACTTCTTTCCTTAGCACGGCAGTATAGGTGTACCAAAAAATAGGTGCCAACGAGAAAAACATTGAAAACTTAATATTGCTTATATACACCTGTGTCAGAGCAGAATCCTGTCAGCAGCGCCATTGTTTCTTACCATAGAGTTATAACTGTAGAGAAGAAATAAACAAACTCAAGCATCCAAAATTCTGTGCGAAAAAGGGAAAGACTATATATTAGGACCGTATTTAGAATTTGATTCAATGGATTAGATAAAGTGGGTTGCTTAAAAACAAAGTTTAAAAACATTTTTATTTTAGACTTATAATTATTTTTAAATTCAACATTTTTAATAAAATTAATTTTATTATTAAAAATAACTTTTCTCAAAACGCGGCATTATTTTACACTTTTAGTGCGGACTTAGTAAAAATAATTGTAAACAAATCGTAAGGAGTACAACAACAACAACATTTGGTTTTGATAATATTTGATAATTATGTAATAAATTGGAAATAAAAGTGCACATTTTAACACAAATTACAATATTTAGATCACAATTTTAATTTCGTTATACAGGGTGTAAAAAATGTACCTGGACGGTGGAATATTTTGAATGGTACACATCGCATCGAAAAACAAAATAAAACGTGTTTAATATTTTTGAAAAAGCTGTTCAACTAGACTAAACTGGAACCCCACCCCCTGTGGGTGGGGGTTGGGGCAATTTTGATATCTTAAATGGAAACCCCCATTTTTTATTACAGATTCAGATTCTACGTCAAAAAATACGTAAGTTTTGTCTGAAATATTTTTTTGTGTTCGGGCCAGATGGCGCTGTAGTTGCTGTTCGAAAAGAAAAAATAATTTGCAATGTGCATAAATTGTGATGTATCTGTCTGCACCAACCAGAATAAAACTTATCGATGAAAAGAAATTCCAGGTAATTTGTTGGGAGTATTGTTACGACATTTTCTGGTTATACGCTTCATTTTTCATAATTTTTTTAAAATAATTTATCACAAATAATAATTAATTACTTTTTAACAACAATGAAAACTAAATGGATGGTTTACATAAAAGAAAGTGCAACCATATATTATTCGTAAGGACCTATATATACTATATATCCGTCCTTCTCCAACTGTGCATGTTTATATGGAAAAAACTTTGTTTCAAATCTATATTATAAATCTATGTTTCTTACATAAGTAACTATTTAAAAATGTTTAAAAAGTAGAGGCGTGTTTTTCAACACTCTTACCTAATTTATTTATATTTTCATTTATTTTACAATGGAAGGGTGGTAACACTATGAAATACCACTAAACTTGACGCTATATAAACTGTCAGATACCTATCACTTTTAATTAAACCTACGTAACTACATCATTCTTAAACTAAAACTATTTCAGTTATCTGTAAGAGTTTGTATCGTTTGTAATGTTTTTTTTTTTTTTGGGAAATACAATACATATGATCAATGAATGATTTGAATGACGTAATATAATGTTTGTATTTTTAAGTATTGTGAATTGGTTACTGGCTCTCCATCAAGAGAAACAAAGAAAAATGAAAATAACGATTGGGAAAAAGATTGGCGGTCGATGGTACACGGGGAAAGGAGTGCCTGTTTTAGCTTGAGTGGTTGATTGATGAAAACAAACAAACAAAAAACAAATGAAATTTTTTCGTGGAAGTTAAATAAATACTATAATATGTCTAAAATATTTTGTTTGTTGTTAAAAAAACTGGTTATAACCGTCAAGCGATAAGCTAAGCGCATAAAGAATCTTACGGGATAGCATGTAAAGGTTAGGCTTAACCTAAACCGATTTGTTTTTTGTTATTAATACCGAAATGTGAATAGACATTTCATTTGTGAAAAAAAAAATATCTGTAACTTAATGGTGATGTCGAAAAATTTGTGATATACGAAGACTGTAAACATAATAAAAATATTTTTTTTTATTTTTTTTTTTATTTAAAATAAATTTATATTTATTTTTTTTATGTAATTACAATCTAGTCTCCTGGACTATTGAGCAATTTGTTTTTGTCTTAATTTACTAACTTAAATTAATCTATGGCTTCTTCCCATTGGCGTTCCATTGTGTCTGGTAAATTGAAGTAAACCACATATTTGTAGTGGAATTTGATCAACACAATGCTGTTTAAGCTGACAATCACACCAGCTCAAAAGGTTTGATTCTTTTAAGCCTGTGTACTAAATTCGTGTTGCTTAAGAGCTGAGTTGCCTAAATGTTCACATGTTGGCGGAACCTTTCTTTATGTCTCCGCGATTTTTCCTGGATTTCATTTAAGATGAGGTTCACTGTAAGGTCGCTATGGAGGTTATTGTTGCTGACATACCAAGGTGCATCAACCATGTTCTTTAATACCATATTCTGAAATCTTTGGATGATATTTACGTTGCTCTGTTTGGTACAACACCAAAGCTGAATACTATAAGCCCAAATCGGTTTCAATACTCGCTTATAAAAGTCGTGTTTTCCATGAGAACTGCACTAGAACTCGATAAATTTTTAATTCCTTTTATTCTATGTAAACAGAAAAAAAATTAAATTCATAAAGTGATAATGTGTAGTGCATTTCACATAAATACACATTACACGGCTAAAGTAGAAGCTTGTTGAATGTTAATAAAGAAGAGTTTCTTCCCATCAGCCAATACAGTTTTCTGTATTTAAGTTTTAATTCTTTCCTTTTCTTCTTGAAGTGTGCTTTCCATCGTAGTTTAGCATCCAGGTCATGCCGAGATACGTAGATTCCCCATCGGAATATGTTCGAATCGTCTGTTTGTAAAGTTGATGTAAAATGATTTAGTTTCATTTAGTTTTATTCTCCATCTTTTTGTCCATTTATATATTTGAGTTATAGCTGATTGTAACTTCTGTGTTGATTCTACGTTGCTTTTTCCAACAACTAAGATCGCCGTGTCATCTGTAAAAATCGCCACTGTGTTGTTTTCTAATGTAGGAAGATCATCAGTATATATTAGGTATAAAACCGACCCTAATACACTGCCCCATGGAACTCCTGCTTTGATTTCTTTCAATTCAGAAAAGGTATCATCTAACTTAATCCTGAAGAATCTATCTTTCAAGTCAAAATTAAACAAAAATTCTTAAAAATGTAAATCTGCATATAGTTTAAATTAAAATAGAAGAAAAATTAATAAAATATAATTCTGAAATATAAAGGATTTTTTTTATGATCGAAACTTATAAATGTAATGGATGAGTACCAAAAATTCGCCTAAAGCAAACCGATAAAACGTTAATATGTAACAATTTAATTAAATGTCCAATATTTGTTACCAATAAAAAGTTATAAACACATTAGTATAAATTAAACAAAGCGAGTTGTATTATTCCTGTTGAGCCTTAAAGTAACCAAACGGTGAGAATAACGAGCCAATAAAATTCGTGAAGTGTAATAACAGCATATACGAAAAACTGCAGAAATACAAGTCGGTGAAATTAGCCCGAAAAAATATCAGCCCGAATTTTTGGTTCGTTTCTCGGATAAAATGTAGCTATCCCGAAAAAGTGTAAATTTTTTGTAAAAAGTGTAGGCTCATCCCGAAAAAAATATTATAATTAAAATGTATCTAACACGAAAAACAAAACAAGTTTAATCCAAATGAAAATTAATAAATTCCTTAAAAAATTTTAGTAATAAAAAAAATTAATTTCTATAAGAGTAAAGCCATTCAACATATTCTACAAATTTTCATAGCTATACTAATGTATGTTCTGTTGGTAGTATATTCTATTTACTATGAAGAAACCTTAAGTTTGTAACGATCGCATAAATTTGTTTGGTCAGCTGTACCAATATTTTGGTATCAATACATCAAAGTACCAATATACTGTT
The DNA here is from genome assembly GCA_958295665.1 of Tipula vernalis. NCBI lineage: Eukaryota > Metazoa > Arthropoda > Insecta > Diptera > Tipulidae > Tipula > Tipula vernalis. Next base: position 206,914,404 of record OY282559.1, on the reverse strand, counting down.
CAATTATAAATCAAATAGAATAATTTGTTTGTTACACGAGAGAAAAATTATCCGGTTCTTTTGGTTAGTATATGGGTGAGCGAGAGATACTTTACCTAAAATAATCGCAATTAATTAGTCGTATAGTACGCATTCGGTTTATTTCAATTTTGAACTCTGAGGTGCAACATAGGCAGGCCAAAGCAAGACAAAATATATTGTGTTTTGAAATTAAAATTGTGGGCCATTGCCGAATAATTGTGTTTTGATATACGTGTGGATATATCTGTTATCTAGTAAGTTTTTTTACTACCAAGCTTAAATTAATTTGTTCTAACAATGTGTAACGTATCTTATTCATTTCCTAGTTTAGCCGAAAAATAAAAAAAAAAAATAATTTATCGCAAGTGCTTATACATGCCTGCTTGGGTTTAGTCGATCGAAATTATACCATATACTAAAACAAAGATCGTGAGGTGTAGTTTCACATACAGCAATTGCCGTATATAACACAAACTTTTAAGTGGGAAACAGTAATTGGTCATTCGATACAACGAGACAACCATCAAGTCGTTCATGTATAATTTGCAAACAGGATACTAACTGTTCTATAACAGCAAGAAAAGCGTAAACCATACAGTTAACTTACGAGTATACTGTCAATTTAAGATAAATCAAAATTGAAGTGGCATTTATGTATCTTAGTGTTTAGTTTATTATTATTATTTCAATTAAAATTACTTATACATATAAAAAAAAAGAAAAATTAGCTTGTATTGAAAATTAAGGAAAAAAAATTAGTTATCCGTGGAAAAGAAAAAAAAAATTCAAATTAAAATTTTAAAGTGTTAAATTCTTTGTTAGAATCAGTGTGGTGTATATAAGCATAATCTAATTATGTATATTTGGTTGAACTTTGGGCCGAATTTTTTGTTTAAAGTTTATTTAGGCACTGCGACCACCAGAGCGCTCTAGCGGATTGTAACCTGAACCGTAAGTTTTTATTTATAACTAAATAATTTAATAATTAAATATATTGCTCGTATACATACACAAAATTAATCGAGAAGTTTCATAGTGGCAAATAAATAAGTAATTTTTTTTCTTATGATGATCGATGCATTTCTTAATTAAAATAAGTTAATTTTTGTTGTTAATTATTTAATTTTTGGTGTTTTTGGCGTTGATAAATTTCAAATATATTTCTTATTATTCGCTATTATTTTTGAGCTAATTTTTCTTAGTGATATATTCTTAAGATAACTTATGTAATAGGTCGAAAATCAATAATTAATGTTTTAGTTTATTTTTTTTTACTATTGTAAGTTTTTTTTTATTAATTAAAATATTATTCAAGCATTGCCGAGAGTGTAATGCTTAACTAAAGTCATTTTTTTTATGATGTGAAGTTGTGAATGTTGTTCGTCATTGGGAAGCTGGTCCACATTTAAGACATGGTAAATATTTGAATGGAAGTTGGAAGTCAAAAACCCCCCAGCCGACTGTGATTACCCGCACAAACCCATGTCTGACTTCAAACCACCCAACCCTTCCATTACAAGTTATATACTGCCAATACTAGATACAATGCTTAAAGATTTTGTATTTGGGAGGATAGGCCATGATGCTAGGCTAAGAGGTAGTAAGCATCCCACGGTCAAATCGTGGGAATAAACATATGATTTTTAAAAATTTGTGTTTTTAGTATAGCGCATGTGATAAGGAGAAATCTTAAATTATAAACAGCCAATACTAGCTGAAGCTTAAATTCTGTGTGGCGATTCTAGAAATAAATACCACTAACGATATATACCACCTGATAGGTCTTGGATATGCTAAGGAACCATGAATAGGCCATATCCATATCACGGAGATAAGACATATAATCTTCAGTACACATAATACGCCTTTTCGTACACTGCATCCAGCTGAAACTTAAATTCTGTGTGGCGATACTAGAGATAAATACCACTCTCAGAGTGTACACTCTCAGATAGGGCTTGGATATGCTAAGGAACCATGAATAGGCCATATCCATATCATGGAGATAAGACATATAATTTTCAGTACACATAAAACGCCATTTCGTAGACTGGGTCCAGTTGAAACTTAAATTCTGTGTGGCGATACTAGAGATAAATACCACTAACGGTGTATACCCCCAGAAAGGTCTTGAATATGCTAAGGAACCATAAATAGGACATATCCATATCATGGAGATAAGACATATAATTTTCAGTACACATAAAACGGCATTTCGTACACTGGGTCCAGTTGAAACTTAAATTCTATGTGGCGATACTAGAGATAAACACCACTAACGGTGTATACCCCCAGATAGGGCTTGGATATGCTAAGGTACCATGAATAGGCCATATCCATATCACGGAGATAAGACATATAATTTTCAAAAATAACTTGAAATCATCAATTGAATTTATAAAATCGAATAAATTCAACGAGATTTTGGAAATGGTTCGACACAATTTGATAACTTGGAATCATCATTTGAATTTATTAAATCGAATAAATTCAAAAAGATTTTGGAAATGGTTCGACACAATTTGATAACTTGTAAAATCATCATTTGAATTTATTAAAACGAATAAGTTCAAAGAGATTTTGGAAATGGTTCGACACAATTTCATAACTTGGAACCATCATTTGAATTTATTAAATCGAATAAATTCAAAGAGATTTTGGAAATGGTTCGACACAATTTGATAACTGGGAATCATCATTTGAATTTATTAAAACGAATTAATTCAAGTGTAGCTTAGAATCAGAAGTCTGGAGAAGATATTCTAATATAGAATCAAAAGTTGTGCCTATGGTTATTATACTCTGTTCATACCCCTAAATATTAATAGAATAGTTTTTCCGTTTTGTAAAATACTATGTACACATATGACTAAAATTCTGGTTAAAATATCGTAATAATTAATATTTTTCGAAACATAATTATTTGAGGTCTAATTTTTACTGAACTAGGGTTGCATATTGTAGGTACATATATACGTGCTGAGGTCATCGTACTTTTGCCATTTTTGATCTATTCTGCCATAACAAATATAATGACCTTCGGATGGTTTTGAGTATTTAAGAATTGAACCTTCGTGAACAAAACATATAACAGAAGTTACTTCATATTTATTATCTCCAAGCTTTATAGTGCTCTGTACTTCGGACAGTAGGACCCATTGATTGAAAACACTGTTTACATGTTTTTAGTGGTATTTCTTGGAAACATGATTCAATATTGGAAACTCCTAGTGTCTGATATTTTTCAACATTCAAATAAATCATTGGCCGCTTTTCTTCCTCTTTGAATAAACAATTCTTGTTCGAACATTCTAATGTTACTGTTAAGCTTGGAAAATTTTGAAAGACACTCTTGCAGACGTTGTATAATTCTGTGGTGCAATCGGAATTAAATCCTGACAGTTCTACCAAAATTTCTTTTCGTATTTGGTACAGTTTAGCTAAATCGTTTCATAATAGTGATTTTAATAATGATTTAGTTCGGCCGCCTTTCAGATTTTTTAAAAAAATTTCGTGTTTATCCATTGATAAACCGATCGCTTAATATGTCGAATCTAGAGAACACGTATTTTTATAAAAGCTACAAGTATGGGTGGCGTTTCTAATTAAAGGCATCTGTAGTTTTGCTTGTGATTTGAATATTGCTTTAGGTCTTGTAAATTTGTGACTTTTCGGTGTATTTAAAAAGAAGTGAAAAGGAATTTACAAAATTGAAATCAAAACTGCTCGTCGGTCTTTTCTTTTTGTTTACTGGTGAAGAATATGGGCTCTTTCGTTTCCAAATAGATTTACTATTTTAATAAGCTATGGTTACTGCTTTTGGGTGACAATTGTGTTGGGGTTTCTATTTGTTTCATCGAAAATTTTGGTACAGCCTAGAATATCTCTTTGCAGACCGTTTGGTTTCTTGAGTTCAATTCGCGTACAAAGCGACCAACCTTCAATGGCATTCTGCCAACTTCAAAGGTGCGACTTGTCGATGAAAACCTTCTTTTTAAAAATGCAAAATTTTCCACATGGCCATTGCTTAATCGATTTTCATTACGCAGAATCCCAGTAAACAATGGTAATAAAGCGGCATATTTCTTTAAAAATGTATCGTGGAAATCGGTGTTATACAAATTATTTAAGGGCAAACCAGTGTTTTCTTCAGATAAACATAAATTAACCTTCATGCTTATTTCGTACAAATCTCTATAAAAAGGGCTCTGCTTATAGAGTGGAGTATAAAACCTATTTCGAGCTAAATCTTTGTCACGTTCGTCAGGTTTACTAATTTCATTGAAATTTAATTTTAATTCTACATTATTTGAAGCAATCAATCCGATTAAATGGTCAAAAGCTTCTTTGACTTCAACGGTGATATGTTTGGATAGTATTAGAATTACAATTTTTTCCAGATTTCTTTAATGTTCTCATAATTATTGGCAATAATCAAAGAAGCCAAAACCTCTTTGACAAATTTTGGAAATTTATCATAAAAGTTATTTACATCTTTGGCTATTGTGTGGGAGATGTGTGAATAGCACAAGTGTATTTTAACTACTTGCTCTTCTTGCCCACATGCAACTCGTATTTAGATACTCTATTAAATTCATTCGATTAAATACATCAAGTACAGAATGAATCTCAGCATATGAAAAATCAACTACGACGGTCTTGAAAATAGGCCATTTTTTTAAATTATCCTCTGCAAATAGGCGATATTCTCTAAGCCAGCTTTTGAATTTCCAATAGTGCGAGTGTTATGACTAGAGCTGACCATATCACTAATAGGGAAAGGAGTGGCGGTATCCTTCAAGTGAGATTTCACTGGTAAAACTAGAGCATAGTACATAACAGTTTTACATGCTTTATAGGGTTTCCTTACCATGCTGCCCGTAGCATCTAAATAAACGATTAGGTCGATGGTTTTCTGTTGTTCTTTAACTTTGTTTAGAACCAAACATTGAATTTTACTATACGTCGTAACGACAAATGGATTTTTTCCCACCTGTTGGATGTATGATTCATCTTGATTGAAATATGTTTTTTCCTTTTCTAAATGAATATCTTCAATATCATCGGAATGGTTGTCGTGGCTTAAGAGCTTCTCGGATCTGATTTTTTTTAAGACTCTTCTATCTTTTAGAAATTGGGCAGTATTAGTTTGCGCAAAAACATTTAAGTCTTCTTCATTTGTAAGGTTTTCCGAAACTAATTCAACTGTATTGCGAGCCAATTTTTCTTTAAGTAAATCTCTGTGATATTTTGAAGTCGGTTGAAATTTTTTGAATGGGTGGTAAATCGGCTCAGTTGAACTATAAATATCAAAAGTCCCATGTAGTAGGTTGGAATTAACTAATTTGTAGGTTTTACACGATTGATATTTATTTTTGTGGCCACAGTACGCTCTAATCATGTCCTTTACTGTTAATTAGACAACCAGTTAATTTTATTAGCTGACTGGAAATATGGTATGTGTAGTGATATGGGTCGAGCTTTCTTTCTTTCTAGTTGAAGATTCTCTTCCAAACTTCTTCTGAAATGTGTATCTGATGATCCATTAAATTAAACTTGTTCTTAACTTTTGTGTCATAAATTTTAGGTTTTGGTGCGTTGAATTTGGAAGCATTTTTTTTAGGTTTTGAAAATTTGTCATCCATCACTTCAAATTCTTCCTGACTGTCATCCGAATGTGTTACAGGCAAAGCAACGCCACTTCTTTGACTATTACACAACTCAGAATTCGGAATTGGTACATCTGTATCAGGAATATCTAAATTGTTTAAATTTAAATTAACCGTAGGGTCATTAACTTTCTCGCCAGCATCAATATCCTGGTTAGGAATCACAAGCTTAGACAATGGTAAATTAATTATCTTGTATGGCGGCTTTAAAATTTCAATGGCAAGTATTTTTTATAAGTTCGGAGAGTCTCGAACTATTAGCACGTAAAACCTTGTCAATATTACTATTTAATAGAAGAACTGCTCCCAATGCTGATTTACTCGCATCTACTGATAGTTTCACCTTTTTGTTAGTGTCGTAGTAGTTCAACACTGGTGTACACTTTTTAGTAAGGTTTTTATGTTTTCAAATGCTCTTTGCTTATCAAAGTCCCAATGAAACTCCGTATTCTTCTTCAGAAGTTCTCTATTGGTGGTGGTTACTTAAGAGCATTTTGGAATAAATTTTGCGACGTAATTAATCATGCCCATTAATCTTTGCAATTGTTTCACGTTTGTCGGGATTTTAATGTTTGCTATTGTCAATATTTTGTCTTCATCGATTTGCAAACCCTTTCCTGAGATCTTATGCCCCAAGAATTTGACTGAATTTACGTTGAATAAACATTTTTCTTCATTAAGTTTAAAACCCGCTTTCCGCATGATTTGGATTACTTTCTCCGTTTTTTCCTGATACCCTTTTAGTGTGGAGTCATGGATCAGTTTGTCATCCATTGACACTTCTACGTTTTCCTTCCCTTCAAAAATACCGCACATCAATTCCTGAAATACCTCGGGAGCTGATGCGAGTCCAAATGGTAGTCGACAGCAAGTACATATATCTGCCCCAGGGTGTTGCGAAAGCCAAGTATTTTTCTGTCCTTTTGGAAACTGGGATTTGCCAGAATCCTTTAAGACAGTCCAAAAGTGTGAAATATTTTGATCCCTTTATATTTATTGCTAACTCGTCTATTGTTTTCATCGGATAGTGCCGTTTAAGCAAGTTTTTGTTTAAATTAGATGGATCTATGCATATTCTTAGTTTACCCTTTTGTTTTACCGCTACTAGTGGTGAGACGACTGGAGTCGGTTCTGAGATTCTCCTTATTATTCCCCCTTCCACCATTTTGTCTAGCTGCTTTTTAACGTCTTCCCTGTTTGAGTATGCTATCCTACGTGGAGGTGATATTTCGAATTTTGGATTCGGAATTAAATCTATGTCGTAGGTGAAAATGTTTACTTTACCTATACCTCTAAATATGTCATCCTTCATTTGACAAACTCTTTGTTTTGACTGATCTTTATTAATTCCGTCTGTTCGTGTGACTAATTTTAGCTCATTTGCAGTATGAAGGCCAATTATTGGGATTCTTCATCATTTATTATTTTAAAATTGATTATCTGAGTTTTATTCCTGACCGTGCAACTAATTTTTTTTTCACCAGTTACTTTGATTAGACTTCCTCCGAATGCTTCTAGATTTGTTTGTGTGTGTTTTTTGTGTTGGATGTGTCTATTTCTAGTCCTAGTTCGTCTGTTAGTGCTTTGTCTAGAACGTTGCACATGGCGCCCGTATCTATCTTGCATCTAATTGTGTGATATTGTTTATGATTATGTCCTCATACCAACCATCATCTGTGCCTCTATCAATTGTGAGTACAGTGAGATTCAGGGCTTCTAGTGACTCATATTTTGTATCATCAAGAGTGTTTTCCTCGGTCAGACAACTTATTTGTTTGTTACTCTGGTTATTCTTATTATATTTATTATGAATATTATTTTTATTTTGAATAACGTTTTTATATTCGCTCCTACAAGCTAGGCCTAGATGTCCCTTTTTCTTGCATAACTCACACACTTTGCCAAAAGCTGGACAACTTTTGGGGCCATGCGTAGTTTTACATCTATTGCAAGAAAATACATTGCTTTGATTCTCTACACTAAGTTTTTAATTTTTTAACTATATGTATCGTTTCATTTTTAAACGATTGTACCTGTTGCCTTGTAATTTCTTCTGTTTTACATTTATTAATGACCTCGTTAAGAGTCAACTTGTCATCTGACAGCAGTCTCTGTCGCAGATCGTTTTTTATTGTCCCCAGTATTATTCTGTCTTTTAAAATATCGTCTGGGGTTATTTTCGATAAATTACATCTATTTAATTGCAATCTACATCTAGTTAAAAATTCATCGAATTTTTCACCCGTTTCTTGTTTTAAGTTATTTAGCATGAATCGTTCATACGAATAATTGATTCTCGGCGTGAAATATTCGGTGAACTTTTTTGTTAACTTATTAAAATCGTGGTCATCTTCGATATTTAGTGTATCTGCTGTCTTGTTGGCTTCGGTGCCGATGCAGGTCATCAAAGTTGCTACTTTGATTTTTTCTTCTTTTTTGTCCAATTCTGTTGCTACTGCATAATATTTGAATTGTTTCAGCCAGTTCTTCTATTCTTTTTCTATGTTATCGTTGATAATTAATTGTTTTGCTAGTTTTAGCCCTTCCATTTTTTATCCACGTTGTTTTCATGGTGTGTTCTGGTTGTTTGTATCCTCAATATTTTATTTTTATTTTTATTATTCACTTTCTGATGTTTGTATTTTTGAAATATTAATTTTTGAAATATAATTTTTTGTTATTATTCTACCATCAGTGTCTCTTTTCTTTATTTTTTAGTACACTTTTTTGTTTTTGTTCTCGCCACGTTATTTCTGGTGTAGCAAAAAAAAATCTGGTGGTTAAAAAAAAATTAATTTTTAATCTCAAAGTATTGATGATGTTATTTATCATCGGCGTATAATATTTGCTATTATACTTTTCTTTTGTATTAATTTTGATTATTTTATAATTATTTATCAATTTTCTTTATTTATTAACATTTTATTTCTCTTTTTTCTTTTAGTTAGTTCGCTATCTTCTGACACCATGTGATGAGGATAAATCAGAGACACGTCTTTTGCTATTGACGGCTAATACAAAACATACTTTATTACAGTTCAGTTCATACATTCGTATTCTAATGTTGTGTTTACATATTATTGTTATAATACTATATGGGACGTCTACATATGTTATAATATTGTTATGTTATTATGTGGATTATGTTGTTACAATTTCGAGTTTCGTGTTACGATAAATTGTGACAAGACGCAATTGTGTGTAAAATATTACGATTTTTCGTAAGTGACGATTGAAGGGTCTCGCCTTTATGTATCTACTTCATTTTTTCTATTTTTCGCAAGAGCGCTGATAGCACGTTTACTATAGTTGCGTCGCAATTTGTATTTATCCGCTTCAATTTTTCTATCTTCCGTAAGGGGCGCTTTGCCTACTTTACCAATCGTCAATTGCGACAGGTTGTAGTTGTTTTACTCGTACAACTTTTTAAGTACGACAGCCAACTCGTAATAATTAATTTCAGTCTCGAAATATTTTCTTTTGAAGGAGGTTCTACCTACGTTGAAAATTGCTAAATTTTTTGATACTAAAGCTAAATAAAATAAAAACTCAAAATTGATTTTATTAAATTTAAAAAAAATAAAATATATTTAAATAAAAAAATTTTATTAAAAAATAAATTTAAGAAAAGAGTGAAAATAAATATTAAAAAATCTATAAAAAGTGATAGTATAAAAATACAAGGTGGCGGCTGTCATAGTCGAAAATCGAGACTGTGAATGAAATAATAGATATTGATGAAGATTGTAGTGAATTTAAGGAAATTAAAAGCAATAAAAAACGTAAAACAGAAAATAATAATGATTAAGAACTAGATAAAAAAAATGGCTAAGAACAATAATAATAAAATGAAAATTAATAATAAAAGAAGTGAAAATATAAACATGGAGGTTACATTAATAAATCAAAATAAACCCAATGAACGAAAAAATATGACAGAAAATTTACCATCAATGTCGAAAATTGAGATACCCACTCAGCAAAAAAATGATAGGATAGAAAATAAATATTTAATTTCCGACAAAGGACCATTTTATGTTTTAATTGATACAATTACACCATAAAATATGATAACAATAATAATTTCAAAAATTTTAAAACAAAATAATATAAAAGCTATTAATATATCAGAATTTAACAAGAAAATAGTGAGAGTAGAATTTGATACTTTTGACAAGGCAAATAAATGAGTGACAAAGGACGATCCGTTACATAAAACTTTAGAAGAAAGGGGATATAAGTGTTTTATACTCAAAGCTTACACACATGTAGAGGGAGTTATAAGAGGATTATTGGGGGAATTTCACATGCAAGAAATTTAAGCAATAAAAATTATTCGAACCTGTGATAGAGCAAATACAATTTTAAGGGATACTAATTTATTAAAAATAGAAATAAGAGCAAGTACATTACCGAGATATATATTCTTTTACGATATAAAAATAAAAATAGGCATACATATATATTCCAAAGTTGAAATTCTGTGTTGCATGTTTAAACTATGGTCACATTAGGAAATTTTATAATTCCAAAATAATAATATGTGTAAAATGTACTAAACCAATGGATAAGGAGAATCACCAATGTCAAGATAAACCAGGATGTAAATTCTGTGTTGGAGAAAATCATTATACAAATTCAGGAAACTGCCAAGAAAAAAGAAGCAAAAACAAATTAAAATTCATATGATTAAAAACAAATTATCTTACAGAGAATCAGCTTCAATATTATACGCAAAGATAAGAAAAATAAGGAATGATATGGAATTAAATAACTTCCCAGTAATTAACAATAACAAAGATAATACATCAAATACATGGATAATGAAAGGGATTAATCAAGACTTAATAATAAAAGAACAAAAAGAGAAGATTTTGGGACTACAGCAAATTATACAAAATTTAATCCAAATAAGTAATAGACCATATGATATGATAGATCTGCTAACTATGAACTTAAAAGAATTAGCGTCAAAAATATAGAAATAAAATAGATAGTAAAATAAAAATATTTCAATCAAACATTAGAAGTTTAAATAGTAACTAATATATTACAAGTTTTTATGGAGAAACATAATATAGATATAGCTATCCTATGCGAAACGTGGGCTCATCAAAATAATATAGCACATATACCAAATTATAAACTCATTATACAAAATAGAAGTGTTGAATATGGAGGAATAGGTTTCGCAAAAAAAAAAATATTGGCGTAAGGGAAATAGACTTAAACATAAACCTAGTTCATATGCAAGCTGTGCAAATTCTGATTAAAATTAAGAATGATGTGTTCAATTTAATAGGATTCTCATTCTTTAATGGAAATATTAATATAAAAATTGAAGATTTTCGAAAAATAATTAATAAAGCAGGAAACAGTCCAAACACTGTTATGGCAGGAGACATAAAAGCTTATAGTAGTTTGTGGGGAGAGGTAACAAATGAAAACACACTGGGAAGAGAGATAGCAGAAAAAACAAAGAGAGAGTTCACGCTCCACTCGCAAAAGTATTATGTGAAAATATTAATGTATAAGTATCCATTAAATTATTTCAAGCCTCTTCGATGGGCCTGAGAAACCAGTGCTAGATAGACGGCTGCCGTTTGCTCAGTATTTAAATTGCGTTACATTTTTGGTTTAAAACGTCAATAAGTTATTCTATATTGGGTTTGGATGAAGGACCTTACATACATTAATTATTTAATTAAAAATTAAGATTTATAATTTATTTGTTGACAACGAAAAATACAATTGACGAAATTTCAGTATAGCCATGTCTCGGTGAGCTTGACCAAAGTACAGTTCTGTTAAGCTAATCATCTTAACCTGCTCTGTATGCTTTAAAATGCACTATTACTCATATACGGCAATCTTGTTAAAGATTCTATATTTAGACTTTTGTGAATGGTCACGGCAAACCCGATGAACAAAGCAAAGTGGCATCGCTGATTTGACCAGTTTGATTTAAATGAAATAAGGCGGTAGATATAGACGCTATTTTGACTGTAAAATCATAGCAGCTGGAAAGATGGTAGCATGTCCTCCTGCGCTTCTTCCTTGCGTGTATTTCTAGATAATGTCATTCGTATCTGTTTACCACTTTTATAGTTCTGGTTTCCTTACTCCCCGAATAACCAAACTCAGCAACAGCATGAGCAATACTAAACATAGTATACCGATTAAACAATTTGAAAATTATTATTTTATTATGTATCACTGCGTGTTTGCGTAAATATTCTGATGGAAGAATTTTCGGTAGGCTCATAGTCTATTTCGTAAACAAATTTCCCGTTCCGAATAAAATTCTTTTGTTTTGCATATAAAATAATTTTAAATTGCAGAAAATTTGTCCGAAGAATATTTACGTAAACTCGCAGTCAATGTACAAGTGTCATTTTCACAGCTCACTAAGATGTATAATATTTGATACTTAAAGTATGCGTGTAATTCTGTTTGTTTCTAATGTATTACCTTTTCACTTTTTTCAATCACTACACATGCATAACTTTTATGCCTTTCCATTTTAAGCTGACGGAAATTGTAATTCGAATTATAAAAGTGTGTTCGGTGCATTTTGTGTTCGTTTTCCTCGTATATAATTTCCAATTTCGTTTGTGCCGGATTTTCCGTTCTTTTTTTAAATGAAATTTTTGACTTATCCCCCCTAAAGATGTTTTCACATCAATAATAACAAATAAAACTATGTAAATTTTAAATAATGGAAATCCTACAAGACAAGGTTTAAATAGTCATTCGAGATCAGCACTGTTACGATATTTTCACCAGATATTTGGAATAGAACAAGATGAGAATGCATAGAAAATAATATTGGTTCTGATCATTTTCCGATATTAATAAAGATAGATTCAAATAATTACATTAGGAAACTATAATAATAAATTGGAAAAAAGTAACACAAGAAACAGCTAATATTAGCGAAATAAAAATTAATAATAACAGGAATATTGAAACCATAATGGAGGAAATAATTGCAAAAAATACAAAATATATTACAACACATAATCTATATGTATAAACCAATAGTGTTGTTGAACGAGCATCTACATAGATTATGGAACGTAAAAAAAACAGAAACAAAAATGTTATAATAGATATAAAAATTTTCATTCAGCTACAGAATTACTACGGGCAATAGCAATACGAAAACGGGAAATTAATAAAGCTAAAAGAGAATCATGGGAACATTATGTTAACAATATAAATGCATCATATACTCGTAACACCAAACAAATATGGAGTAAAATAAATAAATTGAAAACAAAACGGAAAACCTATTCAACCTAATGGAAGACTGGTCAAATCCATTGACACCAGTCCAGTCGCCTGAAAATAAATAGAATAATATTAGATTTAAGTTAAGAAAATATCAGTAAAAATACTTATCTAATTATTATTGTTCCTAAATTAAATTCCACTGTAGTTGTACCTTGAATTATATAAACAATTTTCAAATATTACACTTCATAACATAATGTATAGAAAATTCAGATGATTTGCATCACTTGTAATTAAATCATTCTAATAACAAATCATCTTTCTCATCTCAACCATCAACACAGAAATTCTGCATAACACCATTCACTGACATTTAATAATAAACAAATGCCAACAAGGTAGAATTATAATACTTAAGCGAATTAAATTACATAGAAGGATTGTAATAGATATGCTAATTTATAGCAAGTACGATGGTGTTGTCAGATGTTAATTTGCATGATACCATATTACGATGGAGTATTGAAATATTATATTTGCTTCTTTCCTAAATATTGTAAAAAAAAACACCATTTTTGTAAACATAAGTTTTTATTGAGTGGAAATTAATATGTGAATAAAATCCGTGAAATATCTAGTATTAGCGAACCATCCAGCATTTATTGTTGTGAAATATCCAGTAAGGCTAAATAAGCTACCTTACTTTATCGTCCGTCTGTCGAATCTACAAATATTTCATCGCAAAAATCAATCATCAGCAATTGGTTAAATCGAGACAACTTTGCAAATTCATCCACCATATTACTGAGCCAATACATTAGAAATAAATCGCGTTGGTTCTGAAAACCTTTTAACAACACTAACAATGAGCGATTTCATTGGTCCTTCGAGCCGGATCACAGATAAGTAAACTTTTATTTTACGAATAAATAGTAAAGTGATCTGTGAAAAAAAATGTATTGTGAATTAGTGATGTGGAAAGCAAAATGGGCGATTTAGAAGGTTTAAAACGGCAACGCTCAGTATTGAAAGGAATTCTGACAAAACTCTCTAAATTTACAAGTGCTATTAAAGATAATTCGGATGTATCCGTAGAAGAATTGGGACTAAAGGCGATTCGCGCCAAAGAACTTTTGGACAAGATTGAAGCGGTAGAAGCATCGATGTTTGCAATAGATAGTGAGGTTGAGTCGAAAATGGACGAAGCAGAAGAAGCTTATTACTTAATTGTGGTCAAGTTAAACGAATGGATCAGGATTCGCGGCATTAGTGAGATTTCAAGTGGTAACTACGACACAGTGTTAAATGGATCCACGATAAACAAAACGCCAGAGGTACGTCTTGCAAAGTTACAAATTCCGACGTTTACGGGCGATTATACAGAATGGCAGAGTTTCTTCGATTTATTCCATTCTAGTATACATAGCAGAGAAAACATTACACCAGTGCAAAAATTCCAGTATCTGATGGATCTACTTAGAGGTGATGGATTTTCGCTGGTCAAACATTTTAAAGTTACCGAGTTCAATTACATCGAAGCATTGATAAAACTCAAGCAACGGTACGATCGCAAACGCCATACCATTAACGCTTTCATACGTCATTTTCTTGACCAAACGTGCATACAGCTAGCGCTTCAAATGTTAGAAAGTTACTGGATACATCGGATGAAGTAGTCCGTTGTTTAAAAGCCTTGGGTGAGCAAGCCGAAGCTAGAGATCCTTGGATCATATACCTTCTGTTGCAGAAGCTGGATGATGAGACACGAAGTTTATGGGCCCAAGAGAACACTGAAAACGAATTTCCAGTAATAAACGACTTTTCCGAATTTTTGGTGAAACGAACTGATGCACTCGACTCGGTTAACCTTCGCATGAACAGTATCTACCGGGGTAGATATCACAATTTTCCTTTCTCAATAACTCAGTGAGTTTTCATCCAATCATTATCCGGCGTCAGCTATGTGAATAATTTTTCAATTTATTTCAGAAAATTATTCACGTAGCTGACGCCGGATAATGATTGGATGAAAACTCACTGAGTTATTGAGAAAGGAAAATTGTGATATCTACCCCGGTAAATACTGTTCATGCGAAGGTTAAGGCACATTCCAGTCGGCAGTCAAAACCAAGTGCACCAGGCAAGTCGAGAAATAGTTTTACCACCACTACAACTGAAGTCAAATGCATAGCATGCAACAAGGAGCAACATCGATTGATAGATCGTGCGAGATTCAGAGAGCAATCAGTTGAAGAGTGGAGACCGTTTCCGCATATTGAATCCGAGGCAGATGCCGTCAATGCTCTTACAAGCATCACACTCTCCCACATGTGGATACGCAATCAAAAGTAGTAGTCACTACAAAGGAAGATCCAGAAATCAACTATGAAGACACGACGCTTAATCATCATACCCTTAACCGTAGTCATGAAGATGTTACAACATCGTTAAAAACAAGTGCGCAGACAGTGCTACCTACTGCAGTAATTAATGTATTCGATAACCTAGGCATCTCAAGATCATGTCGTGCATTGGTGGATACGGCATCGCAAGCGTCTTTTATTACTGAGTCACTGATGCAGAACTTAAGGTTGCCACGGAAGAATTCAAAAGCATAATCGCGGGAATTGGAGACATAAGCAGCGAAAGATGTAGGTGAATTACATCTTTGCGACTAACTTCAAGATTTAATTCCATCGAAGTTCCATCGATAGACGCGATCATCATCCGGAAAATTAATTCTTCGCTCCCGGCATTTGAAGTTGACTTAGCCTGCTTGAGCAACCTATCGAATATCAATTTGGCTAATCCGAACTTCCAGAATCCCGATAATATCGATATTTTACTTGGCGCAGACATCGTTTTTGAGCTAATAAAAGATGGCAATATAAAACTAGGCGATACTAACTTAAGAGCTTAGAACACCAAGCTAGGCTGGATCATAGGAGGTACGCACGATGCAGATAAAGCATTAACAACGCACTCTTTCGCAACCATCGTCGACGTTGATACCACACTGCAAAGGTTTTGGGCAATTGAAGAGGTACCAGAAACGATCCCGATGACTAAGCAGGAGGAAGATTGTGAGAATTGGTTCAAGGCGACTACAAAACGGGCACAAGATGGAAGATTCATCACTAAGCTTTCATTCAAGGAGACGCAGAAAACACTCGGATCCACATACCTGCAAGCAGTATCTAGGTTACTGGCGATGGAAAGGCGATTTAAAAGAGATGACAAGTTCCACAAGCTTTATACTGGTGTTTTAGAGTAATATCAGCATCTAAATCATATGCATCCAATTGAGCTAAGCAACGTTGAACTCGAAGATTCATACATTTTGCCGCACCATGGAGTTCTTAAAGATAACAGCAGCAAAACAAAGCTACGCGTAGTATTTGACGCGTCGGCAAGGTCAACCAATGGCTTGTCATTGAACCAAAACTTGATGATAGGGCCCAATGTACAGTCAAGTCTGTTTCAAATACTTCCCCGATTTAGGCAGCATCCATTTGTTTTAGTAGGCGACATTGAAAAGATGTACCGACAAGTTTGGGTAGATCAGGAGATACCAAGCACCAGATAATATTGTGGCGAGACCAGCAGCAAAAAATCTGCCCCTATGCTTTGGATACGGTCACTTATGCCACTGCAACTGCTTCATATATGGCCACCAGATGTCTAAAGGAGCTTGGTCAATTACATAGAGAAAACTTTCCAGATGCAAGCCGAGCAGTTGAAGAAGATATTTATGTGGACGATTTGATGACTGGTGCATCAATGCTAGCAAAGTTGATTAAGCTGAAAGACGAGGTAATCCAGATAATTAAAAGCGGCGATTTCAACCTCAGAAAACTACTACCAAACGATCCACAACTAAGGGCCATGCTAAATGATGATGATTCAACCAACCTGAGGACCTTTTCGGAGCATCCAGAGTCGGTTAAGGTATTGGGACAGACCATCTTATATTTCATGTCAATCTGGAAGACAAAGATGTCCATACCAAAAGAAGTTTCCTTTCCGAAGCAAGCAAAATCTTTGATCCTTTGGGGCTACTCTCACCAATTATAATAAAAATTAAAATTCTATTTCAAAGCTTGTGGTTGCAGAAGATTAGAAGATGGAGCTTAGGAAAAGTCTTCAGAAGCTTCCAGAAATCAAAATTCCTCGATGCATCACAATCACAAATAGTATAACCATTCACGGTTTCTGTGATGCTAGCAAATGGGCATATTCCGCGGCAATATATACTCGACCACAAGGTGAGCATGGATATTCAACGCATCTGATATGTGCCAAAACAAAGGTGGTACCATTAAAGCAGGTCAGTATACCAAGACTGAAGTTAATGGGTGTGGTTCCTCTTAGTTGATTGGTAAAGGAAGTAACAGCCATTCTATCTATCAATATATCATCCGTTACAATGTGGACCGATTCCAAAATAGATTTAGACTGGCTTGCCAGTCTACCGAGGCGCTGGACCACATTTGTTGCCAATCGAGTCTCGGAGATATAATTTCCAATTTCGTTTGTGCCGGATTTTCCGTTCTTTTTTTAAATGAAATTTTTGACTTATCCCCCCTAAAGATGTTTTCACATCAATAATAACAAATAAAACTATGTAAATTTTAAATAATGGAAATCCTACAAGACAAGGTTTAAATAGTCATTCGAGATCAGCACTGTTACGATATTTTCACCAGATATTTGGAATAGAACAAGATGAGAATGCATAGAAAATAATATTGGTTCTGATCATTTTCCGATATTAATAAAGATAGATTCAAATAATTACATTAGGAAACTATAATAATAAATTGGAAAAAAGTAACACAAGAAACAGCTAATATTAGCGAAATAAAAATTAATAATAACAGGAATATTGAAACCATAATGGAGGAAATAATTGCAAAAAATACAAAATATATTACAACACATAATCTATATGTATAAACCAATAGTGTTGTTGAACGAGCATCTACATAGATTATGGAACGTAAAAAAAACAGAAACAAAAATGTTATAATAGATATAAAAATTTTCATTCAGCTACAGAATTACTACGGGCAATAGCAATACGAAAACGGGAAATTAATAAAGCTAAAAGAGAATCATGGGAACATTATGTTAACAATATAAATGCATCATATACTCGTAACACCAAACAAATATGGAGTAAAATAAATAAATTGAAAACAAAACGGAAAACCTATTCAACCTAATGGAAGACTGGTCAAATCCATTGACACCAGTCCAGTCGCCTGAAAATAAATAGAATAATATTAGATTTAAGTTAAGAAAATATCAGTAAAAATACTTATCTAATTATTATTGTTCCTAAATTAAATTCCACTGTAGTTGTACCTTGAATTATATAAACAATTTTCAAATATTACACTTCATAACATAATGTATAGAAAATTCAGATGATTTGCATCACTTGTAATTAAATCATTCTAATAACAAATCATCTTTCTCATCTCAACCATCAACACAGAAATTCTGCATAACACCATTCACTGACATTTAATAATAAACAAATGCCAACAAGGTAGAATTATAATACTTAAGCGAATTAAATTACATAGAAGGATTGTAATAGATATGCTAATTTATAGCAAGTACGATGGTGTTGTCAGATGTTAATTTGCATGATACCATATTACGATGGAGTATTGAAATATTATATTTGCTTCTTTCCTAAATATTGTAAAAAAAAACACCATTTTTGTAAACATAAGTTTTTATTGAGTGGAAATTAATATGTGAATAAAATCCGTGAAATATCTAGTATTAGCGAACCATCCAGCATTTATTGTTGTGAAATATCCAGTAAGGCTAAATAAGCTACCTTACTTTATCGTCCGTCTGTCGAATCTACAAATATTTCATCGCAAAAATCAATCATCAGCAATTGGTTAAATCGAGACAACTTTGCAAATTCATCCACCATATTACTGAGCCAATACATTAGAAATAAATCGCGTTGGTTCTGAAAACCTTTTAACAACACTAACAATGAGCGATTTCATTGGTCCTTCGAGCCGGATCACAGATAAGTAAACTTTTATTTTACGAATAAATAGTAAAGTGATCTGTGAAAAAAAATGTATTGTGAATTAGTGATGTGGAAAGCAAAATGGGCGATTTAGAAGGTTTAAAACGGCAACGCTCAGTATTGAAAGGAATTCTGACAAAACTCTCTAAATTTACAAGTGCTATTAAAGATAATTCGGATGTATCCGTAGAAGAATTGGGACTAAAGGCGATTCGCGCCAAAGAACTTTTGGACAAGATTGAAGCGGTAGAAGCATCGATGTTTGCAATAGATAGTGAGGTTGAGTCGAAAATGGACGAAGCAGAAGAAGCTTATTACTTAATTGTGGTCAAGTTAAACGAATGGATCAGGATTCGCGGCATTAGTGAGATTTCAAGTGGTAACTACGACACAGTGTTAAATGGATCCACGATAAACAAAACGCCAGAGGTACGTCTTGCAAAGTTACAAATTCCGACGTTTTCGGGCGATTATACAGAATGGCAGAGTTTCTTCGATTTATTCCATTCTAGTATACATAGCAGAGAAAACATTACACCAGTGCAAAAATTCCAGTATCTGATGGATCTACTTAGAGGTGATGGATTTTCGCTGGTCAAACATTTTAAAGTTACCGAGTTCAATTACATCGAAGCATTGATAAAACTCAAGCAACGGTACGATCGCAAACGCCATACCATTAACGCTTTCATACGTCATTTTCTTGACCAAACGTGCATACAGCTAGCGCTTCAAATGTTAGAAAGTTACTGGATACATCGGATGAAGTAGTCCGTTGTTTAAAAGCCTTGGGTGAGCAAGCCGAAGCTAGAGATCCTTGGATCATATACCTTCTGTTGCAGAAGCTGGATGATGAGACACGAAGTTTATGGGCCCAAGAGAACACTGAAAACGAATTTCCAGTAATAAACGACTTTTCCGAATTTTTGGTGAAACGAACTGATGCACTCGACTCGGTTAACCTTCGCATGAACAGTATCTACCGGGGTAGATATCACAATTTTCCTTTCTCAATAACTCAGTGAGTTTTCATCCAATCATTATCCGGCGTCAGCTATGTGAATAATTTTTCAATTTATTTCAGAAAATTATTCACGTAGCTGACGCCGGATAATGATTGGATGAAAACTCACTGAGTTATTGAGAAAGGAAAATTGTGATATCTACCCCGGTAAATACTGTTCATGCGAAGGTTAAGGCACATTCCAGTCGGCAGTCAAAACCAAGTGCACCAGGCAAGTCGAGAAATAGTTTTACCACCACTACAACTGAAGTCAAATGCATAGCATGCAACAAGGAGCAACATCGATTGATAGATCGTGCGAGATTCAGAGAGCAATCAGTTGAAGAGTGGAGACCGTTTCCGCATATTGAATCCGAGGCAGATGCCGTCAATGCTCTTACAAGCATCACACTCTCCCACATGTGGATACGCAATCAAAAGTAGTAGTCACTACAAAGGAAGATCCAGAAATCAACTATGAAGACACGACGCTTAATCATCATACCCTTAACCGTAGTCATGAAGATGTTACAACATCGTTAAAAACAAGTGCGCAGACAGTGCTACCTACTGCAGTAATTAATGTATTCGATAACCTAGGCATCTCAAGATCATGTCGTGCATTGGTGGATACGGCATCGCAAGCGTCTTTTATTACTGAGTCACTGATGCAGAACTTAAGGTTGCCACGGAAGAATTCAAAAGCATAATCGCGGGAATTGGAGACATAAGCAGCGAAAGATGTAGGTGAATTACATCTTTGCGACTAACTTCAAGATTTAATTCCATCGAAGTTCCATCGATAGACGCGATCATCATCCGGAAAATTAATTCTTCGCTCCCGGCATTTGAAGTTGACTTAGCCTGCTTGAGCAACCTATCGAATATCAATTTGGCTAATCCGAACTTCCAGAATCCCGATAATATCGATATTTTACTTGGCGCAGACATCGTTTTTGAGCTAATAAAAGATGGCAATATAAAACTAGGCGATACTAACTTAAGAGCTTAGAACACCAAGCTAGGCTGGATCATAGGAGGTACGCACGATGCAGATAAAGCATTAACAACGCACTCTTTCGCAACCATCGTCGACGTTGATACCACACTGCAAAGGTTTTGGGCAATTGAAGAGGTACCAGAAACGATCCCGATGACTAAGCAGGAGGAAGATTGTGAGAATTGGTTCAAGGCGACTACAAAACGGGCACAAGATGGAAGATTCATCACTAAGCTTTCATTCAAGGAGACGCAGAAAACACTCGGATCCACATACCTGCAAGCAGTATCTAGGTTACTGGCGATGGAAAGGCGATTTAAAAGAGATGACAAGTTCCACAAGCTTTATACTGGTGTTTTAGAGTAATATCAGCATCTAAATCATATGCATCCAATTGAGCTAAGCAACGTTGAACTCGAAGATTCATACATTTTGCCGCACCATGGAGTTCTTAAAGATAACAGCAGCAAAACAAAGCTACGCGTAGTATTTGACGCGTCGGCAAGGTCAACCAATGGCTTGTCATTGAACCAAAACTTGATGATAGGGCCCAATGTACAGTCAAGTCTGTTTCAAATACTTCCCCGATTTAGGCAGCATCCATTTGTTTTAGTAGGCGACATTGAAAAGATGTACCGACAAGTTTGGGTAGATCAGGAGATACCAAGCACCAGATAATATTGTGGCGAGACCAGCAGCAAAAAATCTGCCCCTATGCTTTGGATACGGTCACTTATGCCACTGCAACTGCTTCATATATGGCCACCAGATGTCTAAAGGAGCTTGGTCAATTACATAGAGAAAACTTTCCAGATGCAAGCCGAGCAGTTGAAGAAGATATTTATGTGGACGATTTGATGACTGGTGCATCAATGCTAGCAAAGTTGATTAAGCTGAAAGACGAGGTAATCCAGATAATTAAAAGCGGCGATTTCAACCTCAGAAAACTACTACCAAACGATCCACAACTAAGGGCCATGCTAAATGATGATGATTCAACCAACCTGAGGACCTTTTCGGAGCATCCAGAGTCGGTTAAGGTATTGGGACAGACCATCTTATATTTCATGTCAATCTGGAAGACAAAGATGTCCATACCAAAAGAAGTTTCCTTTCCGAAGCAAGCAAAATCTTTGATCCTTTGGGGCTACTCTCACCAATTATAATAAAAATTAAAATTCTATTTCAAAGCTTGTGGTTGCAGAAGATTAGAAGATGGAGCTTAGGAAAAGTCTTCAGAAGCTTCCAGAAATCAAAATTCCTCGATGCATCACAATCACAAATAGTATAACCATTCACGGTTTCTGTGATGCTAGCAAATGGGCATATTCCGCGGCAATATATACTCGACCACAAGGTGAGCATGGATATTCAACGCATCTGATATGTGCCAAAACAAAGGTGGTACCATTAAAGCAGGTCAGTATACCAAGACTGAAGTTAATGGGTGTGGTTCCTCTTAGTTGATTGGTAAAGGAAGTAACAGCCATTCTATCTATCAATATATCATCCGTTACAATGTGGACCGATTCCAAAATAGATTTAGACTGGCTTGCCAGTCTACCGAGGCGCTGGACCACATTTGTTGCCAATCGAGTCTCGGAGATAATAGGCGGTTATAAACAAGATAAATGACGTCATGTGCCATCCAGACAAAATCCAGCCGACTGCGCAACACGGGGGAAGTCAACTGCAGAAATTATTCAAAGCGAACTTTGGTGGAATGGACCGGAATGGCTATCAAAGGAGGAACAACTATGGCCAGACCAACCGCACATACCAGAGACCGAAGAGGAAATGCAGGTTGAAGTGTACAATACAACTTGCCCAACCATCGATATTAACCACCAAGACGACATCATGCTGCGCTTAAGACATTTCAGTTATTTTAAACTAATTAAAATATTTTCATATGTTCGTAGATTTCTCACAAATTTGAAAGCGAAGAAAAATTCTGGTAAACGACAGACTGGAGTACTAACATTAGCCAGAAATGGAGATGGCAAACTGGGAAGTAGTAATCTATTGGCAAATTACGCATTCCCCAGAAGAGTATCGGCATCTTCAAATCAACCGCGCGATACCTGTGAAAAGTACGCTAAAACAATTAAACCCATTCATGGACAGCGAAGGGGTTATGAGAGTAGGAGATATAGTACCATGTATGATAGTAGTACCATATAGTACCAAGCATCTAATCATACTTTCATCCAAGTCACGAATAGCAACAGCCATCACACTCGATGTTCATCCGCAGAGGCAACACCCGGGCCCGCAATTACTGATGAGTTTGGTGCGTCAAACTTATTGGGTGGTTCGAGGACAAGATGTTGCGAAAAAAAGTGTGCGCGACAAAATCCCAAAATGATGACACAATTAATGGGACAGCTCCCGGAAGACAGGGTACGACATACAGCACCGTTCGGCGCAGTTGGAGTCGACTTTTGCGGGCCTTTCAAGGTTAATGCCATTCGACGAAGAGGCTCCACTCCTGCGAAAGCATATTTGTGCATTTTTGTATGCTTTAGTACGCATGCGATACACATCGAAATATGCATGACAGCATGAATCTAAGTACTGAATCGTTTTAGGAGCACTGCGCAGATTTATTAGCAAAAGAGGGTTATGCCACACTAAATACTGCGACAACGCTACAAATTTTGTTGGCACAAGAAATAAACTCGACGAAGTCTATAAGTTTCTAAAAAATAATAACGATAACATTCAGGTCAGTCTTTTGAAGGACAAGATTACATGGCGATTTATTCCCCCAGCAGCACCTCACCAAGGTGGATTATGGGAAAGCGCAGTAAAGTCAACCAAAACTCAAATTACACGAACAATAGGCGACACGATACTTACTCTTGAGGAATTTTCAACACTAACTGCGCAGATAGAAAAGGTTTTTAATTCAAGACCAATCTGTTCCAGTAACGATGACGAGTTAGATTTTCTCACACCTGCTCATTTCTTAATTGGGCGACCAATACATCAATTATCAGAAGAGGCAGCTGAGCAAAAATTAAATCCAAATGCAAGAATAGTATATTCCTTATACTCTCTGCTATAGAAAATCAGAAATTATGGGAATATATAAGATAATTCAAGTGGTGTATTTCTTGAATGGTAATTTTTTTGTAGCGACACACAACATATTCCAATTTTTGGAACTACGATGATCGTCGCTATTATATACGGACAAGTGACGACCAAGTTAACAACCAAAACCAACATTAATGTACTACAAGCCTGATTGTCACCAATATTATAAATTTATTTTGCGCTTATACATGAAAGTATTGGTGATCGACAGATTATATAAAGGAATGAGAAAAACATACAGATTGTAGATAAAACAAAACAAACGAATTGTGGAGGGAGAATTGGGTATGTTAATAATGGAAAAAAACTAATTGGGATTGGTTAGATGAGAGTATTTTTATTATATTTTCGCACTAACACTTTCAACTATAAGGTATTAAATGTAAGAGGGTATCTGCGTGCTTCATCACTGAATCAGGCTTGTAGTATTACATTAGTGTTGGTTTTGTAACAACATAAAAAATACAATACATAAACAATTGTAAAATTGTGTTGATATTGAACACATATACTTATAGAAATTATTTTTGTTTCAACTAACACACGAAAACGAGACACTAAATAAAAGCAGCTAGAAAGGAGTAAAAGAAAATTATTTTATTTTAGTTTTTAATGTACGAGTAGCAAACAAAACCGTTTTTGTTTTAAAAAATGAATTGGATTCAAACGTTTTCAAATCCAAACCATGTAAATAATAAAATTGAAGATATCCCTATTTATTTACTTCGTTTCTATAGTTTTACAGTCGGTTCTGGTTGTAGATACATATGTATGTATATGTCTATAACAAAAAAAAATATTTAAGGAAATTTTCAATGTGTTTATGTTGTTTTGGTTTTTAATATACCTAGCCAGTTTGACGAAATATCCGTATAAATATATTTAAACAAATTACAATTATATAACCAAATGGGGGTGTTTACATTAGGCATTTTATTCCGGATTCATCATCGTTTACACTAAGCATTAAAAAACCGGAATTTTTTCATATGTATGTGTAAAAAATATAATCATTTCGTATTTGTTCTTCAAACATGTAGGCCCTTTCCGAAAGTTATACTTATTTATTTCGACATACTTATTTGCCGCCATCTTAAATAAGTATGTAAAATCATCCGAATTGATTTCACATACTTATTTTTTATTTTGACTATTTTGTAACTATAAAATAATTTTTAATTAAATTTTTTATAAAACTTAATTACTAGGTACATAATATCACAATATGTATGCAATGAAATTAACAGAATTTTGGTTTTCGTTAAGATTTCTTTTTTGTAAGAACATACTTATTTTAAGTTACCTTGCCAACATACTTATTTAAATAAGTATGTCTTAATAAATAAATATAACTTTCGGAAAGGGCCTTAAAAATTTTTGTTTGTGTTAGTGCGAAGAATCCAAAGAAACCAACAAAATTTTGGTGTAAAAAAAATCCCAAAAGTAAAATCACACAAAACCTGTTTTGTGTGAAAAGAGAAAAAAATTCCAGGAATAAAATGCCTAGTGTAAACACCGTCAATAGGATTCATTTAGCAGCACAGGGGCCCTATTCTCGAATTCCACATCCATTTTCCACATGTGGACATCTGTCAAAATTCATAAAAATTGAATTTTTTCGGTACTAAGGGAATATTTCCGAATGGGTATAAGCATGTGGAAAAAATTCCCCATATAGGAAAATGTTCATGCCGCATGTGTTTTATAAACGAATTACAATTTTCGAACGTTTTTGTGTGAACTTTGACAGATGTCCACATGTGGAAAATGGATGTGGAATTCGAGAATAGGCCCCCAGGTGCAAAAAAAAATATTTTGTATTCGATTACATAATATTATATGTATATACATAAATACATAATACATCTGTATGCATTTTAAGTTCGTAGTTCGTAGTTGCATACCAAATTTTTACTATTTATTGAATTTTGGATTATTGAGCCGTATATATAGTATGTACATATGTACAATAGAGGAATATTGTGTTTTTATTTCGCTGTCGTCAATCTGATTTTCGTTATTAGAATTTACCGAATTTATTCTAATAATCAAATCTTGTTTATAGTAATAAACTTATTGTTTTTAGGGTAGCCGGGCGATTCCACTAGCACAATTCCACTAGACACAATTCCACTGGACGCAATTCCAATGGCACAATTCCACTTTGCACAATTCGACTGGGGAACAATTTAACTTGCACAATTTAACTTGCATTATAACTTGTACAGTTACGCTAATGAAACGCAAACACACACTTTAATATTTTATTGGTGTGATTGAAACATAATTACGAAGATAATTATAACTATGGATTTTAAATTAATAAAAACTGCAATGTGTAAAACAGCTAATTGACAATAAAAGAAGTGGATAGCTTTCAAAAAAATGATGAAGATAGGAATGGTAAAAAATATTTCTGTTGCTGTAGTTATTACGATTCTAGGCTTATTCCACTAGCACAATTCCTCTAGACACAACTGCATACAATTCGTGTTTTCGTTCAATTCGTGTTTAACATTCGTAGTTCCCTCAGGTAACTTTTAAGTTTCACTTTTTTTTTTAATTAAAGGAATTTAACTTGCACAATTTAACTTTTTGATAATCAAACGCATTTAGGATGGTAAATCGCGCGTGCGATTTACCATCCTAAATGCGTTTGGTAATCAAAAAGTTAAATTGTGCAAGTTGAATTGTGCAAGTTGAATTGTGCAAGTTGAATTGTGCCAAGTGGAATTGTGTCCAGTGGAATTGTGCCAAGTGGAATTGTGCCAGTGGAATTGCGTACAGTGGAATTGTGTCTAGTGGAATTGTGCTAGTGGAATAAGCCTAGAATCGTTTTTAGATAATTTTTCATTGCCGATATTTATTTTGCATTTTAATCGATTTATAGGTAATTATTTGAACTCGTATTATCGAAATATCATTGTTGTTATTATGAGTAGACCGTCGGGAGTTAAATGTGCAGTTTTGCACTGTAATTCTAAATTAAAAGATGGTGCTCGCCTTTTTAAATATTCAACGCATTATTCGAACCACGAACTTTGGTTAAAAAATTGTGGCATATTACCATTCAGTAAAAAGAGAATATTTATTTGTTCAAACCATTTTGAGGCAAGCTGTATTCTTAAACGCAAGCTTAAACGGACGCTGTACCAACATTATGTTTACCCCAACCTACAAATTCAAAACAGAAACCTTTATCGGAAACGTCGACTAACTTAAATAAAAGCCCCTTATTACAAAACGAATGCATGGTTAGCAAAGGGGTAGTTAATTTAAATACTGAGTCAACTAATCAACTTCAAAACAGATCAAACCCTTTACAATTGCCAGCACCTTATAATGGCACTTCAAAGTTAAAAACCTACTTAAATAAGCCATAGGAAGATATGTGTTTAGCATAAATCGCACAATTACCCGATCCGTATTTTGACAATACGTTACAAGTAAATGCTCCAACTTGTAGCTATTGCGAAAAAAATGAAAGAAATATCGAGATTTACCGATCTTTAAATCGGAAGTTTTTTTTTTTTTCAAATTAACAAATTGCGAAATGATAATAAGGAATTACGAAGAAAAATTAAAAATTTAGAGCACAGAAATCGAATTGCAAATAAAAAACTGATCGATATGAAAAATCAACCCAAATCATGTTTAAGTGATTTAATTACCAAAGCAAATAAAAGTGATCACTCCAAAAACATATTTCAATAGCTATCGCAGAATTTTTCGAGATTTCCCACGGGAAACTTGAACTGAATTTTTTCCTGCTATAGCTATTGAGTAATCACATCAATTGAATCCGTCTCCAGACATAACACTCTAGAGGCTGATTTTATACAAATTTTCTAATAATTTTTGGAAAATCGAGTTTTCCGAGATTTCCCACGGGAAACTTGAACTGAATGTTTTTCCTGCGATAACTATTGACAAGTCGCATCAATGCAATCCATCTCCAGACATAAAAATCTGGAGGCTTTTTTGATTCATCCATTTCTTACTTTCGGCTGGAAATTTTTTTGAATTTTCCGAGATTTCCCACGGGAAACTTGAACTGGATATTTTTCCTGCGATAGCTATTGACAAGTGACATCAATCCAATTCATCTCCAGAGATAACACTCTAGAGGCTGATTTTATTCATCCATTTCTTACTTTCGGCTGGAAATTTTTTTGAATTTTCCGAGATTTCCCACGGGAAACTTGTACTGATTTTTTTTCCTGCGATAGCTATTGATAAATCACATCAATACAATTCATCTCCAGACATAACACTTTAAAGGCAGATTTTATACAAATTTTCTAATAATTTTTGGAAAATCGAATTTTCCGAGATTTCCCACGGGAAACTTGAACTGAATTTTTTTCCTGCAATAGCTATTGACAAGTCACATCAATTCAATCTATCTCCAGACATAAAACTCTAGAGGCTGATTTTTTTTCGACTGGAATGTCAAAACATAATCTGCATTAGCGACTTTTCACTTTCGGCTGGAAATTTTCGGCTAACTTTAACAGGGTCAGTCATAACGAGCATGTCAGTCATCTCTTTGAATTTATTCATTACTGATAAATTCAATAGTAGGTTCACTTCCAATAGTTTAAGAGTCATTCAGTCACAATAAGCAAGTCAGTCATTTTTTTGAATTTATTCATTACATATTTTCAATTGTAGATCCACTTTCGATCGTTTATCAGTCCATCAGCCCGTCATTGGATTTACTTATTACTGATAAATTCAAACTGATTTCTGCCCCTGTGGTCGGGGGGCACTCTCATGATTCGTAAAGTGCACCTCACGAGCATGTTGATATCCTTAGAATACCACCACAGCATCCAGTGCTTGTCGTAGGAGGCGACTAAAATGGTTGGATCGCTGGGTTAATACCCAGCATCCGTAAAACCTTTTATTTTTATTTTAACGATTATTTTAGTTCATATATAATTTTGCCCGCGTTCATTTTTTAATATAATTTATTTTTTTAAAAAATTTTATTATTTCATTTTATATTTTTTGTTGGGTCGATTTTTCTTACATTTTTGCGTACAAAAATGATTTACTTTTAATATGAACAACAATAAAAGAAAATCCCCGAAACATGCCTCTTCGGATCGCGGGGCGAGGCATAATCCTCGTAAAGACAATGTCAGAGGTCTCGTGACTAACAAAAATGGCGCACATCAACATCTCGAATCACGAAAACCCGACGTATTAAGGTGCTATTCCATGAGAAATTTTTACTGAACAGTAAAATTAAAGCAAGAAAAAAATATATATTTGGTAGAGGCGGAATGAAACAAAAAATCGAATCAGTAAAAAAAGATTTGTGTCTGTAGTTGTAACACTCCTCTAAAAAGTATCAAATCGAGAACATTTTATAGGAGTGTCACTAACACACGTTCATAAAATTTGTATATGATAGAAAATAATTCTCGCACACACTAATAATTTTAATAGGGGTACGAATTTATGGTGGAGATATTTTTTAATTTTTTATTCTGTGACAGAAATTGTTCGAAAAAATGAAATTCTGATATGAGTATTAATAATATTTAATTTTTTAGATAATTTAGAGACGAATAAAAAATCGAATAATACTTAATACATAATTTTTTTTAGCAATTATTGGTTATGTTTTGGTTTAATGTCAAGTTCCCCTTAAAACTTTTGCTATAAAAAATAAAAATAAAACACACCTTGTCTTTGTCTATTATATGGTGTTTGATTTTTATTTTCTCTTTTTGGCGTATTTTACTATTCAGTAAAATTTTCCCATGGAATAGCACCTTTAGTTCTAACGGAAACAAAAGTATCGTCGAACATCTACGAAAACGAATTCTACTTCAAGCGCTACCAGTTCGAACAAGCTTTCGAGTTGCAACGTGGAGTGTGCATCTACGTTAAAAACCACATACCGTAC
This sequence comes from Tipula vernalis, assembly GCA_958295665.1. NCBI lineage: Eukaryota > Metazoa > Arthropoda > Insecta > Diptera > Tipulidae > Tipula > Tipula vernalis. The sequence continues at coordinate 206,884,392 of OY282559.1, read as the reverse complement.
TCAAGACACAATAAGTACGAAATATTTACAAAAACCGCTCAAACTATTGTGCTTAAAATTTCCCTTCCTAATAAATTCCTTTTTTAATTAGTTTATACAGATCTCCTAATCAGACGGATTCAGAAACGATTAGCTTCTTTGGGAGCTTGTCAGACAAATGTGACGATATTCGTAATCAACATCCCGAATGCGAATTAATTATGGTCGGTGACTTTAATGCCCACCATAAAGAATGGTTGAATCACAAAGATACAAATGTTGCTGGGTGCCATGCGGAATGGCTTGCCGTTTCGCATGACCTCACACAGATTGTTAGTGAATCCACATTTGAATGCCAAAATTCTAGAGGAGTTCATATTCTGGATCTCTGTCTGACATCAATCCCTCATTCCATGGAGGCCCATGTCGAAACTGGAATTGGAAATTCTGACCATAACTTAATAACCACAAAAATATCTGTCGAAACATCACCAGAATTTAGGCAGCAGCCAAGGCGTCTTTGGCATTTTAACAAGGCTGATTTTGATGGTTTACGGTCATTTTTTCAACACTTCCCTTGGGAACGCCATTGCCTACATAACAACAACATAGACGACGCCGTTTCCAGTTTTACTGACACCGTCTTACATGGAATGAATAAATTTATCCCTTCATCATTTTCCAATCCCAATCAAAATTCTAAAATATTTTCAAAAGAAGCCACCAAAGCTGCCAAGCAAAATAAATCGGCACACAAAAAATATAAACGCAACAAAATTTCTTATGAGGAATACAAAACGATACGGAACACCTGCAAACAAACCTGTGGTAGAGAAGCGAAAAGAGCCGACAGCAAGAAAGCCAATGTGGCTTCCGAGCTGAAAATCTCCGATCGCAACTTTTACCACATGGTCGCATCGGTTGCAAATATTTCGAAAACATCTGTTTCAGCATTGAAATGTGCTGACGGCGCTTTGGTGGTGGATCCATATTTACAAGCCGACTTATTGGCAAGCATCTTCAAATCGAACTCGACATTAGTTGTCCCAGATGGAATTAGGCCTCCATTAGTTCCATATTGTGGTTCTAAAATGAGCCCCGTCACCATCTCGGAGGAAATTGTCTTTACTAATCTGAAGTCAATGAATGTAAACAAGGCCACCGCACCTGATGGAATTCCAGTTCGAATATTGAAGGAGTTTGCCAATGAATTGGCTCCAATATTATCTAAAATTTTCCTACTTTCATACAAGCAAGGCGACTACCCGAACGCCTGGAAGAGTGCAATGGTGCAACCCGTGCTGAAACGGGGTTGTGACAAAACTGACCCTTCAAACTACCGGCCAATATCAATTGTATGAGCCGTCGCTAAAGTCTTTGAGAAATGCATCAATCAACATATAGTTAAATATCTTGAAGTTAACAAACTAATTTCGGATAGACAATACGGCTTTCGTGAAAGCCGATCCACGACCGATCTCCTGACGTACGTCACAAACAAATGGAATCTCGCCTTAGAACACCACGGAGAGGCCTTTGCAATCGCTATGGATATATCCACGGCTTTTGATAAGGTATGGCATGAGAATCTTATTTGTAAACTTGTGGCATACGGGCTGGACTCGATGACCACCAGGTGGATCAAAAGCTATCTCAATGACCGAAAAATCAGCGTCGTACTTAATGGGAGATCATCATCCACGCACTCCCCAAATGCCGGAGTCCCTCAGGGATCACCTTTGTCACCGACCCTGTTTTTGCTATACATCAACGATTTGCTGGATAGCACTGTAAACCCTATCCATAGCTTTGCAGATGATGCCACATTGCATTCTTCTATTTCATTCGAGGCGGAGCCTAGCATTACAGATTTAAATAATAAACGGTCAGAAGTCGTAACTTCTCTTAATTCCGATTTAAGTACAATATTTGAGTGGGGTAACAACAACTTAGTGCAATTTAACGAGAAAAAGACACAAATATGCACATTTTCACGTAAAAAAAGTCGCAACGACTACCCATTTGTGGTAAAAAACCATATCCTTGTGGGTTGCGACTCAATTCGACTGCTTGGTGTTCAAATAAGTAACAAACTCAAATGGAATGAACACATTGTTGCATTGGCTAAATCAGCTTCAAAAAAACTCGGGTTCCTAAATAGATGCAGAAGGTTTTTTAAATCGCATCAAGTTCTCCAGATATATAAAACCTTCATCCGACCATGTATAGAGTATTGCTGTCAAGTTTGGGGAGGTGCGTCTGGTACCACCCTCCAGTTATTGGACAGGGTTCAACGCCGCGCTATCCGAATAATACGGAATCCCAGACTTACCCAAGAACTAGACAGCTTACAGCATCGCAGAGATGTTGCAGAACTCTGCGTCTTCTACAGATGCTTACATGGTAAATGTTCTGCAGAACTATCAGAGAAAATACCACCATTCGTTACAACAACAAGAGGAACAACCAATGCACATAGGTTTACGGTGAAGCTCCCGAAACCTCGAACTGAAGAAATTAAGCGCGAATTTGTATATCGAACATCAAAAAAGTGGAATTCGCTAATACACTTCAAATTTCCGGAGAAATACAAAATGAATAAATTTAAGGTCGCTATTAATCTTTACTTGAAGGATCGCGCATTGGGTGCAGAAGCTCTGACAGTTACAAGGAGCTAGGACCGTTAATAAGTCCGCTCTGCACCCAATTAAAATATGTATATAAAAAAAAAAAATAAAAAAAATTGCCGATTTGCTTTCGATCATTACCAGTCAAACAAGCATAACCACCCAGTCATCTCTTTGAATTTATTCATTACAGATAAAATTGAATTGCAGATCCACTTTTGATCGTTTATCAGTCAGTCATTTCTTTAAATTTATTATTACTGATAAACTCAACTGTAGATCTACTTTAGATCGTTTACCAGCCAATCGTTCATAACGGGTCAGTCAATCATTTCTTTGAATTAATTCATTACTGATAAATTCAATGGTAGGTTCACTTCCAATATTTTACGAGCCATTCAGTCACAATCAACAAGTCAGTCATCTCTTTAAATTTATTCTTTACATAAATTGAATTGTATTGTAGATCCAGTGAATCAGCGTCGTCTTTGAACTTATTTATTACTGATAAATTCAACTGTAGATCTAATTTTGATAGTTTATCAGCCAATCAGGTACAACCAGTCAGTCAGTCAAACACCACTTTGAATTTGTTCATTACAGAATAAATTAGATTATAAATACTTCTTCTCACTATCTTTCAGTTACTCCAGTCAGTCATTTTGATGAATCTTATCATTAAAGTACATAGGCATAAGTACAATGTACATATAAAACCATCATAAACAAATTAGCTATTTTCCAAAACTATTACATTTTTGATAAATTACAACTGATTTTTGAAATCTGAAAATATTCGTTACAGAACAACAACAAAAATATAATAAGTAACTTGGTCAACAGATGGGTATGAATATTTTTGCATGAACATAAACTAAAAATATAATTTATTTGAATTAATTATATTATGTACAGTAAAAAAATAAAAAATTTAAAGTTTACTGCAACTTTAACATCACCAATATGTAAATAATAATAATAAATAAAATTGTGCACTTACACATATTCATATAACTTGAAACTTCTATGCACTGACAATTATTGTATTATTGATTGTATGTGCGCACGTGAACGTATTAAATAAAAAATAAAAAAAATTTGGGTTGGATTGTTGGTTTTGATACTATTCTTTTCTAACACAATTCAATAAAGCATTTTTTTTTTTTTTTTTTTTTTTTTCATTTTACTTTATCCATTTACTTGCTATGTTCTTCATTCTAGTTTCTATATGCATAAACCTACATACACACAAATTCAAATTTAGGTATATTATACAATTTATATGTATGGTAGTAATACGTCATGCGAAGATCAACGATTTTAATTTTTTTACCGCTGATTATTTTGAGCGCCAGTTATATTCTTACTCTCTCTTGTATAGTCCTTATACTCTCTGAGAAAATCTAACAAAGGCATGAACCATAAGTGCTTATAAGCAGAGATCAAAAATATACATTCCGTTGCAACTTCGTGAATGTATTTTCGTTGTTTTCCTCTTTAAAACTTCACGTATTGTATTCTACTTTTCATAAAAACATCACAAATACTCAAGAATATTTTTTGAATTTCATTATACTGAATGTTGTTATTTGAGCTTCGCGTTTTTATTTTTTTAAAATACAGTATTTCGTTTTTTCTATTCTTGTATTTCATTTTGCATTATACATGTATTATGAACAAAGCCCAACATTTAAATACTTTGCAGAATGAATTAACAATCCACATATTCAAAAATTTTTGTATTATGATTTTACTTATTCCCAACGTGATGAATTTGGAATTTTTCGATTCATGAATTTCAAAATCCTAAACACAGTATTTCAAAGAACAAATATTCAGTATAATAAACGTACGAAGAATGCAGTGAAGCTAAAATAAAAGTACGAACTCCATTGTTATCTTAGTTATTTATATTTATATAATATTTAGGTGCGTAATAGTACACCTTTTGGGGTAAGGTGGGTTAAATGAACAAGCTGACAGACAGACTCAGTTCATTTATCTTCACTTCCCAAAACCATCTAATGTACAATATTAATTTGTTTTTACTGCCAAAACTGTAAATAGGGCCGAGTATGGTTCAACTTGCCTATTTCTCAACCGACTATGATGAAATTTGACAGGTGCGTTGGAAATGGCCCATGACATCCTTTAATGATTTTTAGATGAAGTGATGATAGCCAATTAGGATGGAACTTATCTATTTCTCAACGGATTTTAGTGGAATTTGACATACTAGTATGCGATGGAAATGGGGTTCTAAAATGCTTTTTAGATAAAATTCTGGAATAAGACCAAATATTATGAAACTTGCCTATCCCGTAACCGATTATGATGAATTGCGACATGTTCGTTCGAAATGGGATTCTAAAATGATTTTAGATGAAGTACTGGAATATGGCCAAATATGATGGAACTCGCCTATTCCTGAACCAATTACGATGAAATTCGACATGTGCTTTGGAAATGGGATTCTTAAATGATTTTAGATGAAGTTCTGGAATATGGCCAAATATGATGGAACTCGCCTATTCCTGAACCGATTACGATCAAATTCGACATGTGCTTTGGAAATGGGATTCTTAAATGATTTTTAGATGAAGTTCTGAACACAAGGAAATGTCCCCCAAAAATTTGTTTTGGATGAGGTTGTGAGAAATAGGTCAATATGGCTTTTATAATGTTGTCCATTGAGGTTTCGGTGAATGATGCAGCCGTTGAGGTTTCTTTGATACAGCCTAAACGTACTATTTCAATTGATAAACGATCGAGTTTATCAGCATTATAATATTGAAGTAAAGTTAGAAACTTTTTCGCCTGCCCGAGAGTATATTTTGCAATGTTTAAAAACATATAGTGTACACACGCGCAGCAGAATTGAATATATTAACGATAGTGTAGAGTCTCGGATTAAAAATATCATTATATCAACAATTTCATCAATATCCAAGTTCCACCCTAATTAGCCATATTCCGTAACTTTACCCAAAAATCATTTTAGAATAGAAACATGAAAAAATCTTCTGCTTTTAGATCTATATATACATATGTATATACAGGCCCCTTCCCTCCCTCGGAAATACATTGTAATTTTTTTGTAGGTTGATTTAATTAACTATTGGTTTTATTTCCCTACAGGCATCTCTATTTAATTTTTTATTTCAGAAATCCTAAAATATATTAAGTGAATAGTTTCCAAGTTAACACAACGTCTAATGTCGTAGCCAAATAGATTTACGTTTTTTCATTCCAACTTCAAAAGACGAACAACGTAAATTTACGTACGTTTTTACACATACGTTTTAATTTAATTTATTATACATATTATAATTATTTAAATTATTTTTAATCCATTCATTATGTTACAATTATTTTATTATAATTTATTTAATTTAATATGTCCCGAAACCGAGAAAAATAGAGAAAAATAACTCGTTCGTTAAGTTTTAAATATCAACGGATTTAAAAATCCTTCTACATTTGTTGTTGTTCTTATTGTTCGTCTACGATACCAGTAGGAAGAGGAAAAGTTCAAATGATTGTCTTATGTATTTTCAGCGACAAATTTACTGTACTCTAAACAAAAATGTCCATAAACATTTTTGTTGGTTTTGGTATTGACGATTGTAAAAGTAGAGAAAGCGCCTCTCGAGGAAAAAAGTTAAAATGAGGCAACCTCCAAAATGACATTTCTCATAAATGCGACGAAAGAAATTTTTGCAATCCGGTAGTTAAAAGTTGTTTTTATAATCCAAAATTGGAATTATTTACAATTATTATCAAGCTGGTAGGTAAAAATTGTGTTTACAGTTCAAAATTGGAATTGTTTACAACAATTTCGAACGTCAAATTAGCAGCTAGCTCAGTTTAAAAATTTTCCACTAGGTGGAATCTGTGATGCTCCAATCGTCAATACTTAAAACCAACAAAAATATTTTTACAAAGCCATACAGTACAAACACGAAACACTTAAGATTAGGATACAAAGAAGTACCCTATGGTTAATATTATTTATGTGTATGAGGATATAAATTTGTTTTTTGTTGTTTAAATATGATATGAAAAAACCCACTACATAAATAAATATAGAGTCAAAACCAACAAAAATGTTTATACCAGCCATCTCGTTCGCTCCTTACACAGATCCTATCAAAAAAATGTACACTATATTTATTATGAATTTATCACCTATACTTATTTGTTTTGTGTATATATACTTATTGATTTATTTATGTGCATCACTAATACTACGCCTTAACGTACTTTTTTATATCTTAAGTGTTTATACTGTTTGGCTTGTATAAACATTTTTGTTGGTTTTGGTATAGATCATAACCTGCTAAAATTCTCTCTTTAAAATCTCTCTCTCTTAAAGAGAGAATTTTAGCAGGTTATGGTCTATAAATACTTCTACAGCATTAGTATACATTTGATTAGGCTTTCTAAAGAGAGAATTTTAGCAGGTTATGATGTATGAGATGGAATGTTTACGTTATTAAAATGTTCAATCTGGAATATTCCATTTTTCTTTCTGGTATCATTGGCTTAAATTAACGCGTGATATTTGCTCTGTGTGGGGAACAAGCCGATCGGTGTATCCAACATGAATCCGATGCGGCCGTACAGATGAGTATGTATATATGTTCGTCGTCGTTGTTCGTCTTATTCGTTGTATTTGTGTACATAAAAAAAAAAAAAAAGAGTTAAATACGAATAAAGATTTTACACTAATAAAAATAAAAAAAATAAACAAAATGATGAACATGTGCACAAATACAACGAATGAGACGAAAAGAGATGCGAAGTGGAAAATAGGAGGGGGAAAAAAATTTCTGATTTTCTGATTGATGTAAAATATTTTTTTTTAGATTTTTAGTCTAGTTTTGGCATCTTGAGCGATAAGTCCATTTTTTTTTTTTTTGGTTTTTATATAAAAAAATAATAATATTGATAGTCTAGTTTTGATTTTTAATAAGATTGGTCTTGTTTTTAACTCGGCAGTATTTTGATCGAGAATATCTTTTGTTTTTTTTGAGTACAACTTCTCTTAAATTATTGTTAATTTTAGTAATTTCATTAATAATTACTATGTAAAATTTTGTAAATACGAATGTTAAATAAAAATTCGAATTAAAGTGTAATAAATCTATAAATTAGTGCATTGATAAATAAAATCTAGTTTGAAGTTTCATATAAATCATTTCTTATAAGATTAAATAGCTAAATGGTTAATTGAAAAATATTTAATTGTGTACCGAAAAAAAAAAATAATAATAATATAAAAATGGCGAAAATATGCCATTAAATAAATTTCCTTTTTGTTATATAAATAATTATAAATAAATAAATTAATAATTGATAATTGTTTAATTGTATATCAAAATAAAAAACAAATAAAATAAAAAAAAACCCAATAAAACTTTATATGTGTCAATAAACGAAAAAAAAAAAACTTAAGACATTTTTGTTGCTTTTTTTTTTATACTTGTTTGGGTGCGGTCAGTGGATTTTTTTTTGTATTTGGTCATTGTGCGAGTGTTAAACGAAAGGAAATCGCACCGTGTCAATATACGTAATGCTGATTTTATGCTTACTTGGTGGCTGCTGCAAAATTATCAATTAATGACGTTGCTTTTATCCGTCATTAAGTTTTGTTTTGAAACCACATTTTCTGCTGACAATCATATGTACAAATAATATTGTTTGCTTTTATATTGAGACAATATTCCCGCCCGTGGGGGCAGGCAATCAATTGTGTGAGGGGGATCCTGCGTCGGCGCTGTTTGCGGTGTGGTCGGATGGGCCTTTAAAATAACAAGGTAAAACAATTAAGGGATAAACAATCTGGCTAAGTAAATTTTAGTTTCTTAAGTCTGTAACACAGTTTGTTTCTCCTTTCTATTTTCATTATATTGTACATACATATATTACTATTTTTACCGTTTGTTTTCGGCGTTTCGTGGTGGTGCACCGATTTGGTGAAAACCCCACTCAGAGCAATTATTGTCAGGTTATATTTTTTTTTCTCCGTCATTTTGATTGATTGCGTTTGGAATTTCCGTTCTTTTTCTCTTCGCTTCTGCTCGGTTGTCCGTTTTTTGGGTGTGGTTCGACCCCATAACGGTTCATTTCTTTCAGGTATTTTTGTGTTTTCCTTAATTTTCTTAAAACAGTGATAGTGAAAGTGAAATTTAACATTAACGTAGAATCAGTTTTAACGTAATTTATCTTGTTTAATTTTAAATTTTTTCTCTTTTACCATAACCTAAAATTTTTTCTTTGAATTTCTTACTGTAGTGTGCTACGCCGCACCATGTGCGTGTAAACAAATAATTGATCGGATGATGTGAGGTGTGGTCATGTGAAGGGTCGGCCTTTTTCCACCCTTTTCCGTGCGTGCCGTTCGTTCCTCCAGGACATGAGTTGATCGCGTCGGGGTGACAGTCTCCGTTCCGGGGGATTGTCGCTGGGATTGTCATGCGGGCGTCCTTCCCTCATAGTGGCATCGGTGGCCGTCGCGACTGGGAAACAGCATCCCAGTAGGCGGGCCGATGAGGGGAGGCCCGTGTGGCCACAGAAGAAAGATTAACCAGAACCGTCATAACGCTGTTTTTGTATGGAAAAATTTGGACTCATTTTTTTGACCTTGATTCGCCGAAGGTAAGAGAAAGTTGGGTTATGTATTCTTTGGTTCACTGGTTTTTAATTGAAATAATAAAAATTGAAAATCCTTAACAGTATAGTTAGTGAAATTATATGACAAGTTTTGTTTTGACAGCATAATTTGTATTAAATATTTAAAAAATTCATAATATTCGAAAATAATTATACTTCAATGTCCAAAAAAGAAGGTAAGATGAAAAAAAAATTTGATCTACGCAATGTCTATTCTGGTTAATCTTTCTTCTGTGGTGTGGCAGTCACGGCGGTGATCGCCTGGGATTGAGACGGTCACTCCGGATCGATCACTCCCAGCTTATCATTTTCTTTTTGCCGCTGAGGCCGTGGCAACTTAATTTTAATTTCCTTTGTCCCTCCAATTTTATTGTTATGCGATTATTCAAGCATGAGTTTATGTCTGAAAACCCCACGCAGCACTGTGAGCTCTAGCCAGCTACTATACCGCATCAGACCGCTATTCTCATGTCTGTTAACGTAATCCCTTGTGGGATTGCGTTACAGTGATTTGGGCGTATAGTATGCCAGTCGTAACAAAGTTGATAATTTAAAGTTCCCTATTAAGAATAAAAGAAAGTTCAATCCAAATATTTATGATAGGGTGACGGCAAATGGACAGATCGTTAAACGAAATTGGCTCATATATTCTATTTCAACGGATGCCGTATTTTGTTTTTGTTGTAACTTGTTTACTTCCCGTTGCGATGATAATATGACTCTTATTATTCAAGGATTTACAGATTGGAACCATTTAATCAGATTAGTTCAGTCACATGATAATAGCGTGAACCATTTACAATATTTTAAATCATGGAAAGAATTAGAAAAACGCTTAAGATCAAATACAACTATAGATTTTGATCTTCAACGACAAATGACTGCAGAAGTTCGACACTGGAGGTAAGTGCCTAAGCGGTTAATAATATTTTTTGAATTTTTAGGAACACAATCATGCATTTCGGGGAAAATCTGAAGTAGAAGTGAACCTGAAAGGAATTTTCTAAAACTGGTTGAATTTGTAAGTAAATTTGATCCTGTGCTTTCTGAACACCTTCGAAAAATAAATAATAACGAAATATTAATAATAAAGAAATATTAATTGTTTACAATAAGTTGTTTATAAATGAGATTAACTTGTTTTTAGTCATCGCTTTGATTTATTTTATATTATTTAATTTAATTTTTCTAACGTTATAGGATAACAGAGTATGGATTTGTAATGTTATAGGATAACAGAGTATGGTGTTGTTTATAAACGAGGAATATGCCTACTGGGGATACCTCAATAAGAAAAACGCATCATTTTCTAACCTTTTTATGTCATTCTATATTAAGGTTTATATCTTCAGCTATACAATCTATTTGAATTGACATAAGTTATAAGTCTGAAAGAAATTTACTTAATGAAAGGTACTTCAGGTGATGTGGAATAGAGATAATAAATATACGTATACAAACATAAGTATGTATGTATATACTAAATTAATAATAAACTTGACCAAAAATTATATATTGAATGAAATAAGTAAAAATTATTGGGGCGCAATAAAATGTAAAAATGCACCAGGCGCTAAAGTGCTTCCGGACCGCCCCTGAGTCCAAGAGCGGCTATTTTGGCCAGTTCGCAAATTAATTTTATTCCCATTTCAGAGTTCATCTTCAGGGACTTGGTTGCAGTAATGGTGGAGCTTCTGGGTGAAAGAGGCAAACAGGAGGCTATAATGGCCTCCGCCTACTTTCCTGGAGACTCAGAGTTAATACCTCCACTTGAGGTTAGGCAGCTCATAGCTCATTGCAAACACAATGGGCTGGCCTACCTGATAGGATGCGATGCAAATGCGCACCACACGGTGTGGGGTAGCACGGACATCAATAACAAGGGTGAGTACCTTTTTGAATTTCTGATCTCAAATAATGTAGACATTATCAATAGGAAAAGGAAACCTACTTTTATAAATGCGATTAGGCAAGAGGTCCTAGATCTGAAAATTGCTAGTCCGCATTTTAGCGACTTGGTCAAAAACTGGGATGTGTCTGAAGAGGCCTCATTATCGGATCACTTGCACATCAGATTCGATTTGGCGGCTGAGACCATGCAGCGGCAGGAAATCAGAATTCCAAAACTGACCGACTAGAAAACTTATAGAGTCTCACTTGAATCAGAAATGCCCTCGGTTATGGGAAACATAGAGTCACCAGAGGGTTTGGAGATCTGTTCAAACCAGCTGCATAATTCTATACACTTGGCTTACGAGAACAGCTGCCCGGTTAAGCGAAGAGAGTCCACAAAGATGGTCCCTTAGTGGAACGGGACGCTGGGTAAACTAAGGAAAAAATCGAGAAGATTATTCAACAAGGCTAAACGCACCGATGAATGGGGCGAGTATAAGATGGCCTTGAGGGAATATAATCTCGAATTAAGAAGATCCAAAAGGGCTACCTGAAGGAATTTCTATGAGGGAATCAATGAATTGCCCTCTGCAGCCCGTCTCCAGAAAGTCCTTTCCAGGGATCATTCAAATGGTTTAGGACTTCTCCATAAGCAAGATGGGAGGTTCACTGAAAACCGGAAGGAAACTTTAGAGGTACTGCTAGAGACCCACTTTCCGGATTCAGTAGAGATAGGAGCCCAAGAGGACCCTCATGATCCATCAAGTGAGGTGGTGATGCGCCTCACAGTAGGATCTGGAGTATCTCTGGGAAAATATTCACACCCAGCAAGGTGCGATGGGCTATTGGGTCTTTCAAACCTTTCAAATCCGCTGGAGGGGATGGTATTTCAAAAAAATTGGACCAGTTTGTGTATCAAACTGGTAAATCCACTGCGATGGCGCTTAGCGGTCTAGTCAAGAGGATTGAAAAAGCAGTAATATATAAAGAAATTGCCCTTTGTGCCTTTGTGGACATTGAGGGGGCGTTTGATAATAACTCCTATGGATCTATAGAGAGGGCAGCAATGTAAAAAAGGGTCAATTAGGTGGATCCGTTCCATGCTGGAACATCGTGAGATTACTGCTAGACTAGGTGGCGAGTCAGTAACCATCAGGGCTATAAAGGGCTGTCCCCAAGGATGCGTACTATCTCCTCTTTTATGGTCATTGGTTACTGACAGACTACTGGTCCTTCTGAGTAGCCATGGGTTTGATGTCCAGCGCTATGCGGATGATGTGGCTATCATAATCAGAGGCAAATTTGATGAGGTCATTTCTGATCGCATGCAAAATGCACTCAATATAATAATAAGGCAGCGGTGTTACCAAGAAGGACTCAGTGTCAATCCAAACAAAACTGTCATTGTTCCTTTTACGAGGAGGAAAAAGCTTGCGCTTACAGCTCCCTCGTTAAACGGTACTACTGTTCCTTTTTCCAGCGAGGTTAAATATCTAGGGGTTATCCTAGATCAAAAACTGAACTGGAACCAACATTTGTTGAAAGTTCAAAATAGAGCCACCAAGGCTTTCTGGGCCTGTCAAAGACTCTATTGGCGTACTTGGGGACTACAACCACAAATGATCTACTGGCCATTTCTTACAATCATTAGGCCTATGGTCACCTACGCATCGGTTGTATGGTGGCCTAAAACTGAGCAGAAGGCAACGCAAACCTTATTGAATAAGGTTCAGTGTATAGCCTGCATCCGTGTTACGAGCTCAATGAAATCATGTCCAACCACGGCGATGGAGTCATTTCTAGGACTGACATCGTTACACCTGCATGTTAAAAAGGATGCTGCAATTATGGCCCCGAAAATGCAGGTGGAAGGAAATATCAAAATAGGCAATATGGTGTTTTATCATGCTATTAATTTAACTTATTCTATCACGCCCTAGGCGTCACCGTCACACTACCCCTCACTTGAGCCTGTTCGCGTCCCAAATCACCTCCTCTGTACAGGGCCAGTCTGTCCAAATGCACCACCAATGGTTTACCTCCTTGTCCCTTTCTTGTCCTGTAGGGTGCTATCCATGTAGTCTGCACTTTCGACGACGAATCCTTCTTCCATTGTAGAGCGCGGTACCATTTCAGCCGCTTTTCGTCAAATCTTCCGCCGTTGGCTTGTTTGTCATAACGATCCCTCATCCAGCCACCGGACACTAGCACACCGGACGTTTCCTCAACAATTGTTACAGATTTCGATGGCAGCTCCTCGCAATGGCTGATTGTTACTCGCCTTACTGTCGCATCCATACCGTTAAATTTAAGTTTCAGCTCGATGTTATCGCTACTCAATATTCCTTGTCCAAAATTCAACACAAAGCCAGTCATCCTCATGAAGTCCGTTCCCAAAATGACATCGTCCACAATGTCTGCGACCAGAACTTCATGTGGGAAAAGAGTTTCGTCGATCCTTATGTTTACGAGCTTTTCCCTTTTATCATTGCACTCTCCCCATTTGCCATTCTTAATTTTAACCCATCAGCCAGCTGCACAGCTCCTGCGATCAAGTCTTTCCGAACAATTGTGTGAGTTGCTCCGGTATCCAGCGTAATGATACAATTCCTCCCATCAACATCGCCCTTGATTGTTACGCTGCTTCTGCCTCGTGCTACACTCGTAACAGGGATGGATGTTATGGGGCAACCAGATGGCGAAGCCAGCTTCGGTTTCTTCAAACTGACTTCTAACCTTTCCACTTTACCGACTGTTGCCATCCGTTCATCTGATACCTGCTCTCCTCTTTGTGCTCTTTCAACAGAAGTTGGTGATCCGTGCCGTAGCCGTTTTCCTCTTGCTTCCCAACAATCTCGCGAGATGTGGCCAATCCTGTGACACATCCAACATCTTCGCTCGCTGCTTCTAGACCTTTGCCCCGACCGTTCGGCGTTTGCCTGCATAAAAGGTGGCGATCTTCTCGCTCCCTGTATTACATCCCGACAGTCCATTGAAATGTGACCCAACTTATCACATTCCCAACACCTAAGCCTGCCTCTTCCGACTGTCGGTACCATTCGCCCTATGCTGCCGTTCATGTCTGAATTCATTTGGCGTCTAAATAATGACGGTCTGGTGAAGTTCTGGACAGCCTCGATCGTCAATGCAAACGCAACGGTTTCCGCGAACGTTGCTTTAGGTAACAACATCACCGCCTTGCGTGTTTCTGGATCTCGAATGCCGTCAATGAATGCGTCAATTTTTAGCCTTTCCATATAATCGGCCGACGTGCTGGTATGTGCTAGATGTACTAATCGCTCGATTGCCGATGAAAATTCCTGAAGTGATTATCCTCCCTTTTGGTAGCGGCTTTTCAATTCCATTCGATAGATTTCCCGCTTGTGGTCACTGCCGTACTTCCGATCCAGCGCCTTCATAATTTCGAAATAGCTGCTGCGCTCTTGTTCCGGGATGGTTTGTAAAGCCTCTGCTGCTTCGCCTTTGAGGGCCACTATTAATGCCGCGATAAGATGTTCGTCGTTCCAATGATTTTGATTGGCTGCCGTCTCAATGTTGGTGGTTTTAACTTGATTGATTAGAGGGTTTGTACCACTTGTGTTGTTGTTCCACTTGCCTTGACATCATTTAGTTCTTTCCCGAGACGTTGAACCTCCGCTTGTAATTTTTCTTTAACCTATTTTGATAAGTTGGACTTCCGTTTTTAATTTTTGGTCAACCTGTTGAATCTTCATTTGCAGCTTCTCCACTTCGCCGTGTATGTTAGTTGATAATTCGAGAAGTTTATCGTCTGTTCTCTTATGACCATCTGTTATTTGGTCTCTAATTTCTTCTCCTTGTTTCTCTACCCGGTGTTTAAGTTCTTCGTTTGACTGATTTTGTTGTTTCATCTGGTGTTTTATTTCTTGGTTTGACTGATTTATTGTCTCCAACTGTCGCTCATTTGACTGTTCAATTTTCACCATTTGTCGTTCGTTTTGTTGTTTCATTAGACTCATCTGTCCCGTCATCTGGTTCATAGCAGCGATTAACTGCGATAAATCAAAACTTCCATTATTATCTCCTTCTTTCTGCTCTACGGTTGCGCATCCGTTACTTTCTCTCCAAAATAATGTTGATCCGCGCCTAATCCTTCTTTCTCCTTGGCGACACGTAGTCGCGCTTGTAAAGCTGCTTTACTACCATCAGTAGCCAAACCCCTTTTCTCAAGTTCCCTCTTTAATTCTGGAACTTTTAATTCGTTGAGAATCATTTTCTTTATCTTATTATTCATAATCCCACCGCTGTCACCCATTGTTACGTTTTTGCCTTGTCAATTAAGGTTCGTACCTATCACTCGATTGTGAATAAAACAAAATCAATTCAATTTATCCCCAACGAATTTATTTATGTCCCACAAAAATTATAACAACACTATTTATTAACGATATTTCATAAAATCACTATAAATAATTTTCACACAATTTTACTGTTCACTTATAATTTTTATTTCGCACTATAACACTTTTTAAATCACTTTTTAATTACGTTTTAATCTTCACACTGTCGCAGGCCAAAACGTAACAATTGGTGATAACGGTGGGAATGTGAATAATTAGATAAAGAAAATGATTCTCAACGAATTAAAAGTTCCAGAATTTAAGAGGGAACTTGAGAAACGGGGTTTCACCACTGATGATAGTAAAGCAGCTTTATAAGTGCAACTACGTGTCGCGATGGAGAAAGAAGGGTTAAACGCTGACCATCATGATTTTGGCGTTGAAGAAACGAATGCGGCAACCGTAGAGCAGAAAGAAGGGGATGAAACAAAAACGTTGGTCGAAACAACACAATTACCATCTGGAAGTTTCGATTGGTCGCAGTTAATAGTTGCTATGAATCAGATGATGGGACAGATGAGTCTAATGAAACAACAAAACGAACGTCAGCTAGGAGAAATTAAAAATCAAATGGCACAACAAGCAGCCAAATCAAGACAGCAGTCGAATCAAGAAATATAACGGCAAATGGAAAAAATTGAGCAGTCAAACCTAAAAATGGAACAACAAATTGTGCGACAAATGGAGACTATAAACCAGTCAAACCAAGAAATGAAACAACAAAGAGAGGAAATTAAAGATCAAATTACAGACGGTCAAAGGAATATGGACGAGAAACTTTTCGAATTATCTACTAACATACACGGCGAAGCGGAGAAGCTGCAAATGGAGATTCAACAGGTTGACCAAAAATTAGAAACGGAAGTCCAACTTGTCAAAACAGAGGTTCAAAAGGTTGACGAAAAATTAGAAACGAAGGTTCAACAAGTCGTGGAGAAATTTCAACGTCTCGAAAAAGAATTAACTGATGTCAAGGCAAGTGGATCAACGACGCAAATGGTACAAGCAGCGGCTTTACAAACCATCCCGGAACAAGAGCCCAGCAGCTATTTCGAAATTATGAAGGCGCTGGATAGGAAGTACTGCAGTGATCACAAGCGAGAAATCTGTCGAATGGAATTGAAAAGCCGCTACCAAAACGGAGGAGAATCACTTCAGGAATTTTCATCGGCAATCGAGCGATTAGTACATCTAGCGCATACCAGTACATCGGCTGATTATATGGAAAGGCTAAAAATTGACGCATTCATTGACGGCATTTGAGATCCAGAGACACGCAAGGCGGTGATGTTGTCACCTAAAGCAACCTTCGCCGAAACCATCGCTTGTGCGTTGACAAATGAAACTGCACAAGCCATCACCAAACCGTCAATGAAAATACGCCGAGTGGAAATCGATACCAGCATAAACACAGAACGATCAACACCAAGATACAGAGACGGAAGCTTGTTGAGCTTGTGATAAAATCGATCACATCTCTCGGGACTGCTGGGAAATAAGAATAAAAAGGGGAAGATCACCATCTCCTATGCAGCGACGACCAAGCGGGGAGCAGGCAGTTGCCAGGCATGAAGGCCAAATGACGACGGAGCCGTTAAACTACAAAGAGTCAGCTTAAAGGGGCAGAAGCTGACTCCCACAACCGATTGCCCCATAACCTCCATCCGCGTTTTGAAAGTAGCAAAAGGCGGTGACAGCTTAACTATCAACGGGATACGGGACGAAATCACACGATTGTCCGTAAAGATCTGATCTATGGAGGTATACTACTCGCTAATGGATTGAAGTTACAAACGGCAACTGGTGGTAGTTTAATAATAAACGGCAATAAGATTGTGAAAATAAAGATCGGAAGTACTTGTAATGGGGAAAACTTGTGGTTACCTTCATTAAACAGAATGTCCCGACTTTACCACCTGCAGCATTTGCTCCGGCTATCGCGCAATCTGTCGTGGGTGGTGGTGTCCATTCAGGGCCTTGAAAGCTCCATTGTCACTTCATTTCAATATTTCACCAAGTCACACACACTACCTTCATGGTCACCCCCTGAACATAATAATTTTTCAACGCTTCATGATTTAAGTTTATGTCGAACAACAAAAATTATCACAATTTATTAACAAAATAAAAATTATGATTCGATATAATTCAAACGTCATAAAAACTGTAGGTACTGAAGTCACTCAAATGCAGACAACAATTCCACTCGAACGAACGGCGACATCCTGGGGACTATTCGAGCTCTCCGATCCCGAGGATACCTGAACTGTGAAAGAAACCAAAAAAAAACTCGCGCGTGTATAATAAAAAAAACTTGGTTATACTGACATTTTTACAAGATGCTGCGCTGAAAATATTGTTGCTGTTGCCTATCCGTTTCTTGAGCTCTACGGTAATGTATACGCTCGACAATAAGACGCCACTGCTGAATATTCTCACACACGAAAACGGTAACACACTTGAACGGTCCCAATCCAATGTCTAATCGTACGTAACGCTCACAAATCAATTATATAGGCCGGAAAATCTTTGGTTTTAATTTATTTTCCAGAATTCCATTTATTTGCAGAATTACGCCAATTCGAATATTAAAATTATCGGTTGCTTAAAACAACAGACCACCACACCAAGATTGTGACGTAATTGTTTTTATTGCTCCACCACACAAAGCAACAGATGACCGCTATTAGTACCGCTAATGTTATTACCGCTAATAGTACTCAACAGAGACTATAGTTCACTCTCTTTATGTTTGTGTGATATTTTTATTGTTTTATTAGTTTGATTTTTAAATATACTTATTTATTTTGGTTAATTTTGTATTATTTTTGTTTCCAATTTTTTCGTCTTTACGCTTTGACGAAAAACGCTTCTTGCCTATCCATACGCCCTTTTTATCAACCCGTATTAGTTGACGAAATCATGAAACACCTGGATGCCATCTATCTCACAATACATATATTGCTTACGCAGGCTGCGTTCACGTCTCATCCACCCAACACACAATGCAATTGGAAATGAAAGCGAAATGACCAAAAAAAAATCATGACGTACAAAGAAGAGAATGTCTGTAACGACCAGATCGTTACAAACACTTTTCCAACACGAAGTGCTGATTGCAGATATTGTGGATGAAGTCATTATGGTAATGGACTTCATGAGGGCAAATGGCTTCGTGGTGGATGTTGGACGAGGAGTTTTAATCAGAGATAAAAAAATACATTCCGTTGCAACTTCGTGAATGTATTTTCGTTTTTTTTCTCTTTAAAACTTTGCGTATTGTATTCTACTTTTTATAAAAACATCACAAATACTCAGGAATAATTTTTGAATTTCATTATACTGAATGTTTTTTTTGAGCTTCATGCATTTCTTTTTTTTTAAATACAGTATTTCGTTTTTTCTATTCTTGTATTTCATTTTGCATTATACAAGTTCCACCCTAATTAGACATATTCCAGAACTTTAGCTAAAAATCTTTTTAGAATCCCATTTCCATCGCAAATGTGAAATTCTACTAAATTCCGTTAAGATCTATAAGAAATAGATAAGTTCCATCATAATTGGCCATATTCCAGAATTTCATCTAAAAATAATCATAGAATCCCACTTCCAGCGTAAAAATTGAATTCCATCATAATCGCTTGATAAAAATGTAACTTCATACCTGACCATATTTCAGAACTTCATCTAGAAATAATTTAAGAATACCATTTTCAATGCACATGTCAAATTTCATCGTAATCGGTCAAGGAATAGGCAAGTTACATCATATTTGGCCATATTCCAGAACTTCATCTAAAATCATTTTAGAATCCCATTTTCAACGCACACGTCGCATTTCATCATAGTAGGTTAAGGAATAGGCAAGTTCCATCATATTTTGCCATATTCCAGAACTTCATCTAAAAATCATTTTAGAATCCAATTTCCAACGCACGTGTCAAATTTCATCATAGTCGGTTGAGAAATAGGCCAGTTTCGTCATACTCGGCCGTATTTAAAGTTTTGGCAGTAAAAACAAATTAATATTGTACATTAGATGGCTTTGGGAGCGAAGATAAATGAACTGAGTCATTTAATTATATTTTTGGCCAATTAACCAACCTTACCCCAAAAGGTGTACTTACGCACCTAAATATTATAAAAATATAAATAACTAAGATAACGATGGAGTTCGTACTTTTATTTTAGCTTCATTGCATTCTTCATACGTTTATTATACTGAATATTCGTTCTTTGAAATACTGTATTTACGATTTTGAAATTCATGAATCGAAAAATTCCAAATTCATCACGTGGCGAATAAGTAAAATCATAATACAAAAATTTTTGAATATGTGGATTGATAATTCATTCTGTAAAGTATTTAAATTTTGCATGATCGACCGAAGTTTTTTGTATGAGATGGCATATGAAAAACATGAGACGGATATATAAAATTATAAAATAAAATATTAGGTTTTTTTAAATGTGTGAGAATGAATATAAATGGTTAGGCACCTGATGTCAACTAGCGGAACTAATGATCGATCTACTTATTTCATTTTTTGATTTCCAAGTATTTTATCATTCTAGATTTTACTTTGATGTGAAATATACGTAAGCACAAGAAAATTTTTAACGTGCAGTGTAATAGAAAAATAATTCATTTAATAACTATTAATTAATATATTAAATATTAAATCCAAATTATGTAAGTACCTATTTTAGTCTTAGATATTTTGAATATTTTGAATTATTCTTTAACTTGAATTAAATTAATTTTATTTTATTAATAGTAGAATTTATTAAAAAAGTTATACGAATGAGTGCTCCAACAGCGCTAATTTAGCGATCACCGCGATCGCTCAATTTGACCTCACGTTAGCTTCACTATACACTATATCTACCTTACCGACATAACAGCACCATCTATCAACCAATTTTTTAAACTAACCGTTTACAAATACTACTGCACTATATATTCCGTCGGTATTCGTTCTTTTTTAGACGAAATATGGTGTAAAGTGATGCTCACGGTGAGGTCAAATTGAGCGATCACGGTGATCGCTAAATTTGCGCTGTTGGAGCACTCAATCGTACAACTGGGAATGAAATTCCAAATTCGTCACGTTGCGAATAGGTATATTCATAATACAAAATTTTTTATATTTTGTGTTTTTTAAATTTCGTTATACGAATCTTCGTTCATTTTTGAATGTAAGGATTGTTAATACATTCTGTATAGTATTTAAATTTGATCTCTGGTTTTAATTTATGATAACATCGAGTTGCCACTTCAATATAGCAGTGCCGGAGCAACTACCAGGCGAATTATTATTGATCATCGGGAGAAGCTACCACCGAACTCGGAGAAGATCGTATGGGGAAAGTTGGAAGGACGTTCTGGGTTATCCAGGTTGGGGTTGTTGAAGCTAATGAAGAGGAGAACGGAGCCAAGAAAATTATAATCGGAAAAGCCCTAGTTAAACCAGACAACGACTATAGACCACCAATTAGGACTCTAAATCTCTCGGATAAGACGAAAACCATCACGAAAGGGACAGTAATCGGCAAATGAAACGAGGTTTCAACTATAGTAAAGTGTGAACAGAAAAGTCCGATTGAAAAAGCCGATATGCAAGGCCGGAAAGAAATGGTAGAACAACTTATGCAGAAATGGACCGGAGATCTTACCGAGGTACAGAAAAATTATGCATATCAAATACTCAAACGGTACATGTCCATATTCTGTAGTACATCGGATAATAACGGAAGGACCTCAATGGTAAAGCATCGAATTGATACGGGAGCGGAGATGCCGATTCGTCAACCACCCAGGAGACTACCTTTGGCAAAACAAGAAGAAGTCAATCGAATGGTAACAGATATGCAGGCAGCAAGAGTAATCGAACCATCTAACAGCCCATGGAGCTCACCGATAGTATTGGTCGAGAAGAAGGACGGTAGCATGAGATTCTGCGTTGATTACCGAAAACTCAATGTTGTACCTAAAAAAGATAGCTACCCATTGCCAAAAATCGACGATACATTAGACACATTATCGGGTGCTCGAATATTTTCGACATTAGATCTACAAAGCAGGTGGGAGTCCATGAGGAAGATTGCGAGAAAACAGCGTTCATTGTGGGTAACGAGCTTCGGCAATTTAATGTTATGCCGTTCGGATTATGTAATGCCCCTGCGACTTTTGAACGATTAATGGAGCGCGTGTTAAGGGAATTACATTGGAAGACGTGCCTAATATATCTGGACAACATGGTGGAAGTTTTGGGTCGGATACAGGCCGCCGGATTAAAGTTCAGCCCAAAGAAGTGTAAACTGTTCAGAACTGAAGTCAAATATTTGGGTCATCTGGTAACGATTAATGGAATTCACACCGACGAAGAAAAGATCACAGCGGTAAAGAACTGGCCAAAACCTAAAAATTTACACGAATTACGAAGCTTTCTGGGATTGTGCACCTATTATAGACGCTTCGTGCCAGGATTCGCCAACATCGCCAAGAGTTTACACGAGTTGACCAGCAAGAACAAGGCATTCGAATGAAATAATGACCAGGAGGAAGCATTCGTGGAACTAGGGAGACGGTTATGTATCGCGCAAATCCTCGCGCACCCTATACCCAAAGTGAATTTATTTTGGACACCGATGCAAGTAATGACGGTATAAGAGGTGTGTTATCACAGGAAATTAATGGACAAGAACGATATATTGCGTACTTATCCAAAACATTATCAAAACCGGAGCATAATTACTGCGTGACACGGAAAGAATTCTTGGCTATAGTGGAGTGTGTCAAGCATTTCCATAAGTATCTTTATGGCCAAAAATTCCATTTACGGACAGATCACGGCGTTTTACGGTGGGTGTTGCAATTCAAGAATCCAGAGGGACAGGTAGCACGCTGGATCGAACGTCTTCAAAACTACGATTTCCAAATCGAACATCGGAAGGGAAGTGCACACGGAAATGCCGACGCATAAACATTGTGGCCATATTGAAGCAAAGGAAGGTATCATCGACGTAAGGCTTACGCAAGTGCTGCCTGATGAGGAGTGGGCCGACGAAATGATCAGGAGAGATCAATTGGATGATACGGATTTATCAGTTATAATGGAATGGAAGGAAAAGGAACACCGGCCAACTGGAAGTGAGATCGCGGACAAAACTCCCATTGTCAAGGCTTATTGGGCTCAATGGGACAGCCTCCGTCTTAAGAATGGCTGTTTAAAACGATTGTGGGAAAGCACGGATGGCAAAGTGAAGCAATTGTTGCTGGTGATACCAAAGTGCCGGATTGCGGAAATCCTGAAGGAGTATCATGAAGGAGCAAGTGGGGGCCCACCTAGGAATTAATAAAACACTAGCAAAGATACGTCAACGATTCTACTGGTCAGGATGTAGGCATTCTGTGATAGGATGGTGGCAAAAATATGACCAACGGCGGCGGTGAAGGGACCCGCACGCAAAAGTCGTGGAACCATGAAACAATATAGCGTCGGAGCACCACTCGAAAGAATTGCAATGGATGTAGCGCGGCCATTTCCCACCACTGAGAGCGGCAACAAATATGTGCTAGTAATCATGAATTATTTCAGCAAATGGCCGGAAGTGTACTCCATTCCCAATCAGGAGACGACAACAATAGCTGATGCCGTGGTAAACAACTGGATTAGCAGATTTGGAGTGCCGATGGAGATTCATACCGATCAAGGACGGAATTTTGAATCGATGGTATTTCAAGAAATATGCGAGATGCTCAGTATAAATAAAACGAAAACAACGCCTTTCCATCCACAGTCAAGATTCAATGGTACATTAGAGGAATATCTAGCAAAGGTCGTTGAGAAAAACCAACGCAACTGGGATCGGCGTATACCGATGTTTCTGATGGCCTATCGATCAGCAATACATGACACAACCGGAATGACACCAGGTAAAACGTTATTTGGAGATAACCTACGATTACCTGGAAATATAAAGTTTGGTGCTGTACCATCAGCGGCTTTATATGGACAGGATGAAAGAGGAACTTAATGAGATTCATCAATTTGTACGGGGAAAAATACAGATGTCAAGAACCCGGATGAAGGCTCGATATGACATACGAGCAAATAACCAGGGCTTCCAGGAAGGGCAATTAGTATGGCTTCACAACCCGCAACGGAAAAAGGGATTATCACCGAAGCTGCAACCAGCATGGGAAGGACCTTACACTGTCATCACAAGGATGAATGACGTGGTTTATCGGATTCAGAATGGACATCGAAGTAAACCGAAGGTGGTGCATTTGGGGAGGCTGTTCCTATACAGAGGAGGTGATTTGGGTCCTGTTCGGGACGAACAGGCTTTTGTGGGGGGTAGTGTGACGGTGACACCTAGTGTGTAATAGAATAAGTTAAATGATTTTGTGAATTATAATTAATAAATAGTGTTGTTATAATTTTTGTGTGACGTAAAGAAATTCATTGGAGATAAATTGAATTGATTTTGTTTTATTCACAATCCAGTGATACGAACCTTAATTGACAAGGCTGTTACGACCGACATACGTCTCCACTTAAAACAGAAGAACAAAATTTTTGCGAAGATCCCAAACGCTCAAATGATCAAAAAAAAAATTTTTTTTATGGTTATAAAATACCATGACCACCATGGTGTTATATTTATGCTCGACTTTATGATTTCCGAATTTAAATTTAATATTCCCTCCGATTGTTATGTAAACACATTTTAAATTTTTATGCATTTACTTGTTTTCTTTCTATTCTATGTTCTCCTCATTGTCATGTACAAGCATATATATCTCTTGCGAGTTGGTGTGTGTACATGTATTATGTAGTATGAGATGGAATGTTTGCGTTATTAAAATGTTCAATCTGGAATATTCTATTTTTCTTTCTGGTATCATTGGCTTAAATTGACGCGTGATATTTGCTCTGAGTGGGGATTGAACCGATCGGTGTATTCGACATGAATCCGATGCGGCCGTACAGATAAGTGTGTACATATGTTTAACGTGTTCACAAATAAATAATAACACATTTAATTTATTTTTAATTAACATATTTTAATTTATTATTTTCCACCGCCATTTTATACCGCGCGATGGTGGTCGGCATGTCGCCGTGTTGAAGATCGAGAGCAGACTGTTTTGTTGTGTAAATGTGCTTTTGTGATTTCGTTTTCGTTGTGTTTTGTATTTTTTGTTTTGTTTTGTGAAGTTGTACGCCTGCGCCTGAAGATGACAGACAGTCCGCGTTGTCTTCGACTTGTGGCGGTGAACGCATGTATAAATGCGTGACCGCCACAGGACTCCCCCACGAGTGAATTTCCCCTCTGTAATGTTGTGCGTATGTGATGTCTGCGTATGTGTATGATGCCTGCGTGTGTGTGCAGGTGTGTGTTGCGTATGCGAGTGCGAGTGTGCGCTTAAGCTCGTGTATTTGACGAGTGCGCGTATTGCTCGGTATGCTCGTGTGCGTGATGCTTGCGTGTGTGAGTTGCTTGCGTGCGTGTGTGATGCTTGCGTGCGTGAGTTGCTTGCGTGCGTGTGTGAGGCTTGCTTGCGTGTGTGTGATGCTTGCTTGCGTGTGCAAGTGTATGTCGACCGACTTACAAAAACCGCGACTTTGTCAGTGTTTGCCTGACGTTTTCTTGTCTTGGTGTATGTTCGTTCGGTATTGTGTGTCTCTGGTCCCAAAACATGCGCCAGACCAGAAGGGTTGTTCTGTAATCCGACGTGACCTGTTTTGGGGCCAGTTTCGGTCCTGTCAGTCTGGGGATTGTGGTCGGGAATGTTTGTATGTCGTTTGTGTGGCTGAGTTAATAAAACAAAATAAGAAATAATTTATTGAAAAATATTATGAACTCGGAGCAAAATGGTGCAGAAAAGAAAATAAAAAAATTTACAATTATATATTTTAAAAAAATAATGTGATGATGTTGATGATGTTATTGTTGGTGGTGGCTGCCGATGGTGTCCCTGTTGATGATGATGGTGCTGCCTTCGTAGCCCCTATGGTGGAAGCTGATGTTGTTGTGGTTGCTGCTGTTCGTGGTGGTGATGAATAATGTCGGCGATATCAATATGGTGGTCATGATGATGATGCCGGCGATGTTGTTATTGACAGCTGTTGCGATGGCGGCGATGGTTGTGATAATGGCGGCGGCGGTGATGGTGGTGATGAAACTCTTTGACTCCATTTTTGTGTGTAATGTGTATACAACTCCGGTTGTTTTGATGTTGGAGCATGTTGTCATGCTTGTTGTTGTTGTTGCTTTCGCTGCGGGTGATGATTGCTGATGTACGTCACCACGCATGTGTAACGGCGTATGACCACGTGTGTGTTGCTGCATGACCACTTGTGTATGTGTAACTCCGTTTTGTGCGCATGTGACTCCTTTGTATGTGTGTGCGTATGAGAGCG
The DNA here is from genome assembly GCA_958295665.1 of Tipula vernalis. Classification (NCBI taxonomy): domain Eukaryota; kingdom Metazoa; phylum Arthropoda; class Insecta; order Diptera; family Tipulidae; genus Tipula; species Tipula vernalis. The sequence goes on along the minus strand of OY282559.1, from coordinate 206,858,403 downwards.
GGCAACCGTTTACCTGGTACGGTATCGTACCAGGTGTCCACATTTTTTGATTTTTTTGAAAAATATGTTGCGCCCATTTTATATATTTTTTATTGTTTTTGTTCAATTTGAGGTGTGGCGTGTTCCACTCCGTAAAAACGGACGTCGGTGGTCACCAAATAACGTGTTCACAAATAAATAATAACACATTTAATTTATTTTTAATTAACATATTTTAATTTATTATTTTCCACCGCCATTTTATACCGCGCGATGGTGGTCGGCATGTCGCCGTGTTGAAAATCGAGAGCAGACTGTTTTGTTGTGTAAATGTACTTTTGTGATTTCGTTTTCGTTGTGTTTTGTATTTTTTGTTTTGTTTTGTGAAGTTGTACGCCTGCGCCTGAAGATGACAGACAGTCCGCGTTGTCTTCGACTTGTGGCGGTGAACGCATGTATAAATGCGTGACCGCCACATGTTCGTTTTCGTTGTTCGTCTTGTTCGTTGTGTTTGTGTACAAAAAAAAAACATAAATATCAATAAAGATTTTACCATAATAAAAATAAAAAATGATGAAATATGTGCACAGATCCAAAAACAACTATAATTATGGATGTTTTTGACAGATGCAACGAATGGGACGAACAGCGATGCGAACATGAAGAAAATAGAGGGGGAAAAAAATTGACTGATTTTTTTTTTTCTCGATGAAAAATAAAATAAATAAGGTAGTCTAGTTTTGGATTTTAAATAAAGCAGTCTAGTTTGTTTTTTGATGAACCAAGTTTAAAACTTTAAGAGTGTCGGCAGTAAATAAATTTTGTTTGGTTGATGGGACTAAATAACATAAAGAAAATAAAAGAAGATAGAAAATAAAACTATATGTAATTTATATGAACAGGGTAGCACCAAGCGCAAATTTTAGCGAAAAAAAACCTCGATATAAATTTATTGTAGTTGACTAGAAAAACGTACGTTCAATTCTAATTTTTTTTTTTTTACAGCAGACGGCTGTGCATTTTTATTCATTTTGCTATGTTTACAAAATACTTTGACGTTTTAAAAAATTGTTGTGGCAATGTGGCATAAAGATCAGACGCAGATATTTTCAGTTTGCGAGATTTTAATTTTTTCCAATTAAAAATATATTCATTAAATTTTAGGTATCTAATATGAGAGTTTATAAAATCTTTTGGCCAATGTGCAGCAAATATTGTTAACACTTCTGTGGATATACTGGCATATGCCATCAAACAAAAATGCTGCTACATATCGTTTAAATAAAATTATTCTATAAAATGGAACTTTTAAGTCCTAGTCTCAGCAAAACATCGTTTGACTTTAATTTTGACTCATTTAAAGTTTCATACTGTTTTAAATTCTTGAATTTTATATGAAAAATTACCGTTTGTCTCAGCAGATCCACCAACATTTTTGTTTGTCCGCGAAAGCTTAAGGGTAAAACGGAATTCAAATTTTCTACAATAAGGTTCTGTCTTTTTGTCGGTTGTCTATTTCCCTATAAGGAAAACTTATTACATATTATGAAATTACAAAAAAAAAGTGAGGCATTTGTTTACCTTGAATAAACAGAAAATGCTCCTCAAGCAATTGACTAAATTAATGTAGAAAACTTTAGCATAGGTAGCATTTTAAAAAATCAAATAATCCAGTGGTATTCTTAAATTATGTACTTATATGTATCGTCATAGTAGCAGGATTAGAAATATGAATGGAAATTTTGCTCGCATAACTTACATAATTTGTTAAAAAGTATAACGAATAATTTATTTTGATTTAAAAATATTTAAACGACATTTTAAAATTTTATAAGTACCCTCAATACGTACTACTAAGATTTTCTCTAATATATCGAGTTTTTTAATTAGGTTTCATGCACGAAATTATTTTGCAGCAGTTTTGGTTGCATTCAATTTTTTGTTTTTTAAATAAATTTCTATATCGAGGTTTTTTTTCGCTAAAATTTGCGCTTGGTTCCTATCCAGTTTAGTGAATGTATATGATGAAAAATACCGACCGATAAGCCCACATGATGGGATGTTATTCAAGATCATAATACATAACATACTATATATGTATTAAATAATTTTATCAAGTTTTTTTTGTAACAAAACAGTTTCAATAAAAAAAAAAATTAAAATTTATATTGATAAATAAATACATATGTGAATAAGAAACAATTATGTAATTTAATTACCTAAGTTAATAAAAGTTTTTATTGATCATATAAGTTAATAATAATATAAATTAATACCAATTTTACTATTTTTTTGATTAAATTAAGTTTCTTTGGATATTTGTATAATAGTAGTGGTTAAGATTATTACATATTAGTTATAAATAGTTAATAATAATTAATTGCTTGAATATTGAAGGTGAATTAATAAATACAAAATATTTTCGTACATTTGAATTTAATTTATAATTTACCTTGTGTCCCTGTGTGTAGTGAGATTTGGCTATTCAGGGTATAAAAGTGTGTGTAGATTAATCTAATCGAAATTAAGTGTTTAATTCACCTGTGAATTTACTACGAGCTAAGAAGTTATACCCGGAATAAAAGCTCGGGGTTTTTATACAATAATCAAACGTATATAAGAACGTTTTGTGATCGCTTTTACATTAACCGTTTGGTAACTGTGTGCAGTATTGTGTCCATTGTTGGATTTTTGTGATCTGTTCCACACCTGAGTGACCTGAGTGACCAAAAGCCTGTGTTAATTCGTACAGGAGGTATTCCCGCCCGTGGGGGCAGGGCAACCATTTGTGTGAGGGAATCCTGCGTCGGCGCTGGTTGCAGTTGGTCGGACCGGCCTTAAAAGAAAAAAAAACAAGGTAACGCAAAATCAAGGGACAAACAAACTGGGTAACTGTAAATTGTAGTTTTCCAAAGTCTGTAACAGTTTGTTTCTCCCCCTCTATTTTCACCATATTATATGTATACATATTGCTGTTTTTACCGTTTGTTTTCGGCGTTTCGTGGTGGTGCACCGATTTGGTGAAAACCCCACTCAGAGCAAATTATGGTCAGGTTATTTTTTTTCCCGTCATTTTGAGTAGTTGCGTTTGGAATTTTCGCTGTTTTTTTTTCACTTCGCTTCCGCTCTGTTGTCCGTTTTTGGTGTGGTTCGACCCCATAACGGTTAATTTTCTTTCAGATATTTTTTAGTGTTATTTTCTTAATTTTCTTAAAAAAACAGTGAATAGTGAAAGTGAAACTTAATATTAACGTAGAATCAGTTTTAACGTAATCTATCTTGCTAATTTTCATTTTTTTTTCTTTTTACCGTAACAAAGATTCTCTTTGAATTTTCTTGTTGTTGTGTGCTCCGACGCACCATGTGCGGTTAATCCAAACTAATTGATCGAGTGATGTGAGGTGTGGTCGTGTGAAGGGTCGGTCTTTTCCACCCTGTTCCGTGCGTGCTGTTCGTTCCTCCAGGACAGGCTGTGCTGGAGGGCGGCACGCCATATGAATTGATCGCGTCGGGGTGACGGTCTCCGTTCCGGGGGATTGTCGCTGGGATTGTCATGCGGGCGTCCTTCCCTTATAATGGCATCGGTGGCCGTCGCGACTGGGAAACAGCATCCCAGTAGGCGGGCCGATGAGGGGAGGCCCGTGTGGCAGTCACGGCGGTGATCGCCTGGGATTGAAACGGTCACTCCGGATCGATCACTCCCTACTTATTATTTTTTTTAGCCGCTGAGGCCGTGGCAATTTAATTTTAATTCCCCTTTGTCCCTCTAATTTTGTTCTTCATGCGGTTATTCAAGCATGGGAAATATGTCTGAAAACCCCCACGCCGCACCGTGAGCTCTAGCCAGCTACTATACCGCATCAGACCGCTATTCTCATGTCTGTTAACGTAATCCCTTGGGGGATTGCGTTACAAGGCAAAAACGTAGCTTTAATGTTACGTTTTTCCCTTGTCAATCAAGGCTCGTATCACTGGATTGTGAATACAACAAAATCAATTCAATTTATCTCCAATGAATTTATTTATGTCACACAAAAATTATAACAACACAGTTTATCAATAAAAATTCACAAAATCACTTTAAATAATTTTTACACAATTTTACTATTCACTTATAATTTTTTAAATCACTTTTTAAATCACTTTTTAATTACTTTTAATCTTCACATAAATAAATTCGTTGGGGATAAATTGAATTGATTTTGTTTTATTCACAATCGAGTGATAGGTACGAACCTCAATTGACAAGGCAAAAACGTAACAATTGGGAACAGCGGTGGGATTGTGAATAATAAGATAAAGAAAATGATTCTCAACGAATTAAAAGTTCCAGAATTTATTTATGTCACACAAAAATTATAACAACACTATTTATTAATTATAATTCACAAAATCTCTTTAAATAATTTTCACACAATTTTACTGTTCACTTATAATTTTTATTTCGCACAATAGTATAATGTATAATTAGGAGGAAAAGTACTTAATTCCCGGACGATAGTGGGAATTGGCGGACGAGGCGATAGCCGAGTTGTACATACTATTTTTTCTCCGATCGAACTTTAAAACGAATATAAACCCAAAATAATTTTTAGTATTATTCATTAATTATCATATTAAGAAATCAAAACAAAGTAAAAAATCGAAAATCACAATTGTACATTGAATTGTACATACTATTTTTTCTCCGATCGAACTTTAAAACGAATATAAACCCAAAATAATTTTTAGTATTATTCATTAATTATCATATTAAGAAATCAAAACAAAGTAAAAAATCGAAAATCACATAAAATTATTGCTTAGTTAGCCACGACATCATAAGACATAAATACATTTTGTTTTTTTTTTTTCAAAAGTTGTCAAGTTTGTGTACCTATTTGATTTATAAAAAACGTGTGAACGAAATTTAAGGGATATGATGGACAGTGAAAGCGAATTATCCTTATCTTGTACCCCGGCGGATATAGTAGAAGCAGCTAATTCAGCTACATGTGATTTACTCCCGCAAAAATCGAAGGAAAAATACGAAAATGCTTATAAACGCTTTATGGATTATCGTCAATCTAAACACATCAAATCATTTTCGGAAAACGTCATTCTGGCGTATTTCGCTGATTTATCTATAAAATTGAAATCATCCACATTATGGTCAAACTACTCAATGATCAGGTCGATGCTAGTGGTTAAATATAATGTGGATATTGCAAAATACCAAAAATTACGTGTCTTCTTGAAACGCAAATCCGACGGATATAAAGCGCAGAAATCTAAAATATTAACTATGGAATATGTTCAACAATTCATTTTGGAAGCTTCAGATGATTCGTTCCTAGTTACTAAAGTAAGCATGTAGGTATTTAAAACGATTATTATTTGTATTTACACATTAAATTCAAATATGTTTTCGGATAAAATACAATTCACACTGCAATATTTTTTTATATGTAATATTATGATTGTTTTGTAATCTTGTTTTTTGGAATCGCTGGTGCTTATCGACGGGATGAACTAGCCCGCATGGAAATTACTGACATTAGTGATTAGGGATCTAAACTTTTAGTTAAAATCCCGAATAACAATACAAATAAACCACGATCATCTATCGTAAACGAAACTTATTTAGAATATTACAGAAAATATATAGCTTCGCGTCCAAAAGATTTCAATTCTTTGCGTTTTTTTTTAAATACACAAATGGTAAAGGTTTCAAACAAGCAGTTGGCCTACATCAGTTTGGTAAAATGCCACAAATTGTTGCTACTTTTTTAAAATTGCCAGACGCAAAACAATACACAGGGCACTGTTTCCGCCGTTCATCTGCGACAATTTTAGTTGATAATGGCGCAGATTTGACATGCTTAAAAAGATTTGGAGGATGGAAGTCATCGACTGTTGCTGAAGGGTACATCGATGAATCCATTATCAATAAAATTGAAGTTGCTCATAAGATTTTCGATACAACGCATAATGAAACAGCCGATGCAAATAATGTTAATGATTTTAATAGCAATATATCAACAACAATGCTGGGATGCGATATTACTAATCCACCAATGTTCAATAATTGTACTAATTGTACGATAGCCGTTAATATTACAAATAAATAAAATTAAACTCCTATACCTAACACATAATTAGTTTGGCATAGATTTATCAAATAAAAATTGATTATTATGTATACTGTTAAATTAAAATAAATAAATGCGTTTGACCTTATAAGTGTACTTTTATTTCTTCTAAACAATTAAAAATCCATACGGGAATATATTCCCGGCCTAGACCAGAAAAAATATTGTCGTACTATTATTACTTGTTGCTTAGCAACAAATACAACATACTGGAATCATGAGCTTTTCGTTTCGAAAAAACAACGGAAAGATATATTTTTTCCTACGATCGGAGAAAAAAACACTTTTTAAATCACTTTTTAATTCCTTTTTAATCTTTACTTTATCGCTTACCAAATATTACTAATCCAATTCGATCTCCTTCGTCTTTTTATATACATAAACCAAACTTCTCGAAAGTTCATGACTTTTCCAGTTAGAATAGCGTTTCTACGCTAAACAATGTTTCTACATTACGTAACAATTTTATCATGGAAAATTCCATTTTAGTACAGTTAAACATTGAGTTATTCATTTAACTTATTCTATTACACCCTAGGTGTCACCGTTACCCTACCCCCACCTAAGCCTGTTCGTCCCGAACAGGACCGAAATCACCTCCTCTGTGTAGGGCCAGCCTCTCCAAATGCACCACCTTTGGTTTACCTCCTTGTCCCTTTCTTGTCCTGTAGGGTGCCGTCCATGTAGGCTGCACTTTCGACGACGAGTCCTTCTCCCACTGTAGAACGCGTTACTGTTTCAGCCGCTTTTCATCAAATCTTCCGCCGTTGGCTTGTTTGTCATAACGATCCCTCATCCAGCCACCGGACACTAGCACTCCTCTTCGCACAACTCGCCCCTTCTTATCCAATATCTGCTTAACCTGGTGTTCATTCGTCTCCTCAACAATTGTTTCAGATTTCGATGGCAGCTCCTCGCAATGGCTGATTGTTACTCGCCTTACTGTCGCATCCCTACCATTAAATTTAAATTTCAGCTCGATGTTATCGCTACTCAATATTCCTCGTCCAAAATCCAACCCTATCCTCCCAGATCCTTATATTTATGATATTTTTCCTTTTTATCACTGCATTATCTCCATTTGCCATTCTTAATTTCAACCCATCAGCTAGCTCCTCCGATCAAGCCTTCCCGGACAATCGTGTGAGTTGTTCACTTATCCAGCGTAATGATACACTTCCTTCCATCAACATTTCCCTTGATTGTTCCGCTGCTTCCGGCTCGTGCTACACTCAACAGGGATGTAAGTTATGGGGCAACCAGATGGCGAAGCCAGCTTCGGTTCCTTCAAACTGACTTCTAACCTTTCCACTTTACCGACTGTTGCCATCCGTTCATCCGATTCCTGCTCTCTTCTTAGTGCTCTTTCGACAGAAGTTGGTGATCCATGCCGTTTTCCTGTTGCTTCCCAACAATCTCGCGAGATGTGACCAATCCTGTTACATGCCCAACATCTTAGCTCGCTGCGTCTAGACCTTTGTCCCGACCGTTCGGCGTGTGCCTGCATAAAAGAAGGCGATCTTCTCTTTCTCTGTGCAACACACCGACAATCCATTTATATATGACCCAACCTGTCACATTCCCAACACCTAAGCCTGCCGCTTCTAAATTTGGGTACCGTCCGCTTGATGGACCCTTTAGCGTCTAAATCCATTTGGCGCCTAAATAATGACGGTCGGGTATATGCTAGATGTACTAATCGCTCGATTGCCGATTAAAATTCCTGCAGCGATTCTCCTCCGTTTTGGTAGCGGCCTTTAAGTTCCATGCGATAGATTTCCCGCTTGTGGTCACTGCCGTACTTCCGATCTAGTGCCTTCATAAATTCAATATAGCTGTTGCGATCTTTTTCCGGAATTGTTTGTAAGGCCTCCGCAGCTTCACCTTTAAGGGCCACTATTAACGCTGCGACGAGATGTTCATCATTCCAACGGTTTTGATTGGCTGCCGTTTCAAATTGAAACTTGAAAATGACGAAAGATGTTATTCCGTCGAATGTTGGTGGCTTTAACTTGATTGATTGGACGGTTTGTACCACTTGTGTCGTTGTTTCACTTGCCTTGATATCAGTTAGCTCTTTCTCGAGACGTTTAACCTCCGTTTGAAATTCAGCTTGTAATTTATGTTCCACATCTTGAATCTCCATTTTAAATTCCGTTTTAGCGTCTTGAATTTCAGTTTGCAATTCCGTCTGCAATTTATCTACTTCGTCACGTAACAAAGTGGGTAACTCGATAAGTTTATCGTCCATTGTATTTTGCCCATCTCCAATTTCCTGGATTGGTTGTTCAATTTTCTCTATTTGTTGTTCAATCTCGTGTTTAATTTCTTTGTTAAACTGATTTTATTGATCCAACTGTCGTTACATTTGCTGTTTAATTTCTTGATTTGACTGCTCTCCTTGTTGCGCCATTTGTTTTTTAATTTCTCCTAGCTGTCGTTCGTTTTGTTGTTTCATTAGGCTCATCTGTCCCGTCATATGGTTCATAGCAGCTATTAACTGCGACCAATCGAAATTTCCTGATGGTAAATGTGTTTTTTCGACCGACGGTTGTTTATCTCCTTCTTTCTGCTCTACGGTTGCCGCATCCGTTATTTTCTCTCCAAAATCATGTTGATCTGCGTTTAACCGTTCTTTCTCCATGGCGTCACGTAGTCGCACTTGTAAAGCTGCTTTACCACCATCAGTAGCCAAACCCCGTTTCTCAAGTTCCCTCTTTAATTCTGGAACTTTTAATTCGTTGAGAATCATTTTCTTCATCTTTTTATTCACAATCCCACCGCTGTCACCAAATTGTTACGTTTTTGCCTTGTCACTCAAGGTTCGTATCACTGGATTGTGAATAATACAAACTCAATTCAATTTATCACCAACGAATATATTTATTTCACAAAATTTATTACAACACAGTTTATCAATAAAAATTCACAAAACCACTTTATATAAATTATTCTTAAATTTTACTGATCACTTTTACTTTATTTATCGCACTACAACACTTTTTAAATCACTTTTTAATTCCTTTTAATCTTTATACTATCGCTTACCAAATATTACTTAATAATCTTACAATAAGTTTACTCTATCTTACTGCCTTGTCAAATAAGGTTCGTATCACTGGATTGTGAATAATACAAAATCAATTTAATTTATCTCCAACGAATTTATTTATTTCATAAAATTTATTACAACACAGTTTATCAATAAAAATTCACAAAATCACTTTATATAAATTATTCTTAAATTTTACTGTTCACTTATAATTTTTATTTCCACAAAAACACTTTTTAATTCCTTTTTAATCTTTACTCTATCGCTTACTAATAATCTTACAAGTTTACTCTATCGCGTTCCAAATTCGAATAATCCAATTCGATCTTGTTCGCCTTTTTATATACATAAACCAAACTTCTCGAAAGCTCATGATTTTTCTAGTTAGAATAGCGTAGAAACATTAAGTAACAATTTTTATCATGGAAAATTCCATTTAGTACGGTAAACCATTGAGCTACTAGTTTTACTTATTCTATTACACCCTAGGTGTCACCGTCACACTACCCCTCACCTAAGCCTGTTCGTCCTGAACAGGACCGAAATCACCTCCTCTGTAGAGGGCCAGCCTCTCTAAATGTACCACCAATGGTTTACCTCCTTGTCCTTTTCTTGTCCTGTAGGGTGCTATCCATGTAGGCTGCACTTTCGACGACGAATCCTTCTTCCACTGTAGAACGCGGTTCCGTTTCAGCCGCTTTTCATCAAATCTTCCGCCGTTGGCTTGTTTGTCATAACGATCCCTCATCCAGCCACCGAACACTAGCACTCCTCTTCGCGCAACTCGCCCCTTCTTATCCAATATCTGCTTAACCTGGTGTTCATTCGTCTCCTCAACAATTGTTTCAGATTTCGATGGCAGCTCCTCGCAATGGCTGATTGTTACTCGCCTTACTGTCGCATCCATAGTCGCATCTATACCGTTAAATTTAAGTTTCAGCTCGATGTTATCGCTGCTCAATATTCCTCGTTCAAAATCCAACACAAAGCCATTCATCCTCATGAAGTTCGTTCCCAAAATGACCTCGTCCACAATGTCTGCGACCAGAACTTCATGTGGGAAAAGAGTTTCACCGATCCTTATGTTTACGATCTTTTTCCCTTTAATCATTGTACTCTCCCCATTTGCCATTCTTAATTTTGACCGATCAACCAGCTGCACTGCTCCTGCGATCAAATCTTTCCGAACAATTGTGTGGGTTGCTCCAGTATCCAGTGTAATAATACACCTCCTCCCATCAACACCGCCCCTAACTGTGACGCTGCTTCCGCCTCGTGCTTCACTCGTAACAGGGATGAATGTTATGGGGCAACCAGACGGCGAAGCCAGCTTCGGTTCCTTCAAACTGACTTCTAACCTTTCAACTTTACCGACTGTTGCCATCCGTTCAACCGATTCCTACTCTCCTCTTAGTGCTCTTTCCACAGAAGTTGGTGATCTGTGCCGCTTTCCCCTTGCTTCCAAACAATCTCGCGAGATGTGGCCAATCCTGTTACATACCCAACATCTTCGCTCGCTGCTTCTAGACCTTTGTCCCGACCGTTCGGCGTTTGTCCGCATAAAAGATGGCGATCTCATCTTTCTCTATATAATACTCCGACAGTCCATTGAAATGTGACCCAACTTGTCACATTTCCAACACCTAAGCCTGCCTCTTCCGACTGTCGGTACCATTTGCTCCATGCTGCCGTTCGTGTCTGAGTTCATTTGGTGCTTAAATAATGACGGTCTGGTGAAGTTCTGCACAGCCTCGATCGTTAACGCAAACGCAACGGTTTCCGCGAACGTTGCTTTAGGTGATAACTTTCCATAAAATCGGCCGATGTACTGGTATGTGCTAGATGTACTAATCGCTCGATTGCCGATGAAAATTCCTGTAGCGATTCTCCTCCCTTTTGGTAGCGGCTTTTCAATTCCATTCGATAGATTTCCCGCTTGTGATCTCTGCCGTACTTCCTATCCAGCGCCTTCATAATTTCGAGATAACTGTTGCGATCATTTTTCGGAATTGTTTGTAAGGCCTCCGCTGCTTCACCTTTAAGGGCCACTATTAACGCTGCGACAAGGTGTTCATCATTCCAACGGTTTTGATTGGCTGCCATTTCAAATTGAAATTTGAAAATGCCGAAAGATGTTGTACCGTCGAAGTTTGGTGGTTTTAACTTAACTGATTGAACGGTCTGTACCACTTGCGTCGTTGTTCCACTTACCTTGACATCAGTTAGTTCTTTCTCGAGACGTTGAACCTCCGCTTTGACAAGTTGTACTTCCGTTTTTAATTTTTGGTCAACCTGTTGAATCTCCATTTGGAGCTTCTCCACTTCACCGTGTATGTTAGTTGATAATTCGAGAAGTTTATCGTCGATTCTCTTATGACCATCTGTAATTTGGTCTTTAATTTCTTCTCCTTGTTTCTCCATCCGGTGTTTAAGTTCTTCGTTTGACTGCTTTTGTTGTTTCATCTGGTGTTTTATTTCTTCGTTTGACTGGTTTATAGTCTCCAACTGTCGTTACATTTTGTTGTTCCATTTTTAGGTTTGACTGCTCATTTTTCTCCATTTGTTGTTTCATTTCATTTTTAATTTATTGGTTTGACTGCATTGCTTGTTGCACCATGATCTGCTTCATAGCAGCCATTAACTGTGACAAATCGAAACTTCCAGATGGCGTTTGTGTTGTTTCGGCCGACGGTTGTTTATCTCCTTCTTTCTGCTCCACGGTTGCCGCATCCGTTATTTTCTCTTTAAAATCATGCTGATCTGCGTCTAACCCTTCTTTCTCCATGGCATCACGTAGTCGCGCTTGTAAAGCTGCTTTAGTACCATCAGTAGCCAAACCCCGTTGCTCAAGTTCCCTCTTTAATTCTGGAACTTTTAATTCGTTGAGAATCATTTTCTTTTTCTTTTTATTCACAATCCCACCGCTGTCATCAATGTTACGTTTTTGCCTTGTCAAATAAGGTTCGTATCACTGGATTGTGAATAATACAAAATCAATTTAATTTATCTCCAACGAATTTATTTATTTCACAAAATGTATTACAACACAGTTTATCAATAAAAATTCACAAAATCACTTTATATAAATTATTCTTAAATTTTACTGTTCACTTATAATTTTTATTTCCACAAAAACACATTTTAATTCCTTTTTAATCTTTAAGAGAGAACCAGCGAACATTTAAGACATGTAACGTAACAGTGCGGTATATGGAGTTTACATGTTACTGTCCAGCGAACCTTTAAGAAATGTTCGTTCAGTTTCGTTAAATTGAAGTGTCAACTTAACAGAGCGAAAATTATCGCGCAAAACTGAATGAAATGTCAAAAATCCAAATTGCCCTTTGTGCAAATCTTCTTGTGGGAGCTCATTGTACATTTTAAGCATAAATTCAAAATTATTTATTTATGTTCATGTAGGTAAATTGAAAACCGAATTATTAAAGATTTTATAAATTGTAACATCAAATTATTTATTTTCAAATTTATTTATTTTCGTTTTTTTTCTTACGCCACAAGATCTGTGTCTTTTATTATTAATGTTTATGTCCTTTAAGGATTTAAGGCTTTTTAATAATTGAAATAACTTTCGGAGTTCCTCCAATTCCATCGCCACTTCAAAATTCTACACAAATTTTTAAAAATATTAATACGAGCTACCGTCACCATCAAAGCAATTGACAAGTTGTGTTACAGTTTCGCTAGCCAATCTGTCAAATTTTCCGTAAGAAAAAACTTTCGTTAATTTCTGTTAAATGTCTTAAATGTTCGCTGGTTGGCTCTTAACTCTATCGCTTACTAATAATCTTACAAGTTTACTCTATCGCGTTCCAAATTCGAATAATCCAATTCGATCTTGTTCGCCTTTTTATATACACAAACCAAACTTCTCGAAAGCTCATGATTTTTCCAGTTAGAATAGCGTAGAAACATTAAGTAACAATTTTTATCATGGAAAATTCCATTTAGTACGGTAAACCATTGAGCTATTAGTTTTACTTATTCTATTACACCCTAGGTGTCACCGTCACAATATTGTGATGGTGACATCTATGGTGTGATAGAATAATTTAAACTAATAGCTCAATGTTTTACTGTACTAAAATGGAATTTTCCATGATTAAACAGTTCTAAATGTTTCTACACGATTCTAACCGGAAAAGTCATGAACTTTCTAGAAATTTGGTTGGTGTATATAAAAAGGCGAACAAGATCGAATTAGATTATTCGAATTTGGAACGCGATAGTGTAAACTTTTAAGGATTAGTAGTACAGTCATACCTCGCCTAACGTTGTTAATTGGTTCCGACGTTAGGCGAGACAACGTTATAAGGGGCAAAGTATGTATGTAGACGAATAGACGAGAAAATTTCATTGTTTTTTATGTTTTTTGCCTTTTTTCTCAGTATTTTTTTACTTTGCTTATTATTTTAAACGACGTTACAACGAAACACAGCGACTATAGAGCGAGGTTTGTTCGCATTTTACTAACGACGTTACAGCGAAACGACGTTATGAGGGCAGACGTTGTACGGGGTATGACTGTATTTGGTAAGCGATTGTGCAAAGATTAAAAAGGAATTAAAAAGCGATTTAAAAAGTGTTTTAGTGGAAATAAAAATTATATGTGTATAGTAAAATTTGAGAATAATTTATATAAAGTGATTTTGTGAATTTTTAAATATAAACTGTCATAAACTGTAATACATCATAAACGTCGTAAAATGTAATAAATCGTCAAAATCGGCGATGAAATAGCCAAGTTCCCTCCTAATTGGCCATATTCCAGAACTTCTAAATATCATTTGAGGATCCCATTTCTGTCGCACGTGTCCAATTTCATCAAATCGGTTAAGAAACAGACATGTTCTATCCTACTTGGTCATATTCCAGAACTTCGTCTAAAATCTTTTAAGATCCCATTTCCATCGTACAAGTCGAATTTCATCATAATCGGTTGAGAAATAGCCAAGTTCCATCCTACTTGGTCATATTCCAGAACTTCATCTAAAAATCAATTTAGAATGTCATATTTAGTAATGTCGAATTCTCTTTGTTTCTCTTTTGTAGAATTTTTTTTGCTAAAATTACAAAACTTTTGAAAGCAATAGCTTGCTTTGATTTTTGAAGCAGGTGGTCGTGTTTATTTTTTTATTTTTACTTAAAAACAATTTTTTTAGTAAAATTGTATTTTTATTAAACTAATACTCCTATCTTGGAGACCCGTTGATGCTGATACGTGAAGTTCCGAAAGAATCCTAATAATAAAATAATCGGAAATGTATCCAAGGGTTAGAATAGTGAGTACCAGAGTTGGGAGACAATGTTGTGATCTTGGTTGCAGATATGGTAACACATAAAAAACACACTATTGCCATAAACTTCAAGTTAGCCTACCCTTTGATGGAAGAGTTACTGACGGAGAAAGGCAAACTTTCGCTTCGAGGAAGAAATCACGTTGTTAAATTATTTTTTATTCTTTAATTCTTGTGGTACACTCTATTATGAATGAGCTCTTGCTGAAAATGGAGTGTGCCACAAGCAATATAAATTAATTTGAAAATAAATATGTAAATAAACAATTGGCTTATTGTCTTATTTTAAATACATTTATGACCCAATTTTTAAAAAAAAAAAGCAATTTAGGGGAAAAATCGAAAAAATGCTGAAATTATCAAATTATCCTATTTGGAACTTAAAGGCGTGGAAGTAGTGGATTACAGTAAATATTATTTTTTTGTTTTTTGTGCTTTATTGTTTTATGAAATTTCAATCTGTAATATTAATATTGTTTGGACCACATTTGGCTTTTATTGTGGCGGTACATGGCCGCAGGTTCTGTGCAAAAACATTGGTTAATGGTTCCATGGCTGGAATATCTCCAGCTTAGTGAGAAGAAGACTGGTTAAAGCTGGCTTGCGAGCACTTGAAACAGTCCAGAAGCCAGAGTTCGCAATACGAGTAAAAAAAACAATTTCTGTGGGCCTAGGAGCACGCTTCTTGGACTCAAGAGATGTGAAATAACTCGATTTTCTCTGATGAACCCAAATTCAAGCTGCACGTTTGAGATTGTAGAATCCTCACACGAAGAAAACCTTAAGTGAGGCTTAGCAATGAATGTCCTTTAAGACTTCCACCGAAAACTGGAAGAGTTGTGGCCTGGGGAGTTTTTTCTGGAGAAGAAACAGTCCGAAAGTGCTTCCTTAGTTTCATTACCACAGCAGCTGTTTATCTGCAAGTCCTACAAAACAAATTTAAGCCCCAATGATTTTACACCTAGCTTCGGTGCCACGAACAATAAATGAAGTAGATGTAAATTATGATGGTGCAATAATAATTCTTCTTTTGTTTTTATTTGGTTGATCTCCGGTTTAGGTAAATAAATTTTTAATGCAAATTTATTTTTTTGATGTGATGGCTTTGGATGCTGGTTTTAAAAAAAAGATTTTTATTTTTTACACAAATATAATTTTTACAATAGTTTTTATGTAGTTGGTATTATTTATGACAGGTGGCCAATAGTTATGGTTAGCAGTTTTCGATCCGCGATCTATAATCGACATGAATATTCAAATAAACCACAAATGAAATATCAAAATGGAGTTTTGTTTTTGTTTCCAATTCACTTTGACCTTTCACATTTCTATGGATTTGTAAAGAGCAAAGCAAATCTATGAAAAAATCCAGAGTAAAGCAAAATGCTCTCGAGTCTCGAGCAAAAAAAAGTGCTTTATTTTCTCAAAAAGAATTTGTAATGTCAATTTTTTACCCTCCTAGTAAAATTGTTTACCCTCGGGGTGTTTTTTTCCGAAAGAATTTAACATAACTGTTTGTTCTGTAGGCTTGTACAGACATTTTCATTAGTTTTGGTACAATCCAGCCGAAATATGTAGTTTTTTTATTCAGCCGGTAAAAGGTTGTATAAAGGTTAAAAAATCCAAAACCAATAACACAAACTTATAAGGAAACTATGCAAGAAGCGTTTAATTTCTATATATCTGGCATAATGTTTTTTATTTATCTGTTGCAAACAATAACAGATTGTGTTTGTATTTACTACTCACACAGAAAAATTGTAAACACAAAAAATAAACCAAATAAAAGTAGTGAGAAATACGAATTTAAGTTCTATTTGTTTTTATTTGTTCTTTATACTCGAAGAGTAGTCAATTCAAAGTCAAACGCAAATCAAAAATAAATGTATGGTAGTAAGTAACGTAGTAAGTAAAAATTAACAGCAGAGAGTCTGATTTGAAGAGAGTAAGAAGATAAAGTTATTACAGTTCTACTGTATTTTACATTTGTTGTTGTTTTATTTTTTTTGAAAATAAATGCTCACGAGGCATCTCGGTATTATATCATTTTTGGTTAGATGTAGGTTAGATATGTGAAAATTTTTGTTTATTTTCAAGGCACATACTCGAAAAATAATTTCAGTAACTTTTATGGTAATTTCGCAACAGAAGAACTTGACGAACATAAAATTTTCTCATCTTTTTGGTAATTTTTCCCTCATATAACGAGAAAAAAAATATGTTTTTTTAAGTTAGTATGAAGGGGGAAAAAATTACCAAAAAGTTGAGAAAAATTTACATATGTCCGTCAAGTTCTTCTGTTGCGAAATTAACATCAAAGATACTGAAATTGTTTTTCGAGTATTGTGAAAAATATTGTATTAATATTACATATTGCATTTACCATTGAAACTAGCAAAACAAACTGTCTAACATACCTCAAAAAGTTTAAAATTTTAATGTTGTACAGCCCAAATTACATGCACCACCCGTGGCACAATTCTCGCAAAAATAAAAGCAGGAACCATAATACCAAAATTGAACTCACGCGACTTATCAAGTCACGACAATTCGTCGGTGAGGTGAGAACCCTAGTATGGGTATTAAACAGGAGATTTTTGATTGTGTAATATGTTTATTCCAACGGAAAAAGTTCAAATCTTCTCGCCAAAAATAACCAAATACATCAGTAAAGTACTAACTTTCCAACCTACTTATGTCGTATTCTATTGACTCAAAAAAAATGAAACCTAGATTAAAAAATAATGAACTGTTTATAGTAGAAACAGTTTTCAATTCAGTTTTTTCATCAAGATCGTTTCTTTGCGTCAATAAACACGGCATTATTATAAACACATTTTAAGAAATATATATTGAATTTCAATATGTTAAGAGAAATATTAATATTATCAAATTGAAATGTGCTTTTATATTGTAAAATATCACAGGATAAATAACAAACAATTCGGTATCCTTCAAAAAATCAAAACCATAGCTAGAATTTAGAAATGAATAATAATTATTTGTATTAAAAGAAATAACAATGATTAATTTAATCTATCTTTAATTACATTTATGAGTTAAAAAAACACAAAAACGAATGACAAGTTTGTAAGTATGTCTTGTTTCTTTGTGTATTTATTTTCTTCCTTTACTTATACTACCTAAAAATAAGTTAGATTGACGACTACTATTACTGCTATTACTTTTATTTTGTACTCTTCTTATTTTTTTATTATTATCAACAGCACTATCACCAGTATCATTTAACTTTCGTTTCGGCGATATTACTTTATTACAATTTTGTGATAATATGGTGGAAACCGCTAACGGTGATGTAGCCACTGCCACTATTGGAATTGAATTTTTAGGAAGATTTTGTGATCCTAGTGGTGATGGGTCAGATATTTGTCCCAGATTATCGATTACTAAGTGAGTATTATTGTACATAATATCACATTTTTCTGTTTTATTGACATTAATTATTTGAACTCCGTCAGATTTTCCATTTATTAATTTTATATTATTTTCAATTATTGTATCGCAATCCTCTTCATAATTTACAATTGGTTCTAGTCCCATATCTTCTGGTTTGACTCCTTGATTTACTAAGGCCTCCATCTCTTCTGGTAGGACAGCTATAACTTGTCCACAAGAAGTACATATAGGTGTGGCAGGGCTTTTCGAACGCCAATATTGCAGCTCCGTTTTGCATTTGTTCAATTCCTATAAATAAAACAACATAATACCCAGATTTTATTAAATTTTAAAATAAAGCTTGTAAAAAGCAAACAAAACATAATAATTTTCAATAATATAATAATAAATTGATAAATTATAGAATTTTAGGGAATATTTGTAAGGGAAACCAAATAATAATTATTGTTGTTCCAAAATATACTATTTTGATCATAAAAAATCATTAAAAACAATAAGTGATAACATTGTGCATTAACGTAACAGTAGTCTTTTTGGTACAACAAAATGTCATTCAAATTTAAAAACGATTTATTTTCTACTGATTTTGTGAACATCGAACCAAAAAGAAACAATATATGTATACACATTTAACGGATTAGACCAGGGGCCTATTCCCGAAAACATAATTGTCGATTGACGATTAAGCCAATTTGACCAAAATGCTACAGAATTTTACGTGAAAATGGCATTCTGGCAAAGTGTAACTTCTTCTCCTTAGATTCCTTTAAAACTGCCAGATTCAAAACAAAAGTTCGGTTATCAGTGCAAAACAAGCGAAAAGGCGACATAAATGCAATGTTGTGGTTTCGACAGTAATTATTTTGTTGCTGCCGAATTCACAATATTGTGTAAAATTATGCACCACTTTGTTGTTACATAATACAAAATTTACAGAATAAAAAGAAAAAAATTTAGTCCGTTATACGGCAATGTATGAGGACAATAGCGATTCCAAAGTGGCGTTCTTTTAAAAAAGTCTTTTGACAACATACATCATCTGTAAACAAAAAAAAAAGATACTTCGTAAGGAATTGAAAAACTTTGAAAAAGGAACAAAATGGCAGTCATTTTGAAAAAAAAAAAAATCGCGGAAATTAAGAACTTTTTTCAAATGACCGCCATTTTCTATTTTACGATATGATGCGTACTGCTGCTTTGCTGTCAACCGCTTAAAAGGTTTTTTTAAAAGAACGCCACCCGTGTAACCAAAAATTGTGATGACAATATTTCTCACCAAATTTCCACAAAATGGAAGTTGCTTTTTGTCATAAATTAATGGTGACAATTTTGCGAATATTTATGTAGAGATTTTGTGACAAATTACACATGTAATTTGCTACAAATTCTCCACGTAAACTGTCGCAACTGTCAGCAATTTTATGAGTACTATGGGAAAATATTATTGATGTTTTGTTTTATGTAAATCACTTTTGAAAAATTGAGATATTATTGTCAATTATGATAATAATAACCACAACAAACGAGACTCCAGTTTGACAATTTGTTAGTCATGAATGAAAAATACGAAATTTTTGACATTTTTTACGACTAAGTAGTCACAAAAGTTTATAGTTTTCATTTTAAGGCCTGCTGCACATTTCAGCTAAGCTAAACTACGCGATGTGGGCTATGTGCATAGCTTTCGGTTGTAAATAAAGAGATTTAATGGAACGTCGCACACTTGAGCTAAACTACGCGAGCTATGTTTTTTGTTTAGAGCGATGCAAACTAACTTAGCTCGAGTTGTCTTCGCCTTGATATTCCAGCTAACATCGCTCACATGTACACTGATGTTTTTGTATATTTTATTATTAACTCGTAAGCTACTTAGTTATATTAGGTTTCGTGTCATAAATCATAATAAATGAATTATGCAGAAAAATCAATGTATGTGTGAGCGATGTAACTAGCTGAAATGTGCAACGGAGTGAGCTAAGCGGTCTAAACTATGCTAATATAAACTGCGTTTCTCGCTTTGCTTAGCTGAAATGTACAACGGGCCTAAATATTGATGAAAAATACGTCAAATCACATTTATCTGGAAGTCACGTTTTAATTTTTAGATTTTTATGTTTCAAATGTGTAGCACTAATTAAACAAAACATTTATGGGAAATAATTGTCTTGTTGTTGTTCTTATTTTTTAAGATACAGGATGTCAAATATTTAAAAATTTCATGCACTAGGTGTGCTTTTAGGAAAATTTGTTGCTATAGAAAAAAAAACAATTATCCGAAAATTAAAAAATAATTGTAAAATTGATACCGCCTTTTATTTCTTCCTTTTCAAAATGGTCGTCGAAACTTTCTTTTTGAATTTTTTGTCATGTGCTTGTTTTTTATTTTATTTTTTATCTTATTCCTCATTTAATTCTATTATATATACTAAAAAATCAGTGCAGCATCTCGTTTCGTTTTCGTGCAAAATAAGTTTAAGTATAAAAAATTTGTAGATTATCATACTTAAACAAATTTTGCAAAAAAACGAAAGGAGATGCGACGCTGATTTTTTAGTATGTCTAATAGAACTAAATTAGGAAAAAGATAAGCATGGGGAGAAAATTCAAAACGAAAAAAAAAAATAAACAAAACATGGTACCATTTTTATAATTAGTTTGTAATACCTTGATCCCCCCCTGAAAAGGAAGAAATAAAAGGTGGTACCATTTTTATAATATATAAAGTTTTAATACAAATTGTTTAAAGCGGCGTCGCAATGTTCTATTCGAGATGTAGATGTCGTACTTCTTTATAATGTCATTTATTGAAGGCGTTGATCGTTTACGATTCTGTAAGGTTAATTTTAAGATGATTCTGTCTTCCCTTTAGGATGTTTTCTGCAATTTTCCCTGTGCGGTGGAGTCACGACCTCGCCAGTTTGAAGTGATTTCTTAATTCTAGACACAATATTTTTACTGGTTCCAACTATTTTGGCAATTTCATATTGTTTTAATGATGAATGTTCCAATAAATCAGTAATACGTTGTTTTTTATCAATAAAATGTCAGATTTTCGTCCCATTATGACAGTAACGCGAAACTCTCAAAAATCACTTATGTTGAATTCTTTTCACCCAAAAACATCAAAAAAAAAATTGATGTACATCGAAAACCATATTCTTTTCGTCAAAAAACATCAATGTTTTTTCGATGTACATCGATTTTACGAAATGTACATTTTTTCATAAATTTACTAACACCAACAAATTAGTAACGTCAATTTTTAGTTTTTAAAGTTGTCAATATATATCGAGTTTTTGTGTCTCGATTTTTAATCATTTTAATTGTTTTTAATTATTTTAATGGTGATTTGGCGTCTACTGGAGGGGGGATCAAAGTTGAGTAGAGTAATCTACCAGCTCCGTAACCTTTCGGTAGGGTGCACATTACGCGAGCTGTTCTGTAGGTCTACTATGTATTCCGATCTGAAAGTAATTTTTCCCGAATTCAGAAATTTTGTATAGAGAAAGAAAAGAAAATCAAATTTGTTTCATAGTCAAAATGAACTTTCAGATCGGTTTTACTTTCGGATCGGAATACACAGTAGACCCACTGGTCATGTTTTAGGCAGCTGGCGTGATGGGTACAATTGTGGAAGGGGTAACCTGGTCACAATTCGCAAGTGTACGTACTGCCTCCTCGTGGCAATCACTGGTAACTGAGGCCCTTTGGTACTTCTGACCATTTGGCACAGGCTAAAGTAAGGCGCTAAAGGAGAAATCCTTGATAAAAAACCCTAATCTAAGGTGGAACAGCATATGCCGATGGATGAATGGCTGATAGGTTAATCAGTCCAAAGTATGCGGACTCTGGATACCAGGCGCCCTCCAGTTTTATTTAGCCTTCCTGTGGTAAAGCTGGGTGTCCCACAGGCGACTTTCTTTTCTCAGCAACTCGTGGGAACAAAATGTCTAAACACAGTAAAAATAATAAGGATGATGACGCTCCTAAAGCGTCATATACCAGCGATAGTTCCGCGGTGGTGTTCGAGGACCTCGGCCCTCTTTCCGCTGTGGGACTCTCGATGAGTGGTCTATCGGATGGGGAGCTCCGTTCGGGGATTGAGAAATTAGTTCTCAACTCCGACATGGACACCTCAGGATATGAGAACTCGGACCCCGTAAGTGGGGGTATCGCCTCTGTGAAAGCAGGGGGGAGCAAAGTCGTCGGAGAGGACCCGAAAGGAACTGTCAGCAGCACTAACAAACCTTCCGCGGCTCCTCGCGTGAAAATGTGTGGGCCGCGAAGAAGCGGTACAGGAGGCTTCTTGCTGAGGGCAAATCGCCCGGAAGCGAGACAAGGCTTCTGGCGATGCGGCCACAAAGGGAGCCTTGTGCTCCCGCAGAGGCCCCACCGTCAAAGAGGATCCGCTCGGATGAGGGTACTCCACCGGCACAAAAGAAGGCCAGGGGAGAAGAATCTGTCCCGACGGTCTCGGGTTCTGCGGTCCGGTCTGGACTTACCTTCAGGCAGGCTGCGGAGTCGGAGATAGTTGGGATCTTGCCCACTGGTTTTCCAGAGGTTGTCCTCACTGGAGAGCAGCTTAAGGCTGTCCAGGAGGGCATCCTAGATAAGGTGCTAGAGCAAGAGGCCAAGGAGCTTAAACCTAAGTTCCTTGGCAGTCAGCTTCGGCCTGGTTGGCTGGTACTAACCTGTGCTGACCGGGCCACTGTTCAGTGGCTCAGGGAGGCCATAGGCAGTATTAAGCCATGGGAGGATGCGCAGCTAATCGTGGCCGAGGTGGAAATCCTGCCTCGAACCAGGATTGTGTTCGGCACCTTCCCAAATAGTGCTGAATTGCCCACAGAGAAGCTTTTTGGTTTTATAAAAAGCCAAAATGAGGGCATGCAGGCGATCAACTGGAGAGTGATCAGGAGAGAGGCGAAAGGCTCTTCGGCCTTTTTCACGTTCTCTATGGACCACTCTTCAGTTGAGAAGCTCAAGCGGCTTGGCTTTAAGGTCAACTATAAGTTTGGGACTGTACAATTGCATCCCAAGGGTGGTCAGAGTGGAGCTAAGCCGGCTTCTGTCGGCGGGACCCAAGTGGTGAAGCCTGTAGAAGCTACGGTAGCGGCACCTGTAGCTAAGACCACCGGGGTGACCGTCCTCTCCAGGAGACAGGTGAGGAGAAGGCGGGAAAGGGAGAGGAAGGCGTCAGGGGTTCCGCGGGGAAAGGCCTCACAAGGACTCCCCCCGTGCAAGCCACTGGTTAGGCCTGTAGGCTCTCAGGCAGCGGGGGCCAGTAGAACGGCGATGGAGGACACTGGTCAGCCATCGGCCGGACAAAGAAAGCATGCGGGTGGTGGCGGTGCGGAAAAGGAGGCTGAGCAGGGCCTTCAGAAGGGGCCTTCGGTAAATTGAAGGCATACATCGCCCGCCTGCAGATAAACCTGCATCATGCAAAGGCGTCTACGGACGTCCTTTGTCGCAGGTTTATCTGCCAAAACATTGGCATGGCTCTAATCCAGGAGCCATGGGTGATTGGTAACCAGATTAGAGGTATACCAAATCAAGTGGTTAAGTTAATTTATCATAACGGAACTCAGAGTCCAAGAGCGGCTGTGTTGGCCAGTTCGCAAATTAATTTTATTCCCATTTCAGAGTTCATCTCCAGGGACTTGATTGCAGTAATGGTGGAGGTTCTGGGTGAAAGAGGCAAACAGGAGGCTATAATGGCCTCCGGCTACTTTCCTGGAGACTTAGAGTTAATACCTCCACTTGAAGTTAGGCGGCTCATAGCTCATTGCAAACGCAATGGAGTGGCCTACCTGATAGGATGCGATGCAAATGTGCACCACACGGTGTGGGGTAGCACGGACATCAATAACAGGGGTGAGTACCTTTTTGAATTTCTGATCTCAAATAATGTAGACATTGTCAATAGGGGAAGAAAACCTACTTTTATAAATGCGATTAGGCAAGAGGTCCTAGATCTGACACTTGCTAGTCCGCATTTTAGCGACTTGGTCAAAAACTGGGATGTGTCTGAAGAGGCCTCATTATCGGATCACTTGCACATCAGATTCGATTTGGCGGCTGAGGCCATGCAGCGGCAGGAAATCAGAATTCCAAAACTGACCGACTGGGACTCTTATGGAGTCTCACTCGAATCAGAAATGCCCTCGGTTGTGGGGAACATAGAGTCTCCAGAGGGTTTGGAGATCTGTTCAAACCAGCTGCATAATTCTATACACTTGGCTTACGAGAACAGCTGCCCAGTTAAGCGAAGAGAGTCCACAAAGATGGTCCCTTGGTGGAACGGGACGCTGGGTAAACTGAGGAAAAAATCGAGAAGATTATTCAACAAGGCTAAACGCACCGGTGAATGGGGCGAGTATAAGATGGCCTTGACGGAATATAATCTCGAACTAAGGAGATCCAAAAGGGCTACCTGGAGGAATTTCTATGAGGGAATCAATGAATTGCCCTCTGCAGCTCGTCTCCAGAAAGTCCTTTCCAGGGATCATTCAAATGGTTTAGAACTTCTCCAGAAGCAAGATGGGGGGTTCACTGAAAACCGGAAGGAAACCTTAGAGGTACTGTTAGAGACCCACTTTCCGGATTCAGTAGTGGTAGGAGCCCAAGAGGACTCGCATGATCCTTCAAGTGTGGTGGCCTATTCGCCTCACAGTAGGATCTGGAGTCTCTCTGGGAAAATTTTCACACCCAGCAAGGTGCGATGGGCTATTGGGTCTTTCAAACCTTTCAAATCCGCTGGAGGGGATGGTATCTTTCCAGCTTTACTTCAAAAAGGTATTGAGGAAATACTCCCCAGCTTGATCCAGATGTTTCGGCCAAGTTATGCTTTTAATTATATTCCGAAACTGTGGAGGAAAGTAAATGTGGTCTTTATACCAAAGGGCGGGGGTCGTCCAGACATCCAGGCCAGGGTATATCGGCCAATTAGCCTCACATCGTTTCTTTTGAAGACGATGGAAAAAATCCTGGACTATCAAATAAGAAGTGAGGTCCTTGGAAAGAATCCGCTGCATCGAGACCAGTTTACGTATCAAACTGGTAAATCCACGGTTATGGCCCTTAGCGGGCTAGTCAAGAGGATTGAAAAAGCAGTGACATATAAAGAAATTGCCCTTTGTGCCTTTGTGGACATTGAGGGGGCGTTTGATAATACCTCCTATGGATATATAGAGAGGGCAGCAATGGGAAAAAGGGTTCCACTTTCTACAATTAGGTGGATCCGTTCCATGCTGGAACATCGTGAGATTACTGCCAGACTAGGTGGCGAATCAGTAACCATCAAGGCCGTAAAGGGCTGTCCCCAAGGAGGCGTACTATCTCCTCTTTTGTGGTCATTGGTTATTGACAGACTACTGGTCCTTCTGAGTAGCCATGGGTTTGATGTCCAGGGCTATGCGGATGATGTGGCTATCATAATCAGAGGCAAGTTTGATGAGGTCATTTCTGATCGCATGCAAAATGCACTCAATATAATATGGCAGTGGTGTTACCAGGAAGGACTCAGTGTCAATCCAAGCAAAACTGTCGTTGTTCCTTTTACGAGGAGGACAAAGCTTGCGCTTACAGCTCCCTCGTTAAACGGTACTACTGTGCCTTTTTCCAGCGAGGTTAAATATCTAGGGGTTATCCTAGATCAAAGACTGAACTGGAACCAACATTTGTTGAAAGTTCAAAATAGAGCCATCAAGGCTCTCTGGGCCTGTCAAAGACTCTATGGGCGTACTTGGGGACTACAACCAAAAATGATCTACTGGTCATTTCTTACAATCATTAGGCCTATGGTCACCTACGCATCGGTTGTATGGTGGCCTAAAACTGAGCAGAAGACAACGCAAACCTTATTGAATAAGGTTCAGCGTGTAGCCTGCATCGGTGTTACGGGCTCAATGAAGTCATGTCCAACCGCGGGGGTGGAGACACTTCTAGGACTGACACCGTTACACCTGCATATTAAAAAGGATGCTGCAAGTATGGCCCTGAAAATGCAGGCGGAAGGAAATATCAAACCAGGCAATATGGTGGGTCATCTGGAAATCCTTAAGGAATTTCAGACAGACCCTACCATAGGAATGCCTTCCGACTGTATGCCAGATAAACTGGACTTCCACAAACCATTCTGTGTTAGGTTACCTGACCGGGATGTGTGGAGGGCAGGTGGACCATCATTTGAGCTAGGGTCCATGGTATGGTTTACAGATGGATCAAAAACGGAAGATGGGGCGGGGATAGGAATACACGGGAGTTAAAAGTGTTAGCTGATATACACAAAGGTCATCCAGGTCAACGCACTCAAAGATCAAAAACAAAGGAACCATTAATACAGAAGGTTTTGCTGCACTATCCATTTCAACTAGTTTCTACATACATGTTTACGTTCAAGGGCAAAGACTACATCATTTTTGCCGATCATTATTCCGGTTTTATGGATTTTCAAGAAGTAAAGTCAACAACATCGGCAGCAGTCATTTTGCAATTTAAAAAATGGTTTGCTATTCACGGAATACCGGAAACGTTGGAATCAGATGGTGGTCCACAGTGCGCACCGAAAGAATTCAAAATTTTCGCGTTGCGTTGGCAATTCAACCATCGCATCTCATCACCACATTACGCTCGGCCAAATGGATTCGCCGAACGCAATGTTCAGACTGCAAAAAATCTATTCCGCAAATGCTGGCACGACGATTCAGACATTTATGAAGCATTGTTATTGTTGCGAAATCACGCAATGATATTTTGGGTTCTCAATGCCAACGATTGTTTAGCCGTCGCACAAGAACATTTATTCCTATCAGATAAGACGATTTGAAACCGAAAATCATCAGCGGTGTCACCAAAGAATTGGCAAAATTACGCTTTCAACAAAAAACGTACGCCGATCGTGTTTCATCACCATGCAAGCAGTTGGAATTAAACGAAAAAGTTCGATTACAAAAAGGCCACCGTGATTGGGTATCAGCATCGTGGAGAAGTCAGATAACCCACGGTCGGTGATTGTGGAAACAACAACGGGTAAGAGATACCGACGAAATACAATTCATATACAGCGCTCATCAGCTAATATACAAGATGTGCCGGAAGTTGATATCAATCAGGATATCAATGAGATTACAGACAACAATTTAATATCGACTCAGGTATCAAATGAATTGAAAATTGGTTCCGAAGCCATTCCACAGCCGAACAGACGTTTGGGTGTCAAATCCGAATAGGTACCTGACATTCATATCAGCAATCAACAGGACAATCAACAAAAAACAACTAGAAGTGATTGTGTGATTAAAACACCAAAACGTTATAAATTATAATAAGCATAGTTTCATATTTTGTATTAATTTATTTGATAATTTTCATTCAGTTGATATATAAAACTAGTAAATTAAATAGTTCAAAATTAACATTTTTGTTAAAAAAGGGGGGATGTGACAATATGAACCACCACCCTATTCTATACTAACACATACTTATGTAAAACCACTCTTATAAAGAGAGTCATAAAAGATCATTCAATCGATACACCATACACACGTATTATCATTTTATATCACGGCTCTCTCAATATTAGATACTTATAAGTATTACAGGGGTGACATGTTATAACCATCACTTTTTCGCTCCGATGCATTTTCGATAGAATAACTGTATTCCTTTGTTAAAAATATAAAATTTTAAAACAATTTAGTTGTTAGATACCGTTACTCTGTCGAAAATGCATCGAAGCGAAAAAAGTGATGGTTATAACTTGTCACCCCGGGAATTTAAAATTTTCGAACGTTTTTATGAATTTTGACAGATATCCACATGTGGAAAATGGATGTGGAATTCGAGAATAGAGGGCCCTTGTTTCCGAAAACACCAATTATAACAGCAGTAAAATTTATTGTTTTTGTTGTTCGATCGTTTTTGTTCTGTTTTGTTTGTTTTCCCATTTGTTTGGTTACACAAAAGATCGATTTGGTCCATCACTAGACTTATTATTATTATTATTTTATAAGTTATTTCTTATAATTTTTTAAAGTAGGTAATTATTCCGGAGGTGTTATACGAGTTTTGTAGCAAATTTGTGTTATCACCCCAATCGTGACATACGTATTCAAAAGATTTAAAACCAACAGTAGTTATTAGTTATGGAATAATCAAACCTGTAATAACGTTGAAAATTTCCTTGACATTTCCTCATTTTTCTTGTCGTTTTCATCTAAACGATTTGCATATTCTATTGTTTGTTTTTGTTGTTCAGCTAGCAATTTCTGTTGGTCCGATATTTGTTTAGCTTGCTCGTTTGCTTTGCGTTTGCAAGAGCGTAACTCATTTCGTAAAACAGACAATTGATTATTATACCTTAAAATAAAAATAAAAAAATTGAATGATAGATATACTTTAATTAATATTTGAAAATATTATATTGTAGATTTATTGTTATTACCGTTTCATTCCTTGTTTAATTTTCCGAATTCCTTTTCTTAAGACCATGTTACTTTGTGGCGGTGATGGGACAGAACTAGTATTTGTTTCACGAACCGAAAGTGTTGATTTTGTTTCCAATAGAAAATTTTGCTTTGTGGTTGCTAAAATAAACTTAAGTAATTAGAGTTCAAAATAAAAAAAATATACTTTATCATTATACAGAAAAATGGACGCTGAAAATCTGGCAAAGTTGGTTCAATGTATTCTTTAAAATATTCCATAGCCATTGTGGATAAATCAAATAATTCATCTGTTACTTTAAAAGGGCGAGCTAATTTTGGGGTATTTCGTATATAATTTAAAACATTGTAAACCTCATCTAAAATCTAAAAAATTTGAATACATTAAGAGCATTTCGGAATGAATTAATGTTCGTACTTACCCCACCGGGGAAAAAACAACAATGCTTTCTCTCGATGTGTTTTCCAAATGTCATTTGAAGTAATGATAAACGCATAAAACATGTTTCAATGATGTCGCATTCGCATGCCAAAGGGTGATTTCGCCGGGCTGATTCACGACGAGGCATTTTAGCTTTTACCGTTTGAAACCGTTTTAACAGTTGATTTTGTAAACGTTGAAACGTGGAATTTAAAACACTAGAACAAACAATGTTCATTTGTCGGGATACCTGTACAAAAATAATTAAGCTATTAAATTATAAATATATACACAGATAGAACATAAATGATAGGTTGCTTTAAAAATTAGCCGTCGGCTAAGACTACTTAATACATAATTTTCCAATGGCTAAATTAAATTAGCCGATGGTTAAGTGCTTTGTGGAAACGAGCATACCCATTTCAAGAATTTTAGGTTTATTAACGGTTGTAGTTGTATCCAGCAATTTTTAAATGGAAAAAATAATTTTTAATTGCGTTCAAGCTTTTTCGAAATCACTGTTGGATACTGTATTTTTAAAGCAGAATAAAATCGTGAATTTCATCAGACATTGGTAAAATTTTGAAACAATAAATTTTTCCAAATAAATACTACATTTGTAACCCCGAATATCACAATATGTAGAAATAATAATATAACGGATGCTGATTTCTACAAGACCGATAAGTTCGCGATAAATGCTCAAACGAGAAAGACGTAAGTGTATTTTTTTAATTTTAAATTTTAATTAATTTAACATTTTTGTTGTTTATTCGTGTACTAATATCACCATAAAGATTTTATATTGAAACACAATTATTTTGGTTTTGTCACACTCTTTGTCTGATGTTTATTTAATTTAAAATTGAAATTACGATCGTTTCGGATGCTACTCCTTTGTGGAATTTCTAACAAACACTACAAAAAATTATATTAAAAAACTAGGGGCTATTTGGGAATTCGATTCGAACATGATCGAGTCTTCGATGTATTAGATTCTTATTTGAATTGAATCAGATTCATTCGTTTCTTATTTAAATCAAATATAAATCTTATACATCGAAGACTAGATCACGTTCGATCGAATTCCCAAATAGTCCTGCTGGCCTATTTTCCAGATTAGTAATAAGAGGTTTTAACGTTCCTTGTATATTTCCAGTACTTTTCGTATTCTGTTTAATGCCTGTGTGTGTGTTTATGTCAGTGTAATTATTAGGTTGGGCAAAACCAACAAAAATGTTTATAAAGCCAAACTATTGCGATACAAACACAAAATAAAACCTACTATTTCTGTAAGTATTAAGCCTGAATTCCACTGTGAATAATTGACTGAACGGACTTCAAGTCGAAAGAAGACAACAAAAAATCCATTGGAGTGACAAAGATAAATCATGTTTTTTTTATTTTTTTTATAGCACAAATATCTTGATAAATTTTGACAAGCGACAGCAAAATATAAAAAAAAAAAAAAAAATTAATTTTATAAATTATTTAAAAAAAAAACGATTACTTTATTAAATTGCCAATAATAGTGTTTAGCGATATTATCACAATTGATCCCAATTTATCACAATTTAACTGTATACAAACTTTATATTTTTTTATTATCACAGCTATTTTAGAAGCAACCACCAAAAAAAATTTTGACATTTCATAAAAATAACAAACCTTTAATTATCTTAGTGTGCGGAAAAAAATTTACGTTCGTACACAAAATTTGTGTGCGTATATTAAGGTGGTATTCCACTTGACTGAATTGACAGATAGTAAAATTAAAGGAAGACAAAAATATAAATTTGCTGGATGGGCGAATGAAACAAAAACCCTTCTCAGTCAAGAAATATTTGTGTTTGTAGTAGTGTGACTGCAATAAAAAGTATCAAATTGAGTACATTTTATAGCAGTCACACTAACACACATACATAAAATTATATATTATTGAGAAATATTTCCCGCACACTAATAATTTTATGGTTATTATATTTTTATACCGTTTCTCCTTAAAATTTTGCTTTAAAAAGTAAAACACATAACGTTTTTTTGGTAGAGATTTTTTTAATTTTTACGGAAAATATACTAAAAAATATAATTAAAAATATAATAAATATAAGTATTAATAATATTTAATTTTTTAGATAATTTTGAGATGTAAAACTAACCAAATTAATAGTAGTATTTAATTTTTATTAATAATTATTGATTATGTTTTTGTGTGCTGTCAAAATTTCTCCTGAAATATTTTGCTATAAAAAAAAACGTTGTCTTTGTCTATTACATAGAGTTTCGAACTTTTTTCTCGTTTCCTCTTTTTTTACTATCAGTCAATTTTTCTAGTGGAATAGCACCTTAAGTTGGATAACCATAAAATGACCTCGATTTTGATAATTTTTGACCATAATTATGGCGATCCACTGATACAAACACACATTTGATGTAAGTAAAAATTTGACTGACTTCGTTTTGTGTTTCTTTCACACAACCACCGATTTTATATTTTTACCTCCCTTTATTTTGACTGACAAACTTTTATTCGCAATGGAATTCAGGCTTTAGTCTCGTGATCCGGTATAATCTTTACATACTTCGATTTTAAATTGTAATTTGTATCAAAAATAGTATAAAATCTCTCTAACACTTATAGAAATAGTAGGATTATTATTTAATCATATGCGTGCGTCATAGAAACAATACGGCTTGTAAATTTTTGCTTGTTCTGTTTTTGATACAAACTATTGTATCAAATTACTTCTGATGTTTACTATTAAATAACTTCCGATGCAGGTAGGTATAATCTATTGTTTGTATCTAGCCAATAAGAGTCACTAGTACAAACGAGTGCTTTCACTAGAAAAATGTCTTGCAATATCATATGAAAAAAAAGAGTGAGTGAGACAGCAATATTTTTATTTTTCGACGTAATCTCCTTTAAGGTTTATACATTTGTTACATCGATCAATTAACTTGTCTAAGCCCTCTAAAAAAAAGCTTTCTTTTGCTCCATAAAATATTCATTTACAACAGACTGTACTTCAGAATCACTGGAAAATTTCCGGCCCCTTAATTTTTTTTTCAAATTGGGAAACGGAAAGTAGTCACTGGGTACCAAGTCTGGACTGTTTGATGGATGCGGAATTTCTACGAAGCCGCAGTCCTTTAATGCAGCTTGAGCAACTTTAGCCTTGTGCACTGGTGCATTGTCGTGAAGAAGTAAGGTTTTTTTTCTAACTTTCTTTGGCCGTTTTTCCCGGATCGCTTTTTTCAATTTTCGCAAAACCTTTGCTTAATAGATGCATGTGATTGTGGTTTTCGGTGGCATATAATCAATCATCAATATCCCTTCAGCATCCCAAAAAATTGTTGCCAAAACCTTACCAGCAGACGGTTGAGTTTTGAATTTCTTTGATGGTGGTTCACCACGTTTAATCCTTTGCATCGATTCTTGTTTGGATTCCGGATCCCAATGATGAATCCATGTTTCATCGCCTGTTATTATGTTATCCAAGAAATTTTCTGGATCTTCTTCATACATTTCTAAAATCGCCTTTGAAGTTTGAACACGAATTTTCTTTTGTTGTGCAGTCAACAAACGGGGAACCCATCGCGCACTTACTTTTGACATGTGAAGGTGGTCATGTAATATGGTATACGTATAAGTGGTACCATATGAAAGGGAAAGTCTCCACGCTAACTGCGAAACAGAAATACGGCGGTCCTCTAATACAATTGATTCTGCCAAAAGTATGTTTTCATGGCTAATAGCATCTGCGGGACGACCCGGGCGGTTGCCGTCTTCTAATGACTCCCGACCACTTTTGAACAATTTTACCCACTTTCTTACTGTGGAATATGATGGTGCAAATTCGCCGTAAACTTTTGATATGTAATTGAATATATAAATTGCATTGCGTCCATCTTTACAGAAAAATTTAATAACGGCACGATATTCAATTTCATTCATTTTGAATTTTTTTCAAAACACGGGCTACTAAATTGAAGAAAACAAACGAACTGTAAAATTTACATCGAATTTTGTTTCTATAATGTCGAATTCTTTTCGTTTTTTCAAATCAATGTAAATTTTGTGGTGCGAAAAGTACACGAAACCAAATTGATGTTTTTTTTGACGTTACTTACAACAACAAAAATAGAAACTTCATTTTGTATTTGTCAAAGTTGTGAATATACGAGTTTTTTGTGTCTTGATTTTAAATCATTTTAATTATTGTTTAATTATTTTAATCGTTTAAATAAAATTTTCAATATAAACAGTTTTCTCCGTCTCGATTTTTATTATCCTTTTGTTTGTTTGTTGTGTTTAATTATTTTAATCGTATGAAATGTTTTCAATATAAACAGTTCTTTTCCGTCTCTTATCCTTTTAATTGTTGTACTTAATTATTTTAATCGAATTAAATAAAATCAAGGCACAAAAACTCTAATTGACAACTTTGACAACTAAAAATTGACGTTTCTAATTTGTTGTTGTAGTTGATTTATGAAAAAATATACATTTCGTAAAATTGATGTACATCGAAAAAACATTGATGTTTTTTGACGAAACGAATATGGTTTTCGATGTACATCAATTTTTTTTGATGTTTTTTGGCGAAAAGAATTTAACAAGTTTCACCGCGACAAAATTTTTTTTAAAAAATATATAGTTGTCTCACTCACTCTTTTTTTTCATATGATATTGCAAGGCATTTTGATTCACCCTCGTAGGTAAGGATTCTGTTAGTCTTTTGACAGCTGCTTTGTGTAGCGCACGTTACATTAAAGTGTTACTCCTAACGCCTAAAATGGAAAGTCAAAAAGTGTATATTCGTCATGTGATGATTTGGGAATTTAAACAAGGCAATAGTGCTACGGCGGTAGCTGAAAAATACCTTGTGTATACGTAGTGGTTTGTCAAATTTCGTTCTGGATTTTGGTGGCAAAATGAGGATTGAGTATTGTGAATTTTATATATGTTCACGCAGTATAACATATATTTTGCTATTGCGTGCCGTCATATATTCTTGTTCTTACAATTAAATTTATATTTTTGTTGTATTAGCATATTTTCTATCAAGAAAAATCGACGTATTAACCGACGATATTCATTTGGTTTGATTAATAAAAAACGAAAACAAAATATACCTAAACAAAAAAAATTCTCGTGATCTTCAATAAAAACAAATAAAAAGCAAAAACAAAAAGCATTATATATAAATGGTTTTTATCCACTTTTGATATATAATAGCTCGATAACTATGCTCATTTCAAATAAAGAAAATGTAAAATAACCCATTGTTATTGTATAATCCGCGCTGCTAGGGGCAACGTGAGTTATATTTGATACAACAAAAGCTGTGTTTCTTATTTCTGATCTAATCAATCTGATTGTACTAAAAAGTTGTTTCTTATTTCAGGTCAGATCGATCTGATCAATTTTTTTGCTGTTTCTTATTTTTTTTCAGATTGGTTAGATTGATTTTTTTGATTTGTAAAAATACTCCGATTTCTCAGATTAGTTTTAGTTTAGCTAACTTCATGTAATTCAAATACATACATTACCGCATAGAGAACTGTCTTCTCATCACTTATTTTTTTTTTGCAAACGTTATTAAAATGGAAATAGAAGGAAATTTGAATTATTATGTGAACGAAGGTAAATAATTTTATAAAATTATGAAATAAATATTTTTTGATCTAAAAAATCTGAAACCTGTTTCTTATTTCAAATCGACCAAATCGATCTGATTTCAGATTTCAAAATCTGCTCGATCTACGGATTTAAATAAGAAACACAGCAAAAATGTTGAAAAGTCATTGAAAAATTATTCGTAGTCAAATTGAATGAAAAACTATATTCCAAAAATTAGTTAAATTAAAGTACACCATGACAATTTAAAGAACGGTCACTATGATAAAATGTATTTCAAAATTCAATGCTTCAGTGTGAAAACACAAAATGGAACTATTTCTTATTAATTTACGAAATTTATTTCAACAAAAGTGGATAAAACGTTGTATGGCACTCGTGAGCAAAGAGATATTATCCACTCGGGATAATGTCTCGTTTTGCGCACTAGTACCATAAATAACTATTAATTTATCCTTTTTCTTCGGCCACATTCGTAATGATTTTAGCTTTTTATTTTATTATGGAATTTCTTGTTTCTTTCTGAGTTATGTGCGAGTAATACAATATTCTAATTCTTTCTCTCGATCGTCCTCTTCTAATGTCGTTTTCCTGTTGCAACAAAAAACAGATTCGGAGCGAAACTCAAGTGACAGCAGCTGTCATTCGTCGCTCGGTAAAATTTTTCGGAGCGATTACTAACACGATTACATTTAAATGTCATCGAAATTCATTTAAACATCAAAATAAATATGCGGAAAAATATATTTAAAAAACAGTAAAATAATTAACAAATAATACAACAAATAACATGATTACAATAAATTATTTATTAATTTACGCAAAAATTCATCAGTATTAACAATCTAATTATAAAAATAGTATTTGACAATTAATACGTATATTCACACAACCATATAAAAAACAAAAAATCACAGAATCCGGATTTTTGGCTGTTCCAGTTAAAACGTCAAAAAACTGTCATTTTTCAACTCGGATTTGACTCCGAATCTGCTTTTTGTTGCAACAGGAAAACCACATAACTTTATTTATCTTATTTGTATCAAGTTATCCCTCTCATTCGTGTCATGTTATCTCTCTTATTTGTATCATATTAAATGAAAAACAAACAAAAAAACACACATTTGAACAAATAACTATTTACCAATATAATGCAAGCAAAATCGATATCCAGAATCGAAAGCAAACATCCATGGAAAACAGATTTTATTGTGTGTATGGTGGAATTGTCGTCCCCGGACGTAGCCCCGACAGACTACCACTTTTTCTGTTCATTACAAAACTTTTTGAATAGAAAAACCTTCAATCCTAAAGAGCAAATCAGCCAGGAAGATGGGAGAAGGTCAAACAAAATAATGGTGAATGCATAATAAATTAATATAATTTTGTTATTTAATGAAAGCAAAATAAATATCTGATCAATAAACGCAAGTTAATAAGATTCTACCTAATATGATTTTCTGTCGTGAAGTGTTATTGTGCTTAGTTTGAGTCTATTTTTTGCTTTCCGATTTCTTTTACATATTTTGAAAATCTGACTTCAAAACTTCTACCAGTTTATCCGATGTGAATTTGGAGCAATCATTACTTATATTCTTACATATTCTGGTTGACATTAGACGTGTTTTAGTATTTGTGTCTGCACTAGACCGCGATTGTCATTATTCGATTTAAGTGAATTAAAATAATTTAGATCTAAATGGCTTCTACGTTTAACAATAAAATTATGTTCGAAAAATTCGTTAGTTTTTGTGCAATGTTCTGGATAATCTCTCCAATTGCAGAATTTATCCAGAACAAGAGTATAACAAGAAATCTAGCTAATAATATTATTTTGTGTTGATTTTTATTAAATCTTGTAATAATTTGGATCTACCTTATCTAATTCATAAAATTTACAATATTTGATTTTAAATTAACTAAATTCGAATAACTGCTATCGCCATCTAGAGCAGACACGAATACTAAAACCCGCCTATTGTTATTATATTCTATAGCGGTACAATAATATTTCATTTGTTCATTTTGTTTGTTTAACGTGATCATCTTATTCTGTTGTTTCTTTCAAACGTACCTATGTTCATCTAATTACAAAACGAACAATTGGTATGTTTAGAAGAAACAGCAGAATATGATGACCAGTTAAACGATCAAACTAACAAACGGAGAAATACATCATTCTAGAATATAATAACAATATCAACAAGAATGGAATGAAGGTTTACGTAAATTGGTTGAATATAAAATATATATAAATCCTATTTCAAACGTATTATAATTTGTTAACACAGTTAACAGTTTACTGTTCATACATGGAAATTGGTAGAAAATAATGTTTTGTTTTGTTTTCAATTTTGTATATAGACATAAGAGGGACAAGATTGTTGTTATAAATATTACATATTTTAAAATAAATTATTTATGTACTAAATTATTTATGTAAGTTCAAAAAATTTAAGTTACTAATATTTAGCTATATTTCTATTTTAAAAAAAATAATATTTCTAGCAGGGCTAGTTCAAAATATTGAAAAGATGAATTGTTCTCTAGGACTAGCTCCACATTTCTTTCATTTGGTGTTTTGACATAACTAGGCTAGAAACAGCTCCGAGGGTGACAAATTTTAAAAAAATATTTAGTACAAATTGTGCATGTTAAATTTAGCACTAATAATATTATTACGATTATGGCCATCATACAACAAGTTCACGTTATGAACAGAGATACCTCAGACGGTTGGCGCGTAGTATAAACACGAAGGTCGATGGTTCGATGCGCGTCGTAGCAAATGTTTTTATTACAATTATTTATTGTGGACATCGAAACATGTTAATGTACGCACAAATTCATAATGATCTAGCAAAAACAAGAACGTCCGAGATGTAGCGTACAAAAGAAGGCGAGGTTTAGTGATTGATGAACAATGACACAAATACATCACACCGCCCGTCGACGATGACGAATGATGATAATTATGACAAACCATATATGATATTTCCAGATGATAATGGGTCATAAACAGAATGCCCAAGAATGACGATGATTTATGACACGCAATAAAGGAAATATCGAGATCAATATTAAACTGGTATATAAACACGACCGATGGCAAACAGAGAAACAGTTTTCGGTTTACTTTTTAAATCGTGAAACAAGCGAGATAAATCTGTGGTGATAAGGAGAATTTATATACGGCAAGGAATTGGAATATTCCTACTCGATACTTGAAACTGGAAGAAAATATTGATTTTCTATTTGTATATTTATTTTTATTTTTTATTATTTGTATTCTGTCTGCTTTCGAGGCAATTTTAGTGTTACTTTGCGAACTTTACAACAACAGTGGCGTGTATTTTAATTCCGGAATGAATAGTTTCAAACCAAATTTTTGTTGGTACAGAATTATTCTAGCAATAATTTTGAAACATTTTATTGTTTTTTTATTTAATTTTTAATGTCGGTTTTTACTTCGAGCATAATTTTCATATTTATTTTTATACCAATTACTATTCCAGTTCCAAAGTAAGACGGCAAATATGTTAAGCTATTTCAAAATGTATTTGTAGTTGCGTTTTATCCACAAACAAGAATCATTGGTTAATTATGTTTATACAAAACAAAGCATGTGTACCTATCTATTATATACATACTTGCTCGTTTTTATTTTATGTTTTTTTTTTATTTTATTCTGTTTGATTAAAGAAGCGAGGCGATATTTTTGAGTGTGATGCGAGTTCAAGATACAGAAAATTAGCCACTTTACACTTGCTTTCTTGCATCAGTTTCTTTCCTCGTTTCTTTACCCGTCTCTCTATAAACTGATTTTGAAGGTCATATTTTCGTAGAGAGAGGGGTAAAGAAACGAGGAAAGAAAGCAAGTGTAAAGTGGCTGAATAAAGGTATGATATTGCGCATGCTGTTGCTATCTCTTATTTTCGCAATTTGACGTCACGTGTAGACAAAAATGCTGATATTTATATGGAGTTTCTTGATATTTTTATTAATTTTTTAAATAAATGAAAAATGATTGAATTATTTTTTATTCTTGCCATTAATTATTTTTCGACTTTATGTTAAAATTAAACATTTCAATTTTATTTTAGTTATATACTGCAATACTTTTGAAATTAAATCGCGAAACTCGGCATTGTTTAATATTCGTGTCTAGAGCAGACTGTTTGAGCACATTGCATAACAAGTTTCGGAATTTATGAATAGAATTTTTTTGTTAAATGCAGAGAAACGTTTAAATTTTAATTATTTAATTCAAAAATTTTGGAGTGTTCGATTTTAAATATACTAAATTTGAATAGTTCCTATTGCAACAAAACTATCAATTATACTTCTGATAAGAACACATATAGAATACTAAACAGTGAATGGGTGTTTTGATTTATTTGTAGCGAAAACCATAAGACAATAAATGAAATAAGCCAGAGATTTAATTTTAATTTATAGTTTTATTTAATTTCCTTTTTTTCAAATTTATATTTTCTATTAACTGGGCGTTTAATAACCGAATTTTAAAAAACATTTTACACCTAAAAAACCATTTTTTTATTTTGAAATCTAATTCGACTTCGTTTGAATATGATAATAAGTTTTTTATGTAGTTTCTTCCAATTCTCAATATCGTCGAATTACTTTTGTTGAAGATATCCTCTAACTTGTTTAAATTTTGAATAAATTCGTGGCTTAAAAATAGGTGGCAAATATTTGAGTAGATAACGTAAAAAAATTAAAACTTTAATAATTTGTACGGTACGTACGAGGGCGGATTAAAAATGAAGCTACCTAGCGCTAGATGGCAGCACAAACACAAAAAATTATGTTTTTTTAGAAATTGCGATCAAAAACAAAAATTACCATATATCAACCTCAATAACAAGGCCTATAATCCATCATATCGGAATGGGGCTAATTTTATTTGAAAGAACACTCCTTAATATGTTAATCATGTAAGCCAAATCCCGGTAAAAACTCTGTGAGCTGGCCAATCCTCTATACAGTAAACCACTTAAATTCATATAGAAAAAACAAATATTACCATTTATTAACCTCAATAACAAGGCCTATAATCCATCATATCGGAATGGGGCTAATTTTATTTGAAAGAACACTCCTTAATATGTTACTAATGTAAGCCAAATCCCGGTAAAAACTCTGTGAGCTGGCCAATCCTCTATACAGTAAACCACTTAAATCCATATAAAAAAACAAAAATTACCATTTATCAACCTCAATAACACGGCCTATAATCCATCATATCGGAATGGGGCTAATTTTATTTGAAAAAACGCTTCTTAATATGTTGCTCACATACGAGGGCGGATTGAAAATGAAGCTACCTAGCGCTAGATGGCAGCACAAATACAAAAAAATTTTGTTTTTTAGAAATTGCGATCTGTCAAACGTCAGCTGTTAAAATTTCACCCAAATTCATCGATTAGTTTATTTGTTGTAGTCGTTTGAAGTAAGCAACTTTTGTGTTTCTTGAAAAATGGAAAAAAAACGAATTTCGTGCAGTGATTAAACACTATTATTTGAAAGGGAAAACGGCGAAAGAGACAAAAGAAAAGCTCGATAAACATTATGGTGAGTCTGCTCCTTCAGATTACATGGTAAAATATTGGATTGCTGAATTTAAACGCGGCCGAAGAAGCACTGCAACAATACCATCAACAGGAAGGCCAAAAGAGGTGGTTACTGAAGAAAATATCAAGAAAATCCTCGATATCGTTATGAATGATCGCCGAGTCAAGTTGCGTGAGTTTGTTGAAATGGTAAACATATCATATGAACGTGTTCAATATTTTGCATGAACATTTGCATATGAAAAAGCTATCGGCAAGATGGGTGCCGCGTTTGCTCAGTGTCGAACAAAAACGAGTTCGACAGACCACTTCACAGCGGTGTTTGGACATGATAAAGCGTAATCCTGTTGATTTTTGGCGTCGATTAATTACTGTTGATGAAACGTGGGTCCACCACTACACACCTGAAACCAAAAATCAATCGAAACACAATGGGTGGAAGCTGGTGGAAGTGCTCCGAAGAACGCAAAGGCAGTGAAATCGGCTGGCAAGGTTATGGCCACTATATTTTGGGATGCACACGGAATATTGCTCATCGATTATCTTGAATAAGGATCCACAATCACAGGAAAGTATTATCGTGCATTATTGGGTCAATTGGTTGATGCAATCAAGGAAAAACGACCACATTTAAAGAAGAAAAAAGTGCTCTTTCTTCAAGACAACACACCGGTTCACACAGCATTAGAAACGATGCTAAAATTACGTGAAATACACTTCGAATTGGTTGATCATCCACCTTATAGTCCAGATTTAGCTCCTAGTGATTTTTTCCTGTTTCCAAACTTGAAAAAATGGCTCGCAGGACAAAGATTCATCTCAAACGAAGAAGTGATTATCGAAACTAACGCGTATTTTGAGGGGTTCCCGAAATCGTATTATTCAGATGGTATAAAAAAGTTGGAATATCGTCTTACTAAGTGTGTCGAATTAAATGGAGACTATGTTGAGAAATAAATGGTTTTTGGCAAAAAAAAATTTTGTTTTCCTACTTAGGTAGCTTCATTTTCAATCCGCCCTCGTATGTTCAAATGACCAAAAACATTTAATAATTTAATTGTTTTATGTTATATACTCATAATTTTGTCTACTCTTTTTTCCATTTATCTTAGACATTATATACTCAAAGGAATTATTTCTCAAATATAATCATACCCGTACAACGTCCTCCCTCATAACGTCGTTTCGCTGTAACGTTGTTAGTAAAATGCGAACAAACCTCGCTCTATCGTTGCTGTGTTTCGTTGTAACGTCGTTTCAAATAATAAGCAAAGCAAACAAACACTGAGAAAAAAGGCAAAAAACATAAAAAACAAAAAACAATGAAATTTTCTCGTCTATTCGTCTACATACATGCTTTGCCCCTTAAACGTTGTTTCGCCTAACGTCGGAACCAATTAACAACGTTAGGCGGGGTATGACTGTATTTGGACCATAAAAAAAATATAAAGCATAAAAAAGGTCTCGGTAAACTATCATTATCAATTGTAAATACGGTTTGTTAAAAAAAAATACTATTATTCTTGATTTATTTAAAAAATTAATCAAAAAACCGCCAAACTTCCTATAAAAATATGTTTGTTTGCCTACACGTGACGTGATGCGCAAAGAAAGACGAAAATGAGACACGGGATTTAATACCTCTTTTTTCTGTATATCTTGATGCGAGTTCGAGTGTTTGCAATTCGAATTTGATTTGAACAGTAATCGAACCAATCTGATTCATTTGAAATGTCCATTGGCTTGGATATAGAGTTCCTATCTTTAGTTGTATAGTTAAAAGAGAAATGCTTAGTATTTCCATAAAGAAAACCGCGATCAAACTTAAAAATTTGTGAGAAAAATTGGAAAATCAGTTAATAATTTTA
Organism: Tipula vernalis; assembly: GCA_958295665.1. Lineage (NCBI taxonomy): Eukaryota > Metazoa > Arthropoda > Insecta > Diptera > Tipulidae > Tipula > Tipula vernalis. Next base: position 206,816,540 of record OY282559.1, on the reverse strand, counting down.
ATTTTTCATCGTCCAAAAATCATCCTCCACTAATTATACTGTATATGCTGCGAGTCGAGTCGAGTCTAATCCTAACTGCAGAGTTAAACATATGCAGAGTTCAAATAGGATTGAAACCGAGTTAAAAAAAAATGGAACAAAATATCATTTCAGATGATCATAAGATTGATTATTCTTTTTGTTGATCGCCATATATGTTATTATCATTTTTCCAGCGATATTATGTCTAAAAAATTGTAATTTTCAATCAAACTCCATGAAAATTATGGGATAGACCACCGAAATGTTGGAGTAATTTTTTCGAAAAAATAAAAAACTCAATACCAAAACAAAAATTTATTATTAAAATTAATTAATTAAAATCTTAATAAATAAGATATTTAAAATAAAATAATAAATTTAATTGAAAAAATTAAAACGAATATTTTTTAATATTGCTGCAAGAATTTTTCTTTAATTTTGTTGTTGTTTTTTAAATCTAACCTATGCGTATATAGTGCATTTTTTAGAGTAGAGTTTAACTCGACTCTACAAATTATTAGATCGAGTCGAGTTTAACTCGACTCCGTATATAGTGAGAGTTAAACTCGGATTAAACTCGACTCGACTCGCAGCATATACAGTATAAATGTCGTTTTCGATTGATAAAAAAAACTAAACTCAGTGCAAGAAAACTAAACTCGCCTTAGTAAAACATGCGAGTTTAGTTTTTTTGCAGAGTTTAGTTTTTTGGTCAATCGAAAACTACCTACATAATTTTAAATTTTTTTTGGAATATTGCGACTAAATCAGTTAGTGAAATAGACGAACCAGCCAAAGCCACTTCAACCTCTTTATTATTCTCATCATTTGCTGTGTTTATACCATAGCTAAATGAGCAGTGCTACAAATGTCATTTTGGGTGTCTCGAATATTGTATATTCGAAATTACGAGAATATTATGATTCGCAATAATCATTCCAACTCGATAGGGTTTTAATTAGGTATTTCATATGTTAAGTGCATTTTTGATCGTTTTTTTCTTAGTTGAATTAGTAATATATTGGCTGTTATTTTATTTGAAAAATAAATAAATAAATTTATTTATTTTTAAATATACATGTGTTCTTGTAGATTCCGGTGTCTATGGGTGTATTTATGTTACATTTTGTGAGTCGATTCCCCAATTTGTGGTTTGTTTTACAATAAATGCCTTCGTGTATTCGTGTTTTTTAAAAAACATTCGTTATATTCTTGTTGATGTTGTTATTATACTCTATAGTGATGTATTTGTCCGTTTTGTTTGTTTAACGTGGTCATCAAATTCGGCTGTTTCTTCCACATAGAGCTAACGCTCATTTTGTCAATTAAGTCCATGTTATATCCATTATTCATTGTTATGTGTTTAATGCTTTTCAGTTATATAGTCTTTATTGTTCAACCGGATCGTGTTTAGTCTGTTTATTAAAAAAATTGAACGCCGCCATCTTATGTTAGTATGGGTGGTTAGATTATTTGTCTGTGGCGTGATCCGTTTGCGTGTCTTTTCTGTATATGTATTTTGAATATATGCTTGTTGTTAACATTTGTTATTGTCAAATCAAAGAAATTAATTGATTTTTTGCCTCTAATTCTAGAGTGAATTTTATGTTCGGATGTTTGTTGTTTATGTTCTTTTGAAGATAAGTGAACGGAAGATTGCTTAGTTGCCTCATTGTGTCGTTAAATTGTATTAGAATATCGTTCACGTATCTGTGCCAGTACCTGGTTATTTTGTTTTTGTTGTTCGATTCCCTTAATATAGGATGATTTTCAAAATGATTCGTGTAAGTACATGTTAGCTAAGGTTCCTGATAGAGAGTTACCCATTGGAAGTCCATCAGGCTGTGAATAGAATTTGTTGTGCTGGAAATAGCTTTGTTCTGTGATTGTTGTTATTAGAGCGATAATTTCGTCAATTTTTTCTTTCTTGGTTCCGTTTTTCTGTAACAGTTCCTTGATTATTTGAATTGTTTCTTGTGTTGGATGTTTGTATAAATGTTGGTTACGACGAAGATGCCAATTTCGACGTAAGTGATATACCTATTGATTCTATTTTGAGATAGTTCAATGCGAAATTGGCATCATTGCAACCACCTCCGTATTTACCGAAGAATCTAGTTCATATGAACACTACAAATTCAGTATATCTTAAGTTCTTCTTATAATTCACATTACTGTTTGCTGTATTTCACGAAACAAAATATTCGATAGCAAGCGAATGTTAAAAGTTAACGCCTTCGGTATGAAAGAGTCTCAGCTTCACATTTGTGGTAATTAAAAATGTTGAGGCGAAGCGTCTGGTATGAAAAGTTCTTAGATCGCATTTTTCATACCGTACGACGATTTATGTCGAAGACTGTATGTCATAACGACCGGGACCCGAATTGTAAATTCCTTTATCTTTCTCAAGGGATTCTAGCATGATTTTATTCAGTATCACTCGATTTTGTATTTTATTTGCTTCGCTCCAAAATTTTCTAACGAATTAATAAATTGTGTTGTTGCTTGTTGATAAATTAAGTATGATCGTAAAAAAATTTCGGAAACGAGGCAAACAAAAGAAAGTAGATATGAGAGAGGTTTTGAATTTAGTAAGAAAGTCCGAACTAAGGAGTTATACAAACCACAAATGCTCATTTTATTATGATAAAATCATGGTTTTAATCGATAAAAATGAAAAATAACATTAGTTTACAGTCGATATGCGAAAAGGTGTTGTTTGTTAACTTCTATGAACTGAAAACGAAACTAAGCTTAAAAGTTTCTTGGCAGGTCATGTTTATCCAAAAAGTTTGTAAAACTATACCGAGCAAGTAACAACTCAGTACTATATGATCTCCTACTCTTCCGATATTTGTGCCACAATAATATTAGTTGTAAGGGAAAAATTCTGTTTTTTAAATGAAATAAAATAGTTTAGCTTTTATCTTTTAATTTATTGTGATTTATTGAAGTTATTGAAGTTTATTTATGAATGGTGTATTGATTGGTTATTTATTGAAGTTTCTGATTTATTACGACCTTGAAGCCTTGTTCTTACCATGTAGCACTTTATTATTGGCATATGATAGGAGTTCATCTATCAACGAAGTCAACCGTACTAAATATTTCAAACTACCTTTGGGAAGTTAGAGTTGTTGCTAAGGGCTCTTCAAAGCACTTTATACAAGTTTCCTTCTACCTACACTACGTTAAAGTTTCTTTCGAACCTATAGAGTATACTGCTTCTTAATTGTACTTTTACTTGAGTAATGTTGACATGTCGAAATAATTAAATAAACTGACTAACATATTATTATGTATAAATAATAACATATGTAACATTTTACATAATTAACCCACCATTCATGTTATTCTACGTATCTTGAGGACTTAGCTGGTTAGGTTATTATAAGCTGACCAGACGTCCTCTTTTTAAGAGGACAGTCCTCTTTTTTAGAGTTGTGTCATCTTAAAAATTGCTGTCCTCTTTTTGTCCTCTTTTCAATTGTTGTCATCTTTTTTTATTGGTATTTTAGTTGTCGTGATTGAAATTTTACTTATAGCAGTGACATCTTCATAAAATGTTTGAAAACTAATCTTTCATCGTTTATGGGTAATTAGTGAGTCGTATTTTAAATTGTCAAAATTGTCAATTCATAAATGCATAATAGAAATGGTTGCTTTTTGCAGTTCAAACGTAATTTTGTTGAAGTTAAATGGTTGCATTTTTTAGTTCAAACGTAATTTTGATGAATTCAGCATTTAAAACGTGGAGTGTAACTCACTGTGTAATAATTAAATAATATCATTATTTATAATTTAAGACAATTCGTGCAATAATATATATAACACATTTCGGTAAGAGTATCTATTTATTTTTGGTACTAATTTATTTATAAATAATTGATGTAATAATAATTTCATTTTATTATCTCCGATTTCATCAGTTGGGAAAATTAAAATGAGCTCCAAAAAACGGAAAGTAAGCTTAAATGAGCAACACAGAAAAGAATTTCCGCATATTGTCGGAGATCAGCGAGATCCATCTAAAGCGCATTGTTTATTTTGTGGTCAATTTTTTTCAATTGCCAACAAGGGCCGACAAGATATAATACAACATAATAGCTCAAAACTTCACAAGGGTAGCGCAGAAGCTGCAGCAAAATCAAATCAAATAACATCTTTTTTTGGAACAAGAGAATTCGGTGAAGCTGAGCGGAAACTAGCTGTACAAGAAATTGTCTTTTGCTTCCATCAGGTTATGCATAATCAATCGTTCCGCAGCATGGATTGTACAAGCCAGTTAATCCAAAAATTATTCGAAAAAAAATTTAGTTGCGCTCGTTCAAAAACCATTGCAATCGTAAAAAATATTTTATATCCATATTTTAACGAAAATCTTCGCAAATTGCTTGAGAAAACTAATTGCATAACGATAATGGGGGATGCTTCGAACCGAAAAGCCGAAAAGTTATATCCTGTCATTCTTCAATTTTTTGACCCCGAACGTGGTGTTCAAGTCAAATTGCTAAAGTTAACAAAAATTCCAGGTGAAACTTCTGAAATCGTCAGTACCAAAATTTACGATGTGTTGCAGGAAAATAATTTAGTTCATAAAATTACCGGTTGGTCAGCTGACAATACCAATACAAATTTTGGGGGACTGCGGCGAGCGGGAGAAAAAAATATTTTTAAAAAATTAAAATCATTATTAAATAATCCCAATCTAATTGGGATTGGATGTAATGGTCACATCTGTTCAAACGCGATTAACACTGCTAGCGCTCAATTACCTATAGATATTGGTCATATAATCCCCCAAATCTATTTGTTTTTTAATATATATACTGTCAGAACGGAAAATTTAAAAAAATTGTGTGAAGAAGCTGAAATCGAGTATAAAAAATTAATTGGTCACTCATCAACTCGGTGGCTTTCACTTGCAAATGCCGCTGAGAGAATTTTGTCTATGTATATACCGCTTCGAGCCTATTTCTTAAGTTTGGAGAAACCACCAAAACTATTGGAAAATTTTTTTAGCAGCGATGGATCCGTAATTTTTTTGGAGTTTATACATAACCAGGCGGAAATGTTTAAAAATTTCATATTGAGATTAGAAATCCAAAATTTAAGTGCTGTAGAGGCATTTAAAATTTTGAAAGAACTGGAAGAAACATTAAAGTGGAGACATCAAAATAAATATTATCCGTTGATAATAAGAAGCAAAATTCGACAGCTAGTTGAATCTAACCATGAATTCGAAAAACAGTTTTCTAGAAATGTGGAAAACTTTTATAAAACTGCGTTAGACTATATTACAGAATGGACCAAATCGCTCGGAATGGTAGAATGTTTAGAGTGGTGTTTACTGCAAAGACAAATTGAATGGGACGATGTCCGACAATCTATAGATGATATGAATCCAATACTATCTAAACTGAATCTGGATGACGGCAAGTTGGTAGATGAATTGAGGTATATCAATTTATATTGTAATCAGGATAAAATTAACGAATGGAACGAACTGGGGAAACCGTGCGATCAGAGATGGGTTGAGGTTTTTAGTCATTTGAAAGAGAAAACGATTTCATGTTCAGAAATTACCAAAATCATTCAGTTTACTTATTCGCTACCTGGAACTAATGCTGCAGTAGAAAGGGTTTTTTCTATTATAAATGATATTTGGTCATCAGAAAAGACACAATTTAAAATGGACTGTTTGGAAGCCGTTGTTAGTATCAAGTGTAATTCAACATTATCCTGTGTGGAATTTGCTGATTTAATTAAAACCGAGGGCAATTTGTTGAAACAAGTACATCAGTCGGCTAAATATAATTAGATGCGAATATTAATAGTTTCAAATATTGAATGGATCAATTTATTTATTTAATTTATTATTGTGTATGAAGAACACAGAAACGTTTAATTTTATACTACAGGTGCAATAAATTTTATATAATCCAGTATATACGCTTAAATCAAAATTTTACTGTTGTGTTTTATTTGTATTAAACGTAATTAAAATATATAGGTAATTAATTCCACCTAATAATTAAATTTAAAAAAAAAAAAAATTTGTCCTCTTTTTTATTCTGGAAAATATGGTCAGCTTAGTTATTATAAAAAATTATAGTGAACAGTGCTTATAAAATTTCTAAAGTTCAGAACCATTTTTGGTGCTTTGAATTAACCCTTCGTCGTTTCTTCATATTACATACACAATGTATCAATAAATATGTAAAAAATAGTGAAAAACCACAAAGTAATTTTTTCTCGTTTCCCCATTATTAATATTGAGGCAATAATAATTATTATGTGTATATTTCCATTATTATGTGGTATAATGAATTATTATGTGGTTTAATGATTGTTCAATGGGTATATAATATTTTTAAAATGTCGAATTTTGACGCCAAAACAATAATTCCTCATGTAAAGCAAAAGTAACCACACTTGTGCAATACGCGTCTTACATTTTACATTACAACGACAAATCACATTTGTCACGCCAAACAACAGTCGTTTAATATTCCTTCCATAAACGCTAGACGGCTGCTACGAAAAACAGCATTTTGCATTGCTTTTTTTACGATAATTGACGGTTGGAGGATCTCAATTTGTATGTATGTATCTACCCAATTTTTTCTATTTTCCACCGGAGGGCTGTTACACATTTATATGGTTGCGTCGCAATTTGTATGTATCTGGTCCATTTTTCAAATGCTTTGGGTCCGTTCTGTTTGAACTAAGATGAAATTTGCGCGTATTCCAATTTTTAACACACTGCTTTTTAAATGGTTCCGTAAAATTAGGATATTGCTCAAACATCAGATCTCCAACCCTACCTGCATAGCATGACGTTTCCTTTACCGCGTTTCACGGTAGGGGTAGTATTTTTACTTTTTGGTGTAGAACGTTTATGACGCCATACATTTCGATGACCGCCCGATGAAATAATGCAAATAATAAAAAATTAAAATAAATACACACTTAGAGAATCAATATTTTCTGTCAGTTTCTAAGTATCGAGTAGGAATATTCCAATTCCTTGCCGTACATAAATTCCCCTTATTGTTTATACAATATACAGTCGGTGATCAAATTATTAGAACTGCTTTGTGGAAAATTAGCACCAGTAAAAATATTTAGTACACAAGTAAAAATTATTTAATAAGTAACCAATTTATTATGGGGGTACTTTAAATATAATTATACTTTTGTACTAAATATTGTTACGAACTGGGCTTCTGAGTTCGTCTGGATTTTGCAATTAAAAACACTCTATACTTTTATTCCACTTGACTTAACTTTATTTCACTTTACTTTTATATGCTTTAATATTTGCTTTTACTTTACTATTTAAATCTATCCGCTTGCCACTGGTCGGACTATGACAACAGATTTATTTCGCTTGTTTCACGATTTAAAGTCAACCAAAAATTGTTCTCTGCTTGCCATCGGTCGCGTTTATATAGAAGTTTAATACTGATCTCACTGAGCAAACGGCGCAGTGGTTAAAGTTACGGCGGTTGGATCGGGAGGTACCGGGTTAGAATCCCTATAGGGGCTGGATGCAAAAGGGATTTTTCATCATCTGATTACGATCGGTGATGAAGATGAACACATCTGTGACCCCCTGTTCAGAGTGCGGAGTCCATGGGCCGACCCAATTTCACGTCAGCACTATAGCTAAAGCAATGCAATGTACAGGTGGCTTAAACGAAAATTGGTCTATAGCCGTACGCCCTCAATTTGGCTACTACATAAGGTAGGACGTAAAAAGCGGACTACGAAAGAGTTGGGAGTGCCTTGAGGCCCAGAAAAGATTGCAGAGATAAAACAAACAAACAAAACCAAACAAACCCAAATCATTTACTTTTTATTCTGAAATTTGATATTTTAAAGGAAGGTGGGATTTTGCGATAAATTTAGAATATATGTTTTCAATGAGCTTTAAGTTTGACAATTAATTCCTACCTTTTGGTGTTTGAACTTAACATTTTAGAACTTTTTAATAATTTCAGGTTTTTAATCAAATGTTTGATGAGCATAAATTACGTATTTGAAAAAATTGTCAAGAGCTTTAGTTTTCATAGCTTTCACTAATCGAAGCTTTTTAAACAAACCATTTTACTTCGAAATTTGATATTGCAAGGGATGACGGAATTTTGGGTAGGATTTAGAATGTTTGTGCTCAATGTAAACTATTAAGAGCTTCTAGTTTTAAGAGATTTTCAAACCAAACCATTTTACTTTCAAATTTGACATTATAAAGGAAAGTGGTATTTTTATAGTATTTGTTTTCAATGAGCTTTAAGCTTGATAATTTATTTATACTTTCTCAGTAATTTTTGTGCCTTTCCATAAATTCTGTGTTTGGTTAAAAAGTTTCATGAGCATAAATCACGTATTTGAAAGAAATGGCGAGAACTTTTAGTTTTAAGAGCTTTCACTTATCGAAGTTTTTCAACTTAAATCATTTTGCAGAAATTTGATATTGTAGGGAATTTTTTGTAAAAAATTTAGAATATTTGTTCTCAATGTAAATATTCTTCATCCAAAATAGGTTTCACTGTACAACGTAAATACCTGAACATTCTTGAATAATTTCGCATAACCTGGAGGAAATTTTGGCGTAATCTCACAAATCTCACAAGATCTTTTAAATATCACCATTTAGATTTATTTATGTAACTCTGCAAGTTCTTACAACTCAGAGCTAACCGAAGCTGAGAACATTGCCTTACAAAATTCGAATAATTCTAGAAATGTCAAAAAACTTAAGAAATCTAGAATAAACCGCGGAACATTCATAATTAAACCAGAAAAATTCGAATAATCTCTATATTCTGTGAATCTCGATTGATCTCGAACAATTTCAATAATACCGAAAAATCTGGATATTAATGAATAATATCGAAAAGACTGTAAACATCTAAATTCTTGTAAATATGGAATTATTTGTCAAGTAGCTTAACGTTTCTAATACATACTACTAAGCAAGTTACGGTTAATCCAATAAGAATAGAACCCTCGGTTCCTTTCGGGTAATTTTTTAAATATCGAACAATCGTATTCTTCGAAAAGGCTCTAAAATTCTCGATTAACATCGAACTATCAAATACACTCACTAAAATCTCAAACTTAGTCAAATAATTTCGAATAACCTGACTGACTGATTCGTAACACTGAATCATCAATTAAGTCTCAAACATCGCGCATCTCTTTTCGATGATAAACTCAAAAAATTTCGAGAAATTTAAAAAAATGATCAAAAGACGAAACCTGAGACTAGCGAATATGAAATCGGGAAGCAAGAATTTTCAAAATCAGGAGAATCCTACCAACCATAACCAAAAAAAAACACCATCACTAGTTGCAAAATTAAGTGGGCACTTGCATTTTCCTTATATGTATTTAAAATAGTTTTTCAAAATAAACCTGTAAATTTCATTTTTATTTACCGTTTACTGAGTGGTCAGGTGTGAAATTGCTCGGGGGAATTAAGTTGGCACTTGCGGCCAGCTCCGTAACTTGCAACTTCCACAAGTGCTCGTGTTACCTCCACGTGGTGACCGCTGGTAACTAGATTGCTGATTCTTTGGCTTCTAGACTAAAACACGGCGCTAAAGGAGTCAACCTTAAACAAATCGCTGGGCTGGGTTAAGGTGTTAATCGTACCGTGCCGATAATCGACCAGACTGGGGGCCCAGTTTTAAAGCTAGCTCAGTTGCTAACGATGGATCCGGATAATTGGCGCCCTCCGGATTAAGAAGCCTTATCTGTGTACTGCGGATCCCTGCACAGATGGACATTTCTTTCTCCGATACTCGTGGGACCAATCATGGATCCAAACAAAAACACACAACAAAAAGAGTCCGGCTCTCTAAAATATCCGGAAAATGTGGACAACGAGATTCGGGTCTTTAGGCCTGCCTCTAAGTCTACAAATAATCGACGGGACATAAGCTCAAGCGAGGCTGGTCCCTCCACTCGGGTCACCAAATCTGAGTATACAAATACAAAGCGGAACCAAAGCACGAATGAAGCTAGTTCCTCAAAACCAACCTATAATACTAGGAGGAAGGCCTGGAGGGCCCTGGTTAAGATCAATAACATGCTCGTTTTTGAATGGTTTAGTATGCGTAAGTGAGGTTGAGGATACTGAAATATCCAAGTAAATGCGAGGTTAAAGTAGGTTTGCAATTTTAATATATAGGGCCTGCGCTTTAATCGTTTTTGCAGCGAGTAGTTACTCTATAGTGTTCCTCTTAATGTTTGGTTTCTTTATGCTATTACTTAACCGATTGCCATGCAGTTTGACATGTGCGATGGAAATAGGGTTCAAAAATTATTATTAGATGAAGTTCTGAAATAAGATCTATTAGGATTGAACTTATCTATTTTTGAAACGATTTTAGTGAAATTTGACATGCGCGATTGAAATAGGATTATAAAATATAGTCAACTAGGATGGAACTTAGCTATTCCCTAACCTCTAAAATGATTTTTAATGAAATTCTGCAATATGGCGAATTATTATGGAACCTGGCCAATTGTTATTCCAGAACTTCATCTAAAAAGCATGATAGAATCCCATTTCCATCGCATATGTCAAATTCCACTAAAATCCGTTGAGAAATAGATAAGTTCCATCCTAATTGGCCATCACCACTTCATCTAAAAATCATTAAATAATCCCATTTCCAACGCACTTGCAAATTTCATCATAGTTCGTTGAGAAATAGGCAAGTTGAATCATACTCGACTCTTTTTACAGTTTTGGCAGTAAAAACAAATTAATAATGAACATTGATGGTTTTGGGAGCGAATATAAATGAACTGAGTCATTTAACTATCACCTTGGCCATTTAACCCACCTTACCCCAAAAGGTGTAGTTACGCACCTAAATATTATAAAAATATAAATAACTAAGATAACGATGGAGTTCGTACTTTTATTTTAGCTTCACTGCATTCTTCATACGTTTATTATACTGAATATTCGATCTTTGAAATAATGTGCTTAGGATTTTGAAATTCATGAATCGAAAAATTCCAAATTCATCACGTTGCGAATAAGTAAAATCATAATACAAACATTTTTGAATATGTGGATTGTTAATTCCTTCTGTAAAGTATTTAAATTTCGGTCTTTGTTCATAATATATGTATAATGCGAAACGAAATACAAGAATAGAATAAACGAAATACTGTATTTAAAAAAAATAAAAACGCGAAGCTCAAGTAAGAACATTTAGTATAATAAAATTCAAAATTCGTCACGTTGCGAATTATATTCATAATACAAAATTTTTTGTATTTTGTGTTTTTTCAATTTCGTTATACGAATATTCGTTCATTTTTGAATATATGGATTGTTAATACATTCTGTATAATATTTAAATTCGATCTCTGCTATAAATTTGTGTACATATATGTATAGTTAAAAACGGATGCACACTCGCGCATTTCTTGTACCAATAATTTTGAATTTTGTCAGTACCAGAGGCTTTCCATTTATGTATATGATTTATGATGTTTGTAAGTGTGTTTTGTCTGATACTCAGGAAAATCAGCTGTGGAATATTATGTGTTCTGGTCGCCTCATCTGCGATCCAAGATACCTCACTATTATATGAGACACTTTTTTCCCAAACTACAGACCAAAATCTGTGTCAATCTGCAGATGATGGGTGGCTGCGCATTAGTGATGGGCTAAATCGATCTTTTTTGTTAAAAATCATATGAGAAAATAAACAAAACAGAACAAAAAATATCGATTTAGCACATCACTACTGCGCATCAGTGTTCTGTGTAACTAGTTTTGCAGTTTTCTATAGAACATTCCCTCATTTTGTGAGAATATTTTGTTCTGTATTTTCCTGTAACGACTTCACCTGTATCGTGGAATAAGACTGGACAAAGTTGAGAGTTTTTGTCTAAGTAACTAATATAACATCTAAATAACATAATCTCACCAAAGGTTGCACCAGCACTAACACACGCAGGTAAAATAGTGGTGTTAATTATGTGATTATTATTTTTAATATTATTTTTTATTATTTTAATATTTTTAGCTTCCTTATAGTAACAATTTGTTTTATTTTTAAAAAATCGATTTCGGATGCTTTCGCCTTCCTTTCTCAATTTTTAATTTAATATTCATTTTTAATATTAAGAATATTAAATTAAAAATTGAGAAAGGAAGGCGAAAGCATCCGAAATCGATTTTTTAAAAATAAAACAAATTGTTACTATAAGAAAGCTAAAAATATTAAAATAATAAAAAATAATATTAAAAATAATAATAAAGAATTTTTATTTTTTATAAAAAATTTTACAAAGTAACAAAAGAAACAAAACAGTGAAAAAATGGAAATCCATTCACACAATAACAGTGTATTGTGTAAGTGTGTTTTGAAAAATTTCTTTAAGCTGTTGTGGTAATTTATCTGATTGTGTTGTTGTATTCCGAATTATGGTAGGAGCATCGTCAAATTCTTTGTGTAAATTTGTATATGGTGCATGTTGTACTGACACCTCATAAGCAATATAACTTTGGCCACTATTTATTTCTTCGGCAACTTCATCCTTAATCTGCTGAAGAACAATCTTGGAAAGAAGGCCATTCCTAACAATTACTCTGCGCCGATCCGCAAGATTCTGAATAGTGACAGTTATGTTTGGATATCTGTGTGTAAAAATTTGGTCTAATGTATGTCTGTAAGATGTTGTGTCAGTTTCTAAATGTGTAATAGTGTAATATGATCGCATGATAAATTTATTTATTTGAGGAGTCCATTTCATGCGAAAATGTGGTAAATTTACCAATATGGCTGGCCTAGTAGAGTCCAGCGAAACCTAATTGACAAGTTGGGCAATTGTAGCTGTACTGTTTCGGGTCATCCCGATCGCGGCCCGCCTATTCCTGGTATTATTATTGTTATTATTATTCATATTAACATGGTCATAGGAATTGTTATTATTTATATTCTCTTGTCAAAACGCTCCATAATTGTTTTCATTTTTTCAACTTCTCTTCGAGGCATTAGTGTTTTTTTACAATTTTTAAAAAAATAAATGAATTTAAAACTAATTTATGTTGGCTAAATTCCACGGATTTAAACTTTAAAACAAAAATATTAATAATTTTAGTCATGTATAGATGGTGCCACACACGGTGGCACAATGCGCTAAAATTATCGAAACCTATTATGAAAACGGGCGGGCGTTCGAAAAGAAATGTATACATGGTTTTTTGGAGTTAATAATTGACCAACTGGTACAATTTTGAATATAGTGCACAAATTCCAAGAAACTGGGTCGGTAGGATGTGAAATCGTCAGTGCGTGTTCATACAGGCCGTTCAGCCGAAAACATTGCTGCCGTACGTGATGATGCCGGCACTACTGTTACACTAATGGTGCACGCTTTCGCAATCGTGCGCGATTTGATACCCTCGGACTTTTTTTTGGGTTTTTTTTTTTTTGATTGATTGTACCGCCGAAGCCATGGTGAACATTTAGTCGATATTATCTTTCATATTTAATTGTTATCGATAAATAAGCATGATTTACTATTCACATGGGGAAACTTTTATTCGCCCACTCTTTCTTTATAAGGTATGGGGTCTCCAAATTTAAGAAAACTCGTGACAGCTTTTAAGGACTGCTAACAATAACAGAAAATGTTTGCAAAATTGTTGGTTTCGTGACATATAACGCTTTGTTCGAAAAATGTCGTTCGAGGATTCGGATAGACCTATTTTTTTAATTGTATTAAGTTAATTGAAAAACTTTTTCGTTGTAGTAGTAACTTCGCCGGTCTTTTGAATAACTATTATTGAATAGTTGTAGAAAAGAATCACCGAAGTAGTTATACGAAAATATTATTAAAAAACGAAAGTGTTATTAAAAATTATTGGTACTATAAGGAAAAAATTTGTTTCAATTAAATTACATTTAAAAGAATAAAATAAGAATATTCGTAATTTAAATTTTCTTATTTTAAAAAGTATTCATAAAATTAAATAAAAAATAATGATTACTAACCACTCTCAGTTGTGCAGTTTTTTTATACCCAACATATCCAAATATTTTATCCAATATTTCAACAGGCAGGTCGAGTAGATCGATATTTCTTCGCCGAACTGAGGTGATAGTAGCACCGCCTTCGTTACTGTTACAAGAAGAGGTAATAGATGATAATGCAGCTGTTGTGATTGCACCTTGCCGATTTGATGCGACAACATTATTTAACACTGTTGAAAAGCTACCAATTCCTACAGTCCTTGTCGACGATAAAGACAACGGTGGTTGTAATATTCCGGTTCCTGCTGGGCCAACGTCAGAATAATTTGTTGAGGACCTCAACGTCAAATTTATTTCATTGTTACAAGGCCCTGTTGAAATTGCCATTAACCTTGTCGACACCATTTTATCATGCAGTAATTTAGTTGATATATTTTAATTTATGTTTTGCGTTTTTTAGAATTCTTCTAAAAAAGAAAAGAAATTAAATACGATAAATTTTTAAAATATTTAGAACAAAATATTTATGCTAGATATTTATGAATTTCAAAGTGTATTGTAGTAAAAGTTTTATCTTTTGAAAAGCAAAATTAACACTTAAACCGCTGGTATTGATTGCATTTTTGCAATCTATAGTATGACATATGTACGTAGCTACAAAGCGGGTATCTTTCTTGAATTAGTGAGTTGTACGTTATCTCTTACAACCCTTTTGAGGATATACATATGTTCATTCATAATATTGCCAAGATGCTTTATTTTATTTTTAATTCACTGTGTTTAGTTTGTGCCATTAGAAAAATGTGAATAATTATTTATATAAAGAAATTAAAAATAATTTTTTCCCAAGTTTTTTCAATTATTGAAAGTTTTATGATTCTTAACATTATCTAAGACCTTTGAATGCAAAATATTGAATAAAATAAGTTAGGTTGGTTTTTCTTTGAGATAAATTTTTAGATTTCACTAAAAAGTGCCATACGGCTGCAAATTAAAAAACCGGCGGTTTAAGTGTCAATACGACAGAACAAAAACGGCTTAATATTATGGTTATTTATTTTGATTTTTTGTTATAATTTTAATTAATAGTTGCTTTCCAATCGACCATAAGTGAGGAAAATTGTCATGGCAACAGAAATGAAACAAATTGTGTTTTTTTAGATACCAGTTAACTGCAAAAAATAAATCGAAAACGCATTTGAGTGCGAGTTTACGACCTTTTTCTGAAGAAAAATTTTCAGCAGATTTGAATTGAAGTTAGTCGCGTTACCGAAGTTTTTTGTACTTATTAAGCCTGAATTCCATTGCGAATAAAAGTTTGTCAGTCAAAATAAAGGGAGATAAAAATATAAAATCGGTGGTTGTGTGAAAGAAACACAAAACGAAGTCAGTCAAGATTTTACTTACATCAAATGTGTGTTTGTATTAGTGGATCGCCATAATTATGGTCAAAAATTATCAAAATCGAAGTCATTTTATGGTTATCCAACTAATATAAGCACACAAATTTTGTGTACGAACGCAAATTTTTTTCCGCATCCTAAGATAATTAAAAAGTTTGTTATTTTTATGGTAATTGTCATAATTTTTTTTGGTGGTTGCTTCTAAAATAGCTGTGATAATAAAAAAATATAAAGTTTGTATACAGGTAAATTGTGTTAAATTGGGATCAATTGTGATAATATCGCTAAATACTATTATTGGCAATTTAATAAAGTGATCGTTTTTTTTTTAAATAATTTATTGGTGGTGAAAAAGCCAAATTAAAACTCCAAGTGATAACCAAAAATTTATTTTTTTTATTTTTTATTTTTTGCTGTCGCTGTCAAAATTTATCAAGATATTTGTGCTATAAAAAAAAATAAAAAAAACATGCTTTATCTTTGTCACTCCAATGGATTTTTTTTTTTTTGTCTTCTTTCGACTTGAAGTTAGTTCAGTCAATTATTCACAGTGGAATTCAGGCTTTAGTTGGTATATAAATGATTTGCTCAATTTTTTCAAGTCAAAAAAGGTAAATAAAAGAAATTCATTATTTTATAATTTCTATGCGACCCGACCATAATAAAAAAGTGCAAATTTCGGCCATGTTCATGAAAATATTTTAATTGGATTAACTTTTGATCTTCAATTTAAATGTTATACAAAAATATATGTTATACAATAATTTAATATTTGTTGGGAAAATATTCAAACTATGTGCAGTACTGAACAAACTATTTAAACCGACTTGTGAAAATCTGCGCTGAATAGATGTATGTAAATATATAGCCGCATTGACAGATGCATAGTCCCATTTTGTAACAACATCGGATCTGAAACAATTAAGTTTCGTATAGCATTGCTGAGAATACGTGGCTTAACAGCTTTGATAAAATAGCATAACAATAACTTTCTGCAATATATATTCGAGAGACAATATTAATAATAATCTTATATTTAATCTATTTATGAATCCATTTATTATTAAATTAATTATCACATTTTATTTAATTATTAAAAAATGTGTGTTACTTTTACCAAACAAATATAAAGTTTATGAATAATGTTAATTAACTATAAGTAACAAATAGCTACTTGCGCTATGGATTCAAATAACCACATGAAACCGTCCTGACAATGTCGCATGTCACATAAAACATAATTATTTTAGATCACTCAATATTTTCCATTTTACTTTGCACTGCGTCCATTTCATTTCACATGCTTATGATTATACTATCAAATATTAGTTGATGCTTTAAATACCATTGTTAGTTATTTATCGTATACAGATAACTAACTTTTGTCTCAAGGTTTATTGTAACCACCGACAAAACGTCAGAATCTAAACTCCAGCCTAGGTCAATAACTTTTTGCTCTGTGTTTTTAAATGGTAACAATAATTCACGATGTTTCAAACCATTCTTTTCAAATAAGGTTATGACATATTTGTTTGGTAATATCTGGGGAACAGCAATCCAAGATCATGATGGTTTCCAAAAAATACATTCAGACATTGGCATCAAACGACAATATATTCTAAAAGAAAAAAGAAAAAGCATTAACTAAAATTATAAGATTACTAGTAATACAAAATACATAACTTAAACAATTTTGTAGTGTTGTATATAAAGTTGAGATGAGTTTTCTGCATTAGAAAAAGAATAAAAATTAAAATAATACCGGCCAATACCAATTCCATTTCATGGATTCTATTTGTCCATTTTTATACTGGCATATATTTTTCAATGACGAATAAACACACTTAATATTATGTTAAATACTTACCGGTATTTTATTATTTTGTATTTACGACAAAATGTTTGACAAAATAACTAATATGTACGAGTAAGTACATAATCACACAAAACACAAACATTATTTTGACTTTTCTTCTTATTTGACATTTTTATTATGACATTTTTCCACATTTGAGCCAAATAATAAATAGCAAAATTGATAATGAGCTAAATAATAAGCAACATTTATTATGTCAATTTTGGTACCCCCTTCTTTAAATTTGTCAATTTTATTTCTTTAGTTTGGTACTGCTTCTGGACATTTGTCTGCGATTTAAAAATATTTTATTCGGAAGGGGAAATTTGTTTACGAAATAGACTACATCGATTGGTTTAAATTTGCCTGCTGACTCAATCTGCTGAAAATTTTTCTTCAGAAAAAGGTCGTAAACTCGCACTGAAATAAAAAGTTGCTGTAGCTTTTAATTTTAGTAGTATTTATTCATTTTACTTTCTTTTACGCTAGTAAAATAAAGTAATCATGAAAATTATCGCTCTTGATATTCTTGGAAATTTGTCGGTATTGAGGCCCGAGTCCGAAGAAGTGGGTTTCGAAGTGGCGTCTGTCTGCCTGTGTCCTCTCTACAGCCCAGATTATTTAACCAATCGAACTGAAATTTTATAATAAGCTTTTTTCTTAAATTAGGCCCCAGTGAATTTTAGTGAAAATCGCCCAACCGAAAGTGGCCAGTCGCTTGGGCCAGAAAATGTATTTTCCAAATATCTCAAAAAGTATCATAATTGACAGAAAGACATTAACAAAACAATAGTTTTTCTGTCAACCTTATACGGTAATATCTTATACTTTTCTTCCCAAAAAAAAAAAAAATAAAACAAAAATAATAAGCAAAATAAAAAAATTAATGATATACGTATTAAAAGATGAAAATTGAATAATAAAGCGGGACGCATATTTCATTGTTTGTGTGTTACGGTGCAATATAGTTTATTTTCTCTTTCCTGATTATTGCTTTATCATACCTATTTAGGTAAAATTCAATGTTGTCAAACGTAATCGAAACATAACGAAAACCCGAAAAATTCGAAATTTAATTTTAATAACGTAACCAAAAACTGAAACAATAAATTTAATAAAAAAGAAATGAAAACCATAACGAAAACCCAATTTTTTCTAACGATATTGAGTTACACTCTATTTCTAGCTGTTTCATTTGTATTTTAATATATGTTTGTATTGACGTACAGTGGTGTGCAATGAAATAGCACACTCTATGACTTTTTTGCAAATTCTTCATTAACTAAAAGACTACTTATCAATTTTCAATTATTATTTTTATTTACTTTAAGTGGTGACCAGCGAAAAATTATAAACTTAAAAATTAAGAATTAAGAAAACTTAAAAACTCCGTAGTTTTTCTGTATTATCGCATAGGGAAAAATTAACGTTACTTAAGAAGTTTAACGAGAAGCTTCGTTAAATTAGGTCTGTCACTTAAGGAAAAATTCTTATTTCATGCGATTTTGTTTATATTTTTAAAAATTTTAATTTTATTTTAATTGGTTTTACTTTGGTATCGCGGAAGTCGTGACATGGTTGAAGCATAATGTGGTATCAGTAAGGGATATCGCAATTTATGTGGACAGTCAGGCGGCGGTCAGGTCACTAGAGGCGGTTTGTCTGAGGTCACGGGTGGCGCTGGATTGCCGATCATCTCTTAATGAGATGAGCGAGTATTTCAGTATCCAGATAATCTGGGTCTGAACTGCAGGGCGGACGAACTAGCTAGGTACGGTACGACTCTCCAGTTTCAGACGGAAAGGGTAGGTCTGGGGAAGCCTATAGCAGCGCTCAAATTGGCGCTCAGTATAAAGGCAATCGCCTTGACAAATGAGAGATGTACCAACACTCTCCCGTGCAGGGTAGCAAAACAGGTTTGGCCAAAACTGGACTTGCAGCGCTCCAAGGCACTGATATCCCTGGGAAGACGAGAGTTAGAATTGGTTTTAGGGATACTGACAGGACACTGCCTTTTTGTGGAACACGCGAGAAGGCTGGGTCTACAGACAAATGACTTTTGTAGAAGTTACATGGACGAGGAGGAGGAAGAGACTATAGATAACTTCCTATGCTCGTGTCCGGCACTATCATACAGAAGACATAAATACTTGGGTGTGTACGGTATGGACAGCCTTTCCGAACTCGCGAACTGTGGAGTATGAGATATTTTACGCTACATAAGTAGCACTGGATGGTTTCAGGGATAAAGGAGAGATAAGATCCTGTGGTATCACAATGGGCCACTATTGGCCTAAGTGTGCGATAGCAGCCACTCTAACCTAATCTAGCCTAACCTACTGTGGTATTAATTTATTTGATAATTTAGCATCATTTGCAACATTTTTTGCCGATTTTTTTGTAAATGGAAAAATGAAAAAAATTTGTGTTTCGTGTTTATGAATTACAAAGCCCCATTTTGGTTGCACGCAAAGAATAATAATTTGTAATTTAATATTTTTTTTATTGTGTGACACAATAAACTATGTAGTTTAAAATATTCAAGTTTATTTCATTAGAATCAAATATGTATTGATAAATAATGCAACCGTTCCACTAAAATTATTAGGTTTATAATTTTTCGCTGGGTGGAATGTCAAAACAAATTAAGAAAAATTAGTGTTGTTAAAATTTTTAAGTTTATAATTTTTCGCTGATCGAGCCTTTAGTATAAATATAAACTTACAATTAAATATTAAAAATCATATTTAATTTATAAGGAGAGAGAACTGAGTCAATGTTTTTTTCGAATGTCAATTTGCTGTCGAAAATAACTCCTAAGTCAGTAATTTGAGTAACTCCCCTCAAGATGAAATTTGCAATAGAATTACTGAATAATAACGAGGGAATTTTCTTAGTAAAGATAATCCCCAAACATTTTTCAGTATTCAAATTAAGTTTTTTACAAGGCACCAGTTTTGCAGATTATCAAGACATTTGCAGAGTTGCAGAGGAAGAGGAGCAGCCTCATCGGTAATTCTGGTAAACATATGGGGGCAATCAAAACTGTTAGAAAGGTCGTTAATGAATACCGTGAACAAAAGGTATTGTAATGAACACAAAATTCATTTAAAATATGATGTGAACTCGATAAAAACTATTTATCAACTAAAAATGTTATGACATTTCTTTTATTTTTGAAATATTGGCGTTTTGTCTCCATTTTTGCTCTGTTAAAAGGATTTTTTATGCATTTTGACGAGGTGAACCAAAGCCACCTTGATTATACAAAGCCATAGTCTAAAAAAAGGCAGGAAAACCCAAACTTTTCATAGTAAAACACACAAAACATATGGGAAATCACGTTTTTTCCTAAGACAAACTTTTAAATGAAAACGTTACAAATTCTTAATTATGATTTCTGAAATACTTTCATAAATATTTTAATTTCAACATAGACATATGTGAATGTCGTTTAAGATTTTCCTGTAATAATTGATTTATTTAAACCAAAATATAAAAAAAATTCATAACAACAAGCATTCTGGTCAAATTAAAATAAAAGCTTACTACAATTCGTTTGGTCATTAAGTCAATATACATTACATAGATGCTAGTGATGGCCGTAAAAATTTGGTGAAATCGTACAAAAAGTTACCACCTGAGGAAATTTCAAGTAAAAAAATCGTAGGAAAAGCAAAACAAATTCACATAATATTAAGAACGTTTGATAATTTTGTGATTAATGCTGTGTGCCTCAGAAGACTTTTCAAACTAAACTTTTATAAGACCCAGTAATTCATGCAATGATGTCACTAGGTTAAAAGTATTCAATTGTGCCTTACAGCCAACTAAACTTTTTAATGTCTCGTTTAAATAAATGACGTCTAATAAAAAATAAACCGAGTCGTTTATTAAAAGTATGTACATAATTCAAAATAAGATGAAGGAAGGAGTGTATATATATATATATATATATATATATATATATATATATATATATATATATATATATATATATATATTATATATATATATATATATATATATACATATATATACATATATATATATATATATATATATATAATATATATATATATATATATATACACTCCTTGTCACTTGGTTAAGGCCACGTTAAATTTATATATTTTTGCTAGTTCCGGGGTCAAAAAAATGTTCAAACCTTAAAATATAAATTCTTATAAACTAAACACGTTATACACAGTTGAAAAATTCAAAACTATTTGAGAGTAGCAAAAAAATATGAGCAAAAACACCGGATTCACATTTTCAGTAGGTTAGGCCACATGAAAATTCAAAATATCAGTTTATTTTAAAAATAAATTTATTGAAATAAAATTGGAATAATGGTTTTAATAGTGAGTATTTCCACCATTATTATTAATAACTTCAAAATCCTGTTGGCTGTTGGAGAGTGAGTTATACATTGATTGGATACAGTCTTGGCTCAATTCACTCCATGCCATTTTTATGGCATCCTTAAGCTCGGCTGGTGTTTCAAATTGGCGTCCTCCTTCATAAACCTTCCTCGACAGCAATCCCTATATGTTCTCGATGATATTTAGATCGGGTGAATAAGGTGGCCAGGGAAGAAGTTCGATATTTTCAGATCTAATCCAATCTTTCACCACTTTAGCATTGTGTATAGGGGCGTTGTCTTGTTGAAATGTGAATAGGTTAGGTCCAAATTTCTCACGTAATGACGGGAAAACATTTTGTAATAATGTTTTGTAAGTTTCACCGTTCATTGTAATACTTCTGAACTCCAAATCTATAGTACCATAGTAAGTAATAGCACCCCAAACCATAATACCAGATGTACGGCTGTGACGGCGTGCCAAAATAATTTCTTCTTTACGCAAATCGTGAAAGTAATATTTGTATCCATCAGGCCCTCCAAGTTGAATTTTTTTTCGTCCGAAAAAACCACCTTCTTCCATTCATTATTCCAGGTCATGTGAGTACGTGCAAAATCAAGGCGTTTCTTTTTATTTACTGCATTCAAAACGGGCTTTTGCTTAAATTTACGACGTACTAGATGTTCACTGTTGGTGATTACTCGCCAAACAGTTGAAACACAAGCTGAAACTTCAGCTTTAGCCTTGATTTTCTTAACAGAAAGACCAGAATTAGAAGCCTTACGAAGAATTAACCGCCGTTCTCTTTCTGTTGTAGCCAAAGAAGTACGGCCTTTCTGCCTGGTCCCGTAGTTTTCGATATCCGAGAGGTAATTGTTAATCACCGTCTTACTTCGGTTAATTTTTTCTGCAATTTTTCTACTTGAAAACCCTTGCTCACTATACACATCTATTTTGGCTCTTTCAACTTCACTGAGGGTCTTAGCTTTGGGCATTTTAATTTAAAATTCAATTAATAATTTAAATATTAGTATAATAAACGTAATTAAATCAAAAAAAAAATTAAATTTAATAACTAATAAAGTATAAACTTAAATGGCCTTATCCAACTGAAACACTAAAAATTCATAAGTTTTACATTAGTATTTGAAACAAATGAATAAAGTACCGATAAATCCCGTTTTAAATGATTTTTTCTGTAATATTGTTCAATTATACACATAA
This sequence comes from Tipula vernalis, assembly GCA_958295665.1. NCBI lineage: Eukaryota > Metazoa > Arthropoda > Insecta > Diptera > Tipulidae > Tipula > Tipula vernalis. Next base: position 206,793,658 of record OY282559.1, on the reverse strand, counting down.
TATTTAACTTTTTCATCTAAGTAGTCTTTACAAGTTGTTCCTAAATACAAAAATGTGCAAGGCCTATAATCCATCATATCGGAATGGGGCTAATTTTATTTGAAAGAACACTCCTTAATATGTTACTCACATAAGCCAAATCCCGGTAAAAACTCTGTGAGCTGGCCAATCCTCTACACAGTAAACCACTTAAATCCATATAGAAAAAACAAAAATTACCATTTATCAACCTCAATAACAAGGCCTATAATCCATCATATCGGAATGGGGCTAATTTTATTTGAAAGAACACTCCTTAAGGGGACATTACACCTTCAGATTTTTAAAAAATCGAAATTTCTTTTATGATCGAATATGTTAGAATGAACGTTTTAAACAGGATTTTAACAATATAAACATGAAAATGTCAACAAAAAAATTTTTATTGTATTTATTACGGAGCGCGTCAAAGTCTTTTTTCTACGGTTTTGGTCTACTTCGCTGTATACAAATAACGCAATACGTTGTAAACAAAAATTTAATTTTAAACTCGATTATCTCGAAATGACGTTTTTCAAGTTGGCGTGCAAGATTGAGAAAAAACTACTTATCCAATCGTTCTAAAATTTTAACACGTTGATCTACACATATTTCTGCTCAGAATGAACTACGGAAGGGAAAATCGGCTTTCAATTTTTTGAGTTACAACAAATTGCAGGGGACAAAAAAGCCCCATTTTCGAAAAAATGCCGCCATTTTGTTATTTTTTAAACCATTTTCTTCCTTTTAGTTCATTCCAAGGGCGATTTAATGCTGAATAAAACCCCGTTTTTTTTTCAGACGTTTCTGAGAGCAGTTCTGATGCACGCCGCGAATTTTCGGTCTTTTTGGAAAATGACCGTAGCAGACGAAAGGGGCGGAAAAAAATCTAAAAAAAATTTTTGTGTATGCTTTGACTTAAATAAAATATCCATGGAAAGTTTCATTAAGATATCTCTTTTTAGTCCATTAAAAAAAATGTTTGAAAAAATTTCGTTTTTTAAAGTTTGAAGGTGTAATGTCCCCTTAATATGTTACTCATATAAAGCAAATCTCGGTAAAAACTCTGTGAGCTGGCCAATCCTCTATACAGTAAACCAATTAAATCCATATAAAAAAAACAAAAATTATCATTTATCAATCTCAATAACAAGGCCTATAATCCATCATATCGGAATGGGGCTGATTTTATTTGAAAGAACACTCCTTAATATGTTACTCATGTAAGCCAAACCCTGGTAAAAACTCTGTGAGCTGGCCAATCCTCTATACAGTAAACCAATTAAATCCATATAGAAAAAACAAAAATTACCATATATCAACCTCAATAACAAGGCCTATAATCCATCATATCGGAATGGGGCTAATTTTATTTGAAAGAACACTCCTTAATATGTTAATCACGTAAGCCAAATCCCGGTAAAAACTCTGTGAGCTGGCCAATCCTCTATACAGTAAACCACTTAAATTCATATAGAAAAAACAAATATTACCATTTATCAACCTCAATAACAAGGCCTATAATCCATCATATCGGAATGGGGCTAATTTTATTTGAAAAAACGCTTCTTAATATGTTGCTCACATACTCGTAAGCCAAATCCTGGTAAAAACTCTGTGAGCTGGCCAATCCTCTATACAGTAAACCACTTAAATCCATATAAAAAATAACAAATATTACCATTTATCAACCTCAATAACAAGGCCTATAATCCATCATATCGGAATGGGGCTAATTTTATTTGAAAGAACACTCCTTAATATGTTACTCACATAAGCCAAATCTCGGTAAAAACTCTGTGAGCTGGCCAATCCTCTATATCGTAAACCACTTAAATCAATATAGAAAAAACAAAAATTACCATTTATCAACTTCAATAACAAGGCCTATAATCCATCATATCGGAATGGGGCTAATTTTATTTGAAAAAAACGCTTCTTAATATGTTGCTCACATAAGCCAAATCCCGGTAAAAACTCTGTGAGCTGGCCAATCCTCTATACAGTAAACCACTTAAATCTATATAAAAAAAACAAATATTACCATTTATCAACCTCAATAACAAGGCCTATAATCCATCATATCGGAATAGGGCTGATTTTATTTGAAGGAACACTTTTTAATATGTTACTCACATAAGCCAAATCCTGGTAAAAACTCTGTGAGCTGGCCAATCCTCTATACAGTAAACCAATTAAATTCTTATAAAAAAAACAAAAATTACCATATATCAATCTCAATAACAAGGCCTATAATCCATCATATCGGAATGGGGCTAATTTTATTTGAAAGAACGCTCCTTAATATATTACTCACATAAGCCAAATCCTGGTAAAAACTCTGTGAGCTGGCCAATCCTCTATACAGTAAACCACTTAGATTCATATAGAAAAAACAAATATTACCATTTATCAACCACAATAACAAGGCCTATAATTCATCATATCGGACTGGGGCTGATTTTATTTGAAAGAACACTCCTTAATATGTTACTCACATAAGCCAAATCCTGGTAAAAACTCTGTGAGCTGGCCAATCCTCTATACAGTAAACCAATTAAATCCATATAAAAAAAACAAAAATTACCATATATCAACCTCAATAACAAGGCCTATAATCCATCATATCGGAATGGGGCTAATTTTATTTGAAATAACACTCCTTAATATGTTACTCACATAAGCCAAATCCTGGTAAAAACTCTGTGAGCTGGCCAATCCTCTATACAGTAAACCACTTAAATCCATATAAAAAAAACAAATATTACCAATTATCAACCTCAATAACAAGGCCTATTAATCCATCATATCGGAATGGGGCTAATTTTATTTGAAAGAACACTCCTTAATATGTTACTCACAAAAGCCAAATCCCGGTAAAAACTCTGTGAGCTGGCCAATCCTCTATATAGTAAACCACTTAAATCCATATAGAAAAAACAAAAATTACCATTTATCAACCTCAATAACAAGGCCTATAATCCATCATATCGGAATGGGGCTAATTTTATTTGAAAGAACACTCCTTAATATGTTACTCACATAAGCCAAATCCCGGTAAAATCTCTGTGAGCTGGACAATCGTCTATACAGTGAACCGTACTGAGTTCTTAAGCTCGAAATTCGGGCGGTTCGCCAATATTTGTAATAAATAAATAATATTAATACGAATTATGAAATATATATTTTTTGTGGTCGAGGCCAAACACAATTTTTGTTATTATTTTTAAAATTTTATTTTATTTTCGTAAGGAAAAGTTATTAGCAGTAATGATTTTATTAGATTTTTCGGAAGCACGTGCTTGATAACAGGCCGAGGTCTTGGGCCGAGTAACTAGCGAGCCTATTAAATCAGTCAAATTCGAACACATGTACGAAATATACCAATTAGAACCATAACAGCTGATAATGCTCTATGGTATTTTTCAGTCTAATGTTATTGTGATTAGTTTATTTTGTACACGTAACTCAACAAAGACTGATTTAACAGGCTTGCTATTTTAACAAATAAATTCTCAGTAATAACTTTGTTTAAAATTTTAACATGTTATTTTAATTTACAAAATTGCTTTTGCCGACTGTTTTACTAATACATGTAATTTTTTTTGTTAATTTAACAAATTTCGTATACGTATACGTTTTGTTATTTGTTGTTATTTGTTGAAAACTTCACACCCGTCCTTAACATTAAAGGCAAGAAATTACCGGGAATTTCTTTTCATCGGTAAGTTTTATTCTGGTTTATATATAACGAAATTAAAATTGTGATGTAAATATTGTAATTTGTGATGAAAAAAAAAGTTCACTTTTAATTTAAATTTATTACATAATTATCAAAAAAAAAATATTGTTGTTGTTGTCGTCCTTACGATTTGTTTACAATTACTTTTACCAGCACCCTGCACCCTGATTCTATAAAAAATAAGATAATGTGTAAATGGGTAAACTTGTGAAAAGCAAAGCTTACTTTTATGAGTTTGGAATTTTTCGATATTATTTTAGTAGTAAGTCAAATCGAGAAATTGCAAACTCATAAAAGTAAGCTTTGCTTTTCATAAGTTTACCCGTTTACACATTATCTTATTTTTTAGAGAATCAGCACCCAGATTCTCTAAAAAATAAGATAATGTGTAAACGTATAACTTGTGAAAAGCAAAGCTTACTTTTATGGGTTTGGAATGTTTCGATATTATTTTAGTAGTAAGTCAAATCGAGAAATTGTAAACTCATAAAAGTAAGTTTTGATTTTTACAAGTTTACACGTTTACACATTATCTTATTTTTTAGAGAATCAGGGTGCGCAGGGGTGCTATTCTTGAACCAATCCGAAAATTTTCGTATTGCGAGTTAGTGTAAAAGTATTACAAAAATCCTAGTTTTCGTAATACTTTTAGACTAACTCGCAATACGATAATTTTCGTAATGGTTCATCAAGAATAGCACCCCAGTGGCCCTATTCTGGTAGTTCCTGGGGAATAGAAATTTTAAATTTTATTGCAGTTTTATTCCCTTTTCCTCAAAGTGTATTCTGGTGTTTGGGAAAAAAAAAATTATTGGGAAAAAATTATTCCCAATTACAGCAGTTTTGACGTTTGTTCTTCCATACCTATTTTATGAAAGAATTGATGGTGAATAGATTTTTTAACGAGAATGTTTCTCTTTCTCTAGTTGATATTAATAATTAATCATATTAATATTGTTTGTAAGGGTTAAAATACACAATAATTTTAAGATAGTATAGTAATAAATAATAAATATTGATATTTTTATATTTATGGTATTAAGATTAACCTGATTAAGGCCATCGTTATCATCATCAACATAATGAAGGGTTTATTTCTTCTCTACAGTATATGCCTTTATGCCGTAGACAGAAACCGAAAACCATTTATTAACCCGCTGTCAATGCAAATTCATTGATATTTTCTATCACGATATAAATTTTATCAATGGATAGGTGTATATTAGACGCAATTTGACACCATTAGCAAATTATCAGGAGGCTATTTCACGTAATTTTATTAGTAAATTATTATGAAATGTCATAAAAGTTGCTTTGTTTTGCCATTTGAAATTGACTTTTACCGCAAAAATGAAATTTTATGGAAGATAACCCATAAAAATTACAGACCATCCATATTGTATAATTTTCAGAAAAATTTTCTTGGAGAAATTATTTTTAACCTAACCACAACTGGCAAGTGTTAAAAAACAACTAATTGTTCATACCATTGAAACAATTTGGTTTGACATTTGAAGATATTATTATGATAGTGAAATGCCCAGCTATGATATTTTTTGGACAAATATTTGTCCAGGCGCCTCGCCTCAAAATATTTAGTTACCACAAATGCGAAGCTGAGACCCTTTCATACCGGTGGCGTCGGCTTTGAACATTCGGTTGCTATCAACTATTTTATTTAGGTCTATTTTACATGTGAAATATAGTAAGAACTGATATATTCTAAATTTGTAACGTACATATGGGCTAGATTTTTTGGTAAGTATAAAATAATTGTGCAAAATGATTTGTAGGTTATGTTGACTAAGCACTTCGCTTTGTACTACATACTTTAAAATGTTGCAGTCGAGTGTGGAACGCATTGCCTTGGCTTTATAGATAACTTCATTGCAATATATTTTGATTTTTTTTAAATTATCATTTAAAAATAAATTATTTTTCAACAAATTGAATTTATTTCTATAAAATTAAACGTTGTCAATCAAATAAAACTAATTTACATAATTCAAAAATGAAATAAAAAATTTTTATTTTTGAAGCTCAAAGCCGGGACAAGTGGTACGAAAAGTACTTAATAACTAGACTTAGGGTTGACGACAGGTAAAAAAAAATTTTTTTGGGAAACCCAAAACAAAAATTTGTTGGATATAGTTATTCATTTTAGGACAAATAAAGATCAGCCCATGTTACCAAATATTTTAGCATAATCACATATTTTTACATATTATATTTCCACTTATTTTACGATTTACCATATATTTTATGGTTTATTCCAAATATTTTTAATTTTTGTTCAAGAATAACGTAATTCGACTTTCAAAGCTTAAAATTTGAAAAAGCAAAATATTTTATAAGCCAAATTATAAATTTAGGCCAACAAATATTTTTTTAGAAGTTAAAAATGTTTCACTTTGGCCTAAACTCCGCTAATTAAAATGCATATCTCAAATAATATAATTTACTGCACATTATTTGACGATCCGAAGTTCTTCTAGAAAAGCAGATTTTGTGATTGTTGTTTTTATTCGTTAACCTTTATCAAAAATGGAATAATCCACGTTGTGACATTTATCTGATTAAGGCAAAATATGAAAATGTATGAACAGATTTCATTGGAATTTAAATAAATCAATAAAGCGTTAAAATTCCTTAAACTATAAGAACTTAGCAGATGCAATTCTACCCCATTTATGCGCTTGAGCAACAGTTTTAATGTTATTTATATTCAAAATGAGCCCGAACCAAAACCAATTTTAAATCCGAAAAGTTCCAAGTTATTATATGTTTGAGGGAAATGTTGAATGTAAATTTGATTACAAATTAAATTAAACTAAAATTAAATTTAATTTGATTTGGTAAATTACAAATCGATTTCGAATTACAATTAAAACACGATGGATTTGACCAAAATTAGAGGGAAATTTAAAGGTAAAAAAATTAGCTTCAATTCTAAATTGGACGTAATGATTGTGAATGAAATTTTAAGTAGAATAATTAGGCAAAATTTTATATTTAATTTATGTAGAAATGAAATTAACTCAGATTTGAAAAATGAATTTTAGTAAAATATTGAGTGCCATTTACGTGATAAAAGTTAACATATTGTTTGTTGTTGTGTTTAATTTCAACATATCGTATAGAAATTGACTCTACTTGGTTTTGAGCAAAAATTTGAGTGTAAATTTGGTGTTCTAAACTAGATTCAAACATAATTTTAATTGCAATTAGGTAAGAATTGAGTTGCAGTACGAGATTTGGTCTCAAACAACCAACAAAATTTCCTTAGAATTTAGTTTAGAAATTTGTATCGGAAATTTTGAGAGAAATTTACATTAGGAATTTAATGGTTTTGGCATTCCAAACCAAATAAGATCTTTGGTAATAATATATATAGGAATTGAGTTACAACTCGAATTTTTATTTCATAAAATTTTGAGAGAAATATAAACTGTAAGCTTGCACAATAGATTTGCTGAGTGGATTTAACATTAGAAAATAAAGAAATGACACCAAATTTGGTGGAGCAAAGAATAGATACCATAGGTCAAGGGAAAACCAAAATACATACTATATTTTGAAACCAATTTGAATTGGATCAAAAAATTAGACTGGAAAAGAAAATAGTTTTTATGGATTCGAATAAAACCTTGAAAGCATCCAGAATAAAATTAAATTACAATTCCATCTGGATTTGAATCAACTGTGGGGGACATTTTAATCCGAAATTGAGTTAAACTTCCAAACTGTACTTGAATGTTTGTTAATTGTAATTTTGATCACGCTCATTGAATTAAATTGAAATAAAAACTTGAGTGAAATTTATAGTTTAACAAAGTTTGAACAAATATTTAGGTATTCTGCTAATGGATTATTGTAATTTTCGTTTTAATATGTGAATGGTATTCACTCTAGTAACTTAGTTTAAAATCAAAATGGATTCGAAAAAAATTAAGATTTTTGGTCAGAAATTTAGTTCCAAGCAGTTTTCAAAGTTGAAGAAAATGATAAATGGAATTTTGAACATACATCTAGTCTTAATAGGTCAACTGCATTTGACAGAGAGGAAATTGATTAAGAGAACGATGAGAGAAAATTAGCTTGAATCCTAAACTAGATATAACGAATTTGAATAAAATTTTAGGTAGAAATTGTCTTCTTTATTTTGCATTTGGGAAACATATTTTCAAAAACCATTTTAATCAAAATATTTAATGCCCTTTATGTGTCTGAGCTTAAATTCTACACACGATTTCAACAATTTTTTTAGTTCAACTAGAAAATCAGGAATCCAGCAAAAAATCTGGAAGAATTTTGTTTTATAATAGAAGCATATCAATTTTAAACCGTAATTGAATAAAATCTTAAGTAGGAACTTACATTAGAAATAGAGTTCTGACTATCTTTAACAACAGTTTGAGTGAATTTTAAAAATTTAGTTAATTATTCGAGCAAAATTTTTATTTAGAACGGGGTAAAAGAAGATTTGAACAAAGTTTCGACTAAAAATTCAATTTCAATTCCATTGAGAGTTTAAGCAAAAATTTGGATGCCGTTTAAAAAACGACGTTCATTTCCAAATTTAATTAAAGCAAAATTATGGGTGCGATTAAGCTAAAACTTTTGTGATATTTTGTTTACAAATTAAGTAAAAATTCCAACCTAGACTTCAGCTATAACGCAAGTGCATTTAAGAAATTTATTGAGAATTTATTTGAATGTTATTAGAAATGCTGAGTTAAAGTCGAATTTAAAACTCTAGTTTGAATCAAAAGGTTTGTTAAATTTTTATCAGAATTTTGAACAGAAATCTGAGTAAGTATCGAAATATTTGAAAAATAGGCCGTAGAAATTGAAGTTGAATAGTAACTTCGACTTCAGCATGAACATAACTATTTTATTTTTAATTTAAAGTTGAGTTAGTATTTCGAATTGGACTAGCAAGAGAAAAATTGAAGATTAGGTTAGAAGTATAAAATCGGTTTGAGCAAAATTGTATGTTTAGTGAGGGCAAAATTTTAAGAAAAAGTTGTTTTTGAATTCCAATATTTTGGTTGTAATTAGATAGAAATTTTTTGATATTTTGAATACAAGTAGTATTCCAAATTTGATTTGAAAAAAACTTGAAGGAGGAATTGATTTAAAATTTTGAGTGAAATTTAAAATACAAAATTAATAATTTCAGCTTTCATTTTAAAATGATTCGAAAAGTGTAAGTTTGATATTCAAAACTAAATTTTAATTGCAATTAGTAAAAATTGCAATACGAAACAATAAAATTATTTAGTATCAACACGATAAATTTATAAAAGAATATGAATTCTAACCTATAATTGAATATAATCTTGATGGTAACTTAAATTGAAAATTGAAATTGAAAATTGTGTTTGAATTACAATTTGATTTGAGCAAAAATATGAGCGTAATTTAGTTTTTCTTAGTTTAAAATTTGCTTTAACAGCGTGAATCGTTTAGCCTCCACTGTCATGGTGTTCTTTTCAGTCTAAATTTTGAAACCATTTTTGGACTACTTTTCCAGCATTTTGTAGTCCAGGAGAGTTAGTTTATCCAACTTTGTAGCCAAAAACTTGATAATTTTTTTTGTTAATGATTGATATCCTCTTAAGGTAAGGTCTAGTTTTGGTTTTCTTTTCAAAATATAACCACATATTTTTCATTTTAATCACACATTATACCACACATTCTGCAATTTTAGTTACATGTTTTAGGAACATATTTTTGATTTTTTAGAACCTAAAAATCCTAAGCCTACTAATAACAAAGGAGACAAAAATTATTCTAAATGTATTTACAACAAAATATTATGTTAAAAAACATTTAAAAAAAAAATTTAATATTGTCATTTTTATAGCAGGGTAAATAAATTTAATAATTGCTACATATTATCTTAAATATAGTCAACATTTTAACCGCTATATATTATCATTTATTTCACAAAAATGGTTTGCTTACATGCGCATTAAACATGCGGCTTACTCGCCAGACCCGTTCGATTATCACTTATTTGCATCGATGGGGCACGGGTTTGCTGAGGAACACTTCACTTCCTACGAAAATGTACGAAAATGGGTCGATAACTGGTTTGCCCCAAAAGAAGAACAGTTATTTGGCGTGGCATCCACGCGTTGCCAATACTTTAAATAAAATACTCTTAACCATTATCATACGATTGAACGTGTACTTTTTACTAAAAAATTCCGGTTTCATATTTACCCACCTGTGGCCCTATTCTGGCTATTCCCTGGGAACTGGGAAAAATATTGCTATGTTTCCAAACTTCAATAATTCCCAATTTTGTATTCCCCAATTCCCAAAAGTGTATTCTGGCGTAATTGAGAATAATTTCCAATGAGAAAAACACTAAAAAAAAATTTGCTATTCTGGGGCCCTATTCTCGAATTCCACATCCATTTTCCACATGTGGACATCTGTCAAAATTCATAAAAAATGAATTTTTTCGGTACCAAGGGAATATTTCCGAATAGCAGGGGGGCCTATTCTCGAATTTCACATCCATTTTCCACATGTGGACATCTGTCAAAGTTGTCAAAAAATGGTTCGAATATTGTAATTCGTATATAAAACACATGCGGCATTGACATTTTCCTATATGGGGAATTTTTCCACATGCTTATACCCATTCGGAAATATTCCCTTAGTACCGAAAAAATTCAATTTTTATGAGTTTTGACAGATGTCCGTCCACATGTGGAAAATGAATGTGTTATAGAGTTGGCTTTGACTTTAAAGTCAACTTGAATTTGCTATTTTGTAAAATTAATTTTTGTAAATCTATTGTAAATTTTCAAAATTCTAATTTGCAACCACCGTTGCTGTTTATCGTTAAGGAAACCCAGTGAGACTCGGGAATTGCGTGGAATTGCAATTGGGAAATCCTGATGCAATAATTCGAGATGAAGATGCGGACTGCCTAATCGAACTGAATAGCTGGTGCCATGATCGTGGCGTTAAACAACTTCTTAATTTTCATATTATGTTATTAAACTCTTTTAGTGCATCTGTTATGAATGAGCTCCTGCTCAAAACAGAATGTGCCAAAAGTTTATACTAAATCAATAATAATAAATAAATAAAAAATAAATAAATAGGCCCCCAGGTGGAAGAATTTCCTATATAGGAAAATGTCCAAGCCACATGTGTTTTATATACGAATTACAATTTTCGAACCATTTTTCCGAACGTTTTGATGAATTTTGACAGATGTCCACATGTGGAAAATGGATGTGGAATTTGAGAATAGGGCCCCTGTTCTCTCCTAAAGAAGAATTACTACTAATTGCATACCATTCAAAAATATGTTAAGAGAGTAGCTACTTATTAAAAGAGTATGATTTTGTTTTCGTATTTTTACTTCACATGAATTATCGTATACACTATGTGAGTTACCATACAAATTCTATGAAATATACGATTTATTCCCAGGTTTCAATCTGTATAGTTACCTAATTTGTGCTCCAACTCAGCGTCTTCAAACTTTACTAGCCTCCCTTCACGTTCTGTCACTGGTGTCAAAATCGCCACTTTTAAAACGCCGGAAATAGTACTCACAGGTTTTTATTGATGGAGCATGTTCCCCATATGTTTCACACATCAATCGATGTCAATCAGCTGCACTTTTCTTCAAATTAAAACAAAAATGCAGCGCTTTCCGCAAATTGTGTTTTATTGGCACAAAGGTTGACATGGTTAGAGTACAAAAAAATATGTTGTTTACACTTCAGCGAAATGACACATACTGATTTTTAGAGGGAAATGATGACGTTTTAACATGAATATAGTTATAAGATGGTCCGATTCATCTTTTGTAAATACCTCAAAACTTATTTGTACACATACAGCTGCGGCAAAAATAATAGTAGAGAATGAACCAAGATTATTCAATACAAACTGCCTTGAAAACAAAGCATAGTTTTTAAAAAATTTTGTTTTCCAATTTTCCATTATTTATTACATAATAAGAAAACAATATCATAATTTTGTTTAAATCACATTTTAATAACAAAAAATACTCCAATTATATTTCATTACATTTTTGGGTGGGAAAAAAAATAGTAGTGACACCATATTGCGCGTTTTAGACTAACAAAAATTAATCTAATAATAACTTAATTAAAATTCAATTTTCATCATTTTGAAATATGGACGTTTAGTATTTGGTAGAATGTCCTTTGTTCTTAATTACCGAATTACAACGATTTTTCATTGAATGAACAAGTTTTCGACATCTTTCTACAGGTATCGCATGCCACGCTTCTTTTACAGTACGCCATAGCTGCTCTTTATTTGTGGGTTTAGCGTTTGACACAGCCTTCTTAATATCAGTCCATAAGTTCTCGATTGGATTCAGGTCTGGAGATTGTGGAGGCCAGTCCAGAACCTGAATTTTGTTTGTGCTAAACCAATCTTTTGCTTTCCTACTGGTATGTTTCGGATCGTTGTCCTGCATAAACACAAATCTGATGGGCATTTCTTCTTCTGCATAAGGCAGCATAGTATTTTGTAATATGCTAACGTATATATCGGCATCCATATTTCCCTTGATTCAGAATAACGGACCTACTCCGTAGTAAGAGAAGCAGCCCCATATCATTATACTACAACCTCCATGTTTCACAGTAGCAAATGTGTTTTTTTGATGGTATGCAGTATTAGGAGGACGCCTAACATAAAGTCGAGAACCTCGATTGCCATATAATACCACTTTACTTTCAACCGACCATAAAATGTTATACCATTTTTCAATGGGCCATTGTATATGTTCCTTAGCGAATTTTAACCGTTTCCCTATATTTCGTTTTGTCAATAATGGTACTTTTCGTGGGCTTCGAGCATTTAATTTATTGTCGACAAGGCGATTTCTCACTGTTCGAATACTTGCTGGCACATTTAACTCCTTTTTAATCTCCGTTGCGGGCGTAAATGGGTGGCTTCTCGAAAATCGCACAATTCGATTTACCCATTTTTCTGTTAATAACGGTTTTCGACCTCTCGTTTCAGCATTTGCCACATATTTTTTGGCATTAGAGATCATCGTTGGTGAGCATCCAACAAATTTTTGAATATCTACATACGTTTTACCTTGTTCCACCAATCTGATAATTTGATCTCTCTTCTCGGATGTTCAGTGCTTACCACGACCCACTATTCAGATAAAACAGCAAAAATTCTTATAGTAAATAAATAAATATTAAATTTGTTAAATGGAGAACTCACTGATAAATAGAAAAAAATTATAAAATGCCACTTTTAATTAAACAGAATAAACTATTCAACAGCAACTAATATTCACTACTATTATTTCTGCCTCTTCTAAATTTTACATTTGTCATACGGAACGGTAAATTTATCGTAACCGTAAAAATTAAACAAAAACCTATAGTTTCTAGAAAAGTAGATCGCTACAGCAAAATTTTTATGAAATAAAGACAAGGACAGATATAGTCAAGTATGAAAAATTCGAATATGTTGCAATTATGATGTAGCACTACTATTATTTTTGCCGCAACTGTATAACTAAAAGAACTATAAAGCAAATAGGGTCTAAAAATTTAACCAACATCGGGTAAATCTGAAGATGTCAGCACTGGTATCTAAACGAAATTTTTCTTTGTTGTTGTTATATTTCAACGAAATTTTTTTTAGTTAACGAAACATCAAAATAAAATACGCGAAGATCGGAAGTCAACTATTGTTTTTATTTTTACTATTGCATTATTATTTTATTATTGGATTACAAAATTCCGGCCCAGATGAACAAATATGGAAATTTATTTTGCTATAAATGTTCCTTGTAGTGTTCAATTTATTTTTGTTGAAATTAATAACAACCAATTTAATAGTATTCACTATATTGATTTTATTTAACACACAAATTGTTTTGTAATATTTTCACACATAAAATACTCAATTTAAAATGCACTCAATATTTAACTTAGTTTTGAAAAAAACAGTTTTTTTTTTAAATTTTTATAAACACGAAACACAACAATCGAAAATACTATGACTTTGTATAATGACAAATGGCGAACAAGTAAAAATACAAAAAACGTTTCGTTAACGTTTAAAATTTGACGAATGGCGGATTGGTGCGACATCTATATAATTACCCAGTAACCTTAAAAATATGACAATATGTCGGTGCGCCATTTTACTATGGAAAGTATGAGCAATCGCCCTTATAGTTCTTTTAGTTATATGTTTATACACCCAATATTTCAAACTTATTGATTTATTTGCCGCCATCTTAAATAAGTAAGTAAAACCATTCCAATTCAATTTACTTACTTATTTTGACAGCTGCAATAAAAAAATATAATTTTTTTTATTGATATACATATTTTGTTTTAATTTATTTTAAAGTATTTGAAACAAATCAAATTTATTAGGAAAATAAAAATAATTTGGAGTATATACATATGTAATAGCTTCCCAAACTTTAGAAATATTTAAATATACATTTTTTTATTAAACGGCTTCATAAAGTATGCTTGCTATTTGGGGTTAATGACTTTGAATAACGACAAGCATAATATGTAAATACATATTAATAAACTGAACAAATACATTTTTTTACTCCAAACGAATTTATTTATTCGGCTTGAAATGCATTTATTTTGAATTTAAGTTTTCTATCATGGCTGGTCTCCACTTGTATATTTTTCTCTTGACAAAAAATAAATGACAAACGGCTCGTGACATTTTTTGTACAACTACCAACATAAAGAATATAACTAATTTCTCTTTTTGAGAATAAGAAAAAATTTGAATTTGATTCGTTTTTCGATTAATTCAATTTTTGGCATATTGTTTTGTATTCCACAATTTATTATTTATGTATTATTTTAATAACCCAAATTTTATTATATTTTGACCTAAAATTTATTAAAAGGACAAAATTTTGTCAAAAAGAATGAAAATTTCATTTTATTTGTCAAAATATTCAACATGAAATCACATGAAATTGAGTATAAAACACAATTTATGCTCAAATGGCACAACGTCATGACAAAAATATTGAATATTCTGATCTTTTCCTCTCTTGACAAAATTTCAATGCGCATGATCAAATCCAATTTTGTGTATGTATTTTGGAAAATGTACTAAAAATTGTCACGAGGAAAAAAATGTACTAGATTTTTTTTTTTGTCAAGAGAAAAATACGAAAGTGGAGACCAGCTATCATGGCTGGTCTCCACTCGTATTTTTCTCTTGACAAAAAAAAAATCTAGTCCATTTTTTTCCTCTTGACAATTTTTAGTACATTTTCCAAAATACATACACAAAAATTGATTTGAGCATGCGCATTGAAATTTTGTCAAGAGAGGAAAAGATCAGAATATTCAATATTTTTGTCATGACGTTGTGCCATTTGAGCATAAATTGTATTTTATGCTCAATTTCATGTCATTTTATGTTGAATATTTTGACAAATAAAATGAAATTTTGATGTTTTTTGGCAAAAATTTTAGCTTTTTAATAAATTTTAGGTGAAAATGTAATAAAATTTGTGTTATTATAATAAAACATAAATAATAAATTGTGGAATACAAAAGCAATTTGCCAAAAATTGTATTATTCGAAAAACGAACGAAATTCAAATTTTTTTCTTATTCTCAAAGAGAGAAATTAGTTATATTCTTTATGTTAGTAGTTGTACAAAAAATGTCACGAGCCGTTTGTCATTTATTTTTTGTCAAGAGAAAAATATACAAGTGGAGACCAGCCATCACACTACCTAGAAATATTATCATTAACAAACTGACAATCAATTTAGATTTTCTTGCAAGAAAGAGATAGGAAATAAGCACTTATATTATTTAAATAGAGCTGAAATAAGCAAACGTCAAGCATCGAAAATTCTGTGCGAAAAAGAGAAAGACTAAAATATATTAGGGTCGTATTTACAATTTTATTCAATGGATTAGAATAAAACGGGTTGCTTAAAATAAAACAAAGTTTAAAAATAGTATATTATTCAACAAGCATATAATGATAGCTGTTATTCACGAAGATGAAGTTTACCGACACGAGCCGATAGGCGAGTGTCGTAAATCATCTGAGTGAATAACAGCCACTATATGCGAGTAGAATACGATACTTTGTCCACGACCGATAAAAAATTGTATTTTATTATCAAAGCCTTTAAATAAACCTAAAATAATTTACGTCGACATTTTGACGTCTCAATTTAATAATAATGAAAATAGCAAGAGACTACTAGATAAAATTTCAAAAATGAAATTTTTACTTGGTAGTAGTGAATAATGGAAGAAGGGACTACTAGATATACTAGCAGTGAATAATGGATATCATTATAATTGAAGAAACAAACGCATAATGAGTATATTATACGTTAGTCGTGGACAAACATTTTTATTTTCGATGGAAATACACTTATAATTATTTTCAAATTCAACATTATTAATAAAATTAATTTTACTATTAAAAATAAGTTTTCTAAAAACGCGGCATTATTTTACCTGGTAAAATCGATGAAAAGAAATTCCAGGTAATTTGTTGTGAGTATTGTTACGACATTTTTTGATTACACATTTCATTTTTCATAATTTTTTTTTTATTAGTTTATACAGATAATAATTAATTATATTGATTTTTTTTAATTGTGTTGTTGTAATTGATAATGTTTTAATTTTCACGAACTACGCACAACCAGCTTTTAACAAGAATAAAAACTAAATGATTTGTTTACATAAAAGAAAGTACAACCATATATTATTCGTAAGAACCCATATATATCCGTCCTTCTCCAACTGTCTAAACTTGAAATAGAAAATTTTATGTGGGAAAAAACTTTGTTTCAAATCTATAGTATTTACAAATCTATGGAAATAAGTTACCTCGTCAGCATACTTATTTAAATAAGTGAGGTTCCACAAATAAGTAATTGGAAAAGGGCCTAAAACTAAAATATAACAATAGGAAAAAAATTTAAAAAAACAACACGAAGCGAGGTTAAATCAAAACGAAAAAAAATCGCGAAGTATTTGAAGGAAGGCGCATACCAAAAGACTTCAGGTTTTTCGACACGCATACTACACTAAAAAATTGAATTTTTTCCATCTCTCATGTGTTATATTCTTAGAAAGTTACTAAAAATAATACAACAACAAAAAAATTATTAACTTATTAGAATATAACACAAGAGAGATGGAAAAAATTGATCTTTTTAGTGTAGAATGTGTGTCGAAAAACCTGAACTCTTTTGATATGCGCCTACCTTGAGGGTGAAAGCTCAATTCGTCGAAATAAAGCAACCCGTCAAACAAGGTGTTACGTTTTCGTAACACTAGTGAAGAATTTTGTTCATACCTTCGTAAGCGTGACAGTTTGGTGCTGCAATACCGAAGCAGTTATGTCGTTCCCGTCCTTTGATAATTAGACTTTTTTCGAGGAGTTATCGATGTGGTAGTAGTTCGTAAACTATTCACTTGAGGTGTTGCATTTATGTCACGTGATTAGTCAAATAATAAACATTTTTAGCGATATGAATTTAATGAAACATTTTTCTGCAATTTTTTTTCTAAAAAAATAATAGTTTAACTATTTTCTTTTATTCTAAAAAAAAATATTAAGCAACAAATTATATTTTTCTAAATCAAACTCGGACGTTAATTATTTGTTTAGTTATAATATTAATATTGTTTGTAACGGTTAAATTACCTAATAATTTTAAAGCTAGTATTGTAATAAATAAGAGTTATTATAATAATTTTGATATAACTAAATTTATTTCCCCTGGATATTTATTCCCGGACGTGGCTATCCGGACAGGGAGTACGTGTAAGAGTCAACGTACATCTAAGAGTACGTCGAGTATGTCTAAGAGTACGTCGAGTATGTCTAACAGTACGTCGAGTATGTCTAAGAGTACGTCGAGTATGTCTAAAAGTACGTTGAGTATGTCTTAGGCCCATATTACACTATTACATTTCTACGTCGTATAAATACTTCAATACTTTTATATGATAGTGTAATATAGAAATATTAAAATATTTTTTAGACGTTGTATTTTTCTAATGATATTTAGCTTCATGAAGCTAAATATTATAATATCTATTTTGACAGCTGCTCAAGATGGCGGAAAACTATGATTGGAGTATGCTGATTAAAAATAAATAAATTATGGAATATGAAAATAATGAAATGTTATTTAATACGCAGCATTCCGACTAAAAAAATTGCAACAAAAGACTCGATTCGAGCAAGGTGGATTATACCCTAGACAGACTGTGTCTAATAAATTAATATTTTTTGTCGTCTAATAAATTAATATTTTTTGTAATATTTCCGAAATTCCTTAAGCAAATTTTGTATAATGCCTTTTTTATCTCGTCTTAAAATCCGAGGTTTTACCAAGATTCGCGAGCGCGAGCAAACAATATTTTTTTCTCCATTTTTCGAATAATTTGATGAAAATGTGATTGAAAAATACGACATAGTGTAATATAGCAAAGTAAATAATAGTATTTATAAAACAGTCTTTATATCATATTAAGGTAATGAAGTATTTCTACGACGTAGAAATGTAATAGTGTAATATGGGACTAAGAGTACGAATAGTATATCGGAAAAGTATATAGCTGGAGTTTTTATAGAAACTATAATTGAATAGATTTTTATTTTATACAAACTCGGGTTTCCATTTCGTCTAATATGTCTAAACGTACGTAAAGTAAATATCGCACCCCCGCTTCTAAACTGACACAAGTCGAAAAAAGTAATTTTTCGTTTTATTGCGGCACACGTTAAAAAATAAGCTTAACTATTAAGTACTTTTCATACCAAGTGCCTCGCCTTGAAATATTTAGTTACCACAAATCCGAAGCTGAGACCCTTTCATACCGGTGGCGTTGGCTTTGAACATTCGGTTGCTATCAAATATTTTATTTAGGTCTCTTTTACTTTTACACGTGAATTATAGCAAGAACTGAGATATTCTAAATTTGTAACGTACATATGAGCTAGATTTTTTGGTAAGTATGAAATATTTGTGCAAAAAATGTGATTTGTAGGTTATGTTGAGAAAGCAATTCGCTCGCTTTGTACTACTTTAAAATGTCGCAGTCGAGTGTGGAACGCATTCTGCCGTGCTAAACATGTTTTACTGATCTGCAAAAATCGCATTTCGAGAAAATTGATGTTAAAGTTTTTCGAAATATTTGGGGAATAACTTGCTTAAAAGCGGATTTAATTTACTTTCAAAGCCTTCAAATTATGCATTAGATCATAAATAATATGTTTCTCAAGAAAATATCAATAATTTATACATAATTAATTAATAATTTGCAGAATTAGTCTTTTACTTTAAATAGGCTTTATAAATAATTGATTGGTACTAAACAAAAATAACTTAAGTGCAATTAAGTCATTTATATCACAAAAGAAAAACTAAAATCCTGTGTTAATAAGAAGAATATATACCTTATCTGCCATTTAAGGTATTTATGTTTAGTTTATCGTTACATTTATTTTCAAAATAAACTGTAGAATACAACCTTAAATGCTATCAAAGTCGTGTTTACTACAAAGAGAAGTTGAAATCGTTTATTATATATAAAAAATATATACTTTATCTAAACTTTATGATATAACTTTATAAAATATATACTTTATCTAAACTTTAAGACCTTAAACACCCTAGTTTCTCGGATTTTATGAAATACGATTTGCAAATAGGATTTGGTAAAACTTTTGTAACAAAAGACTAGTTTAGTTGCTATGTTATATTTATTTATAACAAAATAAAAAACAACAACTATTGAAATCATAAAATTATTTATAAGATCGTTTTTTAAATAGCTTAAAAATCTAGTATGTAGTTTAAATTAATACATAACATTTTTTTTTTATAAAAATAAATTCAAAACATGTCAGTCAACTGAAAAATTACAAAAATTCAATCAAATTGAATTAAAAATTAATATTTTTTATCACAAGAATAAAATTCAAGACTTATAATAATTGACGATCCATTAAAACAATTCAATCTATACCGATTGCCGGAGGATCCGAAATTGGTAAATTCATTAAGTGTTTCATTTGTAGTACAGAATAACATTACATGAAGATAAGTTAAAAGTCCTTGTTTATAAGTTATTATTGATTCAATTCACGTATAGAAAATTTCAAATACCTAAGTCAATTTTGCTATTGAAAATGAAAATTCTTAAATTGCCTTAAATGCAATTTCAATTATGAAAATAAGAGAAAGTAACTTAACTTACATATTTGAAAGAAAATTACCTTATTTGTGCCATAGATAAGGCGTTCATGTTTAATATCAAGTAGTTAAGTCGGTGTTACTTCAAATTTGCTACTTTTTTCGATTAGAACAAAATTTATTTTGTTTAATAATGCATTTATTAAAGTAGATTTAATTATATTTATTTATATAAAATATAAAGGATATTAATACCTTTTAATTGGCATCAATAACTCAATTTCGCCAAAAATGTAGATCAGTAAAACTTGTTTAGCACGGCAGCATTGCCTTGGATTTGTAGATAACTTCATTGTAATATATTTTGTTTTTTTTAAATAAATTATTTTGTATTTATTACTATAAAATTAAACGATATCAATCGAATAAAACTTATTTACATAGTTAAAAAACGAAATAAAAAATTTTTATTTACGAAGCTCAAAGCCGAGGCGCCTGGCATGAAAAGAACTTTAATCTACAAGAGACACAAGTGAATCTTTAGTGTTAAACGCCGTATGACGCTAGTGTCACTTTTTACGTCGTCTAAAATAACGGTTAAAAAAAAAAAATGACAGAACTCAGTCGTGTTTTATTAATTCATCCGGTGGTCATAAAAAAATTATTTTCACTTGTGTCAGTATTTATTTTTTATTACATATTTTGTATACTGGCCATAATTTGAATTGTGACATAATTATTGTTCTGGGTAAGTAAAGTTTCTGTAATATTTCGAGTTGTGTCAGTTTTAATAAGGAAATGAGTATGCGTCTTAGTTAATATTTTCTGTTGTGACAGTTTTGATGAAGAAACGAGTGCCCTTTATAATTATTATTTTGAGTTATTGCAGTTTTATTGGCCAAGGTAACTAACGTTTCTTTAATATTTTGAGTTGTGTCATTCAAATGGGTATTGTGTTTTAATAAATATTTTGTGTTGTGACAGTTTTGATAGTTTTTATTATAAAATTTTATTTTAAGTACTAAGATAATTTTAAACATTTTTTAAAAAAAAAAAAAATTTTTTTTTTTGATTTTGAAGCGGAGTGACGTAAGTGATCTTTTTATAATTAATATTATTTCGTATAATCACAAAACACCAACAGTTTTCACTTACTTAAAAATAAAAAAACCAAACTTTTTATTTTTGAATTTATTTACTTTTATTTATTTAAAATTACAACTAGTTTCGATCTTGTAAAGATCATCTACAGGTAATTTTTGCAATTGAAAAAATTACAAAAATTACCTGTAGATGATCTTTACAAGATCGAAACTAGTTGTAATTTTAAATAAATAAAAGTAAATAAATTCAAAAATAAAAAGTTTGGTTTTTTTATTTTTAAGTAAGTGAAAACTGTTGGTGTTTTGTGATTATACGAAATAATATTAATTATACTAAGATAATTGTTTTTAGAATCAACAAAAATGATAAGTCGTGAACAATTGATGATGAAGCTCGCTTTGAAAAATCAAAAAATTAACGAGGGATCAGGTAAATTCATTTCTAACGAAAGTAGCGCTACCGAACGGGTTTTAGCAATGCCGTCTAGTCTAATGTTGAAATTGAAAATCCTTTTTCACGTTCTGAAATCGCTAAAACATGTTCACCACAAAATTCCGTGAATCAGCAGAGACTGTTATTTTACCGGAATTACAGAAGCTTAACGACGGTATAATAAAATCTTTTTATAAAATATTGGCTGTACTCATTTTTTATTTCTCAACAGAAAACGTTCGACAGATATCTCCAAATAATGAAAACGACGTAGCATGCAGTACTTATACCATCGAACGAGTTTTAGAAATGCCGGCTATTGCTGAAATTGATAATCCTATTTCATATTCTGAAATCGAAGAAACATCTTTACCACAAAGTGCACGTGGACCAGCAGATACTGTCATTTTATCTGAATTTGTTGCAACAATTAATCCTCAACATCCTACAAAATTAAACTTTAGAGGAACATCATTAAAAAATTACAACATTAATTCTCCTGAGCATAGCGACGAAAGCAATTATTACGATTCCGATGCAGATCCGAAATTCGTTTGTAACGTGGTCAAGCCTAGCGACAAACAATTTGAATTAAGAACAAGTTCATCAAGTGAATCTACTGGAGGAAATATTTCGTCTCGCGAATCTGTAGAGCGATCTGATAAATCTGAGAGGATCGTAAGCTTTAATGATGGGACAGCAGCGGAGAAAACCAAGATCGGCAAAAAGAGGAAGCCTGTACCCGGAATGTAAAAAAATCGAAGATTAATAGAAACTCAGGGTTGATCTACGAATCTGCTTCAAAAAGTAAAAGAGTTTATAAAGAAAGAAAATTGCGTGCTCCGTGCGGGGATAAGTGCAAAATTGGTTGTACGAAAAAAATTAGCGAAATTTAACGTCAAGAAATATTTGAAAGAAATATTGAATATTGGGCGTTAGGGGATCTGGCTAAACAGCGTTATTATATTGCCAACTCCATGACAGTCATTAAACCAAAATATCGGTATTCGTCGACCGAACATCATCGTCAATTGAATAATGCATTTCATTTTGAAATATCCAATGAACGTATTCGAGTATGTAAATACTTTTATAAAGCAACATTGGATATCAACGATCGTCTAATTCGAACAGTACTATCAAAAAGGACTGTCACTGGGTTTTTTGAAGCTGAATTACGAGGGAAGTATAACCATCACCCTTCTGTTAGCAAACAACTTAAAGACAGCGTTCGAAACCATATTGCATCAATCCCAAGGATTGAGTCGCATTATCTTCGTGCCCAAACGACCCGTGAATTCATTGATAGTGTGCGGTCACTTGTAAATCTCGTAATGTATAGTAAAATATTCAATGAAGAATATAATATAGGATTTTTTGTTCCAAAAAAGGAGCAATGCGAGTTATGCGCAGCATTTCAGAATGCGGAAGGTGATCAAAAAAACAAAATATTAGAGCAACACGAAACAATAGGGCGACTAAGAATTTCATAGTTGCAGTGTATGATTTACAGGCAGTTTTGCCTACCCCACGGGGTGATGTATCCTTTTTTTATTATGAATCGAAATTAAATAGCTACAATTTCACTATTTCGGAAATTAAAACTGAAAGTACGCAATGCTATTTATGGCATGAGGGAGAAGGAAATCGTGGAGTCGAGGAAATTGGTAGTTGTGTATTAAAGTTTATTGAAAAAAAAGTTAGCTTAAGCGATCCCGGTAGTATGGATTTGGTATTTTATTCCGATAATTGCGCTGGACAGCAAAAAAATCAGTTCATAGTAGCCATGTATGTGTATGCTATTAAAAAATTTCCAAACATAAACTCTATCACATACAAATACCTCGTCACAGGTCATACTCAAAACGAAGATGACAGTGTGCATTCAGTTATTGAAAAACAAATTAAAAGGATTCAAAGTCCGGGCCAATTTATGTACCTTCGCAATATGCACAATTGATACGTACGTCAAAGAAACAGGGAGAGCCTTACCATGTAAATGAGTTATCGCATTCGGATTTCTATGCAATAAAATCATTGACCAATCTATTGCATCTTAAATTTAATACGATTAAGATTTCTTCAGTGAGTAATGAAAATTGAAAAAGCAACCATTAATAAATTCTTGTTCAAGACGTCATATTCGCATAAAGACTTTGAAGAAACGGAGTTGTGGAGAAAAGACTTTTATGTCAGAACAAATTCCAGTGTTGGGGCCAATTTATAAAAGTAAACTTATGATTAAAGAAAACAAACGAAAAGATCTTCAATCTCTGTTATATTCAAATCACATTCCAAGATTCTATGCAGATTTTCATAATAATTTAATGTAATAGTTATATTTAATATTGTATGATTTCGAATTTGAATTTAGTAACCTATATTAAAATCAAAATTGTTATTATTATTTTATGAATTAATAATAAAGAGCACCTTTTTACCTTAATTACCTCCAGCTTGAGTCATTAACATTATGAATATTATTATAAAACGTCATAACTACAAATTTATTCCTAATAACTCTTATTCGAAATCGACATAACTTAAATTGCGGGTAGTTTAAGGGGAGATAATCAAAACGTTGTCACATCCCGAATAAGAGAAAGCTATAATGCATAAATTAACATTAAAACGATAACTATTGCTACATAAATTAAGTCACAATCGCTATTGAAAGTGTCTGCAATTTTATAAAATCCTTTTCTGAAATATCACTTTTTTCGACTTGTGTCAGTTTAGAAGCGGGGGTGCGATATGTATAATATTTCGTTTAATAGTTTTTACTGTAAAATTCAAGCAATAAGTTTTAAAGGTACTTTTAGTGTGGGGTGAGTAATTCCTGCAAAATCGACACGTGAGGTTTGCAATATCATGTCGGATGGTTCGGAATCTTTTTTTCAATATGCGTGAGTATAATAATATTAAGGAAGTTTTGTGGTTACGATGCACAAATTTATTACTCTAATAGTACGCTCTTACACGTACTCCCTGTCCCAATAGACACTTCCTTTATTCCTCAATTGACAGAATCTACTTTAGGAAATGGGGAATAAAAAGTTCGGAATGTGTATCTGGGAATAACTGCTGTAAAAAAAATTATTCGCCGTTCCCCGGGAATTACCACTGGTAGTAAAAAGTAAAGTTTTTTCATTGTGAATTCATTGTAAGTAGGTAATTGGAAAAGGGCCCAAGTGAATTTTTCAACGTCTTGAAGTAAATATTGGAATAAAGTTTTTGTATGTGCAAAAAATATAGCTACGTATTTCGATGAATTATGCACCTGTCATTTTAAAGTAATAATTGTTACATTATTTAAAAGAAAAAATAGATGGAAAATCAATGTGTTTTCTTCTAACAGATAAAAATGTACTTTGTATGTACATTTGTTCGAATTACAACCGTTAAAAATTAAAGGCGACCAATTATGCTTTTTAAATAGTTAGTATGGAACACAACTTTCAAATATGAATAAACATAAATAAGCATAAAAATGGGAAACGCAATAAATATTATTGAATGTTTTATTTGTTAAAATATTTTTTTTTCATAGGACTATTAATTGCTGAAATATTAAAATTAATATTCATAATTAACATATTTACACATTTTTTTACATATTTTTTTTTTCAATTAAAAATGTCGGAATTTTTTATTCCAGCCATTCTTGTTGTTCGATAAACAAATAATCAAAATAAATAACTTATAATGCTTTTAAAGCTAAGATATATTTTAGGTAAAATAATTATTATAACTTACCTTTTAAAAAATAAACTAGATATAAAATTATATTTCCTTTTTTCGTTATAAACTTTAAAATTACACAAAAAAAAATCATAGAAATTTTTTTTTTTTTTTTTTTCAAATCAATTCATCTTCAATATTTCCATTTTGTTTCTTTTATTTTTTTAGAAAACATTTTTTTGTTTATAGCAGCTCGTAGACGTGATTGGTGCATATACCTAGGTACAGGTATTATTTTGTAATTCTTTTTTTAAATTAAAAATATTCTACAAATTATTTTCTTTTTCTCTACCACAAACAAAGCAAATGTCGAAATATTTAACAAAAAAAATGTTTATAAAACAATGCTACCAATATTTGGATACAAAAAATATTTTGGTCAAGTTAGCTGCATGAAATTTGTCAATAGAGCTCGTCAAGAAAATGGCAACCTAACGTAGTTAAAAATATGTTTAGTCCCTTTTGTTTGTTTGTTTGTTTGTCTGTTGTTTTTAAATTTGCTCAGGTCA
This sequence comes from Tipula vernalis, assembly GCA_958295665.1. Lineage (NCBI taxonomy): Eukaryota > Metazoa > Arthropoda > Insecta > Diptera > Tipulidae > Tipula > Tipula vernalis. Next base: position 206,767,893 of record OY282559.1, on the reverse strand, counting down.
GAGCTGACAGGTTATAACCATCACTTTTTTCGCTTCGATGCATTTTCGACAGAGTAACGGTATCTTACAACTATATTGTTTTTAAATTTTATATTTTTAACAAAGGAATACAGTTAATCTATCGAAAATGAATCGAAGCGAAAAAATTAATGGTTATAACATGTTACCCCAGGGGGCCTATTCTCGAATTTCACATCCATTTTCCACATGTGGACATCTGTCAAAGTTGTCAAAAATTGGTTCGAAAATTGTAATTCGTATATAAAACACATGCGGCATTGATATTTTCCTATATGGGGAATTTTTCCACATGCTTATACCCATTCGGAAATATTCCCTTAGTACCGAAAAAATTCAATTTTTATGAGTTTTGACAGATGTCCACATGTGGAAAATGGATGTGGAATTCGAGAATAGGCCCCCAGATCTTTCAATCCATAATACCAGTGAGTTACATTTTTCCAGAAAAAAAACACAGAAACGTCTCAAGGGAAATCCTGGGGCACTGGATAGGTTATATTTTTTCACAAAAAGTGTTATTTGATTTAGTTTTTAGTTTTGGTAATATTTAATAGTAATTTTTTATATTTATTATAGTTATTTTGTTGTAAGTGTGATCACGTTGTAAAATAACGTAGTCTACGTTACGTAGACTCATATCGTTAGTGCACGATGAATTATGGATCGCTCAAGGTGCGTACAAGCTCCATTTCTGGTAAAAAAATGTACACGACGAAGTTAGCAAAATAGTAAAATTTTTAGTTAAAATTGGTTACCCTGGTGAACTTTTTATTCTAGTTGGAAATAATTCAACTCATACAGCTAACTTCGTGGTTGCTTCAAGTAATATCGAGCAGATCCTGAGTGCGAGTTTACGACCATTTTCTGAAGAAAAATTTTCAGCAGATTCAATATATTTTATGCCGAGTTTACGACCATTTTCTAAAGAAAAATTTTCAACAGGCAACCAATCGACGTAGTCTATTTTGTAAACAAATTTCTCCTTCCGAACATAATTCTTTTGTTTTCCATTTAAAATATATTGAATCTGCGGAAAATTTTTCTTCAGAAAATGGTCGTAAACTCGCACTTAAATGGAAAACAAAAGAATTATGTTCGGAAGGGGAAATTTATTTACAAAATAGACTACGTCGATTGGTTGCCTGTTGAAAATGTTTCTAAAGAAAATGGTCGTAAACTCGGCATCAGTGCGAATTTACGACCATTTTCTGATTAAAAGTTTTCAGCAAATTCAGTGCGAGTTTACGACCATTTTCTGAAGAGAAATTTTCAGCAGATTCCATATATTTTAAATGGAAACAAAAGAATTATGTTCGGAAGGGGAAATTTGTTTACAAAATAGACTACGTCGATTGGTTTCCTGTTGAAAATTTTTCTTCAAAAAATGCTCGTAAACTCGCACTCAATATATTTTAAATGGAAAACAAAAGAATTATGTTCGGAAGGGGAAATTGGTTTACAAAATAGACTACGTCGATTGGTTGCCTGTTGAAAATTTTTCATCCGAAAATGGTCGTAAACTCGGCATGAGTCTTTTTTATAAACGTGTTTTTTATAAATCGTAAAAAAGGTGATTCCTTCGCTCTGTGCACGAAATTAAGGGCCTCATACGAAATTTCGCAGTACCCGGAACCACTTATTACGACTTAATTTATCCACTTTTTTTTGGTCTGCTCCGTAAAACGTACAAAACAAGACAGATTTAGCCTCTTTTATGCTATGTTTTTAACTACTCCTAGTGTTTCCTCGGCCAAACGTGAAAAAAAAATATCATGATACGGCATGTCAATTACTTATGCCCCTTACTTCATTCCATTAAATTTTATGTCAAACCAGAGCAAACGACCAAAATGAAAATATAAAAACAAGTTAAAATTAAACGTCAAACAATTTAATTTATTCTGATTTTTTTATTAAAGATAATTAATTATAATTTTTTGAAGTATTTGAAATTATTAAATATTTCCAGTATGTTTATATTATGGAAATTGAAATAAATTAAAATTATTAAGTTTCTTTTGCATAAAAAAACCATATTTTTTGACATCTAAAACAAATAAAATTCTAGGATTTTTTTGGTGATAAATGAGTGCGTTTGATGGCGAAACATGATAAAGAGCCAAGAATATTTTTTTTTTACTTTTAACAGTTGGCACGAATCTCTAAAAATATAATTTTTATTTAGAATATTTACAAATATAAAATAGTGATAACATATTACTAGATAAAGTATAATAATTCCAAATGTTATTTAAAAAAACTTAAAATTGTGATTTATCGAAAAATTGAGAGTTGTTATTTAATTAATACCAACTCATAAAACTAAATCCTAGTGTTCAATCGGGCAAAAATGATAAAAAATATCATGATATTTTTTATCACTTTTGGCATTAACTACTTACTCATTTATCACACAAAAAAACTAACTTTTTTCTTGGTTCCAGCTGTCAATTTTGAATTTATTTTCTTTATGATATTTTCGGTACTTAAATTAAATTGAATTTGCTTTTTTAAGATATTCATATGGTATTTACACAGTCACCTATTTATTTAAACATAAATAATAATTTATATTTCGAAGTTTTGTCTGAGAACACAAACACATCAAAACTCAAACTAAAATTATTTGTGTCTCCAATATTTGGATAAAAACCAAATAGTTTCAATATCAAAATAATTTATAAACAAAAAATAATTAAAAAATAAATACATTTATTTAAAAACCTGACGACAAAATGAGTTTATTAAATTTTACAAAGCGATTTAAAACAAAATGTAACATTTAAAATCAATTTATCATTTTTTATCAATTTTGGTTGTTCAATCGGGTTTGACGTACAGTATTACAAAATGAAGTTAGGGTGGGATAAAATATCATGATATTTTTTATCATTTTTGCCCGATTGAACACGTCCAATATATTTAATATATTTACTCTAATAGTAAACACTATTGACGATTGGAGCATCACAAATTCCACCTAGTGGAAAATTTTTAAACTGAGGTAGCTGCTAATTTGACGTTCGAAATTGGTGTAAAGAATTCCAATTTTGAATAGTAAACACAATTTTTACTTACCAGATTGCTAATAATTGTAAATAATTCATATTTTGGATTATAAAAACAATTTTTAACTACCGGATTGAAAAATTTCCTTTCGTCGCATTTATCAGAAATGTCATTTTGGCAGCTGCCTCATTTGAACTTTTTTCCTCGAGAGGCGCTTTCTCTACTTTTACAATCGTCAATACTATTGCAGTATAGCACATTCGAAAATAGACCATATTAAATTTATAGTAAAATTTATTTTGTAATGTTGGTAAAAAATTTAATAAAATTACTTTCCCGTACAAAAAGTTAAAATATGTAGATACATAAAATTCTATATCGAAAAAATTCGAACACCCATTTGGATGGATAATAAAGCGTGATTTACACGTTCCAACAATGTTTCCCAACAAAAAATGAAGAGATTAGTATATCGCGAATTTCATTTGAAAGACAAGAACAAATATATAAACAAACAAAATTTTGTTGGACTTTTTTCTTTTTTTTTTAACTTTTTTTCCATAAAATTTTTTTTTTTACTATAAAATATACTCGACCCGAGTATATTTTATGGAAACAAACAACAACAAACACATAAAAAATGGCGATTTTTTTAAAATTTTTATAGCGCTTTATTTTTATTTTTTTAAATTTTTATTTAAAAATTAAAATTTACGTTCGAACAGTTTTCATTTTAGCCAAGAAAAGTCGTAATTTTTTTAAATAAAGTGGTATCGCAGCGGCATTCGTCAAAAATTACATTGTCGTTTTTATACCGCCAAAAAATTATAGCATGCCCGACATTTTTGTTGTATTTTTTTATAAATTTTTGTTTAAAAATGGAAGTTTACTTTCGAAAAGCTTTATTTTAGTCAGAAAAGTTGTAATTTTGAAACATAAAGTAGTATTATCGCCCTATTCGACATCATAGATTTTATACCGCCAAAAAGTTATAGCATGACCGACATTTTCGTTTTATACTTTTCTCTTTTTATCGCATGTAAATATTTTCTATTGCGTGTAGCTCTAAGTCTCAACAAAAAAAAAGTTGGAAAACATTGTTGGAACGTGTAAATCACGCATAAATCGCGCGTCATTTAAAACATTTTTTGTTTTATACCACGTTCCCAAGTGTTACTACTTCAAATATATTTTTGTTTTTCTGGAACTCTTTTAGGAACTGAGAACGACATTTGAGTTCCATTTTATTTTAAGATTTCCTTTGAACAGTGGAACAAAAACCCTAAACTAATGGAACTAAATATGTTTGATTGCACTATGTACATACATAATATGTATGTGTGTATTCAAAATAGAATTTGGCGGGAATCAGTAATTTGAGGTTAGATTGAAAAATATACTTATTTCAATATTTTCCGTGTTAAATAAAAGAATCTTTTTTTGTATGAATTTGATAAAAATGCATATGTATATTTAATGAAGTACTTGGAAGGAACATTTTCTTGTTTTTTGGTTTTTGCTATCTTATCGTTTACGTTGTGGAAGTCATCTTTTGCTATTTGGTTGAATTTTGATGTTGCACATTCTAAAATTAAGAATATAATTAACATGATTAGTTGTGTATTTGGTAGTTGCTAAAAATCTGTTAACCATTTAATAAAATTAAAAATAAATGATAACATTAAAATTTTTGGATGATAAATTCACTTGACGATCTTTCAATGTGAAGTGTTGGGCTGATGGACTGTGCTTGATGATTTATTTAATTATTGAATTATGATTATGAGTATTAAATGACTATTAAAAATTTTACACCATATAGGTATTATTTATTTACTTACATAAAATTTAAATTACATTACCATAAAAAAGCTCAAAAGCAAAAATAATTAACTTCACTTGCCAAAAATAACAAAGAAAATAGCGTTGATCGCCCTCGTATATACGAGGGACATAGAAATGGAGTCGCACACATACTACTACGACTATATCAAAATAAACCATTTCCATCACTCCCATTGCATATGGAGAAAAATAGAACATTTGTAGGAACTGTCAAATTCAGTTTCATTTTGTTATACTTGGGTTTACATTAGTAGAATAAAAGTATGTAGCAAAAAAGTATCGTCATGTGAACTCAAATTTAAATATTTAAATATTTTATTACATACTTTTTTGATATTTCGGTAAAGTATGTATCAAAAAAGTATTAGTCCTAGTGTTCAATCCCCGTGGCGTACTGCAGCTATCGGGGGGGGTCACAGGTGGTGGATAGTGGACGACCTATCGATAGGTAGGTTAGCGGTGAATTAAATAAGCCGCCCCCAACCGCAGTCCAGCTGGGGGAAGAGTCTCAGGGAACTGGGGAGTGGTTAACCTCAGTTCATTAAATTCTGAGTGCCTATGATGCCCAGCATGGAAAGGCGAACAGATGGCGCCAGAAAACCATCGACCAATAACCACGGCGGACTGGGCGTCACGTCCTCTCTGCACCTCCGGAGTCTCCGCGGGTGATGAGTGGGGGACCCTATAAACGGGTGACCCGGTGAATGGAATGGATCCCATTGGATTGGGCTCTCCATGTGATTAGGTGAATAGGGGAGAGAATGGGCGGAGGGAAGGTGGTGCAGGGAGGCCGGGGTGCGAGCGAGCCGAATGGGCTGGATTAAGGCGTTAAGCGACCCGTGCTGATGGTCAACTAGGCTGGGGGCCCATTTAACAAAGCCCAGTCGCTAACGGAGCCCTCTGGATACCTGGCGACCTCCAGTTGTAGTTAGCCTTACCTGCGTATTCGGATCTCTGCGCAGGCGGACCTTTATTTCTCCGATACTCGTGGGAATCCAATGGATAGATCAAAAACAAAACCAAAGGGCACCGGCTCTCCTCAAAAGCCGGTTTCAGCGGAGGGATGTACCTCGAACCAGACGGGTGGGGCCTCTAAGGTTGCAAAGGTGGTTGACTCTAGGGCACAAGTCCCGGGAGTTAGCGGTACCAACGCAGCACAGGGGAGTGGGACGAGAGACATTCCTCCGGCGAAAAGGCGATACAGGAATCGCCGCTCGGCGCTCCGAATTCTCGAGAAGTGGGCTGCGACCCCCGAGGGGCAGCTTACGGAAGAGCAAAGAAGATCAGTAGCTTGGGCAAGGAGCACTGTGGGCTGCGGAAGCTCGGAAAGGGACCATATGTCGAAAAGACAGCGGTCCCAGGACGAGGTGGAAGTAGTCAACAGCAAGCGGGCCAAGTTGGTGACTGAAAAGAAGCCGAGCTCCAACTCAGGGACAAAGCTGTTCAGCGATGTCCTGAGGGAGCATGTGTTGATGCTAGCCGTCATTGACGAAAGTCAAGAAGATGGGAGCATCACGGCGGAAAAATGGAGGTTGGTGTATAATGCACTCAACCTCGTCTTTTTAAAGGTCCTGGGTGAAAATCCGGGACCACCCCCATCCTGCAGAGATGCGGGATGGTATCAAGGGCGTGTAAAGATGACTGCATGATCGGACTCTAGATCTGTGGATCTGTACAAAAAGGCTATAGCCAAAGTAGGGGAGGTGTGGCCAGGCGCAAAGCTTGCGGCAGTTAGCCGGGAGGAAATTCCCAGCAGGCCGAGGGCACGTGTATGGCTGCCATCCGAACCGGCTAGCCCGGACGGGGCTTTGAAAATCATTCAGGCCAGTAACCCGAATCTTCTGACCGGAAATTGGAAGATCGTCAAGCAGGAGGAGGCCAAGGGGGGCTCGAAATTATCAATCATGGTGTTAAATAAGGAGTCCCTTGCCCTCCTTCACAAAACGAAGGGAGTAATTGACTTCGGTTTCGGGTCAATTACTCTCAACGTTTATAAGAAGGATGGGGCGGAAGCGCGTACGGGAGGCCAACCGGAGGGCGGTGGGAACCCGCCCAGGCCTGAAGGGGGTACCAGCAGCATGGGGGAAGAAGCTGAGGGTAGGGGGGAGAGTGAATCCGGCGACCTCGGTAGGGCAAGGACTCTCTCGAAGGATGAGGAGGTGCACATAAGCGAAGGAGCTGGAGTACCGATGGAGGAGGATGTCGACAGCCCGGCCAGACGGGGGGGCACTGACAAGTCCTCTATAGAGGGTATGAGGGGTGGCGAGACGGGCGTATCCGGCGCATCCCAAATTACCGGGAATTAATATTCCTGCGGTAGCAGGAATTTATCATAGAGGTAGGTAGAGGTGAAATGGTTATGATTAAGATAACTCAAATTAACCTTCACCATTCTAAGGCTGCTTCGGCAGCTCTACTCCTCAGGCTGACTAGTTCGGGTGAGGATGTGATACTAATCCAAGAACCTTGGATTAACAATAACAGGATCTGTGGCCTCAGAAGCAAAGGGTACAAAATTATATCCTCTAGTAATTCTGGGAAGATCAGATCTTGTATTCTTGGGAAAAATAATATTAATCTTTTCCTTCTCTCTCAATACAGCAATGGTGACACTACTGCAGTTAGCCTGGAAGTAGGCACTTGTAGATTCTGGCTAGTTTCAGCCTACATGGACCGGGAGAAGGAGGTTCCTCCGGATAACTATCTGGGGAAGCACAGACATTAATGAAAGAGGTGAGTCGCTTTTTGATTATTTGATGAGTACTAACCTTTCAGTGTGTAATATTGGGCGGGAACCCACATTTATTACTAGTAACAGGCAGGAGGTTCTAGACGTGACCCTTGCCTCAAATAATATTCTTCATATGGTTAAAAATTGGAGGGTGGATAAGGAACACTCCTTTTCTGATCATCGATATTTAACCTATAGCCTCGATATTCACCCTGCTACCCGGGAAGCCTTCAGGAACCCTAGAAGGACCAACTGGAGCAAATATGGGGAATTATTGGAGGAAATGTTACCGACGAGGGCTATGGAGCCCCCGACGACCGTTGGGGAGCTGAAGGACATGGTGGCTAGCGTTACTAGCGCATGCAACCGATCCTTTCGCGCTGCCTGCCCACTGGCTAAGCCTATGGGTAGGCAAAAACCGGTATGGTGGTCCAGGGAACTGGGAACCTATCGAAAGGCTTGTAGGATAGCCTTTAATAGAGCCAAAAATACAAGGGAGGCTCAGGATTGGGACTCCTATAAGGAGAAACTCGGAATTTATAAGAAAGAATTAAGAAAGGCACAAAGGAGGTCTTGGAGAATCTTCTGTGATAATATGGAAGAGGTATCCGAAACCTCCCGCCTTAGGAAGATTCTTTCCAAAAGTAGATCTAGTCCTAGTTTTTTGATAAAACCGGACGGATCTTGGACAGCTTCTAGTGGAGAATCTCTGGAGCTTCTCTTCGAGACACACTTCCCAGGAAGCTTTGAAGACCTGTTGGTGCGTAGCAATCATCAGGAATCACTGTCAGTAACCACAGAGGATATCGTAACCAGAAAACGGATCCTATGGGCACTGAGGGGTTTTAAACCATTTAAATCGGCTGGTCCGGATCAAATTATACCAGCGGAACTTCAAAACAACTCAGTCATTATTCTTCCCTACCTGGAAGCTATATTCAAAGGGTGTTTGAAGCTGGGCTATATTCCTAGGTACTGGACGGAGGTCAATGTGGTGTTACCGAAAGCGGGGAAAAGCTCACATGTCTATCCTAAGGACCTAAGACCAATAACTCTATCATCCTTTCTTTTGAAAACCTTGGAAAGGCTGCTGGATGTATACATCAGAGATAAAATAGGTGCCAGGAAGTGGGCATCGTCTCAGCATGCGTACACAAAGGGTAGATCTGTGGACACGGCTCTGCACGCCTTGGTGTCTACGATTGAGAAATCGATTAATTCGAAGGAATTCTGTTTGGTGGCCTTCCTTGATATAGAAGGCGCCTTTAATAATGTGAAAGCGGAGGCAATCAAGGAGGGATTGTCATTTTTGGAGGTGGACGTTCCTCTGATAGGGTTAATCGATTATATGCTGGGAAGCAGGATTGTTAGCTCGAAGTTGGGGGACTCCACCTGCAAGAGGCGAGTAACTAGGGGAACTCCGCAGGGGGGGTTCTGTCCCCTCTTCTCTGGAACATAGTGGTAAACGGGTTACTACTTGAACTGGAGAGAGAGTGTATTGGAGTTATCGCGTACGCAGATGACGTAGCTTTAGCTGTTACCGGGAAATTCCTGGGCACGATTGTAGACGTAATGCAGAATACGCTTACCATCGTTACGAAATGGGCTGGCAAATGTGGACTTGGTATTAACCCGTCCAAGACAGAGCTGGTACTCTTTACTAAGAAATACAAAATCCCGGTAGTTGTCCCTCCTACCTTAAATGGCACGAGAATTGCTTTTACTGATAGAGCTAGATATCTGGGCATTATCTTGGACAGTAAGCTTAGTTGGAAGCCCAACATGTTGGAGAGAATAAACAAAGCTACTATTGCTTTGTACTCCTGTAGGAACGCTATTGGTCATAGATGGGGTCTGAAGCCGGAGCTGGTACACTGGCTCTACACCGCTGTAGTGAGACCTGTACTCGGGTGGGTGTTTGGTGGCCAGCTCTGGACAAGGTAACTTACAAAAGTAAGATTGAGAGAGTGCAAAGAACGGCCTGTATGCTTTTAGCTGGGCATTGAGGTCGACACCGACAAGTGCCTTAGAGGTTATGTTGCACCTTCTTCCGGTCGACATTTTTGGCAAACAGATGGCGGCAAATACGGCTGTACGACTTGCAGCCGTCTCTCAGTGGAGGTGTCTTAGTATAGGACACTCTACTATCGTCAGATCGTTGAAGGATGAACTGGCGAATCTTGACTACATTAAACCTACTCTACGCTTCGAGAAGCGATTTCGGACCTCCTTCCCTTCAAGGGAATCCTGGAGGGATAGACCGTTATCGGAAACCGAAGCGTTGCAATTCTTCACATATGGCTCCAAGCTAGACGGCAAAGTAGGAGCTGGAGTATTCTGTGACAAATTAAATGTAAATATTTCTATTCGTCTCCCTGATTACTGCAGCATGTACCAAGCTGAAGTCGTAGCGATTGAGGAGGTCATGACGTGGTTGAAGCATAATGTGTTATCCTCAGACGATATCGCAATCTATGTGGACAGTCAAGCGGCGATCCGGTCGTTAGAATCGGTGTCTTTGGCGTCACGGGTGGCGTTGAGTTGTCACTCATCTCTAAATGAGATGGGTGAGCATTTCAACATCCAGGTAGTCTGGGTCCCAGGTCACTCGGGCGTCATGGGGAACTGCAGGGCAGATGAACTTGCTAGGCATGGTACGACTCTCCAGCTGCAACCGGAAAGGGCAAGTCTGGGGAGGCCTATCACAGCGCTGAGACAAGCACTTGGGAAGCAGGCGCTATCCTCAGCGGGGGAAAGGTGGTCTAACGCCCTCACCTGTAGAGTTGCAAGACAAGTTTGGCCAAAGCTGGACTTGGGGCGCACTAGGGCATTAATATCCTTACGAAGACGTGAATTAAGAACGGTCGTAGGAATTCTCACGGGACACTGCCTTTCTGGAGAACATGCAAGAAGGCTGGGTCTGGAGGCTAATGACTTCTGCAGAAGCTGCTTGGACGAAGAGGAGGAAGAGACGTTGGTCCACTTCCTTTGCTCGTGTCCAGCATTGGCTCTCAGAAGGCACAAACACTTAGGTAAGTTCAGGATGGACTGCCTCTCGGATCTCGAAAACATTAAAGTGCGGGACGTCTTACGCTACATAAGTAGCTCGAAATGGTTCCAATAGGAGTAAAAGGGGATATATCCTGTGGTATCACAATGGACCGTCACCGGTCTAAGTGTGCGTAAGCAGCCACTCCAACCTAACCTAACCTAACCTAGTGTTCAATCGGGCAAAAATTATTATTAACCTAACCTAACCTAGTGTTCAATCGGGCAACTTTTGGCATTAAACGCACTCATTTATCACACAAAAAAACTAACTTTTTTCTTGGTTCCAGCTGTCAATTTTGAATTTATTTTCTTTATGATATTTTCGGTACTTAAATTAAATTAAATTAAATTTGATTGTTTAAGATATTTATATGGTATTTACACCGTCACCTATTTATTTAAATATAAATAATAATTTATATTTCGAAGTTTTGTCTGAAAACACAAACACAACGAAACTTAAACTAAAATTATTTGTGTCTCCAATATTTGGATAAAAACCAAATAGTTTCAATATCAAAATAATTTATAAAGAAGAAATAATTAAAAAATATAACATTTAATTAAAAACCTGACGACATAACGAGTTTATTCAATTTTACAAAGCGATTTAAAACAAAATGTAACATTTAAAATCAATTTATCATTTTTTTTCAATTTTGGTTGTTCAATCGGGTTTGACGTAAAGTATTACGAAATGAAGTTAGGGTGGGATAAAATATCATGATATTTTTTATCATTTTTGCCCGATTGAACACGTCCAGTACATTACGTTGTAAAGTGAACCCAAACTAATAACTATATGTTAATGTTATTCGTATATTTGTTGTCAAAACAAAAATTTATTACGTTTTTTTGTTAAACTACAATACAATTTCGGGAATTAATCAAATAATTTGCCGATAAATCTAATAGAGTTTGAGAAGAAATTCACAACACATAAACTGAATTGAATACAGAAGCATATCTGGGTGGTCATTTTGTGGTGCTATATCACATTTGGTGATAAAACTGTGATAAACTGACATTTGTCGTGGCTTACTGCGGTCCCAACTTGGATGAACAACGTCACGTCGTATAATGATTTGAATGAAAATGACCACAATATCTTCCTTCTTACTTCTACAAGTGGAAAAAATTGTTTATTTTGTGTTTAATTTTTTTTTATATGGAGTTTGGTTAAAAACACCTCTAATCAAAATTTCAAAAAATGAATGAAATTTACATTGACGCTAATGATAAATAAATGATATTTATTAACAAAATAATCATGTATATATTATTGAAATAAAATTAATGGATTATTGTTAAATTTACAGGAAAACGGAGTATAAAAATCATCAATTATTTTAGTTTTGTGTATTAAATTGTATCTTAAAAGAACCATTCTAGTAGCCTTGAATAACAAATTTCACAAAACAATCATCCTTCTAACAGAAATGGACAAAAAATAAGCAATTCTTAAACGAAAATCAACATAAACCATCTGACATAACCTCACAAAATGCAAATAATAGTCGGTGTTTAAACATGAAATTCTAATAAATCAAAGGGTTTTCTAGTTAGGTTAACTTAAAAATAGAATAATTAGTCTTTTGATAACAAACAATTTTGTTTTGCAGTTGATATCATGATAATTTTCATTCATTTTTTTAAAATTTTAATTTAATTGTTTTATATCAAACTATATGGAGTTTGATCGAAAGCAACTAAATTAAAGTTTAAAAAAATGAATGAAAGTTACTGTGATACGAACTGCAAAACAAAATTGTTGATTAACAAAAGACTAATTATTATATTTTTAAGTTAACATAACTAGAAAACCCTTTGGTTTATTAGAATTTCATGTTTAAACACCGACCATTATTTGCATTTTGTGAGGTTATGTCAGATGGTTTAGGTTGATTTTCGTTTAAGAATTGCTTATTTTTTGTCCATTTCTGTTAGAATGATGATTGTTTTTGTGAAATTTGTTATTCAAGGCTACTAGAATGGTTCTTTTAACATACAATTTAATACATAAAACTAAAATAATTGTTGATTTTTATATTACATAGCAATATAAAAATCAACAATTGAGGTTACGTGTCAAATCATCACTTTGATTCATTGCTTTCCCCTTAAAATTCATTTTGCAGTGTTGTCATTTTGTGGTAATATATCACATTTGGCGATACTCTGCAAAAAATAAATTGTCGTAGCTAACTACGGTGTTGTCATGGATGAATATCGTCACATCGCATAATGATTTAAATGAAAAAGACCACAACTTCTTCCGTCTTACTTTTACAAGTGGAAAAAAAATAATTTTGTTGTTTACATTTGTTTTATATGGAGTTTAGTTAAAAAAAGCTCTAATAAAAATATCAAAAAATGAATGAAATTTACATTGACGCGAAATATAAATGAATGATATTTATTAACAAAATGATCATTTATATATTTTTGAAATAAAATTAATGGGTTATTGTTAAATTTCCAAGAAAAACGAAATACAAAAATCAACAATTATTTTAATTTTGTGTAGTAAATTATTTGTTAAAAATCAAGGTATACAGAAAAAATAGGTAGTATATTCCCGTGTCTCATTTTTGTCTTTCTTTGCGCATCACGTCACGTGTAATCAAAAAAACACATTTGTATATGAAGTTTGGCGCTTTTTTGATTAATTTTTTAAATAAATCACGAATAATCGTAATTTTTTTTTACAAACCGTATTTACAATTGATAATGATAGTTTACCGAGACCCTTTTTATGCTTTATATTTGTTTTATGGTCCAAATATTTGAGAAATAATTCCTTCGAGTATATAATGTCTAAGATAAATGGAAAAAAGGGTAGACAAAATTATGAGTACATAACATAAAACAATTAAATTATTAAATGTTTTTGGTCATTTAAACATATGTACGTACCAATTATTAAAATTTTTATTTCTTTACGTTATGTACTCAAATTTTTGCCATCTATTTTCGTTTGGCTTCAAATTATTGGTATCCACGTACCTATTCAAATATTATGTTCATATTCAACGTTAAATATATGTAAATGTAAAAATATATTAAATAAAAATTCAGTTCACAAATTATTGTTTTCAGTTCACAAAAAATTGTTTTTTAGGTGTAAAATGTTTTTTAAAATTCAGTTATTAAACGCCCAGTTAATAGAAAACATAAATTTGAAAAAACGGAAATTAAATAAAACTATAAATTAAAATTAAATCTCTGGCTTATTTCATTTATTGTCTTATGGTTTTCGCTACAACTACATCAAAACACCCATTCACTGTTTAGTGTTCTATATGTGTTCTTATCAGAAGTACAACTGATAGTTTTGTTGCAATAGGAATTATTCAAATTTAGTATATTTAAAATCGAATACTCCCAAATTTTTGAATTAAATAATTAAAATCTAAACGTTCTCTGCATTTAACAAAAAAAATTTACTCATAAATTCCGAAACTTGTTATGCAATGTGCTCAAACAGTCTGCTCTAGACACGAATATTAAAACATGCCTATGTTCGCGATTTAATTCCAAAAGTATTGCAGTATATAACTAAAATAAAAATTGAAATGTTTAATTTTAACATAAAGTCGAAAAACAATAAATGGCAAGAATAAAAAAAAATTCATTTATTTTCCATTTATTTAAAAAATTAATAAAAATATCACGAAACTCCATATAAATATCAGCATTTTTGATAACACGTGACACGTGACGTCAAATTGCGAAAAAAGTATGGCAACAGCATGCGCAATAGTGTACCTTTATTTTCTGTATATCTTGATTAAAAATAACATTCTAGTTGCCTAGAATAACAAATTTCTTCGGGAGCTCACAAAGGACAAAAAAATATTCTTAAACAAAAATCAACATAAACCATCTGACATAACCCCACAAAATGCAAATATTGGTCAATGTTTAAACATCAAATTCTAACAAATCAAAGGCTTTTCAAGTTATGTTATGTTAAAAATATATTAATTGGTCTTTTTTCAATCGACAATTTTGTTTTGCACTTCGTATCATGATAATTTTCATTAATTTTTTTGAAACTTTAATTTGGTTGTTTTTGATCAAACTCCAAATTGTTTGATGGAAAACAACTAAATTGGGATATTAAAAAAATGAATGAAAATTATCATGAAACTAAGTGCAAAATAAAATTGTTGATTGACAAAGGACTGATTATTATATTTTTAACATTTTATGTAAATAATAAGCATCTTTGCATTCAAGTATTACTTTATCATCACACAAATAGCACTTCGTATAAAATTTTCATATAATGTCATTTGAGGTTATGTGGAAACGTCAACTTATCACTTTTATTCGTCATTTTCCCCTTAAAATTCATTTTGCAGGGGTGTGTTCGTAGACTTTCTCCATTTTTTTATATCACACAAAAAAAGTCTCCACTAGTGATATAAAGGTGTGATATAGCACCACAAAATGACCACCCTGGACTGTGTTCATAAACTCTACATTGTAACAATATTGAGTACGTTTATGCTTAGGGTTCAACCTGGTTTGAACCTAGGTTAACTTTTACTATAAACGGAGTCGAGTCATCTTGTAGTTAACTCGACTCGACCTAAAAAATTTCTAGGGTCGAGTCGAGTTAACTCTAAAAACCTTCACTATAAACGGAGTCGAGTCGAAAAATAAAAACAACAAAAAAATAGTAATAAAAAGACACCATTTTGATTTCTTAATTCGTGTGCGCATCTTCGATTTTTGTGTGGCAATAAAACTTTGTTATTTTAATTTTATAAAATTCAGAAAATAATACAAGAAAAACATATAAACATACGATAGTAAATGATTTTTTTTTTGACGTTTCTGACTCGGTTTCAACCTAGTTTCGACTCGACTACGATTTGACTCTGCAGTATAAACGCTAAAAAAGATAACTACAAGATGATCCAAAGTTAACTAAAAGATGACTCGACTCTGAGCATAAACGTACTCATTGTTAACAATGACAGTTCTAAAGCGTTCATAAACCTCGGTTGTAACCACAGCAACGTGCTTTTTGTTGTTCATAAACCTAAACCAAAATTTCCTCTTATTGTTATAAACGTCATTTTCAATCCTATTCAATACTGCCTTTCTAGCTGTCATATGTAAGAAAAACAAAAATTCAATTGAATTATCGAAATAAAAAATGTATTCATTTGCTTTGGACGAGCAAAATAATTTCATTATTCAAAATAATGAAATTTTGCGTGTTGATAAACGATACTATAAGATGATAATAACATTACATTATTCTTATAATATTATAAAGCATGTGTAAATATTTTGTTGTTTTGTGTTTTGATTCTTCAATTGTCTTCGTTCCACGTTTTTATTTGTCATTTTTACTTTGACGTTTGTAACTCTTTGTAAGTGGAAATGTCATTTGTACAATGACAGTTGTAACATTGTTCTACAATGTTGAGTTTATGAACGCAGTCCTGTCAAAACAACAAACTTTTATAGTATGCGTTCACAATATAAATCACAAAGCTAGTGTGAACTGCAGCGGAAAAATAATTAAATAGCAAATAAGTACATTCTTATTAGGTACGTATAATGTAAAAGTGGTATTAGTTAGTTCGATATAAAGTTAATTTTTGGTTACATAAATCCGGTCATAATGAATAAAAATGTCAAAATAATTAGAACAACAACATACAAATTTACTAAGGATGTTCGGAAAAAGATCGACAAATTTTATCTTCGAATTTGACTAAAAATTTAAGAGCCAACCAGCGAACATTTAAGAAATTTAACAGAATTTAACGAAAGTTTTTTCTTACGGAAAATTTGACAGGTTGGCTAGCGAAACTGTAACACAACTTGTCAATTGCTTTGATGGTGACGGTAGCTCGTATTAATATTTATAAAAATTTGTGTAGAATTTTAAACTGGCGATGGAATTAGAGGAACTTTGAAAATTATTTTAATTATTAAAAAGGCTTAAATTCTTAAAGGACATACTATAAATATAAATAATAAAAGACACAGATCTTGTGGCGTAAGAAAACAAACGAAAATAAATAAATTTTAAAATAAATAATTTGATGTTACAATTTATAAAGTCTTTAATAATTCGGTTTTCAATTTACCTACATGAACATAAATAAATAATTTTGAATTTAACCCTCCCGGCGCAAAAATGTATACAGCAAAAATGTACAGCGTACGAACAGTTTACGAACGCTTTTTTTATAATACACTACTACCCTCCAGACCAGGTGTATCATAAACGTACGGTTTACGAAGACTTTGCTATACTAAGGTGTTCGTAAACGTTACACTAAAACGGTACGAATATAGTACGTAATGTGTACTTTTGTCACATGAGAAGTGAAACAAATTTGCGAAGACTTGTGTATGTATTAGCATGTATAAAAGTGTTCATAATGTGTACGCTTAAACGTAATGTTTACGAACTGCTTAAGCGTAACATTGACGAACGTTTTAGTGCGAATTGCCCCATTTAATTAGAATAAAACAATTTTTTTAAATCAATCTTATCTTTTATTTGTATTTTTCTTCAAATAAGCCGCAACACAAGACACAACGTGCCAAATTTGTTAATTAATCTTTTTCTGAAATGAAATAAAATGTTTCAATCATAGATGAAGTACTTCGAGTATTATTTAAATACCTTTCAAAATATTCATTATAATGATTTTTATATGATATTATGGATATAGTGCTGCTCTTGAATGCCACGAAAAACTAACAATAATTATCAGAAGTTTTTATATTTTCACAATACGACAACTTTAATTTAATTTGTACAAAAAAAAAATTGAAACTAAAACAAAGCCGCAAGATATAATTGACAGCACTGTGTATAGAGAATGTAACTGTAGCAGTGTATTATAAAAAAAAGCGTTCGTAAACTGTTCGTACGCTGTACATTTGTGCTGTATACATTTTTGCGCCGGGAGGGTACATTTACATTCTCTATACACAGTGCTGTCAATTATATCTTGCGGCTTTGTTTTATTTTCAATTTTTTTTGTACAAATTAAATTAAAGTTGTCGTATTGTGAAAATATAAAAACTTCTGATAATTATTGTTAGTTTTTCGTGGCATTCAAGAGCAGCACTATATCCATAATATCGTATAAAAATAATTGTAATGAATATTTTAAAAGGTATTTAAGTAATACTCGAAGTACTTCATCTATGATTGAAACATTTTATTTCATTTCAGAAAAAGATTAATTAACAAATTTGGCACGTTGTGTCTTTTGTTGTGGCTCACTTGAAGAAAAATACAAATAAAAGATAAGATTTAAAAAAATTGTTTTATTCTAATTAAATGGGGCAATTCGCACTAAACCGTTCGTCAATGTTACGCTTAAGTAGTTCGTAAACATTACGTTTAAGCGTACACATTATGAACACTTTTATACATACTAATACATACAAATGTCTTCGCAAATTTGTTTCACTTCTCATGTGACAAAAGTACACATTACGTACTATATTCGTACTGTTTTAGTGTAACGTTTACGAACACCTTAGTATATCAAAGTCTTCGTAAACCGTACGTTTATGATACACCTGGTCTGGAGGGAAGCTCAAAATGTACAATGACCTCACACAAGAAGATTTGCACAAAGGTCAATTTGGATTTTTGACATTTCCTTCAATTTAAAATAGGTTGGCTGGGCAGTAACATTTAAACTTCATACCCCAAACACATTGACGGAGCGAACAGCGGCGCTAAATTAGAATACATGTATTTCCTTAAGAGAGAACACATAGAGCGGCGTCAAACTAGCAGTTTTTATTTTTTGAGGTGATGAATGAAATTTATATTTATTGTTTTTGTTTTTAAAGTAAAAGCTTGGTAAACCTCTAATTTTAGATGAATATAACGTCCAAATGGGAATATAAGAAAGATAATTGTAAAAAATATCTCGAAGACTAACACCACAAACACATAAGCGGCGCTCTACGCCTGGCTTCACTTCTCTTCGTCTTTATTATTTTTTCCAACCACATAGACGCCGCTAATTTGACATTTAATTATATGAAAAATGTTGTTTGTGTTTTTACAACAAAACATTTTCATAAAAAACTATTTGTTTAATGACTTATTACGACCAAATTTAAATTCAAATTTAAATTTTTTTTTCAATTGTCTTTCTCATATGCCCATTTGGATGTAAAATTCAGCTAAAATTAGAGGTTTCCAAGCATTTACTTTAAAAACAACAACAATAAATATAAATATCATTCATCGCCTCAAAAAATAGAAACTTTGCTAGTTTGACGCCGCATGTGTTCGCTCTTATGGAAATATGTACATGTATTCTAATGGCCGGTCTCCACTCGTCACGACGAAGAAAAATTGGCAAGAGCTTGTGCCAATTATTGTTTATTGGGTAAAATTGGTATGAATACATAAACAAAGCTAGTGAAGAATTGCTTATTTTTTGTCCATTTCTGTTAGGAGGATGATTGTTTTTGTGAAATTTGTTATTCTAGGCTACTAGAATGGTTCTTTTAACATACAATTTAATATACAAAACTGAAATAATTGTTGATTTTTATATTACATAGTATTATAAAAATCAACAATTGAGGTTACGTGTCAAATCATCACTTTGATTCATTGCTTTCCCCTTAAAATTCATTTTGCAGTGTTGTCATTTTGTGGTAATACATCACATTTTGCGATACTGTGCGAAAAATAAATTGTCGTAGCTAACTATGGTGTTGTCATGGATGAATATCGTCACGTCGCATAATGATTTAAATGAAAAAGACCACAACTTCTTCCGTCTTACTTTTACAAGTGGAACAAAAAAAAATTATGTTCTTGTTTACATTTGTTTTATATGGAGTTTAGTTAAAAAAAGCTCTAATAAAAATATCAAAAAATGAATGAAATTTACATTGACGCGAAATATAAATGAATGATATTTATTAACAAAATGATCATTTATATATTTTTGAAATAAAATTAATGGGTTATTGTTAAATTTACAAGAAAAATGAAATACAAAAATCAACAATTATTTTAATTTTGTGTAGTAAATTATTTGTTAAAAATAACATTCTAATTGCCTAGAATAACAAATTTGATCGGGAGCTCAAAAAAGCAAAGGACAAAAAAAAAATTCTTAAACAGAAATCAACATAAACCATCTGACATAATCCCACAAAATGCAAATATTGGTCAATGTTTAAACATCAAATTCTAACGAACCAAAGGCTTTTGGACAACACTGCAAAATGAATTTTAAGGGGAAAGCAATGAATCAAAGTGATGTAACCTCAATTGTTGATTTTTATATTACTATGTAATATAAAAATCAACAATTATTTTAGTTTTGTGTATTAAATTGTATGTTAAAAGAACGATTCTAGTAGCCTAGAATAACAAATTTCACAAAAACAATCATCCTCCTAACAGAAATGGACAAAAAATAAGCAATTCTTTAACGAAAATCAACATAAACCATCTGACATAACCCCCATCACAAAATGCAAATAATGGTCGGTGTTTAAACATGAAATTCTAATATACCAAAGGGTTTTCTTGTTATGTTAACTTAAAAATATAATAATTAGTCTTTTGTTAATCAACAATTTTGGTTTGCAGTTCGTATCACAGTAATTTTCATTCATTTTTTTAAAACTTTAATTTAGTTGCTTTCGATCAAACTCAATGTAGTTTGATATAAAAAAATTAATTTAAAATTTTAAAAAAATGAATGAAAATTACTGGTATACGAACTGCAAACCAAAATTGTTGATTAACAAAAGACTAATTATTATATTTTTAAGTTAACATAACTAGAAAACCCTTTGGTATATTAGCATCTCATGTTTAAACACCAACCATTATTTGCATTTTATGAGGTTATGTCAGATAGTTTATGTTGATTTTCGTTTAAGAATTGCTTATTTTTTGTCCATTTCTATTAGGAGGATAATTGTTCTTGTGAAATTTGTTATTCTAGGCTACTAGAATGGTTCTTTTAACATACAATTTACTAAACAAAACTAAAATAATTGTTGATTTTTATATTCCGTTTTCCTGTTAATTTAACAATAATCCATTAATTTTATTTCAATAATAGATAAATGATTATTTTGTTAATAAATATCATTTATTTATCATTAGCGTCAATGTAAATTTCATTCATTTTTAAATTTCATTCATTTTTTTGAAATTTTGATTAGAGGTGTTTTTAACCAAACTCCATTTAAAAAAAATTTAAAGAACAAAATAAACAATTTTTTCCACTTGTAGAAGTAAGACGGAAGATATTGTGATCATTTTCATTCAAATCATTATACGACGTGACGTTGTTCATCCAAGATGGGACCGCAGTAAGCTACGACAAATGTCAGTTTATCACAGTTTTATCACCAAATGTGATATAGCACCACAAAATGACCACCCTGGAATACACACGTAATGCGACAAATTTTCGGAATTAAATGTCAAGTTATGAACCAAAACAAACAAACAAAAAAATATTTGGAATGAAATACATAGATTTTTAAAAATTTTAGTTTAAGTTATTAATGATTTAATATAATATATCAATCTATACCGTGGTGAAATATAATTAATCTAATATAAATCTATTCATATATATGTACATACAAATCATACAAATCTATTCATGGTGAAATAAAATTAATCTACTTAATTGATGCCGTATGTGTGTCGTATTTTGGTCGTTAATTTGCCGTGAAATATGTGAAAATTTAATCTTTATAAAACATTTTATTATTGTAGTGTTTTGCCACACCACGAGTATTAATTACAATAAAACAATTATTTATTTCAATACAAGTTACTTTTATTTCTTTACCCACACGTCTTTACAGTTTCGCACTAAAATTCATTCTGCCGTCATACGTCCATGCGGGTGCGTTCCGCACGTCCGTTTCTATATAATTTCGGGTGCGTTCCATTAACAATTCAAATACATCACAACAACAGTGTACAAACTAACAATAAGTAGCATAATTAGGCTGAATACACCATAATTACTGTCAAAACTATTTTTTTATCGATAACATATCAAGTTATGGAATTTAAAAAATATGATAAGCATAAATGCGGAAATGGCTATAACACCCTGTAAAAAAGCCCTACCCAGCATTTTGAAATTTTGGCAAGGATAAAGCACTATGATAAAGCTGCCCCAACGCAAAAAAATCACAAAAAAAAAATTTAGAAACATGGAATATTGATGTACATTCATTTTCCTATTATTTGCGTTAAAAACCAGGAGTACGTCACAACAGTGTACAAACTAACAATAATTAGCATAATCCCTCCCGGCGCAAAAATGTATACAGCAAAAATGTACAGCGTACGAACAGTTTACGAACGCTTTTTTTTATAATACACTACTACATTTACATTCTCTATACACAGTGCTGTCAATTATATCTTGCGGCTTTGTTTTATTTTCAATTTTTTTTGTACAAATTAAATTAAAGTTGTCGTATTGTGAAAATATAAAAACTTCTGATAATTATTGTTAGTTTTTCGTGGCATTCAAGAGGAGCACTATATCCATAATATCGTATAAAAATAATTGTAATGAATATTTTAAAAGGTATTTAAGTAATACTCGAAGTACTTCATCTATGATTGAAACATTTTATTTCATTTCAGAAAAAGATTAATTAACAAATTTGGCACGTTGTGTCTTGTGTTGTGGCTCACTTGAAGAAAAATACAAATAAAAGATAAGATTTAAAAAATTGTTTTATTCTAATTAAATGGGGCAATTCGCACTAAACCGTTCGTCAATGTTACGCTTAAGTAGTTCGTAAACATTACGTTTAAGCGTACACATTATGAACACTTTTATACATACTAATACATACAAATGTCTTCGCAAATTTGTTTCACTTCTCATGTGACAAAAGTACACATTACGTACTATATTCGTACTGTTTTAGTGTAACGTTTACGAACACCTTAGTATAGCAAAGTCTTCGTAAACCGTACGTTTATGATACACCTGGTCTGGAGGGTACACCATAATTACTGTCAAAATAATTTTTTTATCGATAACATATCAACCCAGCAAACGTGTCTTAAGTAACACATGCAAGACAAACTCAAGACTTGTTATGGTAACAAACCCAAGACAGTCAAAAGACAACTCCATGAATTTGGGACGAAGAGTCTTCAAAGAAATGTCTTGTGGTCTTTATCGGTAACATGTATACAAGATGTCTTGAGTAACATGTCTCATGGTCTTCTTAGGTAACATGTCTGGTGGTCGTTATTGGTAACATGTCTGGATGCCGTCTTTTGTAACATCTTTGGTCGTCGTATTAGGTAACATGTCTTGTGTTCCTCATTGAAAACATATTTTGGGTTTGTCTTTAGCAACATGTATGGCGAATGTCTTAGGTAACATGTTTGAAGGTCGCCTTATGTAACATGTTTGAAGGTGGTCTTAAGTAACATGTATAGTCTTAGGTAACGTGTCTGAAGTTCGTTATTAGTAACAAATCTGATAGTTTGCTGTCTTACTTTGGTCACTGGAATAGTAATTGGTATAAAAATATAAATGCAAATTATGCTCAAAATAAAAACCGAAAATAATTTTTTTCTAACTATTAATTGACATTAAAAATTAAATAAAACACCAATAAAATTTTTCAAAATCTTTGCGAGAATAATTCTATACCAAGAAAAACTTGGTTTGAAACTTATACACGGCATTGTTGTTGTAAAATTACCAAAGTAAGACGGCAGTTGTCTCAGGTAACACGTCTAGCAAATGTTTCGTGTTTTTTTTTTGTAGAAATAAAAAACTATTGTATTTGTTTAATTTTTTAATTTATTTAGAAAATATAATAAATTTTGTCTTAAGTTCTTATTAGAATTTAACAATAATTTTAAAATAAATTAAAAGTATTTTTTTAATTATATACATGCCGAATTATTATAATTTTTTCGTATCACAATGTGGGTTTAAAGCGAGTGCATATAGAGAATAGTCATTTGATATAATACCGAGTTTACACCGTAGATAATTTTGATAGAATACGTTTATGCTCAGAGTCGAGTCATCTTTTAGTTAACTTTGGATCATCTTGTAGTTATCTTTTTTAGCGTTTATATTGCCGAGTCAAATCGTAGTCGAGTCGAAACTAGGTTGAAACCGAGTCAGAAAGGCCAAAAAAAAATCATTTACTATCGTATGTTTATATGTTTTTCTTGTATTATTTTCTGAATTTTATAAAAATAAAATAACAAAGTTTTATTGCCACACAAAAATCGAAGATGTGCACACGAATTAAGAAATCAAAATGGTGTCTTTTTACTACTATTTTTTTGTTGTTTTTATTTTTCGACTCGACTCCGTTTATAGTGAAGGTTTTTAGAGTTAACTCGACTCGACCCTAGAAATTTTTTAGGTCGAGTCGAGTTAACTACAAGATGACTCGACTCCGTTTAAGTACTTTTCATACCAGGCGCCTCGCCTCGAAATATTTAGTTACCACAAATGCGAAGCTGAGACCCTTTCATACCGGTGGCGTTGGCTTTGAACATTCGGTTGCTATCAAATATTTTATTTAGGTCTATTTTACACGTGAATTGTAGCAAGAACTGAGATATTCTAAATTTGTAAGGTACATATGAGCTTGATTTTTTGTTAAGTATAAATTATTTGTGCAAACAAATTGATTTTTAGGTTATGTTGAGAAAGCACTTGGCTTTGTACTTACTTTTAAATCTCGCAGTCGAGTGTGGAACGCATTGCCTTGGCTTTGTAGATAACTTCATTGTAATATATTTTGTTTTTTTTAAATTATCACTTAAAAATAAATTATTTTTCAACAAATTGAATTTATTACTATAAAATTAAACGGTATCAATCAAATGAAACTAATTTACATAGTTAAAAGACGAAATAAAAATTTTTTATTAACGAAGCTCAAAGCCGAGGCGCCTGGTATGAAAAGTACTTTATAGTAAAAGTTAACCTAGGTTCAAACCAGGTTGAACCCTAAGCATAAACGTACTCATAGTTAATTTTTAAACCTGACATTTTCAATTTTCAATTGTTATCTCTAATATGACAAATTTAAAAGTACTTAGTCCGAATTTGTAAAAGTTATCAAAATATTAAAAAAAATTAAAATGACAGAATTTTCTTTAAAGAAAATGCATTTTTATCTTTTGTCGGCCGAATTTCGAAGTCGATCAACAAAAGATAAAATTGAATTTTTTATAATGAAAATTTTATAATTTTAATAGTTTTGTTAATATTTTGATGGCTTTCCTAAATTCGAACTACATTTTAATAATTCTCCCATTACAGAAATAAAAATTTTGTCAAAAAATAGAAATGTTAGTTTATAAATGCGGTCGAATATTTTGAATTTTGTAATGCCTTTAATCATAAATAAAAGTTTTAAAAGATATAACCTATGATTTATTATATGTAAATATTTATTTATTGCTATTAAATATTTTAAAATTATTATTAGAGTAATGATAAATACAGCTAAGCAAAATGAGCGGAATAATTTTCGTGAAGCATGGGTATTATTATTATTATTATTTACTGGAGGGCCATGTGGGCGATAAGCCACCTCGCACCGCGACCTAAAAGATCTATTGTGCTGGACCCTACTTAATTATCCGTCCAGTCAATATTCAGGCTCTTAATGAATCTGACAATACTACTGGCCGGTACAAGATACATACTATCCGGGCTCATTGTTCTCCCTCCTAGATGTTGCAGTCTTTGCTGGAAAATGGCTGGGCAATGGCACAGAACATGTTCCGCTGATTCCGCTTCCAGACCGCAGAAGCGGCATCCATCTGTCGTACTTAGGCCCATCTTCTTAAGGTGATACCTTAAGGGGACATGACCTGTGAGGAAGCCAGTAAGCAGCCTCAACTCAGGTTTTCTAAGTTCAAGACACTCCTTAACCCTGACAGACGAAGGTGATATAAATTTCTTCGCCTGCCGTAAACCTGGAATTCTGCGCCAGTAGGAGGACTTTTGAACATCCTCCCAGCGTTTTACCGCTGCTCTAAGGTGTCCCTTAGTGACACCGCAGAAGGGTTCTGGTCCAAAAAATGGAGAGACAGAACCCTCACGGGCGAGGCCATCAGCTGCCTCGTTTCCTTCGATTCCAGTATGACCTGGCACCCACATAAGTGTTACCTTATTTGAGCTTGCCAGATGTTTAATAACCTTCAGACAATCCCATACCAGCCTTGACTCAACGGTACAAGACCTAAGAGCTTTTAAGGCTGATTGGCTGTCTGATACAATATAAATCTTTGCATCGTTTAGGCCTTTTGCTATGCCTAACCTAGCGCAAAGTTCTATAGCATGTACTTCTGCTTGAAAAACGGTGGCATTGGTACCCAAGGACTTCGAGAGGGTAGTGCCACTCCCGTGTATTCCTATCCCCGCCCCATCTTCCGTTTTTGATCCATCTGTAAACCATACCATGGACCCTCGCTCAAATGATGGTCCACCTGCCCTCCACACATCCCGGTCAGGTAACCTAACACAGAATGGTTTGTGGAAGTCCAGTTTAGCTGGCATACAGTCGGAAGGCATTCCTATGGTAGGGTCTGTCTGAAATTCCTTAAGGATTTCCATATGACCCACCATATTGCCTGGCTTGATATTTCCTTCCGCCTGCATTTTCAGGGCCATACTTGCAGCGTCCTTTTTAATATGCAGGTGTAACGGTGTCAGTCCTAGAAGTGTCTCCACCCCCGCGGTTGGACACGACTTCATTGAGCCCGTAACACCGATGCAGGCTACACGCTGAACCTTATTCAATAAGGTTTGCGTTGTCTTCTGCTCAGTTTTAGGCCACCATACAACCGATGCGTAGGTGACCATAGGCCTAATGATTGTAAGAAATGACCAGTAGATCATTTTTGGTTGTAGTCCCCAAGTACGCCCATAGAGTCTTTGACAGGCCCAGAGAGCCTTGATGGCTCTATTTTGAACTTTCAACAAATGTTGGTTCCAGTTCAGTCTTTGATCTAGGATAACCCCTAGATATTTAACCTCGCTGGAAAAAGGAATAGTAGTACCGTTTAACGAGGGAGCTGTAAGCGCAAGCTTTGTCCTCCTCGTAAAAGGAACAATGACAGTTTTGCTTGGATTGACACTGAGTCCTTCCTGGTAACACCACTGCCATATTATATTGAGTGCATTTTGCATGCGATCAGAAATGACCTCATCAAACTTGCCTCTGATTATGATAGCCACATCATCCGCATAGCCCTGGACATCAAACCCATGGCTACTCAGAAGGACCAGTAGTCTGTCAATAACCAATGACCACAAAAGAGGAGATAATACCCCTCCTTGGGGACAGCCCTTTACGGCCTTGATGGTTACTGATTCGCCACCTAGTCTGGCAGTAATCTCACGATGTTCCAGCATGGAACGGATCCACCTAATTGTGGAAAGTGGAACCCTTTTTCCCATTGCTGCCCTCTCTATAGATCCATAGGAGGTATTATCAAACGCCCCCTCAATGTCCACAAAGGCACAAAGGGCAATTTCTTTATATGTCACTGCTTTTTCAATCCTCGTGACTAGCCCGCTAAGGGCCATAACCGTGGATTTACCAGTTTGATACGCAAACTGGTCCCGATACAGCGGATTCTTTCCAAGGACTTCACTTCTTATTTGATAGTCCAGGATTTTTTCCATCGTCTTCAAAAGAAACGATGTGAGGCTAATTGGCCGATATGCCCTGGCCTGGGTGTCTGGACGACCCCCGCCCTTTGGTATAAAGACCACATTTACTTTCCTCCACAGTTTCGGAATATAGTTAAAAGCATAACTTGCCCGAAACATCTGGATCAAGCTGGGGAGTATTTCCTCAATACCTTTTTGAAGTAAAGCTGGAAAGATACCATCCCCTCCAGCGGATTTGAAAGGTTTGAAAGACCCAATAGCCCATCGAACCTTGCTGGGTGTGAAAATTTTCCCAGAGAGACTCCAGATCCTACTGTGAGGCGAATAGGCCACCTCACTCGAAGGATAATATGAGTCCTCTTGGGCTCCTACCACTACTGAATCCGGAAAGTGGATCTCTAACAGTACCTCTAAGGTTTCCTTCCGGTTTTCAGTGAACCCCCCATCTTGCTTCTGGAGAAGTCCTAAACCATTTGAATGATCCCTGGAAAGGACTTTCTGGAGACGAGCTGCAGAGGGCAATTCATTGATTCCCTCACAGAAATTCCTCCAGGTAGCCCTTTTGGATCTCCTTAGTTCGAGATTATATTCCGTCAAGGCCATCTTATACTCGCCCCATTCACCGGTGCGTTTAGCCTTGTTAAATAATCTTCTCGATTTTTTCCTCAGTTTACCCAGCGTCCCGTTCCACCAAGGGACCATCTTTGTGGACTCTCTTCGCTTAACTGGGCAGCTGTTCTCGTAAGCCAAGTGTATAGAATTATGCAGCTGGTTTGAACAGATCTCCAAACCCTCTGGAGACTCTATGTTCCCCACAACCGAGGGCATTTCTGATTCGAGTGAGACTCTATAAGAGTCCCAGTCGGTCAGTTTTGGAATTCTGATTTCCTGCCGCTGCATGGTCTCAGCCGCCAAATCGAATCTGATGTGCAAGTGATCCGGTAATGAGGCCTCTTCAGACACATGCCAGTTTTTGACCAAGTCGCTAAAATGCGGACTAGCAAGTGTCAGATCTAGGACCTCTTGCCTAATCGCATTTATAAAAGTAGGTTTCCTTCCCCTATTGACAATGTCTACATTATTTGAGATCAGAAATTCAAAAAGGTACTCACCCCTGTTATTGATGTCCGTGCTACCCCACACCGTGTGGTGCGCGTTTGCATCGCATCCTATCAGGTAGGCCAGCCCATTGCGTTTGCAATGAGCTATGAGCCGCCTAACTTCAAGTGGAGGTATTAACTCTGAGTCTCCAGGAAAGTAGGCGGAGGCCATTATAGCCTCCTGTTTGCCTCTTTCACCCAGAACCTCCACCATTACTGCAACCAAGTCCCTGGAGATGAAGCATGGGTATTAAAAGGTACTGATTTTTCGAAATATCCAACGGTAAACGACAATATTTTGAAATTATTTCTGATACTGGAAAGGCCTCATTGTATTCTGCTAAACCATTAACTACTATTATACCACGATCAATTTTAGAATCCACATGCTTCTCAAAATACGATGAATAATTTTGAAACCTTCTTCCTCGCACTATTTGAGAACCCCTTACTGTATCGAACTTTTCAATAAAAAATGGTATTTCTTCAGCCTGATCACGATTAGAACAAAAACTGTCCTTAAAATTATTTTTAAATGTAAATGAATTATATTTATACGATTTGTACCGGTTACAATCTTGAAATTTTTCTACGTTATCTAATTTATTTTCTAAAATAAAATTATTTAAATTTTCCCGTTTTTTAATTCTATTATATAATTGCTTCAAAATGTGTTGAGGGTTTTTTAATATTTTTTTTTATTTCTTGCAAAAAATTTTCATACATATATCCGGAGAACGAATCTAAGGAGCCATACAACTTTACATAACCGGGCAAATGTAAAATGCTAAGAACATTGTAATTTACGTGTTTCAATCCATAAATTTGGGGATATAGGGCTACAAATTCATTTAAAAGTATCTGGGCATTACCTGTATTCTCTTTGCAACTAGTCCTATCGGATAAAAGATGAAGACTAACAACTAAAAGCAAAAAATGATAAAAAATATTAGAGTCAACGAAACCTTTTAAAAGTGGAAGTACTCCATATAAAATAAAAAATCTAAATTCTGTGGCTTTCCATCTGCAGATTTCATTAAAATCTCTTGGTTTGCGAGAAAATTCTAAAGGGACGTATTTAGAATAAGAGACAAATAATTCTGATATAATTTTTAGTTTCTGGTTTTATTTTATCTAAACGAAAGGTTAACATTTTTTGTGCAACTCCTAAATCGACTAAATGCATTGGATCTAGAGGAAATTGGATAACCATCATAATTCCAGATTTTTCTAAAATATTTGCCTCACCTTTATGATGTTCTACATCTAAGCGATTAGCGAAAGAATAATCAGTTCTTAAATTACCTGAAACTACGTCAAAAACGGGAGTATGAGAAATTCTAAACCCTGATTGATTACATTCGTGACACCCTTTATTTGCGTTGTGGTATTTAACTGATTTGCAAAAGGATTTTGCTGGTGCATCGCAAATAAACGCGCGTAAAATAAATTTTTTTGGAATCGAATTTTTACCAATTAAAATGCCCTCATTTTTTAATTTTTAAAATTCATTTACAAATTCTTTAAAAAAAACTATCTACTGATATGGGATGACCATCACCAATCCAAGCTCCGACAATAAAAGGGGGATGATTACGATCGTCAACGAAAGAACCAAGAATAGGCCAGAGCGTTTTCCTAGAACTTTTATAAAGAGGTAATCCATCGATGTTAAAATCACAATAATTTCCGGCAAATTAGATAATAACTTTGAATCATATCGATTATTGCATTTTTCAATTCCAAAATGGGCATATTCTCCTGGCGGTACCTCTTTTGGTGTAAAACTATCAGGGGCACTACTAGTACTGCGAAATAATGAACCTTTTGTTTTTGGAAGATCAACATCAAATTCCCTTAAAATTTTAAGAAAATGTGAAACTGGATTTACAGATATATTATGTAAAATAATCCATTTAATTAAATTTATCTTTAATATATTAATTTTATCTGAACATGAATTATCAGAAAACTCGTCTTCGGATGAAGACTCATCTTCAGATGAGCA
Source organism: Tipula vernalis (assembly GCA_958295665.1). Lineage (NCBI taxonomy): Eukaryota > Metazoa > Arthropoda > Insecta > Diptera > Tipulidae > Tipula > Tipula vernalis. The sequence goes on along the minus strand of OY282559.1, from coordinate 206,737,431 downwards.
TGAAATTAAAATATCATCTAATGAAAAACGATCTCCCAAAACAGGAACGTTATATTCGCTATTAAAATTTTCGGGATTAAAATTAATTTCTTCTAGCTCAGACATATTTTCGGGATTACTTAAATTGAAATTTATTTCACAATCTAAACTACTGTCTGCCATTTCGGAGATAATCCTATACCGTTGGGTTCTGGATATATTATCCATTCTAATTATGTTTTATGAAATATTTTCTACATAATTATGAATAAGTTCACGAGAAAATGTGAGAACAACAAACACTAAACTGTTCTACTGCTTTAATATAGCTTTTATGATTTATTTATGATTTTTCTAACAGGGAATTTAGTTAAGTTCAATTTATATAATAGCAATAAATTACATATAATAATACTCACAGTTTTCTAATATTTAATTTATTTTGATAACGCTTTAAATTAGCAACATTCAAAATGGCGGCGAAAAATTGAAAACAATTTAGTAAATATTATTTCTATGCACTACGTATATTTACGAAAAATAAAAAAAATATAAACATGTACATATAATTATATTTTTTTGATTTAAATTAATTATATATCTATTATTATTTATTTGTTTTAGTAAGTAATCACAGAAAATTTTCTTGACACTTTCACTCACACAACACACTGAAAGACGACACAAAATAATAATAAACAAAAAAAAAAAAAATGGCGAAATATGTGCGGTTTGGGTGGCTGTTGCGATAACGAAGCGGTTTTTAAAGACATTTTCAAGACAACCGCAAGACTTGTTCCTATTCGTTCTATTTCCCACCGATAGGAGCGCGTTAAATTAAATAACGTACGTGACTTTAGTAACATACTGAAGACAACCCAAAGACATGTTCTTTAAGAAATTTGTCTCTTTTTAACTTGTGTATTTATATATTATTTGCTCTATCCCAGACAAGCTAAAGACATGTTACCAAAGACAAAAAATCTGCTGGGAAGTTACGGAATTTAGAAAATATGATAAGCATAAATGCGGAAATGGCTATAACACCCTGTAAAAAAGCCCTACCCAGCATTTTGAATAGGTACCATTTTTTTGTGGTAAAAAAATAATAAATATTTAGCGAAATTTAAATACATATTATTTTTAACCATCAACAGAAATTATTGAGTTTTATGAACGTCCGATTTCATTACGAAATGTAATACCCAAGTATTTTTAAATCCAACTATTTTATAATATTCCATAATATATCCATGACTTAATTCTGGGTTAACCTTTTACTAAAGATACATGTTAAACCGAAAGTGATCTGACTGAGTTTTATCTGAACGTGTTTGTTTGTTTGTTTGTTTTTTAAATTTGCTCAGGTCAGATCTTTCAATCCATAAGACCAGTGAGTTGAGAAACAGCCCAAAATTTCCAGAGACCACTCAGGGGAGGTTCTGGAGGGTTGAATAAAGTATACAAAAACAAATTAGATTAAAAATTAAATAATAAAATAAAAGCATAATTATATAAAACAAAGTTTGATAATTAAATTAGATTAAATGAAAGTTAATAAATAAAGAATATTAGAGAGAAGATGAAGGATACATATAAAAATAAAAGTTTTAAAATTAAAATATAAATTTATAATTCATAATTTTTTTTTTTTTTTTTTTAAATTTTTTTTTTTTTTTTTTTAATTTTTTATTTTTTATTTTTTTTTTTTTTTAAATTTAGAATTAAATTATATAATATTCATAAATCTTAATATTATAATAAAATAAAATAAAATGAAATGATTCCAAAGAAAAATCATTGTGTGGAAAAGTCAATAAAAATTAAATGTAGTCTTAATTCATAGTTTATAATTTATTCTATCCACAAAATTACACAATATTTTATATTCTTCCATTTTTTGGTCCTTTAAGATATCTAATAAGGATTTTCTGTATAAAAGTGGGAAATTATTTCTTATATTATTATATATGACACAATCGTTAATAATATGTTCGTTATCTTCAACGGTGTTACAAATCTCACAATTAGATGTAGATTCAAGTCCCAAAAGGAATTTAAATTTCTTGTTAACTGTATGACCAGAGATTAATCTGTAAATTAGCCTGGTTTGGCAGGATGTAAAATTAGAGTCTTTAAATAGGAAAAATGATCTTGGAGAAGGGCAAATTTGTTTATAAAAGTGGCCGGATGAATTACACATTAAAGTGTAGTTTTCCTTCCACTTATTATTTATAGATCTGGAGATATCGTTAAATAGGTCTGTGAGAGTTGGTTCATTATCAAGAAAGTGAGTAGGAGAAAAACTGCTTTTTTTGCTAAACTATCTGCTACAGTATTTCCTTTTAAGCCACAATGACCCGGGAACCAATGAATGACAAAATTTTTAATTTGGTTATGGCCGATAGTATCAATAATTTGATTTTCGTAGTGTCTATTTGTAAAGTCTAATAGAGCCGTTTTTAATGAAATACAAGAACTTTGAGAGTCAGTAATAATGATAATATTATTGTTTTTGATGATTAGAGATATAGTAATTCCAATTTTAATAGCAATAGTTTCAATATTTTTAATATAAGTAGGGTTTTTTAGTTGAATGGCAAATTTCCAATTTTTATCCTCAACAAAAATTCCAATTCCTGGTTTATTGTTAATTATAGAGCCATCTGTGTAAATTTTTGCGAAATTATTATATTTATTAATTTCAGCCATAGATAATGCATATGGTTCAGAATGGTTTATAAAATTTTTGTTTGTGATTCCCTCAATATTTGTTATGATGCTAAAATTAGTGGGAGACGTTTTTTTTATGTGAAAAGGTTTAATTTTGGAAAGAAAAGTATAATTAGAATATAAGTCGTTAAGTTTATGAAGAGATCTATTGTTTTTAATGTCGTTACCGATTTTGGAATTGTTATATAGATTTTTTGAAATATAAATTAGTGATTTTTTAATAAAATCTAGATCTGAAGATGTTTCTAGGGATTCAGATAAAATAGCTGGAATTGGAGTAGTTCTTAAGAAGCCTAGACAAGCTCTCAGACAAGCATTTTTAATAGATTGACAGATATTAATATCTTTTTTATATTTAGTGTCTGTAAAAACATATGTGTATTCAAGTTTTGATTTAACTATTGCTTTAAAAATATTGATCATTGTTTCAGGATTTACACCTCCATTAAAATGGGTGAGAGTTTTAAGTAAATTAATGGTGTTGGAAATATTTGCTTTTAAGTTTGTGTAATGAATTGATAATGAAAGTCTATTTGTTAAAGTTGTACCCAGTATCTTAGTAGTCACTCTTTCTTTTATGTAGATATTATTAATTTTTAAATTTAGAGATTTGGAATTATTTTTATTAGTGAATAGTCTTAAAAAATGAGATTTATCAGTGTTAATTTGTAGTTTTAAAGATTGTAATTTATTAATTAATGAGAGTAAAGTAGAATCTGTTATTAATTGTAAGTTATCATGATTATCGGCAGAAATTACAATGCAAATATCATCGGCATATTGGAAAATTTTTGTATCGGGGTTATTGATGTCGTGTAAAGAAGTGGTATAGATATTAAAAAGGGTAGGACTCAAACAGCTACCCTGAGGAATGCCTTTATTAGTGTAATGAATAGAAGTTTGATTGATATTTTGAATAGATATAATTCTATTTGTAAGAAATTGAGAAATCCAATGTGTAATGTTAATAGGGAAATTGAAGTTTTTAAAGGTGTTTAATAAAATATTTTTATCTACATTATCAAAAGCCTTGGAAATGTCAATGTTAACTAAAACAATTTTTTTTGTTGTTGTTTGAGGGAGATGATGAAATTAAACATTTCTACAAAATAGTCAGTAATATTTTTATTTTTTCTAAAACCAAAATTGTAATAATTAAGAATATTATTGGAGATTAGATGATCATTAATTCGTTTTAAAATTAGTTTATTGAAGATTTTTGAAAAAATAGGTAACAGACAAATAGGACGGTAGTTAATAATATTTCTATCATCCCTCCCCTTTTTCAAAATGGCGATTGTGTATGACGTTTTCCATTTTGTAGGGTAAATTTGATTTTGCCAGATGTTGTTGAAATAATTTGTAATAGTATTGATTAGGTTAGGATTAGAGGATACTAATTGTTTGATGATTTTATATGAGACTTTATCATATCCTGGAGCAGTATTATTCTAATTTTTAATAATATCAAGAAGTTCAATGTTATTAAATTCCGCAGGATTAATAGTAGGATTGAAGTTATTAGAGAGATTATGAGGGGATTCAAAGGAGAAAGGAAAATTGTAATTTAGAAAATTAGTAGCTAGTGTAGGATCTTCTAGGATTCTGTAGTTGGACTGTTTTTTATTTTTAATTTTATTGATGTTGTTCCAGAGATCAGAATTATTAGTTTTGTGATTGATGCTTGTTAAAAAAATATTCCAAGATATTTTCTTTTCCCTTGTAATTGTTAATTTAAGTTTTTGTATAGATTTTTTTAGTTCAATAGCGGTAAAAAGGTTTTTGTTTAAATTATAAATGAGTTGTTTGTGTTTTTTTATGTTCCATAGTCTTTGTATAAGATCGTTCCACCAAGGTTTAGGTTTAAAAGTATTTTTACTTGTAATAATAGAAGTATTTTCAGAAATTAATTTTTCTAGGTGTTCTTCAATATTGCATTTATCATTAATAGAATTTAGATCAAAGTCTTTCAATACTTTTGACCAGTTTGTGATTTGTTTTTTTGATAATAATTTAGTTTAAAGTCAATAAGTATTGGGAGATGGTCACTTCCTAAATTAATGGGATCTACTTTCCATGATAGTTTTTCAATTAGATTGATTGAGCACAAAGTAATGTCTAGTGCTGCAGAATTATTTCTGAAAAAATCTTGCCTTGTATGAGATCCGTCATTTAATAAAATGACATTATTAGCAGTGATAATATCTGCAATCTTATCACCCACCCTGTCGTGAGTAGGGGTCAATGAACTATCCCAAAGACTATTATGAATATTTATGTCTCCAGCTATTAAACAGTTATCTAGATTCTGAGTTATAAGATGTTCAAATTCATTAACGATTTCCTGAGGTCTAATAACAGAATTATTATAAAAAGATAAGATATTAAAATTAATGTTTTTAAATTTGAGGTTAATTTTGAAAGCTTGAAAACGGATGTAATGAAAATTTAAATCAATAATTCTCCAAGAAATTTTTTTATGTATTAAAAAGCCTACTCCGCCAAAACCATCTGGTCTATCATCAGTAATAAGATTATAATTGTTAAAAGTCAAATTACTATTTGGATTTGTCCAGGTTTCAGATAGAATAACGATATCAATATGATTGGATTGTATATAATGATATAATAGATCTTTATTACTATTTAAACTACGAATGTTAATTTGTAAAATTTTTAAAGGTAACATAATGGAAGAATAAAATGAAAAAATAAAAAACTGGAAAAAGAAAAGTTTATGTTTTAATAAATTTATTTAATTTAATTTTAAGTGAGTCTAAATTAGCTAGATTTTTATTAAAGTCATCGGAATTATTTAAAAGTGATTTGACATCATTAAAAATAGAATCTCTTTCATTTAATTGATTTTTTAATTCGTTTACTAATTTATTTAGGATTTGAATTTTTCTAGCATCAGAATTCATTAAGTTGTTATTTTTCTATGCTTGATTTTCAACACAGATATCATTAGCGAAATCTATTTGTTTAGGGACTTTTTGTTGGCTACCATAAAGGTGGCTTTTGGATTCTCTGAAACTAGTTTTATTTAAAATCATATGTTCCCTAATTTGTTTCTGCCTATATCGTTCATTACATCTGAAAAAATTAGTAACATGACCCATTCCACAAAATTTACAAGAAAATTTCATGTCACAAACGTGTTCTTGTTCGTCCTCTATAGTATTAGCACACGTTAGGCATCTATTAGTTTTAGATTTACATTTGGAAATTGTATGTCCGTAATTTAGACATTTTTTACAAAATAATGGATTAGGTATAAAATATTCTACCTTTAATAAGAGATTATCATATAAAATGACATTGAATGGAATAGTTCCAGACTCAAAAGTAAGTTTAACCAATTCAATTTCCTCAGCTGTTTTAGTGGCACTATTCCATTTAGTCATTCTTTCTACTTTAGAAATAGAGTATTTAGATCTAATATTTTCTTGTATTTCTTCATTAGAAAGCCCAATAGGAATGTTCCTGATTAAACCAATAGAAGATGTGAAATTTTTAGGAATGTATGTAGTATAATTATCAAATTTTTTAAAAATATCTGATTTAACACAATTATTTGCGTCTTCAAAATTACTAAAGATAACCTTAGCAACATTTTTGCTAACGCTAGAGATTTCTTTGACATTTTTAAAATTATTTATTTTAAGGGCTTTAGCTAAAAGAACAATATTTAAATTCTCTTTACTGATAAATACTGTAAATGGGCCATTATCTGATCGGTTATATAGATTAATTTTTTCAGCAGCAACTGACGGCATATTTGAGTTATTTGATGAATCAACAGATAAAGTTGATGATGTTGGAGCTGTTACTGTATTTTTTGAAACTGCGACGTGAGTTTTATTATTATTATTATTAATTTTCCTTTTATTTAACATATTGGAACTTTTATCAAATTCACCGTTTACTATTATTTCATTATTAAAAACAATTTTTGATTTTTTAGTATTTATTTCACCTTCGGAATCTGAGAAATCAGTAGAAGTAAATGTTGGAGGTACAAAGTACTGCGTACTTTGTCCCTCCTTGCTTGTGTTACGTGGATTTATTATTTTGTGGATAGAAAAAGACTATGAAAAGACTTACCCGACTGATAAAAATAAACAAATCAAAATAAACTATAAGATAAAATTAAATATAATACAAATTAATTAAAATTAAAAGAAAATTGTAAAATTTATAACACTTCACTAAAATGAGACGCTCACACAATAAAGTTTCGAGAAAGAATTATTATCTGAACGTGATCTGACTGAAAATTTGGGTTGGTGTTTACATGGGACTTTTTTATTTGATCTGAGCAGACAGTTCAAATGTCACTTTGTTTTAAAATTACATTTAAATTATTAAAAAATTATTTAAAATAACTTAAAAACTACTTGGAAAATGTATAAAAACATTTTGCCCTTTTAACAGTAAGAAAAAATCTGTCAGTTCAACTAAACTAAAGTTTACATGTTTAACTCAATATACAAGCTGACTCAACCAACCAAATTTAAGTTGACCGAACTCAGACTACTTTCAGATAACTTTCAGTCAAGTCACCGTTTACATGTTGAATTTATCTCGGACGTTTTCAGTCAGATCACTTTCGGTTTAACATGTATCTTTACTATTTGTTTGAGTTACGAATTATTATAAGAAAACATATGCACCGTGTCGCAATTATTGGGAACTCACAGAACTCACTATATAAAAATTGTATACATGTGTGTGTGTAAAAATAATATTGGCGGGAATATTTTTTAATGTGTATACGTGTAAATGTCAAGCTCGAAATTTGGCGGGTAAATCAATTTATTCATTAATGAAACAAAATTTATATTTTTGTATTTTTATTTTGGTAACCAAATATATGTATGTAAATATTTTTAATTTGTATTATTACATGTTATCACAGAATATTCTAATTGATAATTTTATTAATTAATCTAGTTTTTATTAATTAAAATAGGTCAAAAAAAAACAATATCACTAAAGCACTGCACCGATCAACCTATTATAACAAGACACAAAAACAAACTGATAAACTACGTAAGTAAAAAAAAAATTGTTATATAAAATATATTCATATACACACCAATACTATGTTGTATTTTTAATGAATTCGAGTTGTGTGAGTTTCGAATATTTTGTCAAAATCCAAAGGAAAATACAGTAGCTCAATTTTGAGTTCTGTGTTGTTATACTTGGGTAAGGAACAAAAAAAAACATCCGAAAATTTTAGTAACATTTCGTTGCGAAAATTTTCGTAATCCGGATTTCAAGAATACCATTTTATTAGGAACTTACATTTTCATCTTTTCTCTCGAAATTTTATTATTTCTTTTTTTTCTCTTCGTTATATTCGTAATGGTTTCAAGAATACTAAATAATGATTTCACCATTACTATTACGAAAATAGCATCACGAAAATTTTAGTAATGGTTCAAGAATAGCACCCCAGTGGCCCTATTCTGGTAATTCCCGGGGAATAGAAATTTTAAATTTTGTTGCAGTATTATTCCCTTTTCCCCAAAGTGTATTCTGTAGTGCGATTTTGTTGTGTACATGGGAGTTTATTCACAGGGAGTTTTGTATACGTACACCATGTAAAGTATACAATTTTGTTACTGTGTGTTGTCATTAATTTTATTTGTGTTCGTGTGGTATTTGTACCAGTAAGCATCAAAAATTATTCAATCGGGTGAAATCGGTTCAAATTTTTTGGTGCTTATCTTCCTATCCCAAGTATAACAAAACTGAAAACTTGAACCGGTTATCAATTTTTGTCCGGTTTTCAGACGAAAATCTCGGAAAATGATGAAATTTGGTTTCCAAATTTCGACACATGTAGCGTTGTAGTAGAATCGTATTTTTGTTTTCTGTAGACGCCATTACGATTGCGTTTGCGTTATACGTAAATAGAATATCGCTGGTGGCAAAATTCTGTGATTGTTTATTAAAAAAAACGAAATCGGCTGAAAATTGTACAGTAAAATGTTAGCGAAAAGGTGAGTGTGTTGAGTATACCGATATTTCGGTATCGGCTGATTTAAATAATAAATTTAATAATTACTTAAAAGATAATACTTATAAAATAGGAATAAATTTATCAATAAAAGTGTTACAAGCAGGCGCCTGGCCACTACTTGGTTCGACAATGGTACCAATTACATTTGCGATACCTCAGGAATTGAAAAAATCCATTGGAATGTTTGAGAAATTTTATCAAATAAATTTTAGTGGTCGAAAACTTACGTGGCTACACCATTTTTGTCATGGTGAACTCAAAGTCTCATACCTCAAGAAACCTTATATCATTACGATGCAAACTTTTCAAATGGCTATCCTATTGTTGTTTGAGACATGTGATGTGATCACGTAAGGATATACAAGAAACGCTACAGTCAAATAATGAAACGTTACAAAAGCTTATTCAAAGTTTTATTGAATCAAAATTGTTGCTGTGTGGGACAGAGGTTGGTTTTTTTGTTTTACTAGGTCTTGTACCTTGAATACAATATAATATTGTAACGCTTTTTTTCTTTACAGAAATTAGAAGATTCAACCGAAATTATTGACTATTCAAATAAAAGCACTAAGTTTAACTGCAGCTCTCCAACGTGAAACACCTCAGAAAGTTGAACATGCGATGCACGCAGTAAATGAAGATAGAAAAATGTATTTACTCAGGTGGAGTTGAAATTTATATATTATAATAAATGTAATATTGTAATTTATACATGTAATAAAAATAAAAATTATTCTGAAAAAAAAATTTAAAAAAAAATATATTTTTAATTAAAGCTAGATTTAAATTCAAAAGTGAAATTTTGCCGCCAAAATTTATATTATAAGCCCCGCCCACAAATTTGTCGTACCATAACCTAACTTTATTGTCATCATTTTCCGAGTTTTTTGGCCAACTTTCATAGGAAATCTTATAATAAGTCGGCCATTATTCCTGACAAAAGTCGGTGATGAAATCCGCAAAATGTCAGGAAAATGCAAAAATTTTCGAAAATAAAAATACTTGGGAACTGAAAACTTGAACCGGTTATCAATTTTTGTCCGGTTTTCAGACGAAAATCTCGGAAAATGATGAAATTTGGTTTCCAAATTTCGACACATGTAGCGTTGTAGTAGAATCGTATTTTTGTTTTCTGTAGACGCCATTACGAATGCGTTATACGTAAATAGAATATCGCTTGTGCCAAAATACTGTGATTATTTATTAAAAAAACGAAATCGGCTGACAATTTTACAGTAAAATGTTAGCGAAAAGGTGACTGTGTTGAGTGTACCGATATTTCGGTATCGGCTGATTTAAATAATAAATTTAATAATTACTTAAAAGATAATACTTATGAAATAGGAATAAATTTATCAATAAAAGTGTTACAAGCAGGCGTCTGGCCACTACTTGGTTCGACAATGGTACCAATTACATTTGCGATACCTCAGGAATTGGAAAAATTCATTGGAATGTTTGAGAAATTTTATCATATAAATTTTAGTGGTCGAAAACTTACGTGGCTACACCATTTTTGTCATGGTGAACAAGTCTCATACCTCAAGAAACCTTATATCATTACGATGCAAACTTTTCAAATGGCTATCCTATTGTTGTTAAGAAACGCTACTTTCAAATAATGAAACGTTACAAAAACATATTCAAAGTTTAATTGAATCAAAATTGTGCTGTGTGGGACAGAGGTTGGTTTTTTTGTTTTATTAGGTCTTGTACCTTGAATACAATATAATATTGTAACGCTTTTTTTCTTTACAGAAATTAGAAGATTCAACCGAAATTATTGACTATTCAAATAAAAGGACTAAGTTAAAAATTACTGCAGCTCTCCAACGTGAAACACCTCAGGAAGTTGAACATGCGATACACGCAGTAAATGAAGATAGAAAAATGTATTTACTCAGGTGGAGTTGAAATTTATATATTATAATAAATGTAATATTGTAATTTATACATGTAATAAAAAGTATTCTGAAAAAAAAAATTAAAAAAAAAATATATTTTTAATTAAAGCTAGATTTAAATTCAAAAGTGAAATTTTGCCGCCAAAATTTATATTATAAGCCCCGCCCACAAATTTGTCGTACCATAACCTAACTTTTTTGTCATCATTTTCCGAGTTTTTTATCCAACTTTCATAGGAAATCTTATAATAAGTCGGGCATTATTCCTGACAAAAGTCGGTGATGAAATCCGCAAAATGTCAGGAAAATGCAAAAATTTTCGGAAATAAAAATACTTGGGATGGGAATATTTTTTCCCATGCTTTTTAGATTGTGAATATGGGAATATTGACATTTTGAATTGTATGTTTTAGGTTTACAATTTTTTTTGTCAATTTTAATAAATTTTTTGGCTAGCATTGGTTTTAGCTGTCTCAGTCAAAGTGGCGCCATTTATTTCTTGGTGTGGAAATATTAATAACTAAAAATCGCTGTTTATTTAATTAAAAAAAATTAAATCTTCCTTTTCCAAAATTTGCAAACATAATATACAATTGAATAAACATTAGTAAATTTTATTTCATTTCTATTTTAATTTTAAAAACAAATTAAATCTTCCTTTTCCAAAATTTGCCACTGTCGCCTGTCAACTGAGACAGCTAAAACCAATCCGTGCCTTTTTTTAGATTAAGAACAAATTTAAACTAAACTAAATTAATATATATTTTTATATATATATATATATATATATATATATATATATATATAAATAATAATAATAAATATGTTTGACGGCACACAATAGAAAAATGTATATTATACGCCGTGTATATATACAAAATTCTCAATCCTCAATCCTTGTTTTGAAACCAAAATCGACGTACAGGAGTGTGTTCATAAACTCTACATTGCAACAAATTGTTACAACTGTCATTGTACAAATGACGTAGCAGTTAACAACGATATTATTACAAACGTCAAAACAATATTTAAGTGGAATATTGTTTCAAGTCTCGTTTTGTATGCGTTACGGAGCGGACCAAAAAAAGTGAATAAATTAAGTCGCAATAAGTGGTTCCGGGTACTGCGTAATTCCGTATAAGGCCCATAATTACCATATAACTAAAAGAACTATAAGGGCGATTGCTCATACTTTCCATAGTAAACTGGCGCACCGACATATTGTCATATTTTCAAGGTTACTGGGCAATTATATAGATGTCGCACCAATCCGCCATTCGTCAAATTTTAAATGTTAACGAAACGTTTTTTGTATTTTGACTTGTTCGCCTTTTGTCATTATACAAAGTCATAGTATTTTCGATTGTCACCATTTCAAAATTGTTATTACTTTAAGTTGAAATGAATAAAAATAAAAACAATAGTTTACTTCCGATCTTGTAGCACGCGTATTTTATTTTGACGTTTCGTTAACTAAAAAAATTTCGTTGAAATATAACAACAACAAAGAAAAATATCGTTTAGATACCAGTGCTGACATCTTCATATTTACCCGATGTTGGTTAAATTTTTAGACCCTATTTGCTTTATAGTTCTTTTAGTTATATGATAATTTCGTACACTGAGCGAAGGAGTCACCTTTTTTGCGACTTATAAAAAACACGTTTGTAAAAAAGACTCAGGATCTGCTCAATATTAATTGACGCGATCCATAATTCATCATGCACTAACGATATGAGCCTGCGCTATTCTGCCGTGCTAAACAAGTTTTACTGATCTACATTTTTGGCGAAATTGAGTTATTGATGTCAATTAAAAGGTAATAATATCCTTTATATTTTACATAAATAAATATAATTAAATCTACTTTAATAAATGCATTATTAAACAAAATAAATTTCGCTCTAATCGAAAAAAATAGCAAATTTGAAGTAACACCGACTTAACTACTTGATATTAAACATGACCGCCTTATCTATGGCACAAATAAGGTCCTTTTCTTTCAAATATGTAAGTTAAGTTACTTTTGCTTATTTTCATAATTGAAATTGCATTTATGGCAATTTAAGAATTTTCAATTTCAATAGCAAAATTGACTTATTTGAAATTTTCTATAAGTGAATTGAATCAATAATAACTTATATACAAGGACTTTTAACTTATCTTAATGTAATGTTATTCTGTACTACAAATGAACCACATAATGAATTTACCAATTTCGGATCCTCCGGCAATCGGTAGAGATTGAATTGTTTTAATGGATCGTCAATTATTATAAATCTTAAATTTTATTCTTGTGATAAAAAATATTAATTTTTAATTCAATTATATTGAATTTTTGTAATTTTTCAGTTGACTGACATGTTATGTATTAATTTAAACTACATACTAGATTTTTAAGCTATTTAAAAAACGATCTTATAAATAATTTTATGATTTCAATAGCTGTTTTTTATTTTGTTATAAATAAATATAACATAGCAATTAAACTAGTCTTTTGTTTCAAAAGTTTTACCAAATCCTATTTGCAAATCGTATTTCATAAAATTCGAGAAACTAAGGGTGTTTAAGGTCTCATAAATTTTAGATAAGGTATATATTTTTTATATATAATAAACGATTTCAACTTCTCTTTGTAGTAAACACGACTTTGGTAGCATTTAAGGTTGTATTCTATAGTTTATTTTGAAAATAAATGTAACGATAAACTAAACATAAATACCTTAAATGGCAGATAAGGTATATATTCTTCTTATTCACACAGGATTTTAGTTTTTCTTTTGTGATATAAATGACATAATTGCACTTAAGTTATTTTTGTTTAGTACCAATCGATTATTTATAAAGCCTATTTAAAGTAAAATACTAATTCTACAAATTATTAATTAATTATGTGTAATTTATTGGTATTTTCTCGAGAAACATATTACATATTTATGATCTAATGCATAATTTGAAGTCTTTGAAAGTAAATTAAATCCGCTTTTAAGCAAGTTATTCCCCAAACATTTCGAAAAACTTTAACATCAATTTCCTCGAAATGCGATTTTTGCAGATCAGTAAAACATGTTTAGCACGGCAGTATTTTACAACGTGATCACACTTATGGTAACTCACACTTATAGTAAATATAAAAATTACCACATATTAAATATTAACAAAACTAAAAATATAACAATTAATACTTTTTGTGAAAAAAATATTACCTATCCAGTGCCCCAGGATTTCCCTTGAGAAATTTCTGTGGGTTTTTCTGGAAAAATATAACTCACTGGTCCTATGGATTGAAAGATCTGACCTGAGCAAATTTAAAAACAAACAAACAAACAAACAATATTGTTTCAGAGAGCTTGAATTGCAAAGTTAAAATATAAAACAAATTATAAAACCGAATAAATGGATAAAATTAAAGGTAAAATATGGAAGAAGAGAATAAGGAATTATTAGTTCTAGCTTCTTTATTAAATTATAGAAAATCACTTCTGAATGTGAGTACAATCATACTAATAATTGAAGAACAATTATACCAATGAAAAACCTTTTCTTATAGTTAATAATTACAATAAACGATGAGGAGTTTTGTGATGTGTGAACCAGAAACATTCATCATGTAGGCAGGTAGTAGAACGCAGCTTTGATCTTCTTTTTGGAAGGTTTCGGAGACTAAAACAGTTGAATATGAAGAGGGCGGATTGGGCTCCAGCCACAATTACGGCTTGCTGTGTACTACACAACATTTGTCTTGACTTTGATCAAGACATGATAGAAAATTATATAATGGAAGGTTTTCCAGTTCAAAATGTAAATAACACCGTAGAAACTACTGTACCCGGCTCAAGGAACCAATCCACAACCAGTGGCACCACAAAAAGGTATGAAATTTGTAATCAAATTTTATAAAAATTAAATTGTTTAGTTTTATTAATATTAATATAAATTTATTGTTTATTTTTAATGATCTCAATCAACTGTTTAATTTGATAGTCCGCCGATTCGCAGAGTTGGAGCACCTTATCCTGGAAATTCTTAGTAGTGGCTTGCCTTTCCTCTCTGCTTTGTTTAAGCTGCTGTAATTCGTCCAAAATCATTTTTTCTTTTGTTTTTTTTCTACGTCTGTGTGGGACAACTTCATCATCGGTGTTGCGTTATTACAACTTAACTAATATTAATTAGTTTAAATAAAAGTCTTCAAAAACATGTAATTAATATTGTACATTTATTAAAGGAACTTTATAACATGAGGTGTAGTTGTCAACTCTCCATCCAAGAACTCACTCTCTATTCGAAAAGAAAAGAGACAACCACACTTAATTGTCTTACAATATGATACAACATAAAACGAACATTTCAGAAGTTGAAGATATACATCATTCCTCCACAACTAATTTAAGAACATTATTATTATTTGTTCATCGGTTTCCACGTGCCTCTGGAGAGAAACGTACTCGAGGTTTCCTGATTCGATTAGATCTTCTCGGCTGCGGAGTACAAAGTCTTTCTGGAGACGTCGGTGTTGATTCCCTATATAAGGTTTCTTCAGAAGGTTGAACGTACTCCGAGGTGTTTCCATTTGATTCATTCCCGACTGAAGGAATTTCATTGAAGCTGTCATTAGTTGAATACTCCTCGCTCGTGATGATGAATTCTGGTTGTGATTTGTTGTCAATCACTCTTTCATTTCGACGTGTTTCTGACTTATTTTGTACATGACGCTCACGAATTTGATTTTGATGTCTTCTTATTAGACTGCCTTCCTCAGTTTTAATTTCATACAAGACCTTTCCAAACTTTCGCTTGACTAAACCTTTAAGCCATTTTGATCCATAATGAGAGAAATTTTTAAACCAAACAGTTTGATTCTCTTGAAATTTATGGAACTGCTCACTTGAAAATTGATGATCCGGTTTTATAGAACTAGGAAGCATAAACGATAAAATGGTTTTTGGTTGCCTTCCGTGTAATAGTTCAGCAGGCGATTTATTTAAAATTGGAATTGGAGAACAGCGATAACTGCTTAAATACTGGAGTACTGATGTATCCAAATCTTCTTTTTCTTGCTCCAGTTTCTTCATAGTTGTTTTAAACGTCCGAACGTATCTCTCGGCTTCCCCGTTTGACGCTGGGTGAAATGGCGCAGTTCTGATATGGTAGATTCCTTGACTTTTACAAAAATCTTCAAATAATTGTGATGAGAACTGTGGACCGTTATCGGATACAATTGTATCTGGGAGTCCTTCCACGGCAAAAATTTTCTGTAATGCTTTAATGGTGGTTTCTGATGTAGTTACACTCATTTTTATAACAAATGGGTACTTCGAATAAGAGTCGACGCATATTAACCAATAATGTTGCATAAAAGGTCTAGCGTAATCAATATGAATGCGTTCCCACGGTTTCGTTGTCTCTGGCCATCTGCTAAATTCTTTCGGATTACTAGGATTTACCTTTTGGCACGAATCACAAGCTTGTATTTTGTTCTTAATATCACCTTCAATCGTCGTCCACCAACAATATCGTCGAGCTAACTGCTTTGTTCGAACTATGCCCCAGTGTCCAATATGAAGCATATCTAAAACTCGTTGTTGTAGTTGTTCCGGAATCACTACTCGTAAACTATCGGTTTCTATGACTATAATACCTTGACAAATATTTAATGAGTGTTGGCGATCAAAAAATGGTTTCAATACTTTTTCTTCTTCTTTTAAAAATGTCGGCCATCCTTGTTGAATATATGTGTAAACTTTTGAAAGTAATTTATCATTTTTCGAAAATCTTTTGATTATCCCAACACTTATAGGAAACGATTCAAGTTCCTGTTCAAGGTTCTCGGATACTTGCATACAAGAATCTTCTGATTTATCAAAAATTTCATCCGAGCCCATAGGCAAGCGTGACAAACAATCCGCATTGGTATGTTGCTTAGTACTTTTATATCGAATAGTATACTTATAAGCCATTAATGTAATTGCCCACCGTTGAAGTCGATGGGATGTCATGGTCGGTAACTGCTTATCAGGGCTAAATAGAGACACAAGAGGTTTGTGATCTGTAATCAATTCGAAAGACCGTTCATACAAATACTGATGGAACTTCCTAACTCCAAATATTATAGAGAGCGCTTCCTTCTGAATTTGAGGGTATATACGCTGGTGCTTATTTAAAGTTTTTGACGCAAACGCTATCGGATGCTCAGACCCGTCTGGGTAGACATGTGAAATAACGGCACCAATGCCGTAGCTAGAAGCATCAGTTGCTAAAACTATTCGATAATCTTCCCTGAAATGAACCAACTTGGTTGCGTTCACCAATTTTGCTTTTAAGACTTGAAAAGCACTTTCCTGTTTTGATGACCAATAAAATTTAGAATTTCTAGCTCTTAACTCATTTAAAGGAGCGGCTAATTCCGAAAAATTTCCAATAAACTTATTATAATAGTTAATTTTGCCTATAAACGTTTCGAGTTCGGCAATATTCTTTGGTTGCGGTAGTTGCCTAATAGCTTCAACCCTCTTTTCGGATGGACTAATCCCTTCAGAGGAAATCAAATGCCCTAAATATTCTAAACTTGCCTGAAAAAACTTACACTTAGTTTTATTACATCTGAGACCTAAATCTTTAAATCGTGCGAACAAATCCCGAAGAGTTTTTAAATGCTCAACGTCATCTTTACCTGTAATAATAATATCATCCAAATAATTAGCACAATTAGGCAGACCTGTGATTACCTGTTCAATTATTTTCTGAAATAAAGCGGGAGCACTAGCTACCCCAAAAGGTAAACGTTGATATTGGTACAACCCGTAGGGTGTGTTTATAACCATTAGTTCTCTGGACTCTCTATCAAGCTCAATTTGTAGGTAAGCATCAGAGAGGTCAATTTTTGAAAATCTCTTGCCATTTTGCAACTTAAGAGTTAACTCCTCGACTCGCGGAATAGGATATTGCTCAATCTGAAGTTGAGAGTTCACGGTCGTCTTAAAATCTCCACAAATTCGTATACCATCAGCTTTGTTTGGTTTTTCAACCACAACTATTGGTGATGCCCATTGGCTATATCGAATAGGCTTTAAAACATCGATTTGGCATAGCCGATCAATCTCTTTCTTAACAACGGACATCTGCGCGAATGGCAAAGGTCTCGGCTTTAAAAATTTCGGTACAGCATCTGGCCTTAATGTCAAATGTGCAGTATATATGGAACACAAACCCAGTCTACCATCAAATACATCTGCGTATTCTTGCAAAATAATATCAATCTCCTGTTTAGGAACTGAAATAATATTTACATAATTCAATTTTTCAGACTGTATTTTCAAATTAAATTCATTGAACCAATCCATGCCAAAAATATTACTACCGTTTAATGTATTCGACACAAGAAGTGGCAATGTGTAATTAAATCCATCAACCTTAACTTTCGCATCAAACATTCCTAACAACGGAATTTGATTTCCATTGTATGCAATCAATTTGTGCTCAACTGGTTCCAATCGCGGTTGGAATAATTCATTATAACCCCTAAGTCCAATTAGAGAACACGTAGAACCCGTGTCTAACTGAAGTTTCAATTCCACATCATTTATTTCTAAGTCCAAAAATAATTTATTGCCTACTTTCGTCGTATTAACTGAATCTAACGAAAAATTTTCACAATATCTATTGACATTTGAATCGGAATTACTATTAAAACATTCCAACGAATTATTAACGTGTGTACTGTGTTTCATCTTACCACCACTGTCTTGTGATGCCTTTTTATTCGATTTCGACATGCACACTGGCGCAATGTGACCCCATTTACGACATATATCACATTTAGATTTTCTATGAAAACACTTATCACGACTATGATTTTTTGTACACCCTGGACAAGACTTAAACTCCCTATTCTGATCATTGGGTTTAGTTAAATTTTGTGATTGTGAACGATTTACCTGATTTTGTTTTGATTTATCAGAAGTAGAACGCGATCGAAATTTGGAATTATGAAATTTTTGCATTCTATTAACTTCGCCCGTCAAACCTGTTTCGCTATTTACACCCTTAATCGTTTGCACCGACTTCTGAGTTGACTCATAAGTATTTGCAATTGACAAAACTTCATCCAGTGGCGGATCACTTTTTTGTAATGATGCCAAACGCACCGCATCATGCGGCGTATAAATTGCTGTCATATCGCGTATCATCTCATTCACATACGATTGTTTGCATGCACTATTTTTACAAATAAAATTACAATCTTTAACTAATCCTCGAAGATCAGCAATCCAGTCCGAATACAACTGTGCATTTTTCATTCTTGAATGGAAAAATTTAAATCGGGACGTCAAAATGTGTGTTTTCGATGTAAAATGGCTTGTTGACTTTAA
Organism: Tipula vernalis; assembly: GCA_958295665.1. NCBI lineage: Eukaryota > Metazoa > Arthropoda > Insecta > Diptera > Tipulidae > Tipula > Tipula vernalis. The sequence goes on along the minus strand of OY282559.1, from coordinate 206,718,412 downwards.
AATCAAATCCGAATATGTTTCTTTTGTGATATCCTTCCCGTCGCATAATTTTTGTAATAAAGAATATGATTCGTTGTGAGTCCATGATAAAAAATATGCTCTCTTTTGATCATCGCTGGTTACACGATAAGCCTCAAAATGCATATTAAGTTGTAAGACATAATTATCCCAATTTTGTTTTGCTGCATCAAATGGTGGAAAAGGTGGAACAATTTTAACATTTGAATCAACACTATTTGTTGATTTAGCAAATGTATCCATCCACTGTTTTTGCTGTTGTAACATATCCGCCATCCATTTTTGTTGCGCATTCATAATTGCTTCAATAGCTTTAGTGTCAGCCATTTTGAATTTATTTTTCCTTTACTTTGATAATATAATCAATGCACTGTTGATTAGTGTTTAAACTTTACGATTTTTATTCTCGTCGCCAAAACTGTTGCGTTATTACAACTTAACTAATATTAATTAGTTTAAATAAAAGTCTTCAAAAACATGTAATTAATATTGTACATTTATTAAAGGAACTTTATAACATGAGGTGTAGTTGTCAACTCTCCATCCAAGAACTCACTCTCTATTCGAAAAGAAAAGAGACAACCACACTTAATTGTCTTACAATATGATACAACATAAAACGAACATTTCAGAAGTTGAAGATATACATCAATCAGAATCTGTAATTTAAAAAATATTAATTACTCGTGTTACGTATAACTTATTATAGTGTTAGCGCAGCATTCGAAATAATTAGTTTCTTAAATTTTAACGGAAATGTTCAATTAAATCTTAGATGGCATATACCGTTAGATGAAACTTCGACTGGTCTGGACGTTATATTATAGATGAGGTTGGTTCTATGCTTGAAGAGATATTTGTTGGATTGCTCGAGTGGTCACTACCAAAAATATAATTGAACTCGTCGTAGTAAACAAACTCGAAGAGCCCTGCTCCAGTCTGACGATCATTGCCCGTTTTTTGATGGTACAGACGTTAACAATTATAAAATTTATCCTTACACTGTATTTTTGACATTTTATATCCAAAATTTACCATTATGGTATGTATTTTGTCCCAAATTTCGTCGCTTTTTAGCAGACCTGTCCCAAATAAATATTTTTTTTCTTTAAATGCTTCTATGAGAGCAAGAATTGTGGGTCGATTCCAAACAATTCTTGTATTTGCGCTTGCATGGATAGCCGGTGCACTTGACGTACTTTGTATTTGATCAACCGTAGCATTGAAAGGCACCTATGGCACCATATATGTGGATAGACTTAAAAAAAACAAGAATTTTTTATAAATAAAGTTCGGAAATTTATTGTGAAAAGTTTGCACACAAATAAATTATACAATAATAGTTATTTATGGTACTAGTGAGCAAAACGAGATATTATCCATGAGGGATAAGTTTGTCTGGGACATTATCCCGAGTGGATAATATCTCTTTGCTCACGAGTGCCATACAACGTTTTATCCACATTTGTTGAAATAAATTTCGTAAATTAATAAGAAATAGTTCCATTTTGTATTTTCACACTGGAGTATTGAATTTTGAAATACATTTTATCATAGTGACCGTTCTTTAAATTGTCATGGTATACTTTAATTTAATTAATTTTTGGAATATAGCTTTTCATTCAATTTGACTACGAATAATTTTTCAATGACTACTCAACATTTGTTATATCAAATATAACTCACGTTGCCCCTAGCAGCGTGGGTTATACAATAACAATGGGTTATTTTACATTTTCTTTATTTGAAATCAGCATAGTTATCGGGCTATTATATATCAAAAGTGGATAAAATAATTTACTTTACTTACTTTTTCATTCAAATGTATAGTTGCCTCTCGAACAAAACCCCCATTATTATTATTATTATTGTTGGGGGCCATGCGGGCGATCAGCCACTTTGCACTGCGACCTAAAAGATCTATTGTGCTGGCCCCTGCTTAATTATCCGTCCAGTCAATATATTCAGGTTCTTAATGAACCTGACAATACTGCCTCCCGGTACGTGATACATACTATCTGGGCATATTGCTCTCCCTCCTAGATGTTGTGGCGAATTTGATCATAAATTTTGAAAATTGTATTTATTTATTTTATAATTATAGTTTTTTATTCACTGTATTGTAAATAATTTTTTTTGCACAGTATGTACCATTTTTATCGTTACACCTGAAAGTATATTATTTGATTTTTTTTTGTACCATAAAATAATAAATTTATGAATCAATAAAATTGTATTAGAATAGAGAGAAAAAAAAATGAAATTGTATTATAATAAATAAATTGAAAAATTGTAATAAAATTACGAATGAAGATGCCGGATGTGAAAAAAAAAAGACAACGAAGAAGGAGAGATATAAGAGCCAATGGACAGATCGTGTTGGAATTTGAGCCAGAAAGGTCGTAAATCCAAAAATTTAGTTGGAAAAAAAAAAATCAAAATCATATTTAATATTGAACTTAATATAAAAATATAAATTAACATACAAAAATAATAAAACTAAAATAAATAATAAATATCTGAAAATTTAATATAAATTAACGACGTTACGTGCCCAACTGTATCAAGCACGCATATAGTACAACAAAAATGATTTTTTTGCAAGATTAATCAATTGGTAGACTAAGAAGAAGAAGAAAATTAATCTTGCATTTTTCATCAAGATGAATCCGCAAAGCTGTAACCAATGGTTCCTGTAAATTAGGTAGTATTTAAGATAAAAAAAAATTGTTCTTAGTTTTAAGTTTATAGTGAAAATTGTTTTTTTTTTAATTTTTTTTTGGTGAAGGGATTCGTATGAATATTATTGTACAAATAAATGTTCACTATTTTTTTGGCATCAAAATTTAATTTTTCATTTAAGTTTTTTTGTGGATATTTCATTTTTTTTTTTATGATGCTTTTGCTTTTATCACATGAGTGAGTGAGTTAACTGGAAATTTCCATTGGAGATGTATTTTGTGATTCAGTGATGTGAAAAAAAAAAAACAGGTATTCTCGACTAACTGTACTAGCTCAACCGCCGAATAGCAGCAAATTCTAGCTCTTGTGTGGACCAGAAAAAACCTCCCCACACCACTGACCGCTAGCCGGCCAAAATATGCTGCCTGGAATCACCACACTAGAGTCTGTGACGTGTCTTCTTGCAATAACGCTGAAAGGTTCGTTACAATGTTTACTACAGCATGTAGTTCCGCTAGAAAGACGGTAGCATTGGAGCTCAAGGACCTCGAGAGGGTTGTGCCACTCCCGTATATTCCTACTCCTGCCCCGTATTCCGTTTGATTTTACTCTTACGAGTTGCTGGGAATTGCAAATCACCTGTAGGTCACCCAGCTTTACTACAGGAAGGCTAAAAATAAAACTGGAGGGTGCCTGGTATCTAGAGTCCGCATATTTTGGGCTGATTAACCTATCAGCCATTCATCTTTCGGCATATGCTGTTCCACCTTAGATTAGGGTTTTTGTCAAGGTTTTCTCCTTTAGCGCCGTACTTTGGCCTGTGCCAAATGGCCTAAATGTGCCAAGTGGCCTTAGTTACCAGTGGTTGCCACGAGGAGGCAGTACGTACACTTGCGAATTGTGCACAGGTTACCCCTTACACAATTGTACCGATCACGCAGCTGCCTAATGACAAGACCAGAACAGCTCACGTGATGCGCACCCTACTGGAAGGTTACGGAGCTGGTAGATTAATCTACTCAACTTTGTAAATATAAATATATGTAAATATAAATCACCCAGAACCAAAACAACAAAATATTGAAAATCCATTTATTTCCAAAATAAACATAAAAAATAACACACACATAATAAAAACTATAAATTACACATTTAAAAAACAAAATTACATACCTGTTTCACTATTTAAATAAATATATCCAGTATTATTTCCTGAATTAATTTGCGTTTGCTGGTTATTCATTTTCGTACTTGGTTTTTATCCGCTTTATTGTTGAGACTGACAGATAAAAAGGCACTATTGAGTAGAGTTGTAAATGACGTTTATAACAATAAGGGGAAATTTTGGTTTAGGTTTATGAACAACGAAAAGCACGTTACTGTGGTTACAACAGAGGTTTATGAACGCTTTAGAACTGTCATTGTTAACAATATTGTTACAATGTAGAGTTTATGAACACACTCCAGGCGCCTGGCCTCGAAATATTTAGTTACCACAAATGCGAAGCTGAGACCCTTTCATACCGGTGGCGTTGGCTTTGAACATTCGGTTGCTATCAAATATTTTATTTAGGTCTATTTTACACGTGAATTATAGGAAGAACTGAGATATTCTAAATTTGTAACGTACATATGAGCTAGATTTTTTGGTAAGTATGAAATATTTATTCAAAAAATGTGATTTGTAGGTTGACAAAGCACATCGCTTTATACTGCTTTAAAATCTCGCAGTCGAGTGTGGAACGCATTGCCTTGGCTTTGTAGATAACTTCATTGTAATATATTTTGTTTTGTTTTAAATTATCACTTAAAAATAAATTATTTTGCAGCAAATTGAATTTATTACTATAAAATTAAACGGTATCAATCGAATAAAACTAATTTACATAATTATAAAACGAAATAAAAAATTTTTATTTAGGAAGCTCAAAGCCGAGGCGCCTGGTATGAAAAGTACTTAACTGCTTTAAAAAAAATTATTCCCCCCGTTCTCCGGGAATTACCAGAATAAGGCCATAGGAATGGAAAAACATATTACACAACATAAGCACGCAAAACAAAGGTAAATTTTATACTTTATTAATTTTTTGTTCAATGTTAATTAATTCATGTAATTTCTAATAAGCTACCGGTGATTAGATAGACCATTTTAAATGTGTTTTTATTAACACGAGAAGTATATTAGTATTTACGAACAATCATTCAACGAAATTGACTAATAGCCCGAATTCTATTTATTTAATTTTTTGATTTATATTATTTTAATACGTTCCGAAGATTGTAAATGAATTCAATCCAGTTTCGAACTGATGAGCTTATGATTATGAAAAAACGATGATGAGAAGATTGATTTTTTCATAATCATAAGCTCATCAGTTCGAAACTGGCTTGAATTCTCTTACAATCTTCGGAACGTATTAAAATCATATAAATTAATAAATTTTATAGGCATATTTTATAATCATATAAATTAATAAATTTTATGAAAATTCTCCAACTGAGTTATGGTTTAAAAACATCAAATTCAAAACAAAAGAAATTAAAACATTAAATAGAATAAGAGTAGACCACTCGCTAAACAAAAAATACAAAAACATTATAGGACTAGAAAACTCCCCCAATTGTGACAAATGTGACTTAGTAGAAGACACTAAACACATATACTAAAGATACATGTTAAACCGAAAGTGGTCTGACTGAAAATGTCCGAGATAAATTCAACATTAAAACGGCGGCTTGACTGAAAGCAAAGATTATTAACAAGAAGATCTTCTTGTTAATAATCTTTGCTTTCAGTCAAGCCGCCGTGTACATGTTGAATTTATCTCGGACGTTTTCAGTCAGACCACTTTCGGTTTAACATGTATCTTTAGTAATAATCAATATATGCCGAAAATACACCAACATATTAGGAACAATTATCCAACACTATCAATCAAACCTTTAATAAAATTTTAGAAGAAGAAAAAGAAATTGAATATAAAGAAATAATTGATTTATTAAATGAAATAAAGTATGATATTTAAGGAACAAATAGAATACATGGTAGAAAATAGTAAAAAGAAATAAAAAATGATGTGGTTTTGCAAAGATATTTCGAATTGGACTCCACAGTATCACAGAAGAAAGATTAACCAGAATAGACATTGCGTGGATCAAATTTTTTTTTCATCTTACCTTCTTTTTTGGACATTGAAGTATAATTATTTTCGAATATTATGAATTTTTTGAATATTTAATACAAATTATGCTGTCAAAACAAAACTTGTCATATAATTTCACTAACTATACTGTTAAGGATTCTTAATTTTTATTATTTCAAATAAAAACCAGTAAACCAAAGAATACATAACCCAACTTTCTCTTACCTTCGGCAAATCAAGGTTAATTAACAAATTTGGCACGTTGTGTCTTGTGTTGCGGCTTATTTGAAGAAAAATACAAATAAAAGATAAGATTGATTTAAAAAAATTGTTTTATTCTAATTAAATGGGGCAATTCGCACTAAACCGTTCGTCAATGTTACGCTTAAGCAGTTCGTAAACATTACGTTTAAGCGTACACATTATGAACACTTTTTTACATGCTAATACATACACAAGTCTTCGCAAATTTGTTTCACTTCTCATGTGACAAAAGTACACATTACGTACTATATTCGTACTGTTTTAGTGTAACGTTTACGAACACCTTAGTATAGCAAAGTCTTCGTAAACCGTACGTTTATGATACACCTGGTCTGGAGGGTAACGCAACATATCCTTTTAAATAGATTTTTTCTGCATCGTACTATTTAATTTATGAATAAAGGAATTGAAAACGTAGAAAATATTTCATTCTGGTTTTATCTAATTTTGTGCTACTTCTACGAAATTTTATTTATTTTTCCTTGCATTCAAAATATTCAAATAGTTTGTGCAGGCTAAACTTGTATTACAGCGTAACCCAATCCTATGAAATTAAAAATAAATCAAATAATAATTTTTTAAGATTGTTTTTATTTTAAATAAATAAACAATCTAATCTTTTTATTTCAATACAATCTAAAAATGAAAGTTTAAAAAATCACAAAATTTTGATTTTCAAAACGAAAAAAAAATAAAAATATTTATTATAGAAATTTGTGCAAAATGCATTTTGTGAATTAAAATTCAGATCATCAGTTGCTTTTTATTTACTCAATAAGAAGTAAATAAAAGCAACTGATGATGTGAATTTTTGTTCACGATATGCACTATGCATAAATTTTTAAAATATGTAAATGTTTTTACATATTTTGTAAACCAAAATTTGGTGGTTTTTTAAACTTTCATTTTTAAATTGTGTGTGATTTACGGTATTCGTAAATTAAAAAACGGTTTGAAATTCAAAATCATTTTGGAAAATAATCAATACAATTTGTATTAAAGTTTTATTCTAGAGAAAAGTACAGATGATATAGTCCAGTTAATCTGTAAAAAAGGTTAAAAATGGGAAATCGATTAGTTCGGAACACTCTTAAAATGGGAAAACACTCTTCATTTCTGCCTACTTTTTAATTATTTTACAAATTGTTAACTTTTTCAACATTTAACGAGACCAAATTTTGCATTTTTATTTAACTAGACCAAATATGAAATGTTCAACTTCTGGTGGAAACAGTGAGCTTGCCAGGTTAAACATGAAAAAAAAACGATTTTTTTGCTAATCTACTTATTTTACTTGTTTAAAATTTTTATTTCAATTATTTCTTTCGTTAATTTAACCCAATATAATTATTGAACAATTAAATTAACAGACTGACTGAAAACAGTCCATTTTAACATTTAAAATTATGACAATTAGTTTTGGATTTATTTGAAAAAAAAAAAACAAATATTATAAAATTGAATATTTAATTAAATAGTTAAAATATTTTTTATGTATACTATATTAAATAATATTATAATATATTTAAAATATTTGTAGTTAATAATTAAAATAGTTGAACAAAGATTTCTATCGGTTTGTAATATTACAATACTTTTATTACGAAGAGCGAAATTATCAAGAATTTTGCAAGTTCAGTTTCGATCTGAATGAGAATTATGAAAAATTTAATTTTTTTTTCCATCTCATGCTATAGTGACTTAATTGTTAATTGCAGATACATTTATTAGTACATTAATACAAAACAAAAACATAGCCAATACCAAACAGCCAACGCTTTTTGGGCACATTTTTGTTGGAAATGGGGTGATTTCGAATTCCGAGTTTTAACTTAAGCGACAAGTTTTCAATAATATTTAAGCCCGGTGATGTGTGGTATTTTCATAACTTCGAGACAATTATACAAAAGTCATTATTGGACGATATAAGATGAACGTGTCGGATCGTTCTCCTGATAAATTTCGAAACAATCTTTAATTCCAAGCTTTTTAACACTCCAAGGGTTAAATAGCTTGGAACCAAATTTTCCTTGAGAAATCGGTCCATGTTTCTATCTGATTATACCCCCACGCCATTTTATCATGCCCATATTCATGTTTCAGTGCATATTTTACAGAACTATATTTTCGGCCGAATTCAGTTATTGATGGCAATCGATAACTAATAATAAACTTTATCATTAAAATTAACAAAAATAATTACATAAAACTAGATTAAGAAACGCTTAAGAAGAATAGTTTACAATTTTGGTGCAGAATATAATATTTTCAAAACTTTTACATCGATTTTCCCAAAATGCGTTTTCTCTCGTTATGTAAATCAAGTTACGTACGGCAGCGTTGAATTTATTGAATATTATTTCACCATTCCATTTGGGATTCGAAGCCAAAAATACTAAAGTTACTCTCATCTGAGAATATAGTAATTATAATGCTGAAGTAGTACACCTTAACCACAGAAGAAAGATTAACCAGAACAGTCATAACGCTGTTTTTGTATGGAAAAATTTGGACTCATTTTTTTGACCTTGATTTGCCGAAGGTAAGAGAAAGTTTGGTTATGTATTCTTCGGTTTACTAGTTTTTATTTGAAATAATAAAAATTAAGAATCCTTAACAGTATAGTTAGTGAAATTATATGACAAGTTTTGTTTTGACAGCATAATTTGTATTAAATATTCAAAAAATTCATAATATTCGAAAATAATTATACTTCAATGTCCAAAAAAGAAGGTAAGATGAAAAAAAAATTTGATCCACGCAATGTCTATTCTGGTTAATCTTTCTTCTGTGCCTTAACCGTGTTTTTTTATATTATTGTTATGAATAAGTTGTTTTTATCTCGCGTTTCTGCCATGGAAATTTGCACCTCGTAAAAGACCTCGCACGGTCTCGGCATGAAATTTTCAGCCATACAGATTTTTCTAACTCAACTCATACGAAATTACGAATTTCGTTAATATACAATATGTATTTTTATATTTTTAAATGCTGCGAGTTGGTTGAAGAAAATGTGAACTCATGAATTTTAAATTTTGTAATGGGCGATTACATTTCCTTAAATGCATTTCCGGATTTTCAATTGAAACATTAATTTAGGTATGGAGAGATTTATCCCTAGGATAACAGCTTCAAGTACAAAAAAGGAAACGTGGCATAATAATGACTTGATAAATCTAAAAATAGAAGGGGCAACGCTTACAAAAAATATAAATTACATCCTAATTGCGTAAGAAGTATATATGGGCTTATCCATTACTTTTTAAAAAAACCGGGCGCATGCATTTTACTGCATTCACCGATTTATCTGTAACCTTTTTCCAGAAATAAAGTCGATGAAAAATGGATTTTCCCAAAATTTGACCACTTCCTGGCCCACACTTCTCAAGCTATGATTTTTTGAAGTTAAGAAATTGAGTGATTTTAGGCTAATAGATAGGTAACCATTCTACTTAGGTTGCTTTGTTTTTAAAGGTAAAGGCCTCATTCTCTCCGTTTTCTCGCCCCACTACGTTATATTTTTTTTAAAACACCTAATAGCTCGTTAAAAAAAAATCAGGAGGAGTAACGTACGTTTTAATTCAGTATTTCACAAATATCTCAGCTTCTGTTTATCATATTAAAAAAAAGTATGTACCACTTTATTTATTATGAGTTTGCCTTTAAATCTAACATTTTTAAAATTATAAGTAGTGTTGAACCTGCTATTGAGCTTTTCCTTATGCTTCTGAATTTTTTTATGATCTATATAAAATCAAAATTGATCTGAGAGATTTTAATTTGTTTACTGTAATATTAAGTTAAAAATGTTCGATTTAAAGGCAAACTCAAAATAAATATAGTACATACTTTTTTTTAACATGATAAACAGAAGCTGAGATATTTGTGAACTACAGAATTAAAACGTGCGTTACTACCCCTGATTTTTTTTTGAAAAGTTATTAGGTGTTTTAAAAAATTATAACGCAGTTAGGATCTCAATATCCAAATAAGTATTTCATGAGGTGTTGTGAGGATAAAACGATGAGCTTCTTTCCAAAAGCTAGTGTCGTTCAGAGTAAAACGAGAAAAGTTACAGAGGGTAAATATTACGAATTCCGAAAGATTGGGTGCATTCAAACGCTTGTACCCAACTTTAAAAGTGTTTGAAAAAATTAAATGTGGTTCAAAAATTTGTAAAGGTTATGAAAACATGAAAAAACTGAGTCTATGTATTTTAGTAAAAATTCACTGATTTAGCGAAAATTTTAAAACATGCCATTTTCTAATAAAAAAATATGATTGTACCTTTTGCTGTCGCATTTAGCCAATATTAAATATGAGGCTGAAACTGACTTCAAATGAAAGTTCAATACAAAACGAAGAGAATGATGCCTATAACATTAAAATAAAGCAACCTAAGTAGAATGGTTACCTATCGAGAATAGCCTAAAATCGCTCAATTTCTTAACTTCCAAAAAGTATTACTCGTGGAGGGGGAGAGGAGGGGCACTGGAAAGAGCCAAATTTTGGGAAACTCTATTAAAGAATATATATATAAATATAGTATATATGTACATATATATTCTTTACAGCAGTTATATTTTGGAGCTTGCATCATCAACTAAATCAAAGCCGAATAACTTTTCGCATTTTGTTAATTACTGATAAGATCGATCATGAATTGCTGCTGCGGAAACTTGACTCCTTGGATTGTAGCTGTTTTGCCGATTGATTGGATTAGGTCTTACCTGGAATTTAGAACTCAAATAGTGAAAATTGGTATAATTTTACTTCAAGAGTTCTTCAGGAGCCCATCAAGGTAGTCATTTGGCTCCATGTTTTTTATTCTTTTCGTAAATGATGTGGTAAATTGTCTGAGTAATTTATGCGGACGACATTAAAATTTTCACAACTATTTCTTGCGCCAATGATGCAATTGACTTTCAATCGGATCCGACAAACTTCAAAGCTTAGTGTACATTGCATAATTTGATGCTATATAGATCTACAAATGCAAAACAATCTGCTTCACCCGATTACACTCACCCGCTAGTTACGTTTACTTTTTTGACGATTGCATTATTGAAAGTGTCGATTAGTTTAAAAATTTAGGTATTACTTTTACTTCGAATCTATCATTTCATAAGCACATTGAGGGTTGCATTTCTAAAGCGAATTCTATGCTTGGGTTTTTTAAAAGGTTTTCCAAAGATTTTCAGGATTCTTACGTGATTAAAATTTTATACATCCCGTTTGTTCGTTCATTGTTAGAATATGATGTTGCCGTATGGAATCTGTTTTATAATAACTACTCAGATGGCATAGATAGAGTGTAAAAGCGCTTTTAAATGTAAGCTCTCCCAAGGCTACCTAGAGATGTAAGCCTGCCTGCTTTCATACTTCCAGCATATCGAGGTAGATGCAAATTAATAAATACTGAGCCCCTCTTTATTCGTAGAGACCCATTTAAGAAATTGGTGCCAAAGCATCTTTTAGATTATTGGTAAATTTTGAAAAAAAAATTTTGAAAATATTTTAATGATATAATTTTATTAATTCTTTTAATAATGTAACCAGTTCATTATAACTATATAAACAATTAAATAAGTTGGTGATAAGGATAACTAAATAAATAAATAAATTCACAGATATTCAGGAATTTAAAAAAAAAATTAACAATTACAAGTAGTTTACTACTGAAAAACGCGTGTCCATTTTCACAACATAACGAACACTGTACCACATATCTCTGCCGGAAATTAAGTTAAAGTATTTTAGTTTGACCCTATCGGACTTTTAAAATAAAGAAAAAGGGTGAAGACGGGATGCTTCTTCAATTTTAAGGGTGTCCCGCATTAAACAACGTACACTTTATATTTTGACATCATGTACGGCACACAATCTATAGGAATTCAAAAAATATTTCCTTTAAAATCGATTTCATTGTAAAATTAGAGAAGTTGGTTGAACTAATAATGAAGCTTAATTCAAAACTGCTTAAAATATGTCTTCAAAATTGTTTGTGTATATTAAAACTTAAGACAAAAAAGCATAAGATTGTGAGACACGACCTTTAAATGTAGAACTACATACGCCTAGAGTATAAAGTAAGAGGTCACATAGAATAGATAGTTTGGTAGTATATGAATTAGGATAGTTTGATCGTTTCATGCAAATTAAATGGTGTTGGTCGACTAAAGGCCGTCCAACCCTTACCGAGTTATAAATAATAAATCAACGCGCGGCCCGGCGACCTTAAATGAGAGAAATATTTTCTGCGATTTTCAAAAATAAACATTGTTATAAAGAGGTCGTCGAACCACGTGAAAAGGTTTTTGTCCCGTTAACGGCCGTTCATCCATTATCGAAATATAAATAAAAATGTGAAGAAAACAAAAAAATCAGTTTTTCCTTTTTTCTCCACTTTAAAAGGGACAATTTAGACAAATAATAGTAGATTGTTCTACAAGTAAAGAAAAGTGAAAGTTTTCCAGTGATTGTAATTGTTTAATTTAGGTATTTTTCGTAAAGTATACAACAAAAAATGGCATATTCGACGCGCAACAAAATTGATTTACCGCATGCTTGAGAAATTTTACACTCGCTGGAAAACTCACTTTTCTTTATTTGTAGATCTACTATTTATCATAGAAAAATTACAAAGAGAACAGAAACTAAACTAAAATAGTGAAGCAATTTATAAACCAAGATGGCCGACAAAATCATCGTTGTCGACAAAACCATGATGGCCGACAAATTATTTTGTTTTCTTTTTTCCAGTGGCGTTGCATATTTTTTTTAATGTTTCCTATTTATATTATAAAATATCTATCTCAATATAAATAAAATTGTTTTATCAGTTATACATATATGATGTAGGGTAATACATTTAATGGAGTATAATTAATATAAAAAAAATATTGTTATAAGTGTACATATTTATGATAATGATTCTTATGTGTGTTGTGTAAGTATTAGATAAGTATATTTATCATAATAGTTTACAGTTACTGCAATGAACATAAAAATAACAATTTACAACGTAGCTAAAGTAATAAAACTTTTAAAACTTGTAATAACATTTTCTCATATGATTTTCTCGTTTATTAAACTTCCATAATATTGAATATAATGAGATTCCTATGGTCTTATTCTTTGCTTTCGTCATGTTGCAATGGCGATTCATATGAGTGTCAAAATAAGATTTTTGTACGAATGAAACTTGAAATTTGGACTTTAATTACAATTTTATGAAATACATTTTTTTTTGTGTCTGCTTAGAACATTATAAAACATAGCGAATTTACTGATGTGTATAAAATAAGTGTACAAAATTCAAAAAAATTTAAAATCATTGTGTACAAGTGATGTAAATAATTGTAAACAAATAAAAATGTACTTACCGGTGAAATGTAATCCCTTTTTTCTCAATTTTTGCTTTATATCGGGTATTTTTGCACTTATACACACAACACTTATACATGTTTTTAACAAATAAATTTATTTTTAGAAAGAACACTTTTCTGTTTTATTCAAGATTTACCTTGTAAAGTTTAAGAAACTAAAACATCAAATTTAACAATTTTTCTAACCAATATGGCGTTGGTAAAAAAGAAAAACAAAAACAAACGAAAGCGGCTTCAGTTGTTTTTATGATTTTATATGGGATTTTGGTTTTACCTTCTATCCTTTTGTTCATTATCTGTGACTATTTATAAAGAACACATCATGTCGCGAGTAACTGTTTGTTCCTTTAAATATGTTTTTTTGTCTTAATTTTTAATTTGCACAAACAATTTTAAATGAAGCTTTATTAGTCCAACCAACTGCTAACTTTATAGAGAAATCGATTTTAAGAAAAATATTATGTTTGAATTCCTATATAGGTTTTGGGCCGTATTATTACGAAACAAAATCAATCTGTTTTCATTCATATTAGACGAAAAATGGGTATTTTAATTAAGAAAACCCATAATTCATCTTTTTTATTTCGCGATACAAAAAATCGCACGACCGACGTTCATAAGTTTTTTTTCTAAACTAAAACTAATCGACAACAATCGACTCAATTATGTACGTACAAGATAATATACAGACGTACATCTACATAATATACCAAAAAAAAAAAAAAAAACAAGGAAACAAAAATGTTCGTAAAAGCACGAGAGAGGTAAATTTTTTTTTTTTTTTTTTTTTTTTGTTGTAGAGCAGATTCAGTGAAGGAAATAAATATTCCATTTCAATTAAAGAATTTCTTTACGTTTATAAAAAACTTTGTTTCCCTCGGTGGACACCTAATGTTAGTTTTATTTTCGGCCGTACACATTATTCGTGCGCTGATTGAATTTCATTGTTGTATGCGCTTGAATTTTCTTATACTTCATTATTTTATGCTACTTCTAATGCCCTTTCCGAAAGTTATACTTATATATTTAGACATACTTATTTGCCGCCATCTTAAATAAGTATGTAAAATCATCCGAATTGATTTCACATATGTACTTATTTTTTATTTTTACTATTTTGTAACTATAAAATAATTTTTTTAATTAAATTTTTTATAAAACTTAATTACTACATAATATCACAATATGTATGCAATGAAATTAACAGAATTTTGGTTTTCGTTTAAGATTTTTTTTTGTAAGAACATACTTATTTTAAGTTACCTCGCCAACATACTTATTTAAATAAGTAGGTCTAAATAAATAAGTATAACTATCGGAAAGGGCCTAACAACTACACCATCACTTGAGCATGAGTAGTTGCGAGTAGATACAAGTACTTGTGAGTAGTTTGCTAACGCCAATGGAACACGCTTACTGACGTTTTTCAAAAGGACGTTCATAAAAACTTCTCAAAATCAATTTAATTATCACGTATAAATAATAATCACTTTGTTTGTTTGTTTGTTTGTTTTTTAAATTTGCTCAGGTCAGATCTTTCAATCCATAAGACCAGTGAGTTGAGAAACAGCCCAAAATTTCCAGAGACCACTCAGGGGAGGTTCTGGAGGGTTGAATAAAGTGTACAAAATCAAATTAGATTAAAAAATTAAATAATAAAATAAAAGCATAATTATATAAAACAAAGTTTGATAATTAAATTAGATTAAATGAAAGTTAATAAATAAAGAATATTAGAAAGAAGATGAAGGATACATATAAAAATAAAAGTTTTAAAATTAAAATATAAATTTATAATTCATTAATTCATAATTTTTTTTTTTTTTTTTTTTTTTAATTTTTTTTTTTTTTTTAATTATTTTTTTTTTTTTTTTTTTTTTTTTAAATTAGAATTAAATTATATAATATTCATAAATCTTAATACATATTATAATAAAAAAAAATAAAATGAAATGATTCCAAAAGAAAAATCATTGTGTGAAAAAGTCAATAAAAATTAAATGTAGTCTTAATTCATAGTTTATAATTTATTCTATCCACAAAATCACACAATATTTTATATTCTTCCATTTTTGGTCCTTTAAGATATCTAATAAGGATTTTCTGTATAAAAGTGGGAAATTATTTCTTATATTATTATATATGACACAATCGTTAATAATATGTTCGTTATCTTCAACGGTGTTGCAAATCTCACAATTAGATGCAGATTCAAGTCCCAAAAGGAATTTAAATTTCTTGTTAACTGTATGACCAGAGATTAATCTGTAAATTAGCCTGGTTTGGCAGGATGTAAAATTAGAGTCTTTAAATAGGAAAAATGATCTTGGAGAAGGGCAAATTTGTTTATAAAAGTGGCCGGATGAATTACACATTAAAGTGTAGTTTTCCTTCCACTTATTATTTATAGATCTGGAGATATCGTTAAATAGGTCTGTGAGAGTTGGTTCATTATCAAGAAAGTGAGTAGGAGAAAAAACTGCTTTTTTTGCTAAACTATCTGCTATAGTATTTCCTTTTAAGCCACAATGACCCGGGAACCAATGAATGACAAAATTTTTAATTTGGTTATGGCCGATAGTATCAATAATTTGATTTTCGTAGTGTCTATTTGTAAAGTCTAATAGAGCCGTTTTTAATGAAATACAAGAACTTTGAGAGTCAGTAATAATGATAATATTATTGTTTTTGATGATTAGAGATATAGTAATTCCAATTTTAATAGCAATAGTTTCAATATTTTTAATATAAGTAGGGTTTTTTAGTTGAATGACAAATTTCCAATTTTTATCCTCAACAAAAATTCCAATTCCTGGTTTATTGTTAATTATAGAGCCATCTGTGTAAATTTTTGCGAAATTATTATATTTATTAATTTCAGCCATAGATAATGCATATGGTTCAGAATGGTTTATAAAATTTTTGTTTGTGATTCCCTCAATATTTGTTATGATGCTAAAATTAGTGGGAGACGTTTTTTTTATGTGAAAAGGTTTAATTTTGGAAAGAAAAGTATAATTAGAATATAAGTCGTTAAGTTTATGAAGAGATCTATTGTTTTTAATGTCGTTACCGATTTTGGAATTATTATATAGATTTTTTGAAATATAAATTAGTGATTTTTTAATAAAGTCTAGATCTGAAGATGTTTCTAGGGATTCAGATAAAATAGCTGGAATTGGAGTAGTTCTTAAGAAGCCTAGACAAGCTCTCAGACAAGCATTTTTAATAGATTGACAGATATTAATATCTTTTTTATATTTAGTGTCTGTAAAAACATATGTGTATTCAAGTTTAGATTTAACTATTGCTTTAAAAATATTGATCATTGTTTCAGGATTTACACCTCCATTAAAATGGGTGAGAGTTTTAAGTAAATTAATGGAGTTGGAAATATTTGCTTTTAAGTTTATGTAATGAATTGATAATGAAAGTCTATTTGTTAAAGTTGTACCCAGTATCTTAGTAGTCACTCTTTCTTTTATGTAGATATTATTAATTTTTAAATTTAGAGATTTGGAATTATTTTTATTAGTGAATAGTCTTAAAAAATGAGATTTATCAGTGTTAATTTGTAGTTTTAAAGATTATAATTTATTAGTTAATGAGAGTAAAGTAGAATCTGTTATTAATTGTAAGTTATCATGATCGGCAGAAATTACAATGCAAATATCATCGGCATATTGGAAAATTTTTGTATCGGGGTTATTGATGTCGTGTAAAGAAGTGGTATAGATATTAAAAAGGGTAGGACTCAAACAGCTACCCTGAGGAATGCCTTTATTAGTGTAATGAATGGAAGTTTGATTGATATTTTGAATAGATATAATTCTATTTGTAAGAAATTGAGAAATCCAATGTGTAATGTTAATAGGGAAATTGAAGTTTTTAAAGGTGTTTAATAAAATATTTTTATCTATATTATCAAAAGCCTTGGAAATGTCAATGTTAACTAAAACAATTTTTTTTTGTTGTTGTTTAAGGGAGATGATGAAATTAAACATTTCTACAAAATAGTCAGTAATATTTTTATTTTTTCTAAAACCAAAATTGTAATAATTAAGAATATTATTGGAGATTAGATGATCATTAATTCGTTTTAAAATGAGTTTATTGAAGATTTTTGAAAAAATAGGTAACAGACAAATAGGACGGTAGTTAATAATATTTCTATCATCCCTCCTCTTTTTCAAAATGGCGATTGTGTATGACGTTTTCCATTTTGTAGGGTAAATTTGATTTTGCCAGATGTTGTTGAAATAATTTGTAATAGTATTGATTAGGTTAGGATTAGAGGATACTAATTGTTTGATGATTTTATATGAGACTTTATCATATCCTGGAGCAGTATTATTTGAATTTTTAATAATATCAAGAATTTCAATGTTATTAAATTCCGCAGGATTAATAGTAGGATTGAAGTTATTAGAGAGATTATGAGGGGATTCAAAGGAGAAAGGAAAATTGTAATTTAGAAAATTAGTAGCTAGTGTGGGATCTTCTAGGATTCTGTAGTTGGACTGTTTTTTATTTTTAATTTTATTGATGTTGTTCCAGAGATCAGAATTATTAGTTTTGTGATTGATGCTTGTTAAAAAAATATTCCAAGATTTTTTCTTTTCCCTTCTAATTGTTAATTTAAGTTTTTGTATAGATTTTTTTAGTTCAATAGCGGTAAAAAGGTTTTTGTTTAAATTATAAATGAGTTGTTTGTGTTTTTTTATGTTCCATAGTCTTTGTATAAGATCGTTCCACCAAGGTTTAGGTTTAAAAGTATTTTTACTTGTAATAATAGAAGTATTTTCAGAAATTAATTTTTCTAGGTGTTCTTCAATATTGCATTTATCATTAACAGAATTTAGATCAAAGTCTTTCAATACTTTTGACCAGTTTGTGATTTGTTTTTTTTGATAATAATTTAGTTTAAAGTCAATAAGTATTGGGAGATGGTCACTTCCTAAATTAATGGGATCTACTTTCCATGATAGTTTTTCAATTAGATTGATTGAGCACAAAGTAATGTCTAGTGCTGCAGAATTATTTCTGAAAAAATCTTGCCTTGTATGAGATCCGTCATTTAATAAAAAGACATTATTAGCAGTGATAATATCTGCAATCTTATTACCCACCCTGTCGTAAGTAGGGGGCAATGAACTATCCCAAAGACTATTATGAATATTTATGTCTCCAGCTATTAAACAGTTATCTAGATTCTGAGTTATAAGATGTTCAAATTCATTAACGATTTCCTGAGGTCTAATAACAGAATTATTATAAAAAGATAAGATATTAAAATTAATGTTTTTAAATTTGAGGTTAATTTTGAAAGCTTGAAAACGGATGTAATGAAAATTTAAATCAATAATTCTCCAAGAAATTTTTTTATGTATTAAAAAGCCTACTCCGCCAAAACCATCTGGTCTATCATCAGTAATAAGATTATAATTGTTAAAAGTCAAATTACTATTTGGATTTGTCCAGGTTTCAGATAGAATAACGATATCAATATGATTGGATTGTATATAATGATATAATAGATCTTTATTACTATTTAAACTACGAATGTTAATTTGTAAAATTTTTAAAGGTAACATAATGGAAGAATAAAATGAAAAAATAAAAAACTTAAAAAGGAAAAGTTTATGTTTTAATAAATTTATTTAATTTAATTTTAAGTGAGTCTAAATTAGCTGGATTTTTATTAAAGTCATCGGAATTATTTAAAAGTGATTTGACATCATTAAAAATAGAATCTCTTTCATTTAATTGATTTTTTAATTCGTTTACTAATTTATTTAGGATTTGAATTTTTCTAGCATCAGAATTCATTAAGTTATTTTTCCAGGCTTGATTTTCAACACAGATATCATTAGCGAAATCTATTTGTTTAGGGACTTTTTGTTGGCTACCATAAAGGTGGCTTTTGGATTCTCTGAAACTAGTTTTATTTAAAATCATATGTTCCCTAATTTGTTTCTGCCTATATCGTTCATTACATCTGAAAAAATTAGTAACATGGCCCATTCCACAAAATTTACAAGAAAATTTCATGTCACAAACGTGTTCTTGTTCGTCCTCTATAGTATTAGCACAGGTTAGGCATCTATTAGTTTTAGATTTACATTTAGAAATTGTATGTTCGTAATTTAGACATTTTTTACAAAATAATGGATTAGGTATAAAATATTCTACCTTTAATGAGAGATTATCATATAAAATGACATTGAATGGAATAGTTCCAGAGTCAAAAGTAAGTTTAACCAATTCAATTTCCTCAGCTGTTTTAGTGGCACTATTCCATTTAGTCATTCTTTCTACTTTAGAAATAGGGTATTTAGATCTAATATTTTCTTGTATTTCTTCATTAGAAAGCCCAATAGGAATGTTCCTGATTAAACCAATAGAAGATGTGAAATTTTTAGGAATGTATGTAGTATAATTATCAAATTTTTTAAAGATATCTGATTTAACACAATTATTTGCGTCTTCAAAATTACTAAAGATAACCTTAGCAACATTTTTGCTAACGCTAGAGATTTCTTTGACATTTTTAAAATTATTTATTATCACATCATTAGCTAAAAGAACAATATCCCAAGTATAACAACACAGAACTCAAAATTGAGGTACTGTATTTTCCTTTGGATTTTGACAAAATATCCGAAACTCACACAACTCGAATTCATTAAAAATACAACATAGTATTGTTGTGTATATGTATACATTTTATATAACAATTTTTTTTTTACTTGCGTAGTTTATCAGATTGTTTTGTGGCTTGTTATAATAGGTTGATCGGTGCAGTGCTTTAGTAATATTGCTTTTTTTTTGTGTTAATAAATATTTCAAAATCAATAATAATGAAAGAAGAAGGGTACGACTTAAAAAAGTTCATTAGATTGAACTTGAAAAATATTTTCACTGACGAGCTGTCCCGGAAGTTTACGTTTAATGGACGGCAAGGGGAATTTAAGTGCCAAACATTTCAACATTATAAAAATTTTGAGAGGTAAATTTTGTCACACAAATTTAATAATTAATATTTAACAATTTTAATATTTTATAATTTTAGATTGTACTTTGGAGCAATTTCCAAAAGCGGCACAAGCAGAATTTAAACAAATATCAACTAAATATTTTTATTATTTAAAAGATAAGCGAAACAAAAAAAATGACGAAGGCTGAAATTTGTACTTCCAAAGGCACCTAATAGCTCGTTAAAAAAAAATCAGGAGGAGTAACGTACGTTTTAATTCAGTATTTCACAAATATCTCAGCTTCTGTTTATCATATTAAAAAAAAGTATGTACCACTTTATTTATTATGAGTTTGCCTTTAAATCTAACATTTTTAAAATTATAAGTAGTGTTGAACCTGCTATTGAGCTTTTCCTTATGCTTCTGAATTTTTTTATGATCTATATAAAATCAAAATTGATCTGAGAGATTTTAATTTGTTTACTGTAATATTAAGTTAAAAATGTTCGATTTAAAGGCAAACTCAAAATAAATATAGTACATACTTTTTTTTAACATGATAAACAGAAGCTGAGATATTTGTGAACTACAGAATTAAAACGTGCGTTACTACCCCTGATTTTTTTTTGAAAAGTTATTAGGTGTTTTAAAAAATTATAACGCAGTTAGGATCTCAATATCCAAATAAGTATTTCATGAGGTGTTGTGAGGATAAAACGATGAGCTTCTTTCCAAAAGCTAGTGTCGTTCAGAGTAAAACGAGAAAAGTTACAGAGGGTAAATATTACGAATTCCGAAAGATTGGGTGCATTCAAACGCTTGTACCCAACTTTAAAAGTGTTTGAAAAAATTAAATGTGGTTCAAAAATTTGTAAAGGTTATGAAAACATGAAAAAACTGAGTCTATGTATTTTAGTAAAAATTCACTGATTTAGCGAAAATTTTAAAACATGCCATTTTCTAATAAAAAAATATGATTGTACCTTTTGCTGTCGCATTTAGCCAATATTAAATATGAGGCTGAAACTGACTTCAAATGAAAGTTCAATACAAAACGAAGAGAATGATGCCTATAACATTAAAATAAAGCAACCTAAGTAGAATGGTTACCTATCGAGAATAGCCTAAAATCGCTCAATTTCTTAACTTCCAAAAAGTATTACTCGTGGAGGGGGAGAGGAGGGGCACTGGAAAGAGCCAAATTTTGGGAAACTCTATTAAAGAATATATATATAAATATAGTATATATGTACATATATATTCTTTACAGCAGTTATATTTTGGAGCTTGCATCATCAACTAAATCAAAGCCGAATAACTTTTCGCATTTTGTTAATTACTGATAAGATCGATCATGAATTGCTGCTGCGGAAACTTGACTCCTTGGATTGTAGCTGTTTTGCCGATTGATTGGATTAGGTCTTACCTGGAATTTAGAACTCAAATAGTGAAAATTGGTATAATTTTACTTCAAGAGTTCTTCAGGAGCCCATCAAGGTAGTCATTTGGCTCCATGTTTTTTATTCTTTTCGTAAATGATGTGGTAAATTGTCTGAGTAATTTATGCGGACGACATTAAAATTTTCACAACTATTTCTTGCGCCAATGATGCAATTGACTTTCAATCGGATCCGACAAACTTCAAAGCTTAGTGTACATTGCATAATTTGATGCTATATAGATCTACAAATGCAAAACAATCTGCTTCACCCGATTACACTCACCCGCTAGTTACGTTTACTTTTTTGACGATTGCATTATTGAAAGTGTCGATTAGTTTAAAAATTTAGGTATTACTTTTACTTCGAATCTATCATTTCATAAGCACATTGAGGGTTGCATTTCTAAAGCGAATTCTATGCTTGGGTTTTTTAAAAGGTTTTCCAAAGATTTTCAGGATTCTTACGTGATTAAAATTTTATACATCCCGTTTGTTCGTTCATTGTTAGAATATGATGTTGCCGTATGGAATCTGTTTTATAATAACTACTCAGATGGCATAGATAGAGTGTAAAAGCGCTTTTAAATGTAAGCTCTCCCAAGGCTACCTAGAGATGTAAGCCTGCCTGCTTTCATACTTCCAGCATATCGAGGTAGATGCAAATTAATAAATACTGAGCCCCTCTTTATTCGTAGAGACCCATTTAAGAAATTGGTGCCAAAGCATCTTTTAGATTATTGGTAAATTTTGAAAAAAAAAATTTTGAAAATATTTTAATGATATAATTTTATTAATTCTTTTAATAATGTAACCAGTTCATTATAACTATATAAACAATTAAATAAGTTGGTGATAAGGATAACTAAATAAATAAATAAATTCACAGATATTCAGGAATTTAAAAAAAAAATTAACAATTACAAGTAGTTTACTACTGAAAAACGCGTGTCCATTTTCACAACATAACGAACACTGTACCACATATCTCTGCCGGAAATTAAGTTAAAGTATTTTAGTTTGACCCTATCGGACTTTTAAAATAAAGAAAAAGGGTGAAGACGGGATGCTTCTTCAATTTTAAGGGTGTCCCGCATTAAACAACGTACACTTTATATTTTGACATCATGTACGGCACACAATCTATAGGAATTCAAAAAATATTTCCTTTAAAATCGATTTCATTGTAAAATTAGAGAAGTTGGTTGAACTAATAATGAAGCTTAATTCAAAACTGCTTAAAATATGTCTTCAAAATTGTTTGTGTATATTAAAACTTAAGACAAAAAAGCATAAGATTGTGAGACACGACCTTTAAATGTAGAACTACATACGCCTAGAGTATAAAGTAAGAGGTCACATAGAATAGATAGTTTGGTAGTATATGAATTAGGATAGTTTGATCGTTTCATGCAAATTAAATGGTGTTGGTCGACTAAAGGCCGTCCAACCCTTACCGAGTTATAAATAATAAATCAACGCGCGGCCCGGCGACCTTAAATGAGAGAAATATTTTCTGCGATTTTCAAAAATAAACATTGTTATAAAGAGGTCGTCGAACCACGTGAAAAGGTTTTTGTCCCGTTAACGGCCGTTCATCCATTATCGAAATATAAATAAAAATGTGAAGAAAACAAAAAAATCAGTTTTTCCTTTTTTCTCCACTTTAAAAGGGACAATTTAGACAAATAATAGTAGATTGTTCTACAAGTAAAGAAAAGTGAAAGTTTTCCAGTGATTGTAATTGTTTAATTTAGGTATTTTTCGTAAAGTATACAACAAAAAATGGCATATTCGACGCGCAACAAAATTGATTTACCGCATGCTTGAGAAATTTTACACTCGCTGGAAAACTCACTTTTCTTTATTTGTAGATCTACTATTTATCATAGAAAAATTACAAAGAGAACAGAAACTAAACTAAAATAGTGAAGCAATTTATAAACCAAGATGGCCGACAAAATCATCGTTGTCGACAAAACCATGATGGCCGACAAATTATTTTGTTTTCTTTTTTCCAGTGGCGTTGCATATTTTTTTTAATGTTTCCTATTTATATTATAAAATATCTATCTCAATATAAATAAAATTGTTTTATCAGTTATACATATATGATGTAGGGTAATACATTTAATGGAGTATAATTAATATAAAAAAAATATTGTTATAAGTGTACATATTTATGATAATGATTCTTATGTGTGTTGTGTAAGTATTAGATAAGTATATTTATCATAATAGTTTACAGTTACTGCAATGAACATAAAAATAACAATTTACAACGTAGCTAAAGTAATAAAACTTTTAAAACTTGTAATAACATTTTCTCATATGATTTTCTCGTTTATTAAACTTCCATAATATTGAATATAATGAGATTCCTATGGTCTTATTCTTTGCTTTCGTCATGTTGCAATGGCGATTCATATGAGTGTCAAAATAAGATTTTTGTACGAATGAAACTTGAAATTTGGACTTTAATTACAATTTTATGAAATACATTTTTTTTTGTGTCTGCTTAGAACATTATAAAACATAGCGAATTTACTGATGTGTATAAAATAAGTGTACAAAATTCAAAAAAATTTAAAATCATTGTGTACAAGTGATGTAAATAATTGTAAACAAATAAAAATGTACTTACCGGTGAAATGTAATCCCTTTTTTCTCAATTTTTGCTTTATATCGGGTATTTTTGCACTTATACACACAACACTTATACATGTTTTTAACAAATAAATTTATTTTTAGAAAGAACACTTTTCTGTTTTATTCAAGATTTACCTTGTAAAGTTTAAGAAACTAAAACATCAAATTTAACAATTTTTCTAACCAATATGGCGTTGGTAAAAAAGAAAAACAAAAACAAACGAAAGCGGCTTCAGTTGTTTTTATGATTTTATATGGGATTTTGGTTTTACCTTCTATCCTTTTGTTCATTATCTGTGACTATTTATAAAGAACACATCATGTCGCGAGTAACTGTTTGTTCCTTTAAATATGTTTTTTTTTCTTAATTTTTAATTTGCACAAACAATTTTAAATGAAGCTTTATTAGTCCAACCAACTGCTAACTTTATAGAGAAATCGATTTTAAGAAAAATATTATGTTTGAATTCCTATATAGGTTTTGGGCCGTATTATTACGAAACAAAATCAATCTGTTTTCATTCATATTAGACGAAAAATGGGTATTTTAATTAAGAAAACCCATAATTCATCTTTTTTATTTCGCGATACAAAAAATCGCACGACCGACGTTCATAAGTTTTTTTTCTAAACTAAAACTAATCGACAACAATCGACTCAATTATGTACGTACAAGATAATATACAGACGTACATCTACATAATATACCAAAAAAAAAAAAAAAAACAAGGAAACAAAAATGTTCGTAAAAGCACGAGAGAGGTAAATTTTTTTTTTTTTTTTTTTTTTTTGTTGTAGAGCAGATTCAGTGAAGGAAATAAATATTCCATTTCAATTAAAGAATTTCTTTACGTTTATAAAAAACTTTGTTTCCCTCGGTGGACACCTAATGTTAGTTTTATTTTCGGCCGTACACATTATTCGTGCGCTGATTGAATTTCATTGTTGTATGCGCTTGAATTTTCTTATACTTCATTATTTTATGCTACTTCTAATGCCCTTTCCGAAAGTTATACTTATATATTTAGACATACTTATTTGCCGCCATCTTAAATAAGTATGTAAAATCATCCGAATTGATTTCACATATGTACTTATTTTTTATTTTTACTATTTTGTAACTATAAAATAATTTTTTTAATTAAATTTTTTATAAAACTTAATTACTACATAATATCACAATATGTATGCAATGAAATTAACAGAATTTTGGTTTTCGTTTAAGATTTTTTTTTGTAAGAACATACTTATTTTAAGTTACCTCGCCAACATACTTATTTAAATAAGTAGGTCTAAATAAATAAGTATAACTATCGGAAAGGGCCTAACAACTACACCATCACTTGAGCATGAGTAGTTGCGAGTAGATACAAGTACTTGTGAGTAGTTTGCTAACGCCAATGGAACACGCTTACTGACGTTTTTCAAAAGGACGTTCATAAAAACTTCTCAAAATCAATTTAATTATCACGTATAAATAATAATCACTTTGTTTGTTTGTTTGTTTGTTTTTTAAATTTGCTCAGGTCAGATCTTTCAATCCATAAGACCAGTGAGTTGAGAAACAGCCCAAAATTTCCAGAGACCACTCAGGGGAGGTTCTGGAGGGTTGAATAAAGTGTACAAAATCAAATTAGATTAAAAAATTAAATAATAAAATAAAAGCATAATTATATAAAACAAAGTTTGATAATTAAATTAGATTAAATGAAAGTTAATAAATAAAGAATATTAGAAAGAAGATGAAGGATACATATAAAAATAAAAGTTTTAAAATTAAAATATAAATTTATAATTCATTAATTCATAATTTTTTTTTTTTTTTTTTTTTTTAATTTTTTTTTTTTTTTTAATTATTTTTTTTTTTTTTTTTTTTTTTTTAAATTAGAATTAAATTATATAATATTCATAAATCTTAATACATATTATAATAAAAAAAAATAAAATGAAATGATTCCAAAAGAAAAATCATTGTGTGAAAAAGTCAATAAAAATTAAATGTAGTCTTAATTCATAGTTTATAATTTATTCTATCCACAAAATCACACAATATTTTATATTCTTCCATTTTTGGTCCTTTAAGATATCTAATAAGGATTTTCTGTATAAAAGTGGGAAATTATTTCTTATATTATTATATATGACACAATCGTTAATAATATGTTCGTTATCTTCAACGGTGTTGCAAATCTCACAATTAGATGCAGATTCAAGTCCCAAAAGGAATTTAAATTTCTTGTTAACTGTATGACCAGAGATTAATCTGTAAATTAGCCTGGTTTGGCAGGATGTAAAATTAGAGTCTTTAAATAGGAAAAATGATCTTGGAGAAGGGCAAATTTGTTTATAAAAGTGGCCGGATGAATTACACATTAAAGTGTAGTTTTCCTTCCACTTATTATTTATAGATCTGGAGATATCGTTAAATAGGTCTGTGAGAGTTGGTTCATTATCAAGAAAGTGAGTAGGAGAAAAAACTGCTTTTTTTGCTAAACTATCTGCTATAGTATTTCCTTTTAAGCCACAATGACCCGGGAACCAATGAATGACAAAATTTTTAATTTGGTTATGGCCGATAGTATCAATAATTTGATTTTCGTAGTGTCTATTTGTAAAGTCTAATAGAGCCGTTTTTAATGAAATACAAGAACTTTGAGAGTCAGTAATAATGATAATATTATTGTTTTTGATGATTAGAGATATAGTAATTCCAATTTTAATAGCAATAGTTTCAATATTTTTAATATAAGTAGGGTTTTTTAGTTGAATGACAAATTTCCAATTTTTATCCTCAACAAAAATTCCAATTCCTGGTTTATTGTTAATTATAGAGCCATCTGTGTAAATTTTTGCGAAATTATTATATTTATTAATTTCAGCCATAGATAATGCATATGGTTCAGAATGGTTTATAAAATTTTTGTTTGTGATTCCCTCAATATTTGTTATGATGCTAAAATTAGTGGGAGACGTTTTTTTTATGTGAAAAGGTTTAATTTTGGAAAGAAAAGTATAATTAGAATATAAGTCGTTAAGTTTATGAAGAGATCTATTGTTTTTAATGTCGTTACCGATTTTGGAATTATTATATAGATTTTTTGAAATATAAATTAGTGATTTTTTAATAAAGTCTAGATCTGAAGATGTTTCTAGGGATTCAGATAAAATAGCTGGAATTGGAGTAGTTCTTAAGAAGCCTAGACAAGCTCTCAGACAAGCATTTTTAATAGATTGACAGATATTAATATCTTTTTTATATTTAGTGTCTGTAAAAACATATGTGTATTCAAGTTTAGATTTAACTATTGCTTTAAAAATATTGATCATTGTTTCAGGATTTACACCTCCATTAAAATGGGTGAGAGTTTTAAGTAAATTAATGGAGTTGGAAATATTTGCTTTTAAGTTTATGTAATGAATTGATAATGAAAGTCTATTTGTTAAAGTTGTACCCAGTATCTTAGTAGTCACTCTTTCTTTTATGTAGATATTATTAATTTTTAAATTTAGAGATTTGGAATTATTTTTATTAGTGAATAGTCTTAAAAAATGAGATTTATCAGTGTTAATTTGTAGTTTTAAAGATTATAATTTATTAGTTAATGAGAGTAAAGTAGAATCTGTTATTAATTGTAAGTTATCATGATCGGCAGAAATTACAATGCAAATATCATCGGCATATTGGAAAATTTTTGTATCGGGGTTATTGATGTCGTGTAAAGAAGTGGTATAGATATTAAAAAGGGTAGGACTCAAACAGCTACCCTGAGGAATGCCTTTATTAGTGTAATGAATGGAAGTTTGATTGATATTTTGAATAGATATAATTCTATTTGTAAGAAATTGAGAAATCCAATGTGTAATGTTAATAGGGAAATTGAAGTTTTTAAAGGTGTTTAATAAAATATTTTTATCTATATTATCAAAAGCCTTGGAAATGTCAATGTTAACTAAAACAATTTTTTTTTGTTGTTGTTTAAGGGAGATGATGAAATTAAACATTTCTACAAAATAGTCAGTAATATTTTTATTTTTTCTAAAACCAAAATTGTAATAATTAAGAATATTATTGGAGATTAGATGATCATTAATTCGTTTTAAAATGAGTTTATTGAAGATTTTTGAAAAAATAGGTAACAGACAAATAGGACGGTAGTTAATAATATTTCTATCATCCCTCCTCTTTTTCAAAATGGCGATTGTGTATGACGTTTTCCATTTTGTAGGGTAAATTTGATTTTGCCAGATGTTGTTGAAATAATTTGTAATAGTATTGATTAGGTTAGGATTAGAGGATACTAATTGTTTGATGATTTTATATGAGACTTTATCATATCCTGGAGCAGTATTATTTGAATTTTTAATAATATCAAGAATTTCAATGTTATTAAATTCCGCAGGATTAATAGTAGGATTGAAGTTATTAGAGAGATTATGAGGGGATTCAAAGGAGAAAGGAAAATTGTAATTTAGAAAATTAGTAGCTAGTGTGGGATCTTCTAGGATTCTGTAGTTGGACTGTTTTTTATTTTTAATTTTATTGATGTTGTTCCAGAGATCAGAATTATTAGTTTTGTGATTGATGCTTGTTAAAAAAATATTCCAAGATTTTTTCTTTTCCCTTCTAATTGTTAATTTAAGTTTTTGTATAGATTTTTTTAGTTCAATAGCGGTAAAAAGGTTTTTGTTTAAATTATAAATGAGTTGTTTGTGTTTTTTTATGTTCCATAGTCTTTGTATAAGATCGTTCCACCAAGGTTTAGGTTTAAAAGTATTTTTACTTGTAATAATAGAAGTATTTTCAGAAATTAATTTTTCTAGGTGTTCTTCAATATTGCATTTATCATTAACAGAATTTAGATCAAAGTCTTTCAATACTTTTGACCAGTTTGTGATTTGTTTTTTTTGATAATAATTTAGTTTAAAGTCAATAAGTATTGGGAGATGGTCACTTCCTAAATTAATGGGATCTACTTTCCATGATAGTTTTTCAATTAGATTGATTGAGCACAAAGTAATGTCTAGTGCTGCAGAATTATTTCTGAAAAAATCTTGCCTTGTATGAGATCCGTCATTTAATAAAAAGACATTATTAGCAGTGATAATATCTGCAATCTTATTACCCACCCTGTCGTAAGTAGGGGGCAATGAACTATCCCAAAGACTATTATGAATATTTATGTCTCCAGCTATTAAACAGTTATCTAGATTCTGAGTTATAAGATGTTCAAATTCATTAACGATTTCCTGAGGTCTAATAACAGAATTATTATAAAAAGATAAGATATTAAAATTAATGTTTTTAAATTTGAGGTTAATTTTGAAAGCTTGAAAACGGATGTAATGAAAATTTAAATCAATAATTCTCCAAGAAATTTTTTTATGTATTAAAAAGCCTACTCCGCCAAAACCATCTGGTCTATCATCAGTAATAAGATTATAATTGTTAAAAGTCAAATTACTATTTGGATTTGTCCAGGTTTCAGATAGAATAACGATATCAATATGATTGGATTGTATATAATGATATAATAGATCTTTATTACTATTTAAACTACGAATGTTAATTTGTAAAATTTTTAAAGGTAACATAATGGAAGAATAAAATGAAAAAATAAAAAACTTAAAAAGGAAAAGTTTATGTTTTAATAAATTTATTTAATTTAATTTTAAGTGAGTCTAAATTAGCTGGATTTTTATTAAAGTCATCGGAATTATTTAAAAGTGATTTGACATCATTAAAAATAGAATCTCTTTCATTTAATTGATTTTTTAATTCGTTTACTAATTTATTTAGGATT
Source organism: Tipula vernalis (assembly GCA_958295665.1). Taxonomy (NCBI): domain Eukaryota; kingdom Metazoa; phylum Arthropoda; class Insecta; order Diptera; family Tipulidae; genus Tipula; species Tipula vernalis. The sequence continues at coordinate 206,688,052 of OY282559.1, read as the reverse complement.
TGAATTTTTCTAGCATCAGAATTCATTAAGTTATTTTTCCAGGCTTGATTTTCAACACAGATATCATTAGCGAAATCTATTTGTTTAGGGACTTTTTGTTGGCTACCATAAAGGTGGCTTTTGGATTCTCTGAAACTAGTTTTATTTAAAATCATATGTTCCCTAATTTGTTTCTGCCTATATCGTTCATTACATCTGAAAAAATTAGTAACATGGCCCATTCCACAAAATTTACAAGAAAATTTCATGTCACAAACGTGTTCTTGTTCGTCCTCTATAGTATTAGCACAGGTTAGGCATCTATTAGTTTTAGATTTACATTTAGAAATTGTATGTTCGTAATTTAGACATTTTTTACAAAATAATGGATTAGGTATAAAATATTCTACCTTTAATGAGAGATTATCATATAAAATGACATTGAATGGAATAGTTCCAGAGTCAAAAGTAAGTTTAACCAATTCAATTTCCTCAGCTGTTTTAGTGGCACTATTCCATTTAGTCATTCTTTCTACTTTAGAAATAGGGTATTTAGATCTAATATTTTCTTGTATTTCTTCATTAGAAAGCCCAATAGGAATGTTCCTGATTAAACCAATAGAAGATGTGAAATTTTTAGGAATGTATGTAGTATAATTATCAAATTTTTTAAAGATATCTGATTTAACACAATTATTTGCGTCTTCAAAATTACTAAAGATAACCTTAGCAACATTTTTGCTAACGCTAGAGATTTCTTTGACATTTTTAAAATTATTTATTATCACATCATTAGCTAAAAGAACAATATCCCAAGTATAACAACACAGAACTCAAAATTGAGGTACTGTATTTTCCTTTGGATTTTGACAAAATATCCGAAACTCACACAACTCGAATTCATTAAAAATACAACATAGTATTGTTGTGTATATGTATACATTTTATATAACAATTTTTTTTTTACTTGCGTAGTTTATCAGATTGTTTTGTGGCTTGTTATAATAGGTTGATCGGTGCAGTGCTTTAGTAATATTGCTTTTTTTTTGTGTTAATAAATATTTCAAAATCAATAATAATGAAAGAAGAAGGGTACGACTTAAAAAAGTTCATTAGATTGAACTTGAAAAATATTTTCACTGACGAGCTGTCCCGGAAGTTTACGTTTAATGGACGGCAAGGGGAATTTAAGTGCCAAACATTTCAACATTATAAAAATTTTGAGAGGTAAATTTTGTCACACAAATTTAATAATTAATATTTAACAATTTTAATATTTTATAATTTTAGATTGTACTTTGGAGCAATTTCCAAAAGCGGCACAAGCAGAATTTAAACAAATATCAACTAAATATTTTTATTATTTAAAAGATAAGCGAAACAAAAAAAATGACGAAGGCTGAAATTTGTACTTGTTCCTTTTATATACATATACTAATTTAATTATATTTTGAATTTTTTTAAATTAATAACTAGAGTTAAGAATTAAATGGCAATCACCCAATGGCAATTTCCTGTGATATTTTGAAATATTTATGCCTTATACATTTTATTAAAATTTTGAATTACTAAATAATTCTAAGAAACGATAAAAATGTATGATCAATTAGAATATTCTGTGATAACAAATTAAAAATATTTACATATATTTGGTTACCAAAATAAAAATACAAAAATATAAATTTTGTTTCATTAATGAATAATTTGATTAACTCGCCAAATTTCGAGCTTGACATTTACACACATACACATTAAAAAATATTCCCGCCAATATTATTTTTACACACACACATGTATACAATTTTTATATAGTGAGTTCTGTGAGTTCCCAATAATTGCGACACGGTGCATACGTTTTCTTATAATAATTCGTAACTCAAACAAAGGTTAACCCAGAACTAAGTTATGGATATGTTATGGAATATTATAAAATAGTTGGATTTAAAAATACTTGGGATTTAAATTCTCTTTACTGATAAATACAGTAAATGGGCCATTATCTGATCGGTTATATAGATTAATTTTTTCAGCAGTAACTGACGGCATATTTGAGTTATTCGATGAATCAACAGATAAATTTGAAGATGATGTTGGAGCTGTTACTGAATTTTATTATTATTATTATTAATTTTCCTTTTATTTAACATATTGGGACTTTTATCAAATTCACCGTTTACTATTAGGTTAGGTTAGGTTGGAGTGGCTGCTTACGCACACTTAGACCGGTGACGATCCATTGTGATACCACAGGATGTATCCCCTTTTACCCCTATTGGAACCATTTCGATCTACTTATGTAGCGTAAGACGTCCCGCACTTTAATGTTTTCGAGATCCGAGAGGCAGTCCATCCTGAACTTACCTAAATGTTTGTGCCTTCTGAGAGCCAATGCTGGACACGGGCAAAGGAAGTGGACCAACGTCTCTTCCTCCTCTTCGTCCAAGCAGCTTCTGCAGAAGTCATTAGCCTCCAGACCCAGCCTTCTTGCATGTTCTCCAAAAAGGCAGTGTCCCGTGAGAATTCCTACGACCGTTCTTAATTCACGTCTTCGTAAGGATATTAATGCCCTAGTGCGCCCCAAGTCCAGCTTTGGCCAAACTTGTCTTGCAACTCTACAGGTGAGGGCGTTAGACCACCTTTCCCCCGCTGAGGATAGCGCCTGCTTCCCAAGTGCTTGTCTCAGCGCTGTGATAGGCCTCCCCAGACTTGCCCTTTCCGGTTGCAGCTGGAGAGTCGTACCATGCCTAGCAAGTTCATCTGCCCTGCAGTTCCCCATGACGCCCGAGTGACCTGGGACCCAGACTACCTGGATGTTGAAATGCTCACCCATCTCATTTAGAGATGAGTGACAACTCAACGCCACCCGTGACGCCAAAGACACCGATTCTAACGACCGGATCGCCGCTTGACTGTCCACATAGATTGTGATATCGTCTGAGGATAACACATTATGCTTCAACCACGTCATGACCTCCTCAATCGCTACGACTTCAGCTTGGTACACGCTGCAGTAATCAGGGAGACGAACAGAAATATTTACATTTAATTTGTCACAGAATACTCCAGCTCCTACTTTGCCGTCTAGCTTGGAGCCATCTGTGAAGAATTGCAACGCTTCGGTTTCCGATAACGGTCTATCCCTCCAGGATTCCCTTGAAGGGAAGGAGGTCCGAAATCGCTTCTCGAAGCGTAGAGTAGGTTTAATGTAGTCAAGATTCGCCAGCTCATCCTTCAACGATCTGACAATAGTAGAGTGTCCTATACTAAGACACCTCCACTGAGAGACGGCTGCAAGTCGTACAGCCGTATTTGCCGCCATCTGTTTGCCAAAAATGTCGACCGGAAGAAGGTGCAACATAACCTCTAAGGCACTTGTCAGTGTCGACCTCAATGCCCCGCTAACAAGCATACAGGCCGTTCTTTGCACTCTCTCAATCTTACTTTTGTAAGTTACCTTATCCAGAGCTGGCCACCAAACACCCACCCCGTACATGAGTACAGGTCTCACTACGGCGGTGTAGAGCCAGTGTACCAGCTCCGGCTTCAGACCCCATCTATGACCAATGGCGTTCCTACAGGAGTACAAAGCAATAGTAGCTTTGTTTATTCTCTCCAACATGTTGGGCTTCCAACTAAGCTTACTGTCCAAGATAATGCCCAGATATCTAGCTCTATCAGTAAAAGCAAGTCTCGTGCCATTTAAGGTAGGAGGGACAACTACCGGGATTTTGTATTTCTTAGTAAAGAGTACCAGCTCTGTCTTGGACGGGTTAATACCAAGTCCACATTTGCCAGCCCATTTCGTAACGATGGTAAGCGCATTCTGCATTACGTCTACAATCGTGCCCAGGAATTTCCCGGTAACAGCTAAAGCTACGTCATCTGCGTACGCGATAACTCCAATACCCTCTCTCTCCAATTCAAGTAGTAACCCGTTTACCACTATGTTCCAGAGAAGAGGGGACAGAACCCCCCCTGCGGAGTTCCCCTAGTTACTCGCCTCTTGAAGGTGGAGTCCCCCAACTTCGAGCTAACAATCCTGCTTCCCAGCATATAATTGATTAACCCTATCAGAGGAACGTCCACCTCCAAAAATGACAATCCCTCCTTGATTGCCTCCGCTTTCACATTATTAAAGGCGCCTTCTATATCCAGGAAGGCCACCAAACAGAATTCCTTCGAATTAATCGATTTCTCAATCGTAGACACCAAGGCGTGCAGAGCCGTGTCCACAGATCTACCCTTTGTGTACGCATGCTGAGACGATGCCCACTTCCTGGCACCTATTTTATCTCTGATGTATACATCCAGCAGCCTTTCCAAGGTTTTCAAAAGAAAGGATGATAGAGTTATTGGTCTTAGGTCCTTAGGATAGACATGTGAGCTTTTCCCCGCTTTCGGTATGAACACCACATTGACCTCCGTCCAGTACCTAGGAATATAGCCCAGCTTCAAACACCCTTTGAATATAGCTTCCAGGTAAGGAAGAATAATTACTGAGTTGTTTTGAAGTTCCGCTGGTATAATTTGATCCGGACCAGCCGATTTAAATGGTTTAAAACCCCTCAGTGCCCATAGGATCCGTTTTCTGGTTACGATATCCTCTGTGGTTACTGACAGTGATTCCTGATGATTACTACGCACCAACAGGTCTTCAAAGCTCCCTGGGAAGTGTGTCTCGAAGAGAAGTCCAGAGATTCTCCACTAGAAGCTGTCCAAGATCCGTCCGGTTTTATCAAAAAACTAGGACTAGATGTACTTTTGGAAAGAATCTTCCTAAGGCGGGAGGTTTCGGATACCTCTTCCATATTATCACAGAAGATTCTCCAAAACCTCCTTTGTGCCTTTCTTAATTCTTTCTTATAAGTTCCGAGTTTCTCCTTATAGGAGTCCCAATCTTGAGCCTCCCTTGTATTTTTGGCTCTATTAAAGGCTATCCTACAAGCCTTTCGATAGGTTCCCAGTTCCCTGGACCACCATACCGGTTTTTGCCTACCCCTAGGCTTAGCCAGTGGGCAGGCAGCGCGAAAGGATCGGTTGCATGCGCTAGTAACGCTAGCCACCATGTCCTCCAGCTCCCCAACGGTCGTCGGGGGCTCCATAGCCCTCGTCGGTAACATTTCCTCCAATAATTCCCCATATTTGCTCCAGTTGGTCCTTCTAGGGTTCCTGAAGGCTTCCCGGGTAGCAGGGTGAATATCGAGGCTATAGGTTAAATATCGATGATCAGAAAAGGAGTGTTCCTTATCCACCCTCCAATTTTTAACCATATGAAGAATATTATTTGAGGCAAGGGTCACGTCTAGAACCTCCTGCCTGTTACTAGTAATAAATGTGGGTTCCCGCCCAATATTACACACTGAAAGGTTAGTACTCATCAAATAATCAAAAAGCGACTCACCTCTTTCATTAATGTCTGTGCTTCCCCAGATAGTGTGATGCGCATTAGCATCCACTCCCAGTACCACACCTACCTTTGATTGTTCCGCTTTACGGATCAGCTCCTCCAGGTTATCCGGAGGAACCTCCTTCTCCCGGTCCATGTAGGCTGAAACTAGCCATAATCTACAAGTGCCTACTTCCAGGCTAACTGCAGTAGTGTTACCATTGCTGTATTGAGAGAGAAGGAAAAGATTAATATTATTTTTTCCAAGAATACAAGATCTGATCTTCCCAGAGTTACTAGAGGATATAATTTTATACCCCTTGGTTCTGAGGCCACAGATCCTGTTGTTGTTAATCCAAGGTTCTTGGATTAGTATCACATCCTCACCCGAACTAGTCAGCCTGAGGAGTAGAGCTGCCGAAGCAGCCTTAGAATGGTGAAGGTTAATTTGAGTTATCTTAATCATAACCATTTCACCTCTACCTACCTCTATGATAAATTCCTGCTACCGCAGGAATATTAATTCCCGGTAATTTGGGATGCGCCGGATACGCCCGTCTCGCCACCCCTCGTACCCTCTATAGAGGACTTGTCAGTGCCCCCCTGTCTGGCCGGGCTGTCGACATCCTCCTCCATCGGAACACCAGCTCCTTCGCTTATGTGCACCACCTCATACTTCGAGAGAGTCCTTGCCCTACCGAGGTCATCGGATTCACTCTTCCCCCTACCCTCAGCTTCTTCCCCCATGCTGCTGGTACCCCCTTCAGGCCTGGGCGGGTTGCCACCGTCCTCCGGTTGGCCTCCCGTACGCGCTTCCGCCCCATCCTTCTTATAAACGTTGAGAGTAATTGACCCGAAACCGAAGTCAATTACTCCCTTCGTTTTGTGAAGGAGGGCAAGGGACTCCTTATTTATCACCATGATTGATAATTTCGAGCCCCCCTTGGCCTCCTCCTGCTTGACGATCTTCCAATTTCCTGTCGGAAGATTCGGGTTACTGACCTGAATGATTTTCAAAGCCCCGTCCGGGCTAGCCGGTTCGGATGGCAGCCATACACGTGCCCGCGGCCTGCTGGGAATTTCCTCCCGGCTAACTGCCGTAAGCTTTGCGCCTGGCCACACCTCCCCTACTTTGGCTATAGCCTTTTTGTACAGATCCACAGATCTAGAGTCCGATCATGCAGTCATCTTTACACGCCCTTGATACCATCCCGCATCTCTGCAGGATGGGGGTGGTCCCGGATTTTCACCCAGGACCTTTAAAAAGACGAGGTTGAGTGCATTATACACCAACCTCCATTTTTCCGCCGTGATGCTCCCATCTTCTTGACTTTCGTCAATGACGGCTAGCATCAACACATGCTCCCTCAGGACCTCGCTGAACAGCTTTGTCCCTGAGTTGGAGCTCGGCTTCTTTTCAGTCACCAACTTGGCCCGCTTGCTGTTGACTACTTCCACCTCGTCCTGGGACCGCTGTCTTTTCGACATATGGTCCCTTTCCGAGCTTCCGCAGCCCACAGTGCTCCTTGCCCAAGCTACTGATCTTCTTTGCTCTTCCGTAAGCTGCCCCTCGGGGGTCGCAGCCCACTTCTCAAGAATTCGGAGCGCCGAGCGGCGATTCCTGTATCGCCTTTTCGCCGGAGGAGTGTCTCTCGTCCCACTCCCCTGTGCTGCGTTGGTACCGCTACCTCCCGGGACTTGTGCCCTAGAGTCAGCCACCTTTGCAACCTTAGAGGCCCCACCCGTCTGGTTCGAGGTACCTCCCTCCGCTGATACCGGCTTTTGAGGAGAGCCGGTGCCCTTTGTTTTGGTTTTTGATCTATCCATTCGATTCCCACGAGTATCGGAGAAATAAAGGTCCGCCTGCGCAGAGATCCGTATACGCAGGTAAGGCTAATTACAACTGGAGGTCGCCAGGTATCCAGAGGGCTCCGTTAGCGACTGGGCTTTGTTAAATGGGCCCCCAGCCTAGTAGACCATCAGCACGGGTCGCTTAACGCCTTAATCCAGCCCATTCGGCTCGCTAGCACCCCGGCCTCCCTGCACCCCCTTCCCTCCGCCCATTCTCTCCCCCATTCACCTAATCTCATGGAGAGCCCAATCCAATGGGATCCATTCCATTCACCGGGTCACCCGTTTATAGGGGCCCCCACTCATCACCCGCGGAGACTCCGGAGGTGCAGAGAGGACGTGACGCCCAGTCCGCCGTGGTTATTGGTCCATGGTTTTCTGGCGCCATCTGTTCGCCTTTCCATGCTGGGCATCATAGGCACTCAGAATTTAATGAACTCAGGTTAACCACTCCCCAGTTCCCTGAGACTCTCCCCCCAGCTGGACTGCGGTTGGGGGCGGCTTATTTAATTCACCGCTAACCTACCTATCGATAGGTCGTCCACTATCCTACACCTGTGACCCCCCCGATAGCTGCAGTACGCCACGGGACCGTTTACTATTATTTCATTATTAAAAACAATTTTTTATTTTTTAGTATTTATTTCATCTTCGGAATCTGAGAAATCAGTAGAAGTAAATGTTGGAGGTACAAAGTACTGCGTACTTTGTCCCTCCTTGCTTGTGTTACGTGGATTTATTATTTTGTGGATAGAAAAAGACTATGAAAAGACTTACCCGACTGATAAAAAATAAACAAATCAAAATAAACTATAAGATATAATTAAATAAAATACAAATTAATTAAAATTAAAAGAAAATTGTAAAATTTATAACACTTCACTAAAATGAGACGCTCACACAATAAAGTTTCGAGAAAGAATGAATAATCACTTTTATAACCCGAAATTATTTTGTTTATGTTTACAAAATGCACACATAAAAATGTCATACAATTTTTGGCAGCAAATATTTAGTGACACCTAGTGGCATTATGTGACAGTTGCTTATGCTTTCGGAGTTTTCTAAAAGATGGTAACTCTTGCGGTTTAAGAAAATTTGACATTTAAGGCCGATAGGGGGTATTTAGACGCATCCATCACTACATCACATCATTATACACTATTTCGTTCACACGTAAAATATCGAACCGTCATATCAATTGCAATTTACCTATGTATGTGTAGAATTATTTTCATTTAGCGTGTTCCATTGGCGTTAGTAAGCTACTCACAAGTACTTGTATCTACTCGCAACTACTCATGCTCAAGTGATGGTGTAGTTGATAGAAGTAGTTACGCATATAATTAACGAAAGAGGGATTTTAGTTTAAAAAGTTCTAATAGATGGCTCTATTGACGATTGTAAAAGTAGAGAAAGCGCCTCTCGGGGAAAAAAGTTAAAATGAGGCAACCGGCAAAATGACATTTCTCATAAATGCGACGAAAGAAATTTTTGCAATCCGGTAATTAAAAATAGTTTTTAAAACCAAAAATTGGAATTATTTACAATTATTATCAATCTGGAAGGTAAAAATTGTGTTTACAGTTCAAAATTGGAATTGCTTACATAAATTTCGAACGTCAAATTAGCAGCTACCTCAGTTTAAAAATTTTCCACTAGGTGGAATCTGTGATGCTCCAATCGTCAATACCAATTTTGGTTGTGTGAAACGTCATTTTTTAACCCTAATCCAACCAAGATGTGCCTTTTTCGCTCGTTTGATAAATGCATCGATTTGTAAAATAATGTTAATTTAGTTATAAACTTGTATGTATTTTATTTTGAAACATTTCCATACAAGGTACTTGACATCTAATCATTCTCTGAAAAAAATTTCGTAAATTATTTGATTAGAATTTGAATTTACTGGCATAACTAAAATATGTTGGTTCGATTAGGGCTAAAAACAAAAAAATATTTGTTTATGTTTGTGATACGACGCGCAATTGTTAAATCGTAAAAATATTTTAATTATTTTGTTGTTTAATGTTTTATTACTTATTATTATTAATAGATCAACGTATTTTTTATTAAAATCTAGCAGTTTTATTTAAATTGAGGTTATGTTTTACTACTGTCACAAAAATTTGTGTTCCGTTGACCATCTACTCACAAGTACTTGGCAGTAGCAAATTGTTCCCAATGGAACACAGTGATTATTGAGAACTGTTAAAGTACGTGTAAGTGACATCTAGAATTGAAAATAATAAAGTGATTGGGCATTTTGAGATATGTATTCGCGATTTGCGTGGAGAACCTACTGCAAATTCCACAAATAATACTGCTAAATAATTATTAATTGAACAGAACCAAACTTTATATATAAATTGTAGTTTTTAATAAATAAACAAAAAAATAATTTTCGTCCGTTTGCCTCCATCAACCTTTAATATCCTGCCGCCAGATCTACATACAGTTGTCTATAATTGTTGTGACGTAATTCATTTATTCAAAAAACCGTCATGCTGCATCACACAATTTTGATATGACGAATAAACAGCGAATTCAAAAACAAAAAATTATGAACCTAAAAAATTCGTATTGTTTTTTCAATGTATTAGTGTATCATCAAATGTGAGGCAATACAATTTTTAGGTGAAAAATGCGCACAAAAATCCCCCCTTGAAAATCAGTTCCCTGGGCAAAGAAGTAAGAAACGAGGAAATGATGCGACATAGTGAGGCATCGTCTAAACTGGCTCATACACATTGAGAACGAGTAAAGAGAACGATATTCCCTTTTTTACTAAATTTTAAATTATGTAAGAAAATTATAAAAATAGTTAAAACTGTATGATTTTAATTAATGATAGTTAAAATATCGTGCATTTACTAAAAAAATAAAATATAAAATTTTAAGAGTTTTAATACAAAATTTCAATTTATCGTCGATAATTTTTAATTTACGACGATAAATTGAATTTTTGTACTGTTAACTACTAAAATTTTAATTTTATTTTTAATAAATGCACAATATTTTAACTACCGTTCATTAAAATCGTACGGTTTTCATTATTTTAATAATTTTCTTACATAATTTGGTAAAAAAAAGGAAAATCGTTCTCGTTCGCAATGTGTACCGATCTTTAAATTGATCTGTAGCTAGTTAAAAATTAAATGCGTTACTATCAAAATATAAAATAAGTATGTGTTCATTTTCAATTCGGATAATTCATTTAAGATGACGGCAAATAAGTATATAACTTTAAAATAAGTATAACTTTTGGAAAGGGCCAAAGTCCTAGAACAAGTAAACTTTAAAATATTAAATATTTACTCAGTTGTTAAATTTATTAAAATCATTTTACTATGTATTTATGTATGTATATTTATAAAACTTTAATAATGAATATTTTTGAAATATTACTTTTGATAAATAAAATAAATTTAAACCAAAAATTTCAAAATAAAATGTTTCATCATACTATGAATAATGAGTAATTTTAACAAAAAAATTAAAAACTGCTACATTAATCATTTTCCGTGTTTTCTGCATTGTTTATGGAGAAATCAATAATTTCAACAAGACATCGGCCAAATTCTTCTAAAATTAATTTCTCAGCCGCTTTAGCAGGAAGACCTTTTCGTTGGCATTCTTCCGCTTGAGCTATCATACATTGTACAGTGGCATCGATAACATCGGGAGTCATAAAATTGTAAGGCTGTTTTAATGGTGGCTCACCGGATTTGTCGTCTTCACTAGGATATTTTGCTTTTCGAGGCTGAGATAATTCAGCAACAACAGGTAATTCACCATTCCCTCGTTCAAAGAAATCATCGTTATTTCGACAACCTAAACAAAATTATTATTTATGCTTTCAGATTTTTATAATTTACTAATAAATTTAAAATTATTTCATACCAACGCATTTACAATTTTGAGAACAGGAAATTTTTGCTTCATAGCATTCGCAATAATTTTTCAAACATCCCGATCTTTTGCAATTACATCCTTTTGTATGATGGCGCATCGATTGGTCTTTATCTTTTGCTTTTCCTATTTTAGGCCTGTATAATATAATAATATAGATATAATAAAATATTTCAAAATCAATTATAAAAGAAAACGAAAAACGAACATTTGTTTTGTTTTTTCGAGAACAATTATAAATTATAACAAATTATACTAAAGTACAATTTTCTTTTTTATACATATGCATATGTAATATGGCAATACTACTGACCTAAAAGCATTTGGATTTCGTTCCAAACAAATACGGATTGCTTTTTGTCTCTCTTCCTCATTTGCCAAATTATTAAAACATTCCCGACAGTTACAGTTACTACAAAATTCTCCATTAGCGAAGCAATCACAATAAAGTTTTAGACATTGTGATCTAGTGCAATTGCACGGTTTTCGTCGATTTGCAGTCTCTAAATCGTTAGATTTGACCGTTTTTTCTGCCTTTTCTTTTATAATATCAATATCCATTTTTAAATCGATTTCTTTTCTAATTTTAACCACGTTAAACGTTGGGATAGCCTTTTTCTTATCGACATTTTTTTGTTGTAATTGTTGAACAAAATTTGACGGCAGCATAACGATTGGAGGAGATTTATTATTTCCTGGGATTATTGAGGTGCCTTGTAATTGGCTTAATTGAGAAGGCGTAATTGTAGTTACTTTTTGACTTTTCACATCATTAGTTGCGTTTTCTTCTTTTTTGACGACTGCTATTAATTTTTGATTTGCCAGTGTTTCACCAGCTGTATTTGTCGGTAGTTTGGAAAGTGGAAGAATTTTTCTGGGCATGGATATTGTTTGAAGAAGTTTTGTTCCTGGGGGTTTCGTTATTTGTTGTGATAGCTGAACAATTTTTGGTTGCCCTGATGAATTTGGAGATATAAGTGCAACTTGTTTGCCTTGAATTACTAATTTCTGACCTTGATTGGAGGAATGTCCGGTTGAGGTTGTAGCAGAAACCAGCTTTGTCCCAGTTAGTATTTTGCCCGCCATTGTTGTAGTAGTCGAGGTGCTCGAGGATGACGATGTTACTGGAACAAACCGAACGTATTGTACACCTTTTCCTCCAATATTTATAGAATTTCCAGAGCTTGCAGCCACTTTAATCATACCACTAGGGATCACTTTCTTAACTTGATTGCTAACTTGATTTTTAATCATTGGCATGGTAATTTTTGGTTGAATAGGTGCTAATTTTTTAATTGCATTAGTTAAAACTTGCGGCGATGGTGTATTTGGTGATAAAGGTGGTTGTGATGCAGTAATTGCTTTTATATTTTTTCCGACAGAACTTTGAATTGCCACCTGTTTTGACTTTTGAGTTAACATTATTTGTTTAATTTTCCCAGAACTGAATATTCCCATTTGCTGAGCTTCGGATAAAGTAATTGCTTTAGATGTCACAGTGGTGGGCATAGTAGCACTTGATGTAGTTGATATTTGCCCTTTCGTTGGCGGTGTTGAAAGCATAATTTGCTGTTCATTTCCTTTAACAGTGATTCCTTTATATATAAATTTTCCAGCTACAGAATTTTGCATTTTCTGGGGGACAATAACTTTTTTTACTTGCTGAAGTTGTGATACATTGGAAAGGCGGCCACTATTTTTATCATTTCTTATTTGGATTATGTTACCTTCAGCTGTTTTTATAATTTGATAGCCTTGACCAGAACCTATTGACGGACCTTGAGTTGTAGAACCTGCTAGTCGTATAGATTGTTTAGCGCCACTTGGTGTTTGTATTATTACAATTTGTCCACCCGTGGATTTGACGATATTAGAAGGCAACTTTGTTATTCCTTGAACTGATTGGCCAGAAAGCTTGAGTGATCCAGTTAGTGACGTTCCAGAACTAACAGTTGCAGCCGTATGCCTAGTTGACGGATTCACGTTAGTAGCAGAAACTAAAACTTTTGGTGTTGTTAACTTTGTTGTTACTGACTTGATGGATGTTATAACGTCAGTTTTCAAAGGAGTTTCTTCAATGTCACTAGGGTTTTCCTTATCATGGTCAATTCCATCATCTTCCTCAATCAAATCCATATGATCAGGCGAATTTGGGTTTGAATATTCAATTAAATTGTCCTGAAATAAAAATTGTTGTTTCTAATTACGATTGTTTCTAATTACGAATGTCTCTATTGATAATAAAGCTAGAAACACTTACCGTTAGTGATAAATCAAAGTTTTCTTCCTCCATAAAATCAGCGGATGTACTACTATTTTCCATAGAAGGTTTTTCTAAAAAATTAGAAAAACTATTTCATTCTTCTATTCAGAAAACTACAAATTTTGTAAAATTACTCGACGCATTGTACAAAGTATAAGTTTTCATGGCTCAAATTTGTCAATTTTAAATAACATTCATGAAATCGATATTTGATTCATATTTAAAATACACCAACATTTATGATAACAACAAAATTCCAAATTTAGAAAAATTTGCATTGCAGTGTCAAAAGTTTTGTTTACAAATAAACATAACCTACATTTGATAAGTTTTACCTCCAAATGTAATATGTAAAATGTTGTGATAATTAATCACAACAAAAAACATAATGATCAGCAAAATATGTTATTAATGAAAACTATAATCGATCAAATACCATTTTATGTGATATTAAATTATTCTCACTAATTTTACAACATCTTAAAGTTTCCTTCCAAACTACCAACTTTAAATAATGAAAAAACATTCCAAAACAAGGGATCCATTTCTATTAGCTAGGTTTTTCTTTACTTGAGAATGGCTATTTCAAATATTTGAATTCAAAACTTTAAAAAATTGTTTATTTTTGCGTTTTCATTTTTGTATTTTCATTTACCTTTATCCATTCTTTAATATTATTTTGTTATAAAATAAATATTTATTTTTATTCATATATTAGTTTACATTAAATTTGAATTTAAAAGAGTCCCAAAAACAGATAGCTAAATTAAAAATCACGCGCCCGCCATTTATAAAAAAAAATGACACAAAATCTAGTTAAACGTCAAATTTTTTTTTTTAAATTTTGAAACTTTTTTATTGCAATTCTTATTTTTATTTACGAGACACAAAACATTACTTTTTAATGGAACATGAACATTGAAAAAAAAATTTAAAACTCAGAATATTAAAATAAAATTTTAAAAATTAAAACTTTCGTCGACTATTTTAAAATCAAAAAAAAAAAAAACTTCTTCATTTTGATATTTATCCAGAATGAAATTAGATGTGATTAAATGGTATTTGACAGCTTAGCCAACCGATAGATATAAAACATTATATAAAACACTATACAAAATACATTTTATATTAAGAAATATTTATTGTAATGTACGTATCAAATAAATTATAATAATCTTTAAGTGACATCGCTATACTTTTCCATTAGTAAACTGGCAGTCAAAGATATAGGCAGATTTATCGATAATGCAGTATTCACCCCTATTATGATTGACAATGTTTTCTAAAGATGTCAGCTGTAACAATTTTTAATTTTTGTACATATAAGAATAAAAAATAACATTAATTATTCTCTATAATTCATGTCTAGTTGTCAATTTTATTCGTGTTCGTTGCTTTTGTTTACATTTTTGATTCTTAAAAAACAGTTTCGTAAAAATGTTTAGAAAAAACAACTACTGCCATCTTTAGAAATAATCCATCTATCGCTGTTTTTTGACTGGCTAAAGGCAGATCCGCACGACGTGTTTTCACAAGTACATACTTTTACAAATGTGTAGTGACAATTTTTTATGTCCACATGTTGTGTTTTTGCTTTTGTGATTACATATGTTTCCTCTCATATGTAATTTTCGAAAATGACTTTTATCCATTTTGGTATGTTTTTACACAGGGTATAACCACAGAAGAAAGAATAACCAGAACCGTCATAACGCTGTTTTTGTATGGAAAAATTTGGACTCATTTTTTTGACCTTGATTCGCCGAAGGTAAGACCACGGAAGAAAGATTAACCAGAATAGACATTGCGTGGATCAAATTTTTTTTTCATCTTACCTTCTTTTTTGGACATTGAAGTATAATTATTTTCGAATATTATGAATTTTTTGAATATTTAATACAAATTATGCCGTCAAAACAAAACTTGTCATATAATTTCACTAACTATACTGTTAAAGATTCTTAATTTTTATTATTTCAAATAAAAACCAGTAAACCAAAGAATACATAAACCAACTTTCTCTTACCTTCGGCAAATCAAGGTCAAAAAAATGAGTCCAAATTTTTCCATACAAAAACAGCGTTATGACTGTTCTGGTTAATCTTTCTTCTGTGGTATAACCTCAAAAAATTAAACAAATTTACCATGGTTTTGACCTTTTCCCTTTTTTTTATTTTAATTATAGGTATTAATGAGTACGTTTATGCTTAGGGTTCAACCTGGTTTGAACCTAGGTTAACTTTTACTTTAAACGGAGTCGAGTCATCTTGTAGTTAACTCGACTCGACCTAAAAAATGTCTAGGGTCGAGTCGAGTTAACTCTAAAAACCTTCACTATAAACGGAGTCGAGTCGAAAAATAAAAGCAACAAAAAAATAGTAATAAAAAGACACCATTTTGATTTCTTAATTCGTGTGCGAATCTTCGATTTTTGTGTGGCAATAAAACTTTGTTATTTTATTTTTATAAAATTCAGAAAATAATACAAGAAAAACATATAAACATACGATAGTAAATGATTTTTTTGACGTTTCTGACTCGGTTTCAACCTAGTTTCGACTCGACTACGAATTGACTCTGCAGTATAAACGCTAAAAAAGATAATTACAAGATGATCCAAAGTTAACTAAAAGATGACTCGACTCTGAGCATAAACGTATTCAATAAATCTAAAGAAATCAAAGTCGCCTGGTAATAAATTAAGCCGGTATTCCATTATGAAAAATTTACTGACTGCTGGAAAAAATGAAAGAAGACAAAAAAAAAAATGTTACATTAGAGTGACAAAGAAAAAACAATTTTTTTATTTTTTATTTTATAGCAAAATTGTATGGATAAATTTTGACAGCAAACAAAAACATAACCAACAAATATGAACAAAATTATGCGTTATTCTTAATTCGTATATTTTCACCTCTCAAAATTATCTAAAAAATTAAATATTATTTTCACCCATATCAGAATTATTATTTTTTCATTTATTTTCCGTCACAGAATAAAAAATAAAAAATATCGTTACCATAAAAATGACGTACTATGAAAATTAATATTGTGTGCGAGAAATATGTTATCATCCGTACACAAAATTTATGTAGATGTGTTAGAGGGTTGCAATAAAAAGTACTCCATTTGATACTTTTTGTCAATAATTATGGCATCACACTAACACAGCCACAACTTTTTTGAAATAAAAATGTTTACTGACGAAGTTGGGTGTCTCATTCACACAACCACCGATTTTATATTTTTATCTCAATATATTTTTGCTGATAAACATTTTTTCACAATGGAATACCGGCTTTAATCTATCGCCGTCCATATTAATATTGAAAAACACAAATGTTTTTAATGACCGTGTGTATGTGATTTTCAACTTCACAAATATGTTAAAAACACACTTGTATTTTTTAACATATTTTCGTTCGTTAGAACATAACTGGAAACACATCGTGCGGATCGACCTTAATACCCCAAATACATTGACGGAGCGAACAGCGGCGCTAAATTAGAATAAAGTACTTTTCACATCAGGCGCCTCGGCTTTGAGCTTCAAAAATAAAAATTCTTTATTTCATTTTTGAATCATATAAATTGTTTTTATGTAAGGTAGTTTGTCAACATAACCTACAAATCATATTTTTTGGCGTTGGCTTTGAACATTCTGTTGCTGTCAAATATTTTATTCAGGTCTATTTTACATGTGAATTATAGCAAGAACTAAGATATACTAAATTTTTAACGTACATATGAGCTAAATTTTTTGATAAGTATGAAACAATTGTGGAAAAATATGATTTGTAGGTTATGTTGACAAAGCACTTCGCTTTGTACTACTTTCAAATCTCGCAATCGAGTGTGGAACACATTGCCTTGGCTTTATAGATAACTTCATTGCAATATATTTTGATTTTTTTTAAAAGTACCACTTAAAATTAAATTATTTTTCAACAAATTGAATTTATTTCTATAAAATTAAACGTTGTCAATCAACTAAAACTAATTTACATGATTCAAAAATGAAATAAAAAATTTTTATTTTTGAAGCTCAAAACCAAGGCGCCTGGTGTGAAAAGTACTTAAGAGCGAACACATAGAGCGGCGTCAAACTAGTAAAGTTTGTATATTTTAAAGCGATGAGTGACATTTATATTTATTCTTGTTGTTTTTAAATTAAATGCTTTCAAACCTCTAATTTTAGCTGAATTTTACATCCAAATGGGCAAATGAGAAAGACAATTGTAAAAAACCAAAACCCCTAAATTTGGACTTAAATTTGTTCGTAATTAAGTCATTAAACAAATAGTTTTTTTATGAAAATATTTTGTTGTAAAAACCCAAACAACATTTTTCATATAAATAATACCCCAAACACATTGACGGAGCGAACAGCGGCGCCAAATTAGAATACATGTATTTCCATAAGAGCGAACACATAGAGCGGCGTCAAACTAGCAAAGTTTGTATTTTTTGAGGCGATGAATGACATTTATATTTATTGTTGTTGTTTTTAAAGTAAATTCTTGGAGAACCTCTAATTTTAGCTGAATTTTACATCCAAATGGGCATATGGAAAAGACATTAGAAAAAAATCTAAATTTGAACTTAAATTTGGTGGTAATAGGTCATTAAATAAATAGTTTTTTATGAAAATGTTTTGTTGTAAATACCCAAACAACATTTTTCATATAAATAAATGTCAAATTAGCGGCGTCTATGTGCTTGAAAAAAATTATAAAGCTGAAGAGAAACGAAGCCAGGCGTAGAGCGCCGCTTATGTGTTTCGGGTATAAAAGTCAAATTAGCGGCGTCTAGGGGGTTGCAAAACATTCTAACACCACAAACACATAAGCGGCGCTCTACGCCTGGCTTCGCTTCTCTTCGTCTTTAAGATTTTTTTGCAACCACATAGACGCCTCAACAAAAGTTGAGAAAAAATTAATTCGAATTAATTTGGAGTAATTTTTTTCTTAACAGAATAAGCCGCGAAATATTTTTTCGATTTAATTTTTAAATTCTATGTTGGTATTTCTTCTGTTTTTCATTCAACCAGTTACGTATTTTATTTGTTCCGAGCTCGAATTAAATAATTCAAATTTTTTGTTCGAATTATTTAATTCCTGTCACGTGCAATTGTTGTTGTAAATTTCTCAACAAAATACCGCTATTGTTACAATTTTGTTACAATGTAAAGTTTATGAACACACTCCTGTGGTCAAAAAACCACAACTACTGAAAACGACAAAAAACAGAATTCACAACTAAAAAAACAATCATGTAAATCCTAGGCAGGTATTTTTACTTCAGTTGTTAAGTGAATTTTTGGCCGTTCGAACTACACTTATGTAATATTCTTTCGATTTCCAAAAAAAATCGATTTTTTTATTTGCCAAAGAATATGACAAAATAAATTAATCCATTTGTAGTTGAATTGGTGAAAAAAAATACAAATAAAAAAAGAGGTTACGTTTATTCATTTTAAAACATATCACATATTTACCGTTTTACTCCGTATGTTCAATGATGGCCTTTTGACAGAAAATATCCGGATATTTTTGACAAATTTTCTTCCGGTAACTTCACTTTAATAAAATATCCGGATTTTTTTTGATGACATGAGTAAACAACTTTTGTACTTGACATATAATTTTGGTATTTTAAACGTCAAAATCACCCAGCAAATTTTTAGTTCTTGGTAACATGTCTGGTGGTTGGCTTAGGCCCTTTCCGAAAGTTATACTTATTTATTTAGACCTACTTTTTTAAATAGGTATGTTGACGAGGTAACTTAAAATAAGTATGTTCTTACAAAAAAAAAAATTTTATACGAAATCCAAAATTCTGTTAATTTCATTGTATACATATTGTGATATTATGCAGTAATTAAGTTTTATAAAAAATTTAATTAAAAACTATTTTATAGTTGCAGAATAGTCAAAATAAAAAATAGGTATGTGAAATCAATTCGGATGATTTTACATACTTATTTAAGATGGCGGCAAATAAGTATGTCTAAATAAATAAGTATAACTTTCGGAAAGGGCCTCAGAGTAAGAAAAAAATATCAAATTACAAATGTCAAAAAGGGACAAATGTCATTGGCAACATGTCTTGTGGCCATCTTAAGTGTGTTATTCACAACAGGTATATGATGTCTTATACAACGCCCCTAGCGGTTGGATTCTAAAATACATATAACATGTCTAGTGGTTGTCTTGTGTCTGTTACTGACAACATGTACGTGATGTAATATACAACGTTCCTATCGGTTGAATTTTGAAACGAACATTACTGGTCTTGTGGTGGTCTTGTAAGGCTTACTATAGTAAAAGGGAAAAAGCAAAACATACGATTTTTCGAATGTGGAAAAGGGATAAACGACATTGGTAACATTTTTTTTTTTTTTTTTTTTTTTTAATTTAAAATAAATTTTATTTATTTATTTTATGTAATTACAATCTAGTCTCCTGGACTAATTAGCAATTTGTTTCTGACTTAATTTACTAACTTAAATTAATCTATGGCTTCTTCCCATTGGCATTCCATAGTGTTTGGTAAATTGATGTAAACCACATCTTTGTTGTGGATTTTAGATCAGCATAATGCTGCTTAAGCTGACAATCACACCAGCTCAAAAGGTTTGGTTCTTTTAAGTCTGCGAACTAAATTCGTGATGCTTAGGAGCTGAGTTGCCTCAATGTTCACATGTTGGCGGAGCCTTTCTTCATGTCTCCGTGCTTTTTCCTGGATTTCATTTAAGATGAGGTTCATTTTAAGGTCCCTATGAAGGTCATTGTTCCTAACATACCAAGGTGCATCAACGATGTTCCTTAATACCATATTCTGAAATCTTTGGATGATATTTATGTTGCTCTGTTTGGTACAACCCCAAAGCTGAATACCATAAGTCCAAATCGGTTTCAATATTTGCTTATAAAGTAGAAGCTTGTTGTATGTTGATAAAGAAGAGTTCCTTCCCATAAGCCAATACATTTTTCTGTATTTAAGTCTTAATTCTTCACTTTTCTTCTTGACGTGTGCTTTCCATCGTAGTTTAGCATCCAGGGTCATGCCGAGATACTTAGCTCTGTTCGCATGCGGTATTATTTCCCGATTTATGGTAATCGGAATATGTTCGATTCGTCTGTTTGTAAAGTTGATGTGAACTGATTTAGCTTCATTTAGTTTTATTCTCCATCTTTTTGTCCATTTATATATTTGAGTTATGGCTGATTGTAACTTCTGTGTTGATTCTTCATTGCTTTTTCCAACAGCTAAGATCGCCGTATCATCTGCAAAAGTTGCCACTGTGTTGTTTTCTAATGTAGGAAGATCATAAGTATATAGTAGGTATAAAACCGGCCCTAATACACTGCCCTGTGGAACTCCTGCATTGATTTCTTTCAATTCAGAAAATGTATCATCTAACTTAATCCTGAAGAACCTATCTTTCAAGTATGATTCTAGTATCTTAGCAAATTGCATTGGTAGAAGATTCCTTAACTTGTGGTTAAGTCCTTCATGCCACACTCTATCAAACGCTTGTGCAACGTCTAGAAATACTGTTGAACAGACTTTTTTCTCCTCTAATGCTTTCTCAATTATACTGGTTATTCTGTGTACTTGATCAATTGTTGAGTGTTGGTTGCGAAAACCGAACTGATGATTTGGGATCAAGTTTTTACTCTCGATTATCGGATTTAATCTTTTTACCAGAAGCTTCTAAAAGAGTTTGGACATGACTGGCAATAGCGAAATTGGCCTATAAGACGATGTTATGTGTGGTGGTTTCCCAGGTTTTGGGATCATAATTACTTCTGCAATTTTCCATAAGCTTGGTACACATTTGATTCTAAATGCTGCATTTATAAGATTGGTGAGTTTCACCAGAGCTTTCCTTGGCAGTTCTTTTAAGATTTCTGCAGTAATAAGATCGTACCCAGGAGCTTTTTTCGTATTCATATTAGCTTTTATCTCACGCATGACTTCTTTTGGTGTTGTGGGTAGGATTTCTTTACTTTCTTGCACAGCTTGTTCAGTTATTATCTCGGCTTCCAACGTTTGGTCTTCATGTGGCTGGAATATTTTTTCGAGGTGTTCGGCAAATTCTCGAGCTTTGTCTTCATTACTTCTAGCCCATTTCTCACCTGCTATTTTTATTGGGGGAATCTGCATTATTGGTCTTTTGATTCTTTTGGTTGCTTTCCAAAGAGAATAATCAGTACTGTTATCATTAGTTAATTTTCTTAAATAGTTGCTGGTTGATTCATCTTTCAATTCTTTGATCTCTCTTCTTAATTGTTGAGTGAGGTTGTTCAAATGAGTTTTATTTTGGGGGGCCCTTGTTTGTTGCCATACTCTTCTCGCTCTTCTTTTTTCTGCGAGGAGTTCCCTAATTTCCATAGGGTAATTGTTTCCCTTGATTTTCGTTTTAATTTCAGGAGTATTTTCCCAAGCTGATTGCTGTATATCGTTTACAAATTTGTGCACTTCTTTGTCTAATTGTTCTTCAGTCTTTAATGGAACCATTAAGTTAATTTTTTCTTCTAGCGATAGTCTAAAGCATGCCCAATTAGTGTGATTATTTACTAGGAAAGGGTTTCTTTCTTTCTGAATGATTTTTTCACTTAACGTTAGAAGTATTGGTGAATGATCAGAGTTTAAGTCGTGGCTTTCATCTACTTGTACATAATTTACAGATATGTTCTTTATTATAAAGAAATCAATCAGATCTGGCACTTTGTTTGGATCAGTTGGCCAGTAGGTTGGTTTTCCAGTTGAGAGGGCTTCACAACTGCATTTTCTGATAGCTTTTAGGAGTTCTTTACCCTTAGTTGTTGTTAATCTGGATCCCCAGTGGACATTTTTTGCATTAAAGTCTCCTCCAAGTACAAATCGTTTTCCTAATTTACTGAGGAACTCGAGATAATCTTTTTCTTTCATTGAGTGCTTCGGTGGGCAGTAAATACTAGCAATACAAATATAACTACTTTTGGATTTGACAATAACAGCAGTTGCTTGTATTTCTTCCGTTTCATATTTTAACTCCTCATAGTGATGAATACTATTTCTAATTATAACAGCACTACCTCCTTTAGCAGTGTTTCCAGGGTGAATAGTGTGATATATTTGATAATTTTTAAATTTAATGTTTGATTGTCTAGTGAAGTGTGTTTCCGTGATGAGACATACATCGATTTTTTCTGTGTCCAGGACCACTTGCAGTTCTTGTTGATGTTGCATCAGTCCATTGGCATTCCAACATAAGATTCTAAGATCTTGGGCCATTTTTCTGTTTAGGAATGGCTCCCTTAGTGCTGTACTCTAGTTTCTGTAATCGCTCATCAAATGTATTTAGTCTGCTTAAAATTAATTTAAGTGTTTGACTTATATCGTCATTTTGAGCAGTTTTTCCTGGATTTCCGTTGCTCATCATTACTTGAGCATAAGTCATTTTACCAAATTGTCCTTGAGTAGTTCCCGACACTCTACGATTTACTTCGGGTCGGTTCATCTTAACCGCTTGTTTCCTGAATGAACTTGGATTTTTAGCAATCACGTTCTTATTTTTGATATTTTGCAGTTCAATAGCAACGCTGCATCCTCTGTAGTTAGCCGGATGGTTTTCTCCACAGTGAACGCATTTAGGTTGAACATTTTGGGCTTTTACACAATCTTTGGTATGATGTTTACCTAAACATTTGACACACCTAGGTTCCCTGTTGCAATATTTTTGTGTATGTCCATAGGCTTGACATTGTTTACATTGTGGTATAAGCTTAGACCTTCTTAGAGGCTGAATAACCACTTTGCACCCCAAGATGTACTTAATTTGATAAATTTTTTCGATATCTTCATCAGTATCGAAGGTCAACATAAACATGTTGAGAGGTACTTTGCCTCTCCGTTTTAGCTTAATCGATGCTTCAGTTGCCTTAAATCCTTTTGCTTTCAGGTCATCAATTATTTTATCTGGTTTACACGTAGAGTGTAAGTTTTTAGCCATGACCCTAATTAGTCTGGTTTGTTTATCTTCAAACGTGTGCTAAGCACGTTTTTCTTCATTTAACATTTTTGTCAATTTTCTGTATGTTTCAGCATCTTCTAAGTTTATTTTGATGGTGTTTCCATTCATCACCTTTGCATTAAACTTATCAGTAGCAGTTATGGTTTTTATTTTTTCATAGAGTACATCGTAGTCTTTGACTTCATCTATTACTATTGGTGGTGGTGGAGGTATTTTTTTTGGTTGTTTCTGGATAATATTTGGAACATTACCCTTTAATTGAGGTGGGGAGGGCGTATTATTCCGTCTCCTTTTTTTTCTCCCACCTTTAACTCTAATCCACTCAGTTTCTCGAGCTAGTTCTTCTTCATCCGTATGATACTCTTGTTGAGTTGTATTCTGGTTAGGAGTAGAACCGATGTCCTCCTTTGGCATTAGAGCTTTAACTTCGTTTTCAAGCGTCTTCATACGCTCCTGCATCCATGCAATTGTAACATTCAGTTGCTTTTTATATTGTTGGCTTCAACTTATGCATTATTAGCTTTACACAATTCATTGTGAAGCTTTTCTTCGTTTGTAAAACGAGTGTTGTGGCTGCTGGCCTCAATGGAGGGACTACCGCCTCTTTTCGGAGAATACGCGACTTTGTTACTCCTCTGGAAGGGATGTGAATTATCCTTTTCTATTTCACTCAAATGAGCTTGTTTATTCACCAACATGTCTTGGGATTGGTTAAAATAATTGTAGTATACCAATGGCTGGTCTCCCCCAGAATCCATGAGACCGACCTCCGAAGAGGGTGGATTTACCTGAGCAACAGGTGTACCACCTGGGGTATTAGTTTCCTTATTTGTTCTGCTCATTGCTGATTTATAGTGTATTGCACTCGCCTCTAGTATTTCGCCGATGCTTCACATCGTTGCCCGGGTGTTACCACGTGGAGGTATACTAGACACATTTGGTGGTTTCTACATAGTTGCAGCGTTGGAATATAGACCACGAGATACATGGCTATAGACGGTCAACCCCTACCCTATTGAGACGCACCCAACATCCATGGTAACATGAAGGCAACATGACTTTTGGTTGTCTTTGGTAACATTCTAACAACATGTCTTAGCATGACATACAGCGTTTGTATCGGTAGAATTTTGAAATAAATTTAACATGTCTTGTGTTGTGCGAAATTCACTTCATTTGCTTGCGTGCTCGTAGACGTAATGTGTGTGTGAGTAAAAATAAAAATATAATACGTAATTGTGGCCATATTAACATTTAATATTTTTTCCTATTAAAAAAAATAATTAGTGTATACTTGTGTTTTATATTTTTATATAATAATCAATAATTTACTGAAACTGTGAGTATTATTTGTAGTGTATGATAATTTATTATTGCTATTGTGTGTTACACGTACTTAACCTTTTGTTAGATGTCTTTTAACGTACATATGAGCTAAATTTTTTGATAAGTATGAAACAATTGTGGAAAAATATGATTTGTAGGTTATGTTGACAAAGCACTTCGCTTTGTACTACTTTCAAATCTCGCAATCGAGTGTGGAACACATTGCCTTGGCTTTATAGATAACTTCATTGCAATATATTTTGATTTTTTTTAAAAGTACCACTTAAAATTAAATTATTTTTCAACAAATTGAATTTATTTCTATAAAATTAAACGTTGTCAATCAACTAAAACTAATTTACATGATTCAAAAATGAAATAAAAAATTTTTATTTTTGAAGCTCAAAACCAAGGCGCCTGGTGTGAAAAGTACTTAAGAGCGAACACATAGAGCGGCGTCAAACTAGTAAAGTTTGTATATTTTAAAGCGATGAGTGACATTTATATTTATTCTTGTTGTTTTTAAATTAAATGCTTTCAAACCTCTAATTTTAGCTGAATTTTACATCCAAATGGGCAAATGAGAAAGACAATTGTAAAAAACCAAAACCCCTAAATTTGGACTTAAATTTGTTCGTAATTAAGTCATTAAACAAATAGTTTTTTTATGAAAATATTTTGTTGTAAAAACCCAAACAACATTTTTCATATAAATAATACCCCAAACACATTGACGGAGCGAACAGCGGCGCCAAATTAGAATACATGTATTTCCATAAGAGCGAACACATAGAGCGGCGTCAAACTAGCAAAGTTTGTATTTTTTGAGGCGATGAATGACATTTATATTTATTGTTGTTGTTTTTAAAGTAAATTCTTGGAGAACCTCTAATTTTAGCTGAATTTTACATCCAAATGGGCATATGGAAAAGACATTAGAAAAAAATCTAAATTTGAACTTAAATTTGGTGGTAATAGGTCATTAAATAAATAGTTTTTTATGAAAATGTTTTGTTGTAAATACCCAAACAACATTTTTCATATAAATAAATGTCAAATTAGCGGCGTCTATGTGCTTGAAAAAAATTATAAAGCTGAAGAGAAACGAAGCCAGGCGTAGAGCGCCGCTTATGTGTTTCGGGTATAAAAGTCAAATTAGCGGCGTCTAGGGGGTTGCAAAACATTCTAACACCACAAACACATAAGCGGCGCTCTACGCCTGGCTTCGCTTCTCTTCGTCTTTAAGATTTTTTTGCAACCACATAGACGCCTCAACAAAAGTTGAGAAAAAATTAATTCGAATTAATTTGGAGTAATTTTTTTCTTAACAGAATAAGCCGCGAAATATTTTTTCGATTTAATTTTTAAATTCTATGTTGGTATTTCTTCTGTTTTTCATTCAACCAGTTACGTATTTTATTTGTTCCGAGCTCGAATTAAATAATTCAAATTTTTTGTTCGAATTATTTAATTCCTGTCACGTGCAATTGTTGTTGTAAATTTCTCAACAAAATACCGCTATTGTTACAATTTTGTTACAATGTAAAGTTTATGAACACACTCCTGTGGTCAAAAAACCACAACTACTGAAAACGACAAAAAACAGAATTCACAACTAAAAAAACAATCATGTAAATCCTAGGCAGGTATTTTTACTTCAGTTGTTAAGTGAATTTTTGGCCGTTCGAACTACACTTATGTAATATTCTTTCGATTTCCAAAAAAAATCGATTTTTTTATTTGCCAAAGAATATGACAAAATAAATTAATCCATTTGTAGTTGAATTGGTGAAAAAAAATACAAATAAAAAAAGAGGTTACGTTTATTCATTTTAAAACATATCACATATTTACCGTTTTACTCCGTATGTTCAATGATGACCTTTTGACAGAAAATATCCGGATATTTTTGACAAATTTTCTTCCGGTAACTTCACTTTAATAAAATATCCGGATTTTTTTTGATGACATGAGTAAACAACTTTTGTACTTGACATATAATTTTGGTATTTTAAACGTCAAAATCACCCAGCAAATTTTTAGTTCTTGGTAACATGTCTGGTGGTTGGCTTAGGCCCTTTCCGAAAGTTATACTTATTTATTTAGACCTACTTTTTTAAATAGGTATGTTGACGAGGTAACTTAAAATAAGTATGTTCTTACAAAAAAAAAAATTTTATACGAAATCCAAAATTCTGTTAATTTCATTGTATACATATTGTGATATTATGCAGTAATTAAGTTTTATAAAAAATTTAATTAAAAACTATTTTATAGTTGCAGAATAGTCAAAATAAAAAATAGGTATGTGAAATCAATTCGGATGATTTTACATACTTATTTAAGATGGCGGCAAATAAGTATGTCTAAATAAATAAGTATAACTTTCGGAAAGGGCCTCAGAGTAAGAAAAAAATATCAAATTACAAATGTCAAAAAGGGACAAATGTCATTGGCAACATGTCTTGTGGCCATCTTAAGTGTGTTATTCACAACAGGTATATGATGTCTTATACAACGCCCCTAGCGGTTGGATTCTAAAATACATATAACATGTCTAGTGGTTGTCTTGTGTCTGTTACTGACAACATGTACGTGATGTAATATACAACGTTCCTATCGGTTGAATTTTGAAACGAACATTACTGGTCTTGTGGTGGTCTTGTAAGGCTTACTATAGTAAAAGGGAAAAAGCAAAACATACGATTTTTCGAATGTGGAAAAGGGATAAACGACATTGGTAACATTTTTTTTTTTTTTTTTTTTTTTTAATTTAAAATAAATTTTATTTATTTATTTTATGTAATTACAATCTAGTCTCCTGGACTAATTAGCAATTTGTTTCTGACTTAATTTACTAACTTAAATTAATCTATGGCTTCTTCCCATTGGCATTCCATAGTGTTTGGTAAATTGATGTAAACCACATCTTTGTTGTGGATTTTAGATCAACATAATGCTGCTTAAGCTGACAATCACACCAGCTCAAAAGGTTTGGTTCTTTTAAGTCTGCGAACTAAATTCGTGATGCTTAGGAGCTGAGTTGCCTCAATGTTCACATGTTGGCGGAGCCTTTCTTCATGTCTCCGTGCTTTTTCCTGGATTTCATTTAAGATGAGGTTCATTTTAAGGTCCCTATGAAGGTCATTGTTCCTAACATACCAAGGTGCATCAACGATGTTCCTTAATACCATATTCTGAAATCTTTGGATGATATTTATGTTGCTCTGTTTGGTACAACCCCAAAGCTGAATACCATAAGTCCAAATCGGTTTCAATATTTGCTTATAAAGTAGAAGCTTGTTGTATGTTGATAAAGAAGAGTTCCTTCCCATAAGCCAATACATTTTTCTGTATTTAAGTCTTAATTCTTCACTTTTCTTCTTGACGTGTGCTTTCCATCGTAGTTTAGCATCCAGGGTCATGCCGAGATACTTAGCTGTGTTCGCATGCGGTATTATTTCCCGATTTATGGTAATCGGAATATGTTCGATTCGTCTGTTTGTAAAGTTGATGTGAACTGATTTAGCTTCATTTAGTTTTATTCTCCATCTTTTTGTCCATTTATATATTTGAGTTATGGCTGATTGTAACTTCTGTGTTGATTCTTCATTGCTTTTTCCAACAGCTAAGATCGCCGTATCATCTGCAAAAGTTGCCACTGTGTTGTTTTCTAATGTAGGAAGATCATAAGTATATAGTAGGTATAAAACCGGCCCTAATACACTGCCCTGTGGAACTCCTGCATTGATTTCTTTCAATTCAGAAAATGTATCATCTAACTTAATCCTGAAGAACCTATCTTTCAAGTATGATTCTAGTATCTTAGCAAATTGCATTGGTAGAAGATTCCTTAACTTGTGGTTAAGTCCTTCATGCCACACTCTATCAAACGCTTGTGCAACGTCTAGAAATACTGTTGAACAGACTTTTTTCTCCTCTAATGCTTTCTCAATTATACTGGTTATTCTGTGTACTTGATCAATTGTTGAGTGTTGGTTGCGAAAACCGAACTGATGATTTGGGATCAAGTTTTTACTCTCGATTATCGGATTTAATCTTTTTACCAGAAGCTTCTCAAAGAGTTTGGACATGACTGGCAATAGCGAAATTGGCCTATAAGACGATGTTATGTGTGGTGGTTTCCCAGGTTTTGGGATCATAATTACTTCTGCAATTTTCCATAAGCTTGGTACACATTTGATTCTAAATGCTGCATTTATAAGATTGGTGAGTTTCACCAGAGCTTTCCTTGGCAGTTCTTTTAAGATTTCTGCAGTAATAAGATCGTACCCAGGAGCTTTTTTCGTATTCATATTAGCTTTTATCTCACGCATGACTTCTTTTGGTGTTGTGGGTAGGATTTCTTTACTTTCTTGCACAGCTTGTTCAGTTATTATCTCGGCTTCCAACGTTTGGTCTTCATGTGGCTGGAATATTTTTTCGAGGTGTTCGGCAAATTCTCGAGCTTTGTCTTCATTACTTCTAGCCCATTTCTCACCTGCTATTTTTATTGGGGGAATCTGCATTATTGGTCTTTTGATTCTTTTGGTTGCTTTCCAAAGAGAATAATCAGTACTGTTATCATTAGTTAATTTTCTTAAATAGTTGCTGGTTGATTCATCTTTCAATTCTTTGATCTCTCTTCTTAATTGTTGAGTGAGGTTGTTCAAATGAGTTTTATTTTGGGGGGCCCTTGTTTGTTGCCATACTCTTCTCGCTCTTCTTTTTTCTGCGAGGAGTTCCCTAATTTCCATAGGGTAATTGTTTCCCTTGATTTTCGTTTTAATTTCAGGAGTATTTTCCCAAGCTGATTGCTGTATATCGTTTACAAATTTGTGCACTTCTTTGTCTAATTGTTCTTCAGTCTTTAATGGAACCATTAAGTTAATTTTTTCTTCTAGCGATAGTCTAAAGCATGCCCAATTAGTGTGATTATTTACTAGGAAAGGGTTTCTTTCTTTCTGAATGATTTTTTCACTTAACGTTAGAAGTATTGGTGAATGATCAGAGTTTAAGTCGTGGCTTTCATCTACTTGTACATAATTTACAGATATGTTCTTTATTATAAAGAAATCAATCAGATCTGGCACTTTGTTTGGATCAGTTGGCCAGTAGGTTGGTTTTCCAGTTGAGAGGGCTTCACAACTGCATTTTCTGATAGCTTTTAGGAGTTCTTTACCCTTAGTTGTTGTTAATCTGGATCCCCAGTGGACATTTTTTGCATTAAAGTCTCCTCCAAGTACAAATCGTTTTCCTAATTTACTGAGGAACTCGAGATAATCTTTTTCTTTCATTGAGTGCTTCGGTGGGCAGTAAATACTAGCAATACAAATATAACTACTTTTGGATTTGACAATAACAGCAGTTGCTTGTATTTCTTCCGTTTCATATTTTAACTCCTCATAGTGATGAATACTATTTCTAATTATAACAGCACTACCTCCTTTAGCAGTGTTTCCAGGGTGAATAGTGTGATATATTTGATAATTTTTAAATTTAATGTTTGATTGTCTAGTGAAGTGTGTTTCCGTGATGAGACATACATCGATTTTTTCTGTGTCCAGGACCACTTGCAGTTCTTGTTGATGTTGCATCAGTCCATTGGCATTCCAACATAAGATTCTAAGATCTTGGGCCATTTTTCTGTTTAGGAATGGCTCCCTTAGTGCTGTACTCTAGTTTCTGTAATCGCTCATCAAATGTATTTAGTCTGCTTAAAATTAATTTAAGTGTTTGACTTATATCGTCATTTTGAGCAGTTTTTCCTGGATTTCCGTTGCTCATCATTACTTGAGCATAAGTCATTTTACCAAATTGTCCTTGAGTAGTTCCCGACACTCTACGATTTACTTCGGGTCGGTTCATCTTAACCGCTTGTTTCCTGAATGAACTTGGATTTTTAGCAATCACGTTCTTATTTTTGATATTTTGCAGTTCAATAGCAACGCTGCATCCTCTGTAGTTAGCCGGATGGTTTTCTCCACAGTGAACGCATTTAGGTTGAACATTTTGGGCTTTTACACAATCTTTGGTATGATGTTTACCTAAACATTTGACACACCTAGGTTCCCTGTTGCAATATTTTTGTGTATGTCCATAGGCTTGACATTGTTTACATTGTGGTATAAGCTTAGACCTTCTTAGAGGCTGAATAACCACTTTGCACCCCAAGATGTACTTAATTTGATAAATTTTTTCGATATCTTCATCAGTATCGAAGGTCAACATAAACATGTTGAGAGGTACTTTGCCTCTCCGTTTTAGCTTAATCGATGCTTCAGTTGCCTTAAATCCTTTTGCTTTCAGGTCATCAATTATTTTATCTGGTTTACACGTAGAGTGTAAGTTTTTAGCCATGACCCTAATTAGTCTGGTTTGTTTATCTTCAAACGTGTGCTAAGCACGTTTTTCTTCATTTAACATTTTTGTCAATTTTCTGTATGTTTCAGCATCTTCTAAGTTTATTTTGATGGTGTTTCCATTCATCACCTTTGCATTAAACTTATCAGTAGCAGTTATGGTTTTTATTTTTTCATAGAGTACATCGTAGTCTTTGACTTCATCTATTACTATTGGTGGTGGTGGAGGTATTTTTTTTGGTTGTTTCTGGATAATATTTGGAACATTACCCTTTAATTGAGGTGGGGAGGGCGTATTATTCCGTCTCCTTTTTTTTCTCCCACCTTTAACTCTAATCCACTCAGTTTCTCGAGCTAGTTCTTCTTCATCCGTATGATACTCTTGTTGAGTTGTATTCTGGTTAGGAGTAGAACCGATGTCCTCCTTTGGCTTAAGAGCTTTAACTTCGTTTTCAAGCGTCTTCATACGCTCCTGCATCCATGCAATTGTAACATTCAGTTGCTTTTTATATTGTTGGCTTCAACTTATGCATTATTAGCTTTACACAATTCATTGTGAAGCTTTTCTTCGTTTGTAAAACGAGTGTTGTGGCTGCTGGCATCAATGGAGGGACTACCGCCTCTTTTCGGAGAATACGCGACTTTGTTACTCCTCTGGAAGGGATGTGAATTATCCTTTTCTATTTCACTCAAATGAGCTTGTTTATTCACCAACATGTCTTGGGATTGGTTAAAATAATTGTAGTATAGCAATGGCTGGTCTCCCCCAGAATCCATGAGACCGACCTCCGAAGAGGGTGGATTTACCTGAGCAACAGGTGTACCACCTGGGGTATTAGTTTCCTTATTTGTTCTGCTCATTGCTGATTTATAGTGTATTGCACTCGCCTCTAGTATTTCGCCGATGCTTCACATCGTTGCCCGGGTGTTACCACGTGGAGGTATACTAGACACATTTGGTGGTTTCTACATAGTTGCAGCGTTGGAATATAGACCACGAGATACATGGCTATAGACGGTCAACCCCTACCCTATTGAGACGCACCCAACATCCATGGTAACATGAAGGCAACATGACTTTTGGTTGTCTTTGGTAACATTCTAACAACATGTCTTAGCATGACATACAGCGTTTGTATCGGTAGAATTTTGAAATAAATTTAACATGTCTTGTGTTGTGCGAAATTCACTTCATTTGCTTGCGTGCTCGTAGACGTAATGTGTGTGTGAGTAAAAATAAAAATATAATACGTAATTGTGGCCATATTAACATTTAATATTTTTTCCTATTAAAAAAAATAATTAGTGTATACTTGTGTTTTATATTTTTATATAATAATCAATAATTTACTGAAACTGTGAGTATTATTTGTAGTGTATGATAATTTATTATTGCTATTGTGTGTTACACGTACTTAACCTTTTGTTAGATGTCTTAACATTTTGCTTCGATCGTGTTTGTTTTTTTACCGTGAAAATTCAATTGCTTGGCGAAAATATAATTGTTATTTCTCGTGAATTCGGTATTGTCGTTTTATTTTTTGTGTAAATTTATTTT
The DNA here is from genome assembly GCA_958295665.1 of Tipula vernalis. Taxonomy (NCBI): domain Eukaryota; kingdom Metazoa; phylum Arthropoda; class Insecta; order Diptera; family Tipulidae; genus Tipula; species Tipula vernalis. The sequence goes on along the minus strand of OY282559.1, from coordinate 206,655,391 downwards.
TTTAACGTAAATTAGAGGTTGATATAATGAATGATACGTCCAGGACTCAACGATACAGAATTATTTCTGAATTGGCGGAAATTAGTTTAGAGGCTGAGGTAAATTCTTATTTAAATACCGTCGAGAATGTGTCTGAGTGCCATGAAATGGAAACCGATTCTGATGATGGCATTCCTACTTCAGAAGATCGGTTTTTGTTTGATGAAATATTAATTTCAAATTCATCGGATGAAGAATCTACCGTGAATCAGATGATTTAGTATGTCCAGATAAAATTAGTATTTTGAAAATAAATTTAATTAAGTGGATTATTACAATGTATCAGTAAGTGCCACTACACATCTGTTAAAAATTTTAAGAGAATTTGGAATTTGTGTCCCCAAAACCAAAAGTTCGTTGTTTCGATGTACAAATCGCGTAAATGATATTTTTGAACCAAGAAAGGTTCCAACAGGAGAATATGTACATTTTGGTATTGAAAAATGTCTTAATCGGTATGATATCAGTTTTTTAGCTAGTTTGAGTGAAATTGTGTGTGATTTTAATATAGATGGTTTACCACTGTATAGAAGTTCACGAAAAACCCTTTGGCCAATTCTTGGTTCTTTCGCTCATTTTCGCAATCGCCTTCCTTTTATTGTCGGTGCTTGGGTTGGCGAAGGTCATCCTGTTTCTATAAATAGTTACTTTGTAGAATTCGTAAGTGAACTTTTGAAATTAAAAAAGGACGGTATTTTAATTGCCAAAAATTCTCTTACAAAGAAATTTATTTTACGAGCTTTTACTTGTGATTCACCGGCAAAATCATTTTGCAAATCGGTAAAATACCACAATGCTATTAAAGGGTGTCACGAATGTGATCAAACAGGATTTCGAATGAACAATACTCCCATTTTTAATATAGTTTCGGGAAATTTAAGAACCGACGATTCTTTCGCTAATCGACTAGATCCAGATCATCATAAAGGCGAGCAAAATATCTTAGAAAAAGCTGGAATCAGGATGGTTACCCAATTTCCATTAGACCCGATGCATTTAGTTGATTTGGGAATTGCGAAAAAATTGATGATTCTCTTGCTATATAAAATAAAGCCAGAAACGAAAAAATTGATGTCTGATATATATGTCTCGTATTCTAGATATTGTAACGTATGGCTTTGGGCCAACTTCGACATCATGTGGCACACTTCTAGTAGCGGGTAGCTATCAGCGGCTAGGCAGGTTCTTTCAATACACACGATGAAGAAAGCCATTGTACAATAAATCTTTAAATTAAAGTGTGCAAGAATAAATTTAAAAAAAAAACTGGTCAAGGTTTTGTTAAGGTCAAGTAAAAATATCCGGCTTCCACAATCATCCCACTATACGAAGACCGATTACGCCATCATTTTTTTATATTGGAATCATATCACATGGCAAAGGAGAAACAAAAATGATTGCATATGACAAACGCTTCTTCGCTCACCGTAAAAAAAGAAGTTAAAATCCAACAACAAAATGAACCATTAACTAAAAAAAATTATATGTACTTAAGTTAAATACTAACACTGATAAAAGAAAATTCTAATAGTAACATGACATAATAATAATGTACAATAAAATTCTACGTCACCCAAAAATATTGATGTATGTTGATGATGACCTTCATTGATTATCCTCCGGTACAACTATCATCCTGTTCATCTATAGGTGTCTTCAATGGTGATTTTTATTTAACTTTATAAGCGGTGTTGATAAACGATGCACTATCGATGATATTTATTTCGCTTTCTTTAAATAATAACATTCACTGGCTATTTTATTGAACGTAAAGTTGATTACCAAATATTGGAATTTTCACTATGAACTCATAACACCAAAAGCGAATATCACAACGGACTGTCTCATGGATCAATTGTAATGGTGGTAATTTATGTTGGACGTATTTTTGTTTTTAATTATAACTCGCTTGATTAAATTTTCATGATTTTATTTTAAACATATAATTTACATAATCATTTACACTTAATATTATTATTTATTATACTTTATTCATCGATTACTATTTTCTTAGTTTTATTTTAGTTTATTTATTTATTAATTATAGTAACAAGTTTTTATAAAATAAAAAAAATTATTCATTTAAGTTTTATTAAGTTACTTTATTTGACTTAATAGTTTCACTTTTTTTTTTGTTTTTGGATTTTAATTTTGTATTTATCTCGGTATTTCTTTTCTTGTTTTTAAACTTTATTTTTTTTTAATTTCCTAATTTTTCAATCTTTTTTTATTTTCCCAACCATTTCGTTCGAAATTTGCCAAAACTCCCCCATATTTTTATTTTTTCCGTTTTTATATCGATCCAAATCTCCCGGTTTATCGGTTATTTCTTGTTTTTTTTTTTCTTTATTTGCTTTACTTGTATTGTATTGATTGATTGAATATCGATTTTTTTTTTTTTTTGTTATTTACACCATACTTTAAAATTTAAAGGCCTTTTTTTTCTTTCTATGAATTGGCAAGCTCACTCACACTCTACAAAATATACGAAATTCGTTACAGCACAGGTTCAAAATTCTTACTACGAATAGTAACAATTTTGAAGCTGAAATTTGAGCAAAAATAATTTTCACGGAATTAATAGGTTTCATGTTTTTATGTCCATCAAGTGATAAGTACCTAAAATTTTATCTTTTTCATCCGACAGCACATAATATACGTTTCCACGCTTTTCTTTTACTTTCGCTTTAATAAATGGGAATGCAAATTTTCCAACAAATTTTTTTGTGGCATCACTAACAGGGTGCTGCCTTACATAGACTGTTTGCCCAAGGTTTAAAGATCTTTCACGAGTTCTTAGATTATAACGCTCTGAATATTTTTTGTAGGCCAAGGCAAGATTTTTCTTGACCTCTGCATGTACAACCTGAAGTCTGTCACTCAAGTCCATCAAATCTAAACTGCCTTCATCAACCATATTCAGTTCTTGAAGTAGTTTATAATCGTTTCCATGTAAAATTTTGTGATATCCGTACAAAAGGAAATGTGGCGAATAACCTGTCGACTCATGTATTGAATTTCGAAGGGCTATTGATATTTGGGGTAGATGTTTTTCCCATGCAGTATGCTTGTCTTCCAAATATGCTCTAATTGCCGCAATTATTGATCTGTTAACGCGCTCAGATGCATTACTTTGGGGCGAGTAATATGCTGTTTTAATATGCGAAATGCCATATTCATTAGTGAACCCTTGAAATTCCTTTCCTACAAATTGCACGCCGTTGTCTGAATGGATGATTTGAGGTACGCTAAATAATGAGAAAATCTCATCTCGTAAGCAATTGACTATATTTGACGCGGTTGCCTTTGCCAAAGTTTTTAAATAGACAAATTTAGTAAGGTGGTCAACTACGATAAATATGGTAGTTTTACCTGTGGGCGATCGAGGATACGGTCCCAATAAATCAATATAGATCTTTTGCCACGGTCTATCTGGGAGGGTCAACCTCCCCAAAGGAGGTCGCACACATTGGTTTACCGCCTTAGATTGCTTACAAATTATACAATTTATAACGAAGTCGTGCACATCTGTCGTCATTTTAGGCCAGTAATACATCCTACGAATTCGCTCAAGCGTCTTTTTTATTCCACCATGCGCACTTTCAGGTGAATTATGTTCCTTCTCGATTAACAATTTTCTACTCACAGATGGGACCCACATTTTCCATACAGGAATATCAGTCAATTCTATGTGTGGTTTCGGCTCTACTCTTATGAATATCTTTCCATTCCGAATACAAAAGTTTGAATGACTGGTTGGATCATCCTGGATACGTTTTCGGAGCGTGTGGTACTGTTCATCTTGCAGTTTAGTCTCATCGAATAGATTAAAGTTGTGCAGCTCTACATCGGCGTTAATTTCGTTAATACCGTCACAGTACACGCGCGACAATGTATCTGCCACAACATTGTCCTTTCCTTTCTGATGAATAATTGTAAAGTCGAATGCCTGCAATTTGAGACTCCATCGTGCGAGTCGTCCGCTCAAATCTTTCTGCGTCATTAACCACTTAAGGCTGGCATGATCGGTGATGATGGTAAACCTATAACCTTCTATATACGGCCGGAATTGTTTCACACACATAACAGCTGCCAGACATTCTAACTCTGTTACTGTGTAATTCCGCTGTGCCGAATTCAATTTCTGTGATATGAAGGCTATAGGCTTCTCACCACCATCGTCATCCAATTGGAAAAGCACACCACCAATACCTTGAGTACTGGCATCGCAGCGAATAAAAAACTGTTTGCTGAAATCTGGGTTGTGAAGAACTGGAGCATGGCACAAAAGGTGCTTTAAATTTTCAAACGCCGAATCTGCTTCATCGGTCCATTGGAATTTGACGCCTTTACGTAACAAATTTGTAATCGGGGCAGTAACCTCTGCATAATTTGGTATAAAGCGACGATACCAACCCGCCATACCAAGTATCCGTCGCGTTTGTTTCACAGTCTTCGGCGCAGGGAAATTTTTGATTGCATCTACTTTTGCCGGATCTGTTTTCAACCCTTGTTCTCCAATGATGTAACCCAGATATCGTGTTTCTTTCAACAAAAAGTGGCTCTTCTCAATGTTAAGGGTTAAGCCGGCCCTTGACAATAACTCCGCTACCGTTTTCAGCAATTCCAGGTGCTCGTCGAACCCAGCTGAGATGATCAGTAAGTCATCTAGATATACAAACACGTGTTCATGCAGCTGATGTGGTATCACTCGATCCATCAGTCTGCACATGGTTTGGGGCGCATTGCACAACCCAAACGGCATGACGCGAAACTGATAGAGAGGACGGCCTGGAACTGTGAAAGCTGTTATCTCTTTGGAGGTTTCGGTTAGCGGAACTTGCCAAAAGGCATCTTTGAGGTCGAGACTAGTTATATATCTTGTTTCTTGCATTCTACCAAGTAAACCATTGATAATGGGGAGTGGGTATGCATCCTTTTTCGTCACCATATTTATCTTTCGGGAGTCTAAGCATAACCTGTTTTTTCCATTTGGTTTCTTGACCAGTACAACTGGGGAGCTCCACGGACTAACACTTTCCTCTATTACCCCAAGTTTAATCATTCGGTCGATTTCGTTGTAAATCAGTTGTTGAATTGCCGGAGAAACGGAATAATGCCGTTGTTTAATAGGAATGGCGTTGCCTACGTCAATTATATGCTCAACAAGATTGGTTTTTCCTAACCCTCTGGTTGCAAATGAAGGAAATAATTTAATAATCTGGCTTAGTTTGGAATTCTGAATCGGATCCAGTTGGTGTTGTTTGCTGCCGGTTTGAGTCACGTTTAATTCACAGATTATTTCTGGTGCAATATTAAACTTACGCCAGAAATCGACTCCAAGATAAAGTTCAGATTGCAAAGAAGGTACTATGCAGAATTTAATGAGTTCGGTTTTGTTCATATAGGTTACCGGTAAATTCACATAACCCAACACAGCATTAGCAGATCCGTCAGCGGTTTGGATACACGAATTTAAAGGTTTTAATTTAACTGCCATTGATTGTAAAAGTACTTCCGCATTCTTTCCCAATATGCTGACGCTTGCGCCACTATCCAAAAGCCCGACAATGTACCGACCATTTACCTTTATTTTAGCATAAGGCCTTGGATCGTGATCTACATAATCAGACACTGAAGATATTGAGCAAGCCCGAAGAAACTGTTTTTTCATTTTCCAATAGTTTTGAATGCGCAATAATCGTTTGTTTGTTAGTGGCTTGGTATGTGTTATTAATGTGTGACTAATGGATGCAGTTGCATTTGATTGGGAATTATTTGTTATAACGAGTTTGTCGTAGATGTCGGTTTTGATGGGACCAGAAATCTGGGGTTCAAACTTTTTCCCGAACGAGGTTCCCCAGCATTGGCAGCGTTCGGAGTAGCATTTCCCTGAATTCGCCTCTTTTGACACCTATAACAATCGGCAATTTTAAACCCTGCTAGACCACATCCTTCACAAAAATTGTGTGTCTTTTCTAAAGGACACGAAGAAAACCGATGACCTATATCTTTACAGTTCCAACAAACTACAAAGGATTTCCGATTGATGGCACTTATCTGTCCAGGTTCGTGCTGGTGTGCATTAGCGTTTTCGTCACTATCATAATCGGATTTAGTAATTTGACCAGGAGTATTGACAGATCTTTCATCTTGTTCAGAAATTTGAGCAACTACGTGGGAACGTCGGACGCGTGACTCAATGAGCCGTCGAGGGTCAAAACCGGATGTATTCCAAAGTTTTTCGAAATTATCACAAATTTTTCTTAGAGATGCCGTCGTGTCTATTTTCATATGGTTAGTGGCATTTTTCAACGCTGGGTTCATGTTATCCAATAAGATATCTAAAATTTCTTCATTGGGCAGAGGATTATTCAGCCGATAGTTCGCATTTTCAATTTCAGTTAAGTAGTCGTTAAATGATTCTTTGGGATATTGTACTCGACTACGAATGTACTTTCTTGTTTCGCGATCCCCCTCTACACTGCTAAAGCGATCAAGCAGGGATTCTTTCATCTGTCTCCACGTTGCATGTTTATTTTTTCGAATAAAATTATAATACCATTTGTCGGCTTTGTCGGTTACAAAATTTCTCATCAAAGTAACCAGCTCTTGCTTAGGCACATCATCTTGAAACGCGTGTTCCTCAAGTCTCATTATGAAATCTTGGACATTCTCGTCTCCACGCTTACTTTCACGACCAGAAAATGAAATTTTCCATCTGGTTGGATCTATGCGCTTCCTGAATCCAGGATTATATGAGCGAGGTGTATTGAGTTTTCGTCGCAATACTTCTGAACTGTCTTCCGAATCACTACTGGTGAGATCGCTTTGGTTGGTCTTGCTTTTCTGTTTCAGAGTTCGAGTTTTACTACTCCGTGTATTATTTTCAGATTTTGATTGCGACAGTATCGTCAGCTTATCCATGAACTGTTGAGACATTTCCTCTAATTTCTTAGAAAATCTTCTTTCTAGTTTTCTCTCCAGTTCAGTTCCCGATTTTGGGTCCTCAGTCTCGGTAGGTTTATTGTCACGTCCCGAATCGGTATTATCTGTAGCTTTACTGGAAGAGGGTTTCGATTTTGCGACTCTTTTCGATGATTCGCTTACACTTTCTAACTTTTTTATGTCTCGATTAAGGGATCTAGCTAACCTTTCGAGAGAGGTTATTACAATGGAAATCCCAGCCAGATCTTGAAACGAATTATTTAGTCTCTGCGCTCTATCACGCCAGTGCAGAAGTTTGACAAGCACTTTCCTCTTCTCAACTATTGAACTATTTTCAACCTTTTCAATTGCATTATCTAGTTCTACCGTCTGCTCGCTGATAGTATTTAATTCGGCTCCGGGTTCTTCGGTTATGTGAGATAATTTAGGTTTGAGGGTTGGATTTTGATATTCCTTTTGTATGGAATCTAAAAATTTTTTTTCAACTCCAGCTAGTTCTTTCGCGAATCCTCTAACTTTGTACTCAACCTCTACCTCTTCAGGGCTCAAGCTATCGTAAACCATTTTAAAGTCCATTTTAAGAAATTATTCCCAAAGTTAGCAATGTAAAAAAAACCGTTTAAATCACTTGCACTACTTATGGAATTCGATGAATATTACGCTAATGTGAAGAGATAAAATTCTGCAAAACCACTGGACAAAATTTTTGGTGCTCGATCTCACCACAAAAGCTCAAACTATTATAGGTAAAACAAAAGGTGTATGAACTCGCAAATTTATAAATAAGCAGTATTTACTCTTTACAATTAAAGAAAAGAATGCCCCGGAAATCCAATTCGAGTTAATAATATATTAAAAAAAAAATTCTAACAAATATGACCGACACTGTATATATATATAAATTATAGTACTAGTTTAAATAAACAAAAATTCAAATTATATAAAGATTCAATCAATCTTGTAATCAAGTAAACTTTATTATTTTTTTTTTCTAGATATTTTTCATATAAAATAATAGTGGGATGACCATTGAACGCCTGACGATATGCGTTCAAGTCACCAAAAGAATTATCTTGCTTTTGATTTTTTTTTTTTTTTTTTACTCATAATTCTATGTTAACTTGATATTACCTTAACCTCAACAAATTCCTTAAAAAAAAACGTATTATGTACTGAACTTGATAAAATAGCCTATCTAATCTACTCTCAAAAAAAATTATTAAACTATTGAAATTTCGTCGTTAATGAGTAACTGAATCTATCTCAATCGCGAAACGCGGATTCACCGTGATATCAAACAATTGAGGAATAAAGTCACCATCATCATCAAAGACCAAATATAACCGGCTGATTTAAAAAAACAAATAGAATCTTTTGAACATTAAATAAATTAAAAAAAAGGATAAAATAATTTTCAATGAATCCGTAAGTAATCAACACCGCCAAAATGCAGGAGAACCGAATCACGGAACATTCATTACATGTTAGCACCATTAACTATCCATTACGATTTCTAATATGATTGATCAGTAAAAAAAAAGTTTGAGAGTAGACTATAAAAAAAAAATTGAAAATCAAAAAAATTGAAAAAACATACGAGTATTTAACAGTCAATAAAAACTGTCAAATAAAAATAATAACCTTAAGGGCAAAAGTTTAAACAAAAGAATAATTAACCGCTAGTACACTTTAGCGGAAAAATAAATTACTCTTATATATTTGCATGGTGAAGCCATGTGGATGCCTTATTACGGCTACCAAATATTATTTAACAATATAAATTTTCACATTATGTACATATTTTAATGACCCATATCTACTTTCTCGGGTCCCTGTTTCGGCGCCAATTGTAACGTATGGCTTTGGGCCAACTTCGACATCATGTGGCACACTTCTAGTAGCGGGTAGCTATCAGCGGCTAGGCAGGTTCTTTCAATACACACGATGAAGAAAGCCATTGTACAATAAATCTTTAAATTAAAGTGTGCAAGAATAAATTTAAAAAAAAAACTGGTCAAGGTTTTGTTAAGGTCAAGTAAAAATATCCGGCTTCCACAATCATCCCACTATACGAAGACCGATTACGCCATCATTTTTTTATATTGGAATCATATCACATGGCAAAGGAGAAACAAAAATGATTGCATATGACAAACGCTTCTTCGCTCACCGTAAAAAAAGAAGTTAAAATCCAACAACAAAATGAACCATTAACTAAAAAAAATTATATGTACTTAAGTTAAATACTAACACTGATAAAAGAAAATTCTAATAGTAACATGACATAATAATAATGTACAATAAAATTCTACGTCACCCAAAAATATTGATGTATGTTGATGATGACCTTCATTGATTATCCTCCGGTACAACTATCATCCTGTTCATCTATAGGTGTCTTCAATGGTGATTTTTATTTAACTTTATAAGCGGTGTTGATAAACGATGCACTATCGATGATATTTATTTCGCTTTCTTTAAATAATAACATTCACTGGCTATTTTATTGAACGTAAAGTTGATTACCAAATATTGGAATTTTCACTATGAACTCATAACACCAAAAGCGAATATCACAACGGACTGTCTCATGGATCAATTGTAATGGTGGTAATTTATGTTGGACGTATTTTTGTTTTTAATTATAACTCGCTTGATTAAATTTTCATGATTTTATTTTAAACATATAATTTACATAATCATTTACACTTAATATTATTATTTATTATACTTTATTCATCGATTACTATTTTCTTAGTTTTATTTTAGTTTATTTATTTATTAATTATAGTAACAAGTTTTTATAAAATAAAAAAAATTATTCATTTAAGTTTTATTAAGTTACTTTATTTGACTTAATAGTTTCACTTTTTTTTTTGTTTTTGGATTTTAATTTTGTATTTATCTCGGTATTTCTTTTCTTGTTTTTAAACTTTATTTTTTTTTAATTTCCTAATTTTTCAATCTTTTTTTATTTTCCCAACCATTTCGTTCGAAATTTGCCAAAACTCCCCCATATTTTTATTTTTTCCGTTTTTATATCGATCCAAATCTCCCGGTTTATCGGTTATTTCTTGTTTTTTTTTTCTTTATTTGCTTTACTTGTATTGTATTGATTGATTGAATATCGATTTTTTTTTTTTTTTGTTATTTATTTAAACCCTACAACTCGTTCTTGCCGTTTCATATACAGTGTGCGAAATAGCACCATACTTTAAAATTTAAAGGCCTTTTTTTTCTTTCTATGAATTGGCAAGCTCACTCACACTCTACAAAATATACGAAATTCGTTACAATATGTTCTTTTGGAATTTACTCGAAAACCCAGGGATTTTATTGACATCCCTAGATGGAAAGCTACAGAATTCAGAGTTTTTATTTTATACGGTATTCTGCCACTTTTAAAAGATTTTGTATTATAGATTTTAATATTTTTTATCATTTTTTGCTTTTGAATGTTAGTTTTCGGCTTTTATCTGATAGGACATCTTTTAAAGAAAATACTGATAATGCCCAAATACTTCTAAACGAGTTTGTTAAGCTGTACCCTCAAATTTATGGATTAAAGCATGTAAACTATAATGTCCACAGTATTTTACATTTACCTGGCTATGTGAAGTTGTACGGTCCATTAGATTCGTTTTCAGCGTATATTTATGAAAAATTTTTGCAGGAAATAAAAAAAAATATTAAGAAACCCCAAAATATTTTAAAACAATTATTTAATAGATTAAAAGAGCGGGAAAATTTTAATCTGGATGTTATTGAAAAATTTGAAGATTGTAATAGGTACAAATCATATCAATATGATTCATTTACTTTTAAAAATAATTTTAAAGATAGCTTTTGCTCTATTTGTGTTGATACAGAAGAATTTCCATTTTTTATTGAAAGCTTCGAGATTTCAAACAATTTACACTTAGTTCGAGGTAGAAGATTTACAAATTTTTCGTCATATTTTGAAAAACCTATGAATTCAATAGAACTTGGTATAATAGTCGTTAGTAATCTAGAAATATACAATGAAGTATTTCCTGTATCAGTCATTATATCAAAATATTGTCGGTTACCTTTGAATATTCATGAAAATCAATATCTTTTAATCCCAATGATTCACGAACATAATTCCGTTCACCATTTCAACATTTAATAGCAATAAATAAAAGTCATACATGTACTAATAATATAATCATAAGTAATACATAAATTATTAAGTATAAAATCAGGTTATATAATAATTATCTTTAAGCAGGAAATAAAATTAATTAAGATTAGGAATTTAAAATTTAAAAATGCCATCGTCCGATGAAAATGGTAAGAATTTAATAAATAATTATACATATATGTACATGTATATTATTATGTATATACAGGGATTTCTTACAGCATTACTATATGTATATATTGTATTTAAAATTTCAGATTCATCATTTATTAAAATAAATTTGAACAAAAATAAAAAAAGAGTAGATTTCGTATCTACCCCAAATATAAAAAAAATTAAATTGAACAAAGTTCATAAAAATTTGGGTTTGAATACGCAAAAATTACCAATTTCACAGTCCCAAGTATCTACATACTGTGGTTAGTATAATATACTATATACCCTATCCTTAAATAAGTAGCCCAACTAAAGATTAATTTTATTTTATTTGTAAATTTGCTTCAGATTCCGAGGTTGTCATGTATGACAAACCAGTATCACCACCAATCCTTATTGAGTCGGAGCTAAGCACCGAGCAACAAATGGGTCAATATACTCCAGTAGCTAAAACCACTAAAGTAATGACCCATGTTTGTTACGAAATCGGTACAATTTCGTACCTGGGTTATGTTGTATCATATTGCATTCGCTATCGAAATTCTCGGACGCATAATTGAATGCAACAAAGGTACTTATACATACATACGTATACAAATTTTTGTGGGTTTCGGTATGGTTTCGGTTCTTGGTTTTTATGTTATGTACAAAGTATTGTTACGACCGGCATATGTCTCCACTTAAAACAGAAAAACAAAAATTTTTGCGAAGATCCCAAACGCTCAAATGATCAAAAAAAAATTTTTTATGGTTATAAAATACCATGACCACCATGGTGTTATATTTATGCTCGACTTTATGATTTCCGAATTTAAATTTAATATTCCCTCCGATTGTTATGTAAACATATTTTAAATTTTATGCATTTACTTGTTTTCTTTCTATTCTATGTTCTCCTCATTGTCATGTACAAGCATTATATCTCTTGCGAGTTGGTGTATGTACATATATTATGTAGTATGAGATGGAATGTTTGCGTTATTAAAATGTTCAACCTGGAATATTCTATTTTTCTTTCTGGTGTCATTGGCTTAAATTGACGCGTGATATTTGCTCTGAGTGGGGATTGAACCGATCGGTGTATTCGACATGAATCCGATGCGGCCGTACAGATAAGTGTGTACATGTGTTCGTTGTCATTGTTCGTCTTGTTCGTTGTATTTGTGTACAAAAAAAAAACATAAAACCAATAAAGATTTTAAAATAATAAAAAAAAAAAAAATTATGAAATATGTGCACAGAATATACAACGAATGGGACGAACAGCGATGCGAAATGAAGAAATAGAGGGGTAAAAAATTGACTGATTTTTTTTCCGATGAAAAATAAAAGAAATGAGTTAGTCTAGTTTTGAATCTTGAGACCAAAAGTCTAGTTTGGAGTTTTGGAGGCGAAAGTCTCGTTAGTTTTTAATGCGGTCAAGTTAAGACCAGTTTTTTGATATATGGCGAGTTTGTTTTGAAAACGAGTTGTTGATACTCAGTTTTTTTATATATATATATAAAATTTGTTAATTCATTAATTATGAGTTTTATCAATAAAAAGTAAAGTTATTAATTTAATATTGAAAAAGAAAAAAAAAAAAACATTAAAACATTTATATATCTAATTATGTTGATTCAAGTTATAAAATAAATAGCTGTATATTAAGTTATTATAAATTGTGAAAATTTTATGTACAAGTATACATACTAATGCTATTGTAAAAAAAAAAAAATATATAATACAAAACAGTTGTATGGTGTTTGTGATTTGGAAAAAAAACCACAATAATAAGAAAAACACAATTTTGACACCTTAACCGCCAGCGGTTTTTTGTTAATACATATTAATATTATTTAATTTTATAATTTAAGAATAAAATAAAATTTGCATTTATGCATTTAAGTTAAACCTAATATTCTACAAATAATAAAAAATCCTTAAAAAAAAATATATATATAAATTTTTTTTTTGAACAGCTGCCCGACAAACAATTATTAGTTTTGCGCCCATAATGCGATTGCTGTGTGCCAACATCGGCCTCAGCACAAGAGTCCACCAAATGCCAACTCATTTAAGTGCTATTTATAGGCAAAAGTCGGAAAATACCATCCTCTGCGTCAACCTGGGCGCGGATGAACATATTAGTCAGGTATCACTCAATAGCAAATGGTTGGCGAAGGATGAACACTTTAGTCACGTGTGAGTCAATAACAAATTGTTGGCGAAAGGTGAACACTTTAGCCAGGTGTGAGTCAATAACAACTGGTTGGTGCAGTTTGAACACATTAGTCAGGTATGAGTTAATTACATCTGGTTGGCGCAGATCGGCAGATTGAACACATTAGTCAGGTATCAGTCAATAACAAATGGTTGGCAAAGGGTGAACACTTTAATCAGCGAGTCAATAACAACTGGTTGGTGCAGATTGAGCACATTAGCCAGGTATGAGTTAATTACATCTGGTTGGTGCAGATTGAATACATTAACCAGTAATATGTGGGCGCAATTAGACATATTAGTCAGTAATACGTCAGTTAAATTGATTGAATATTTGTAAACTAAAGTGCTCCTAAATTCTGTGGAACTAAGTAAGATTGCTGAGTACATGGTGCAGTACTACTGATGCACCGTTCATAATATTCGCAAATATCTTAGATTTTAATATTTTGTGTAAGGTTAAAATAAGATAAAATCAGAATATTTTTAGTGGACCGTTCTTCAACAATGACTTTTTTAAATTAAAGTCTTTTGTATTAATTATAAGTTAATTAATCAATTAATTTTTCTTTATTAAAAACAACAACTTCATATTACAAAAAATAACAATAAAATTAAAGAAATATGTGATCCTTTTTTTCATTTCGATCAAAAAATAAAAACAGGAACATAAAATGTATCACGCCTATAAAGAGTAGAAGCCCTTCAAATCAACAATTTGTTACATATTGAATATGGAAAAAAAAAATAATTATAATTCATCAGCATCCGAAGAATTATCAGTTCCCGTTTCCGTCGAATCTTCTGCAGCGTTGAATTTCTGCTGGTTTTTGAGCGGAATTTGAGCTGGTTGAATTACCCGTTTCTTAGTTAATTTTAAGTCTTCGCGAATCTTGTTTTGAGAAGATCTTTTTAATATTTCAACAAGCGATTTTTTTAAGTTTTCTTCCAACACTTCTTTTACATTGTTGATGGTAAGTTTTATTAGAGCTATTATACAACCGTACTCATTAAATGATAGTTTCGATCGAGGCGCTGTGAATTAAAAAATAAACAATAGGTACATATTATTATATTTTACAAGAAGCCCGGGATGACGGGTGTCAATGAGTAATAATTGAGTATGAAAGTTGAGTAAGAAAGACTGGCAGCTATTTGCTGGAGTTTGCTATTTATAATTTTGATATCTCAATGAGGAAGAAGAGCTCTTAGAGATAATTGTCATCCATCTTATTCCGAAAGGAATAATCCATTCGAAGTTCTGCATTTTGTTCTAAAAATATCATTCTATTGTTGTAGAAACTTTCTTCTTGAACACATCTTGTACAGCCAAAATAAGTATTACGGGACTTTGCTCCCAAACATGAGGCTCTAGCAGGTGCATCTAAAATAAATGCTCTTATTTTGAAACGAACAGATTGGTTTTGAAAAATATAAGAAGTGGTAAGTATTTTCAATTCATTAACAAAATGTCTTAATATTTCATTAAAATTATTAGGTTTTTGATACCCATGGCACACTGCAACAACAAAAATGTTCGAATATGTAATGTTGTATATTCTTGACATGATAATCCAAAAACTATTTTGTGTACTCTTTGAAAGAGGAACACCATCAATGTTAAAGTCCAGGAGTATTTCTTGTGGACAAATATCAGTTTTTTCCAGAGCACGGTTTAAATATTCAGTTATACCGAAATAAGCATATTGACCTGGCTCAACTGCAATAATTTCCCGTGATATTGGAGTCTCTAGTAATGTACGAGCATCTTTGGGCAAATATGGAAAGCCATTCATTTTTAAAAATTCAAGAAGTTTGTTTAAAGCAATACACGTAATACCGAATTCAGTGGCCTAACTTCTGAAAAACTTTCGAATATCAACAGTAATGCTACTGTCCTGATTGCACTTATTTAGTTCATCCTCACTATTGTTGTCTTCATCACTTGGTTCCATAAGATTAATTGAGTTATTTACAAGTAAATTCCTTTGATGTAATGGATTAATATTATTACTAGTTTCATTTGAAACTAACTCCACTGATGAATCTGGGATTCAGTGAAAAAATGCCGATCTTGTGATTCGATTGCGCAATGCCCGTTTAGATAAGTTGATAATGTTTTTGTACTTGGGCATGTTCTGAAAGCTTACAAGGTACGCTGTTGAAGTGAAATAAAAAAATTCACTGATCTCTAGGCCAGCAAGATAAATGGACGCTAAAAACGACTTTCGTAAAATGTAGTAATACAGTTTATCCAGCTAAACAGCGAAGGTACTACTGAAATAAATTTAGCACGGAAATTTTCATTTTCGTTTTCGCTTATGTTATTTTTATAGAAAAATTTTACTTCACTTCAACATCGTACCGACCTAAATAAAGAATATTTATTACATGAAGACGCATGGGGCGGAGTGCGCAGACTAAATCATCCAAATTGAATAATTATCCGCAGGCGATTGAGTAAAGCTTATGGACAATTGCGTCAATAGAAAATACAAAGATAATTACAGACGTTTGGAGTGTTTTATATACAAACGCTTGGAAGCGCAGTACGTAAAATAATTTAACCAAATTTTATTTAATTATCTGCAGACACTTTTATTCCTTTTTCATTAATTGTAAACTAATCACATGCGACAGTGCGCACGGGCTCATTTATCCATGCCAATAAATGATTACCTCCAGACGCTTGAGTATATCTTGTAGTAAAATGCGTCCACAGAAAAATACAAAGTTTTCATTACACGGACATCTGCACTATTTTTATTTATTCATTGAAATGAAGCACATTTTTATTAATTATGAGTAAGTACGTAAATAGTAAAAACATTATATTATTAATTGTAAAGTACAGGTACACATGAGACAGAGCGCGTGGGCTCATTTCCCCACGCTAAATGAATGATTATCTGCAGACGATAATATTTTTTTTATTAAAGAGCGTGTGGCCTAATTTTTTCACGACATTTAAAAAAAACAACACACCCCATAACCTAAAACACATTTTATCACATAATTAACTCACCTGAATTTTGATTAAACCGAATTAATGAAATGAAAAATGAATGATTCAACACAACACTTCAACGTAAACTGATTGAACGAGAGAATTGGTAGAATTTTTTTTTATTGTTTTATTATATCACGCTCGCTCGTCAAAGCAGACGTTTGTTTTTTTTTTACGAAAGAGAACAAAAGAGCAAAATAGAAACTTTGTTGGAATAATTTTTATCGTTTTCATATTCGTCTGGGCGCATGAGGATTAAAAAAACTTTCTGGACTCAAAACGTTTGTTGGGCTGGTGGCTATTTTTTTTATGAATCTGTTTTCCTGATCGTTGTTGTTACTAAAATTAAATTGATATTGTACTGATATACATGTATGTACAAATTCGAATTCGAGTGCAGTAATTGTGCGTGATTTTGTGACCATATTCCCGCCCGTGGGGGCAGGCAAACATTTGTGTGAGGGGGATCCTGCGTCGGCGCTGGTTGCAGTTGGTCGGACCGGCCTTAAAAGAAAAAAAAAATAACAAGGTAAAGCAAAATCAAGGGACAAACAAACTGGGTAACTGTAAATTGTAGTTTTCCAAAGTCTGTAACAGTTTGTTTCTCCCCCTCTATTTTCACTATATTATATGTATATTGCTATTTTTACCGTTTGTTTTCGGCGTTTCGTGGTGGTGCACCGATTTGGTGAAAACCCCACTCAGAGCAAATTATTGTCAGGTTATTTTTTATCCGTCGTTTTGAGTAATTGCGTTTGGAATTTCCGCTGTTTTTTTTTCACTTCAGCTCGGTTGTCTGTTTTTGGGTGTGGTTCGACCCCATAACGGTTAATTTCTTTCAGATATTTTTTTAGTGTTATTTTCTTAATTTTCTTAAAACAGTGAATAGTGAAAGTGAAACCTAATATTAACGTAGAATCAGTTTTAACGTAATCTATCGCATGATTTTCATTCTTTTTCTTTTTACCGTAACAAAGATTCTTTTTGAATTTTCTTGTTGTTGTGTGCTCCGACGCACCATGTGCGGTTCATCCAAAGTAATTGATCGAGTGATGTGAGGTGTGGTCGTGTGAAGGGTCGGTCTTTACCACCCTGTTCCGTGCGTGACGTTCGTTCCTCCAGGACAGGCTGTGCTGGAGGGCGGCACGCTATATGAGTTCATCGCGTCGGGGTGACGGTCTCCGTTCCGGGGGATTGTCGCTGGGATTGTCATGCGGGCGTCCTTCCCTCATAATGGCATCGGTGGCCGTCGCGACTGGGAAACAGCATCCCAGTAGGCGGGCCGATGAGGGGAGGCCCGTGTGGCAGTCACGGCGGTAATCGCCTGGGATTGAGACGGTCACTCCGGATCGATCACTTCCTACTTATTATTTTTTTTTAGCCGCTGAGGCCGTGGCAATTTAATTTTAATTTCCCTTTGCCCATCTAATTTTGTTCTACATGCGGTTATTCAAGCATGGGAAATATGTCTGAAAACCCCCACGCCGCACCGTCAGCTCTAGCCAGCTACTACACCGCATCAGACCGCTATTCTCATGTCTGTTAGCGTAATCCCTTGGGGGATTGCGTTACAGTATAATAGACAGAAATACATTCTTGAAAATTGATACATGACAAGGCCACAGAAATGTTTGTACGGGCCCGCCTCGTTCGCTCTTTAAGCGGATCCTTTTAGGGAAATGTAATATTTATTATTGGTTTTTGCTATGGATTAGTTAAGCAACAACAACAAAAACAGAGAGACTTTTTTGTGGTTGTTAGTGTAGTTGTTTCCAATATTTTTCTATATCTTGATATATAGATCAGGATTGTTTTGTATGTGCGCTGTAATGGTATTAGCTGTATATAAAATAATGAAAGCATGATAAGTCTTTTGCTACGCACATGGAAGATTGTAGAGATATTTGCTTTTAATGTGTGTTGGTGGTTTAGTATATAAGAATCTGTTCTTTTTATTCTATTTTGTTATTTCCCCTCTTTTCGTTTTTGTATTCATGTTACAACTATAATGTTCTTAATAAAACATGAACTGTACAAACAACGAAATTTTAGGGTATTCGACTCAAATAGGTTTTTTATATTTTTGTATAACCAAATAAGTTTTGAGTCGAATTGGAATCCGCCTTATATAATTCATATAGGATGGATTTATTTTAGATATGAGTTATTTTATTTTTTACAGGGTATTATAAAATGCATTAAATTATTAAATTTATTTAATTAATGTGAAAAGGCCATAAATTAACTAAATCATATAAATAAAATGCTAACTTGGAAGTGTTGATTTGAGTTGAGTTGTGATTTTGGTTTGCATCACATAATGACGTATTCATTTATGCATGCCAAATTTCGATTAAAAGATGGTGAACGAGGTGGAATTATGTGAAAACATTTTCGAAAGGCTAAATGTATTGAACTAAATTATTAACTTAATAGAATATGATTGAAGTTTTAGGTTGCAGTTTTTCACACGTAAACGTCAATTTTGCTTGTATAGTACACCGATTAGTTTTGTAGGAGAATAATGTTTCAATTTTATTTCATGGATTTATTATTTTTACTTAGGTACTTTGCAGGCTTTATTTTGCAGGGTAATATGTCCATAAACGGAGTAAAATTTTTATACTAAATAATAAATTTCGTACTTTTTGATTTTTTGTTTTATTTTAATTATGTCAACTAGATTAGTAAATTAAAACATCAATAATAATAATAATTTTTTGATGTCCTAATTTAGATTTATAAAATCCTGAGTTCTGGCATTTAAATTATATTGTATTCTTTTATAAATAAATAATTAATTTGAACATTATTAATTTCCTTTTTTCTAGATTTGTAGGAAATTGCCGATTAATTTAAATTTAATAGTATGGTTAAATATATATTTTCAACTTTATATTTTTAAATCTAGTTGCAGTAGGTAAATAATTAATTAACTATTTACAGGAGAATGGTAACTAATGGAACAAGTGCTATGAATTTAAATTATAACTTGTTGAATTTATTATTTCAATTAGTTAGTTTCTGTAGTGAACACACCTTTAGTATCAAATATTTTGTATTGTTTTTGAATTGTAACTTATTTCATTCTGTTCTGTTCTTCTCTTCTGTCATGTCATTATAATAAAATATAAAGAAAAACTTGTAAAAGGATTTTGTGGTTTTTATCGTTTATTTTCATCATCATCGTACATTGTTTTTGATTATTGATTGCGCTTATTCTGTCAGGTTATGGGCCCAGAACAAGTGTAAATTATAATTATCTGGAAGTTGTTTGTGTTTTACGTAAAAATGATGATGGACAATAAATATGCGATTGCAAAGTTGAATAATTCGAATTACTTTGTTTGGAAATTTCGCATGAAGCTGTTACTCACAAAAGAAAATGTATGGGAGTGTACGTCAAAAGATGCACCGAATCCTTTGGATGATTGGAATAAGAAAGATTCGTTAGCTTATTCGTTAATCGGACTCAACGTGGAGGATGATCAATTGATCCACATTCGGGAGTCAAAAACAGCAAGGGAGGCTTGGAATTCTTTGAAAGAATATCATGAAAAAGGTACAGCTAACAGCATGGTTCGAATCATGAAGCAAATAATGCGTTTGAAACTAGAAGAGAACGGTGACATGGAATCACATATTGGCCGTATAAACGAGCTGTTTCAACAAATGATTGACTTCGGATCGGAACTAAAACCAGGTGACTGGAAGGCTGCAACAATGTTGGGAAGTTTACTGCATAGTTATGAAACATTAGTAACTACATTGGAATCGCGGTCTGAAGGTGAATTGACACCCGCTATCGTGCAAACAAAGCTTATTGAGGAACATAAGTGACGAATGGATAGAAATGTCAGCAATGGAATGGCTTTGAATATAAACAACCAAAAGTATAAGACAAAAGGTGGCAAAAGCTGTTTTTTTTGCCATAAGGAGGGACATATGAAACGAAACTGCGAAAAATTTAAAGAATGGGTGAAGAACAAAAAGACATCAGGAAAGATCACCATAAAAGAACAAGTGAATTTAATTGAGGGTGGTTCTACAGAATTTTTATTTGTAACCTCAAAATTGCAAAATGGCTGGATAATCGACTCCGGTGCAACCTGTCACCTTACTTCAAATAAGAATAACTTTATCGAGTTTGATTCGAATTATCGTGAAAAAATTCTCGTTGCTAATGGACAGCAAGTAAATGTCAACGGAAAGGGATCGATTTCAATTGAGGTTATTAACCGAATAGGTGAAAAGAATAAAGTGAAAATTCAAGATGTGTTATGGGTTCCATCAATAAGAGGAAACCTGCTGTCTGCTCGAAGGTTAATGGCCAAAGGTTTTGTTGTTTCATTTACCTCGGATCAATGCTGTGAAATTAGTTTTGGAACACGGCAGGTAGCAATCGGTGAGATGCGTGATAATCTATATATTCTGAAGGAAGTTGAACGAGTATATTTCGTTGATGAACATAAGAAAAAATGTGCACATTATTGGCATAGAATATTCGGACATCGTGATATTGAAGTGGTGAAATCTTTGGGCTCCTCTGGATTGTTCGAAAATATTGAACTTTCGGCATGTGGCAGTGATTGTAATAAGGATTTATGTCAAATATGTCTTGAAGAAAAAATGACGCGCATAAAATTTCCATCGAAAACGGAAAATCGCGCAAAAGCTGTTTTAGATCTGGTTCATTCAGACGTTTGCGGACCAATGCAGACACAAACGCCATCTGGGAAGCGATATATTTTGACATTCATAGATGATCACTCAAGATACACTGTGATCTATCTTCTAAAAAATAAAAATGAAGTATTTGGAAAATTTACGGAATATATCGCAATGACGCAAAATATGTTTGGCCGCAAAGTAAAGGTTCTTCGAACAGATCGAGGTGGCGAGTACATCAACCAAGATTTTTTGAAATTTATGGCGAAAGAGGGAATCCAGTGTCAAAGAACGGCGCCATTTACGCCACAACAAAACGTCGTAGCAGAGAGAAAAAATCGCACTCTAGTTGAGATGGCTAGATGTATGCTCATCGATGCTGAGCTAGAAAAGAAATTTTGGGGTGAAGCGGTTACCATGGCCAAATATATTCAGAACCGTTTACCAGGAAAAGATTATGATAAGACACCATTTGAAAATTGGTATCATAAAAAACCAAGTATTTCACATTGCAAGAAATTTGGTACAATTTGTTATGTGCATGTGCCAGACGAAAAGCGGCGAAAACTAGTTTCGAAGGCTTTTAGAGCCATTTTTGTTGGGTACGACGAGGAGTCAAAAGCATTCAGATGTTATAATCAATCAAATGGCAAGGTAGTTATCAGTCGTGATGTGAAATTTCTCGAAAAATTCAGCAACTGGAATTTTGACGAGAAAAATGAAGAGAATATAGCCAAAACAACCCAAAGTGAAAGAGAAAACTGTGCAGAAAATACTAGTTTCAATGAAGAAATAATTGTGGGTAAAGATCACAGTGAATTATATTTCAATGGTGCCGATAATTCTATTGATGAGGAAGAACCAAGTAGGAACGTCGAAAATCAACCTGAGGTCCAACTGATGGACACTGAAGCAAACACAATTCGCAGCTCGAATCGAATAAATAAAAATATTCCACCGAAAAGGCTTATTGAAGAGATCAACAAAGTTGAGGGGGAGAAATATGAGCCGAACACGTATAGACAAGCTGTTGTGTGTTCTGAAAAACAAAAGTGGGTCGATGCAATGAAAGACGAAATTAAATCTCTAGAAGAGAACAATACTTGGGGACTTGTACCGTTACCACCAAATAGAAAGCCTATTGGTTGTAGATGGGTTTTCAAATTGAAAACTGACTCAAATGGAGGAATTAGCAGATACAAAGCGAGACTGGTCGCACAGGGATTCTTGTAGCAATTCGGCAGCGATAATGATCAAACATTTGCACCTGTGGTAAAGCAAACGACAATGAAGATTTTGCTTTCAATGGCAGCGAAATATGGAATGAAAGTGTTACATTTTGATGCCAAAACGGCTTTCCTAAACGGGGAACTTCGAGAGGAAATATTTATGAGGCAGCCACCAGGGTTTGTTATTGACGGGAAGGAAGACTATGTGTGTTTTCTTAAAAGAAGTCTGTATGGCTTAAAGCAATCCGCAAGGGTTTGGAACGAATCACTACATCAAACATTAGTAGATGCGAAATTCGTACAGAGTAAAAATGATCCGTGCTTGTACATATTAAATCAAAGCGGAAAGATATGCTATGTTTTAGTATATGTTGACGACCTAATTGTAGCCGATAAATATGAACATCAGTTGAAATACGTCGAAGAAGTTTTAAAGTCGAAATTCAAAATCATAAATTTGGGAGATATTATAAGCACTATCTTGAACAGGAAATTACCAGAGATGAAAATGGGAATTTCCAATTAAACCAGACTGGTTATATAAATAAAGTGGTTGCTGATTTTGGACTTTCTGATGCGAAAATCTCAAAAATTCCACTCGATGTTAATTATGATAGCTATGAGAGTCTATCAGAGGTTTTACTGAAGAATGATAGCTACCAGAAGCTTATAGGATGTTTGCTATATATTTCAGTAAACTCTCGGCCTGATATTTCAGCAAGCGTCTCAATATTGGCACAACGTACAAGTAAACCTACACAAACCGACTGGATGGAGCTAAAGCGTGTTCTTAAATATTTAAAAGGGACTTCAAAATTAAAATTAGTGCTGAACAATGATAATAACGAATTATTTCATGGATATGCCGATGCGAATTGGGCTGAATGCCGGGTAGATAGAAAATCTAATAGCGGATACATATTTTTTGTGTTTGGAGGTGCAGTAAGCTGGCCATGCAAAAAACAAACATGCGTGTCGCTTTCATCAACTGAGGCTTAGTTTGTCTCCTTATCAGAAGCATGTAAGGAAGCAATTTGGATTAGACGGATATTAACCGATTTTGGTGAAAAATTGAACATGCCAACAACAATATTTGAAGACAATCAGAGTTGTCTGAAGTTGATTGAAAATCAAAAACTTTCGAGCCGATCAAAACATATTGATACCAGAAGACACTTTGTCAAAGATCATGTAGACAGGAAAGAAGTTGCATGCATCTATTGTCCATACAAAGAAATGATAGGTGACATGTTGACGAAACCTCTAGCAGCAAATCAACTTGAAAAATTAAGATTATTATGCGGTTTATTGGAAACTAATAATTGAGGAGAAGTGTTGAATTTATTATTTCAATTAGTTAGTTTCTGTAGTGAACACACCTTAAGTATCAAATATTTTGTATTGTTTTTGAATTGTAACTTATTTCATTCTGTTCTGTTCTTCTCTTCTGTCATGTCATTATAATAAAATATAAAGAAAAACGTGTAAAAGGATTTTGTGGTTTTTATCGTTTATTTTCATCATCATCGTACATTGTTTTTGATTATTGATTGCGCTTATTCTGTCATAACTTAATAATTTAAAATTTTTAAACATTCTTTTAGAATTTTAGCTTAAAAGTGGGAGAGTTTACATAGGCAATTTCATAAAATGTTAATTTTTGTAATACTTGTATGTAATATATTGTATTTTGCTGATTAATACATTGATTGATTGATTGATTTGAATGTAAGATCAAGCATTAAGCAAGTCTCCCGTAATATAAATGCGAATACCAAACCACTATACCCATGTTACAACATGACACCATAACTCTCCCTCACCAATTAAATATGTACCATCATATTCAGCTTATTCACACACACAGCTCATTGTGTCTATTATACTTTGTACATAACATAAAACCCAAGAACCGAAACCCACAAAAATGTTTATACGTATGTATGAATAAACACCTTTGTTTGTCTTGCAAGCACGCATTCAATTATGCGCAAATATAAAATCGAATATGAAATTAACTACGAAGTATGTTAATTTACGTTAAAAACTATTTTAATACGATCCAATTATTAGATTTTAGTAATAAAATCCATGTACAAACACACACACGTTAAAAACATGCACCCAATAGAAATCAATAATTTTGATTTCTTTATCTATAAATATAAGACATTGCCTGATAAATGCATCCCGGTGGATTGCATTTTCCAAAATTACACTTTAAATTATTTCACTTCCACTTTAATTATTATTTCACTAAAAAATGAATTAAATAGAATTAAAATTATAATTATAATTAAACTTTATATACTATATGTATATAGAGTATAACACTACATAAACTACATAAATAAAACCAATTAAAAATTAAATTAAATTAAATTTTTGGAGAGGATAGAAAAAACACGTCTATCCTCTTTGGCGAACATTCGCTCACTCCCGCAGGAGCTGTGCAGCTGGCTGATGCGTTAAAATTAAGAATGGCAAATGGAGAGAGTGCAATGATTAAAGGGAAAAAGATCGTAAACATAAGGATTGGTGGAACTGTTTTTCCACATGGAGTTTTGGTCGCAGACATTGTAGACGAGGTCATTTTGGGAACGGACTTCATGAGGATGAATGGCTTTGTAATGAGAAGCTCAATATTGAGCAGCGATAACATCGAGCTGAAATTTAAATTTAACGGTATGGATGCGACAGTAAGGCGAGTAATAATCAGCCATTGTGAGGAGCGGCCATCGTTATCTGAAACAATTGTTCAGGAAACCAATGAACACCAAGTTAAACAGACATTGGGTAAGAAGGGACGAGTTGTACGAGGTGGAGTGCGAGTGTCGGGCGACTGGATGAAAACTCGATATGTCATAAGGGCAAATAGCCAAGGGCTTCCAGGAAGGGCAATTAGTATGGATTCACTACCCGCAACGGAAAAAAGGGTTATCACCGAAGCTGCAACCAGCATGGGAAGAACCTTATACTGTCATCACACGGATGAACGACGTGGTTTATCGGATACGGAAGGGACATCGAGGTAAACCAAAGGTGGTGCATTTGGAGAGGCTGGCCCTATACAGAGGAGGTAATTTGGGTCCTGTTCAGGACGACAGGCTTAGGTGAGGGGTAGTGTGACGGTGACACCTAGTGTGTAACAGAAGAAGTTAAATGAATAGCTCAATGTTTAACTGTACTAAAATGGAATTTTCCATGATAAAATTGTTCTACACTATTCTTACTAGAAAAATCATGAGCTTTCTAGAAGTTTGGTTTGTGTATATAAAAAGGCGAACAAAGTTGAATTGGATGAGTAGTATTTGGAAAGCGACAGTGTGAAGATTAAGAAGTAATTAAAAAGTAATTTAAAAAGTGTTTTAGTGGAAATAAAAATTATAAGTGTACAGTACAATTTGAGAATAATTTATATAAAGTGATTTTTGTGAATTTTTATTAATAAACTGTGTTGTAATAAATTTTGTGAAAAAAATAAATTCATTGGTGATAAATTGAATTGAGTTTGTATTATTCACAATCCAGTGATACGAACCTTGATTGACAAGGCAAAAACGTAACAATTGATGACAGCGGTGGGATTGTGAATAATAAGATAAAGAAAATGATTCTCAACGAATTGAAAGTTCCAGAATTAAAGAGGGAACTTGAGAAACGGGGTTTGGGTACCGATGGTAGTAAATCAGCTTTACAAGCGCAACTACGTGACGCCATGGAGAAAGAAGGGTTAGACGCAGATCAACATGATTTTGGCGTCGAAGTAACGGATGCGGCAACCGTAGAGCAGAAAGAAGGAGATAAACAGCCGTCAGCCGAAACAACACAACCACCATCTGAAAGTTTCGATTTGTCGCAGTTAATAGTTGCTATGAACCAGATGACGGGACAGATGAGTCTAATGAAACAACAAAACGAACGACAGCTAGGAGAAATTAAAAATCAAATGGCGCAACAAGCAGTGCATTCAAACCAGAAATTAAAAATGAAATGAAACAACAAATGAAGACTATAAATCAGTCAAACCAAGAAATGAAACAACAAGGAGAGGAAATTAAAGACCAAATTATAGATGGTCAAAAGAGAATGAACGAGAAACTTCTCGAATTATCTACTAACATACACGGTGAAGTGGAGAAGCTGCGAATAGAGATTCAACAGGTTGACCAAAAATTAGAAACGGAAGTCCAACTTGTCAAAACGGAGGTTCAGCAGGTTGAAGAAAAATTACAAGAGGAGGTTCAACTTCTCGGGAAAGAGCTAACTGAAATCAAGGCAAGTGAACAAGAACACAAGTGGTACAAACTGTCCAATCAATCAAGTTAAAGCCGCCAACATTTGACGGAACAACATCTTTCGTCATTTTGAAATTTCAATTTCGAGACGGCAGCCAATTAAAATCATTGGAACGACGAACATCGTGTCGCGGCATTAATAGTGGCCCTCAAAGGCGAAGCAGCAGAGGCTTTACAAACAAACACGGAACAAGAGCGCAACAGTTATCTCGAAATTATGAAGGCGCTGGATAGGAAGTACGGCAGTGACCACAAGCGTGAAATCTATCGCATGGAACTGAAAAGCCGCTATCAAAAGGGAGGAGAATCGCTACAGGAATTTTCATCGGCAATCGAGCGACTAGTACATCTAGCACATACCAGTACGTCGGCTGATTATAGGGAAACGCTAAAAATTGACGCATTCATTGACGGAATTCAAGATCCAGAAACAAGCAAGGTGGTGATGTTGTCACCTAAAGCTACCTTCGCGGAGACCGTCGCTTGTGCGTTGACAAATGAAACTGCACAAGCAATCACCAAATCGACACCAGCATAAACAACGAGCGGTCAACACCAAGATACCGAGATGGAAGCGGTAAAATCAGATGTTGGGCATGTGGTAAAATCGGACACATATCTCGGGACTGTCGGGAAATAAGAAGAAAAAGGGGCAGATTACCATCTCCTATACAGCGACGACCAAGCGGGGAGCAGGCTGTGGCGTTTCACGCATTCACACATGCGTTCGCCGCCACACCGTCAGAACAAAAACACGAACAGACAGAAACGCAAACGAAAACACCAATACAAAAACGGACAACTGAACTACTGTCTCTTCCAGACAACGACGGACAAGACAAAATAAAATAAAAATAAAAATTCAGTCTCATCTAAATCTCCAAAGCAACAAAGCGTCGTTGTCATAGCGTTGGTTGCCAACCACATTTTTGATGTATAAAAATGGTGATGAATAAACAAAATAAATAAAATAAAATTTATAATTTTAATTAAATTAATTGAAAAGCTGTTTATTTTAATTAATATAAATGTATAGCTTTTATAAGTGGTAACCCCGACGGCCGTGTTTACGGATTTTTAAGAATATTACGCCCAAAAAAAAAAAAAATCGGCCCAACAATTTATTTTTCTTTTTTGAAAAAAATGGACACCTGCTACAAACCTGTACCAGGTAAAAGGTATCATTAACAACCACACGGTGAAAATAAGCGGTGTATCAACTTAACAAAGGGGGAAATTCACTCGTGGGGGAGTCCTGTTGGCTAGGCAAGAAGGCCAAATGACGGCGGAGCCGTTAAACTACAAAGAGTAAGCTTAAAGGGGCAGAAGCTGACTCCCACAACCGATTGCCCCATAACCTCCATCCGCGTTTTGAAAGTAGCAAGGGGCGGTGACAGCTTAACAATCAAAGGCGACATTGAAGGCACGGATTGCATCATCACTCCATAATTGTCCATAAAGATCTGATCGATTGTCCATAAAGATCTGATCGATGGAAGTATGTACAACCAGTAAATGGATTGAAGTTACAAACAGCAACTGGAGATAGTTCAATAATAAAAGGCAAATAAATCGTGAAAATAAAGATCGAAAGAACTCTTTTCCAACACGAAGTGCTGATTGCAGATATTGTGGTTGAAGTCATTATGGGGATGGACTTCATGAGGGCAAATGGCTTCGTGGTGGATGTTGGACGAGGAGTTTTAATTTAGGATAATATCGAGTTGCCACTTCAATATAGCAGTGCCGGAGCAACTACCAGGCGAATTATTATTGGTCATCGGGAGAAGCTGCCACCGAACTCGGAGACGATCGTATGGGGAAGATTGGAGGGAGGTTCTGGGTCACCCAGGTTGTGGGTTGTGGAAGCTAACGAAGAAGAGAACGGAGCAAAGGAAATTATAATCGGAAAAGCCCTAGTTAAACCAGATAATGACCAAAGAGTACCAATTAGGACTCCAGATAATTACCACAGAGTACCAATGACCATAGAGTACCAAATCTCTCGGATAAGACGAAAACCATCAAGAAAGGGACAATAATCGGCAAATGTAACGAGGTTTCAATTATAGTAAAGTGTGAACAGAAAAGTCCGATTGAAAAAGCCGATATGCAAGGGCATAAAGAAATGGTAGAACAACTTATGCAGAAATGGACCGAAAATCTTACCGAGGCACAGAAAAATTCTGCAAATCAAATACTCAAAAGATACATGTCCATATTCTGTAGCGCGTCGGATAATAACGGAAGGATCTCAATGGTAAAGCATCAAATTGATACGAGAACAGAGATGCCAATTCGTCAGCCACCCAGGAGATTACAATTGGCAAAACAACAAGAAGTCGACCGGATGGTAACAGAAATGCAGACGGCAGGAGTAATCGAACCGTCTAACAGCCCATGGAGCTCACCAGTAGTATTGGTCGAGAAGAAGGACGGTAGCATGAGATTCTGCGTTGATTACCGAAAACTCAATGCTGTGACGAAAAAAATAGCTACCCACTGCCAAGGATCGATGACACGTTAGACACGTTATCGGGTGCTCGAATATTTTCGACATTAGATCTACATAGCTGCTATTGGCAGGTGGAAGTCCATGAGGAAGATCGCGAGAAAACAGTGTTCAGTGTGGGTAACGGGCTTTGGCAATATAATGTTATGCCGTTCGGATTATGTAATGCCCCTGCGACTTTTGAACGATTAATGGAGGGCGTGTTAAGGGGATTACATTGGAAGACGTACCTAAAATATCTGGACGAAATCATCGTTATGGGTAAGGATTTCGACGAGCATCTAAGGAACTTGGCAGAAGTTTTGGATCGGATACAGACCGCCGGATTAAAGTTCAGCCCAAAGAAGTGTAAACTGTTCAGAACTGAAGTCAAATATTTGGGTCATCTTGTAACGACTAATGGAATTCACACCGATGAAGAAAAGATCGCAACAGTAAAGAACTGGCTTAAAGACCTAAAAACTTTAACGAATTACGAAGCTTTCTGGGATTGTGCACCTACTATAGACGCTTCGTGCCAGGATTCGCCAATATTGCCAAGAGTTTACACGAGTTGACCAGGAAGAACAAGCCATTCGAATGGAACGATGACCAGGAGGAAGCATTCGTGGAATCGTGGAACTAAGGAGACGGTTAAGTGTTGCGCCAATCCTCGCGTACCCTAAACCCAACGTGAAATTTATTTTGGACACCGATGCAAGTCATGAGGTATAGGAGGTGTGTTATCACAGGACATCAATGTCCAAGAACGAGTTATTGCGTACTACTCCAAAACATTATCAAAACCGGAGCGTAATTACTGCGTGACACGCAAAGAATTGTTGGCTATAGTGGAATGTGTCAAGCATTTCCTTAAGTATCTTTATGGGCAAAAATTCCATTTACGGACAGATCACGGCGCTTTACGGATGGAGTTTGGTTAAAAACAACTCTAACCAAAATTTTAAAAAATGAATGAAATTTGCATTGACGCGAATGATAAATAAATGATATTTATTAACAAAATAATCATTTATATATTATTGAAATAAAATTAATGGATTATTGTTAAATTTACAGGAAAACGGAATATAAAAATCAAAAATTATTTTAGTTTTGTGTAGTAAATTGTTTGTTAAAAGAACCATTCTACTAGCCTAGAATAACAAATTTCACAAAAACAATTTATTTATTTATTAAAAATTAACAATTTTTAACACTAAACTAAAACTAAAAGTTTTGAGGAGAGCGGGTAGCTAATGGATTTATGGTCCTTTAAAAGCTAATCAGCTCTCCTCTAAAACAAAAATTAGACAGAAATAATGTACAAGGTATAAAATAACAATTTAGTAATAAACTGCAAGTTAAATATAATAATAAAAAAAATATAAAATAATAAAAATAAAACAATAAAATAAGGTGAATAAACAAATTTAAAAGATACAGATAATATGTCGCGTTAAATATAATCTTCAACCAGTTCAGCCAAATACGTCTTTAAAGTTTTCTTGAAATTGTAAACATTCACAGATCTAGTAATAACAGTCGGTAAATGGTTATATATATATATATATATATATATATATATATATATATATATATATATATATATATATATATATATATATATATATATATATATATATATATATATATATATATATATATATATATATATATATATATATATATATGGACCAAAGTACGATATGGATTTTCTACCAAATTCAGTTTTGATTTTATAACATTTATAAAGATTAGAACGACGGGTTGTATGGCTATAATTTACATACTGAAACTCAATGTTTGATAGCGTTGACGATAACCGTAAACATTTATACATATGTAGTGAAACATGAAATTGGAATAATGCGTGTATTGGCAGGATTCCTTCAGTTACATTCTTATACAGCTCGACGGAGGGAAACAATTGTGGAAGCCTATAGATAGCTTTGCAGCTTTTGTTTTGTAAAATTTGCAACCTTTTTATCTTTGATTTTCCAGTATGGCCAAAACAAGCAATCGCAAAATAGAATCTTGTGTGAATAAATGAAGAATAAATCATTTTTAGAATATGTTGTGGAACAAAGGAAGCAAGCTTCCTAATCAAATAAATAAACGGACTGACTTAAACTCAACGTATGAATGTGTTCATTCCAAGACATATGCTTATCAAGTAAAACTCCAAGATATTTGAGTTTATCAACTCCCTCGATAATACCATTTGAAACTTGCAAGGGTTGGAAATCACAATAAGGGAGGAATGGGGATTGGAAGATAATAAATTTAGTTTTGTTGAGGTTTACAGATATTTTATTTACATTGAAATATTCTATAAGTACAGTAACGTCGTTTTCTATGTGTGTCATGGCTTGGGAACAATCTTTGGAATTATAGAATATTGCGGTATCATCAGCAAAGATTCTAATTTTTCCAGCCAGAGGTAGGTGTGATATATCATTTATGAAAAACAGAAATAGAATAGGGCCAAGTACACTACCCTGAGAGACGCCGCAATTAATAGTTAGAGTGCTACTAATTACACCATCTAAAGCCACAAATTGTTTACGATTTTGAAGATAACTCATAAAAAGATTATAAGCCAAGCCCCGAAAGCCAAAGCAATACAACTTATTTAGAAGTAGACGATGACCAATGCAGTCAAACGCTTTATGCAGATCTAAAAATAGACCACATATATACTCCTGATTATCGAAAGCTCGGTAAATCATACATTGAAGGATACATTGAATAAATCCGTCAATATTTGAGAAAAGAATGCTGAGTTACGTTTTATAACAGTATTATGAATATTATCATACCCACCACCCTTATTATTGTCTAAATTATTAATTATATTATATGTTTCCGTAACGGAGATTGGGCGCAAAAAAATGAATTCGAGCTGTTATTGTGCAGATTGTATAATTCAGTGTTAAAAACAATCATCCTCCTAATAGAAATGGACAAAAAATAAGCAATTCTTAAACGAAAATCAACATAAACCATCTGACATAACCTCACAAAATGAAAATAATGGTCGGTGTTTAAACATGAAATTTTAATAAATCAAAGGGTTTTATAGTTATGTTAACTTAAAAATATAATAATTAGCCTTTTGAAACAAACAATTTTGTTTTGCACTTCATATCATGGTAATTTTCATTCATTTTTTTAAAATTTTAAATTAATTTTTTTATATCAAACTATATGGAGTTTGATCAAAAGCAACTAAAGCAATACTCTATCCAACAGATTGTCAGTATTGTAACCTTCTCATTGGGTTTTCTAGCTGTGTGGCGGCGTGAAAAGAGAAAACACCTTCTTTCCGGGGATTTTTTTTTTTTTTTTTTAAATAAATTTTATTTATTTGTTTTATGTAATTACAATCTAGTCTCCTGGACAAATGAGCAATTTGTTTCTGACTTAATTTACTAACTTAGATTAATCTATGGCTTCTTCCCATTGGCGTTCCATAGTGTTTGGTAAATTGAAGTCAACCACATTTTTGTAGTGGATTTTAGATCAGCACAATGCTGCTTAAACTGACAATCACACCAGCTCAAAAGGTTTGGTTCTTTTAAGTCTGCGTACTAAATCCGTGATGCTTAGGAGCCGAGTTGCCTTAATGTTCACATGTTGGCGGAACTTTTCTTCATGTCTCCGTGCTTTTTCCTGGATTTCGTTTAAGATGAGGTTCATTTTAAGGTCCCTATGAAGGTCATTGTTCCTGCCATACCAAGGTGCATCAACGATGTTCCTTAATACCATATTCCGAAATCTTTGGATGATATTTACGTTGCTCTGTTCGGTACAACTCCAAAGCTGACTACCATAAGTCTAAATCGGTTTCAATATTTGCTTATAAAGTAGAAGCTTGTTGTATGTTGATAAAGAAGAGTTCCTTTCCATCAGCCAATACATTTTTCTGTATTTAAGTCTTAATTCTTCACTTTTTTTCTTGACGTGTGCTTTCCATCGTAGTTTAGCATCCAGGGTCATGCCGAGATACTTAGCTGTGTTCGCATGCGGTATTATTTCCCGATTTATGGTAATCGGAATATGTTCGATTCGTCTGTTTGTAAAGTTGATGTGAACTGATTTAGCTTCATTTAGTTTTATTCTCCATCTTTTTGTCCATTTATACATTTGAGTTATAGCTGATTGTAACTTCTGTGTTGATTCTTCGTTGCTTTTTCCAACAGCTAAGATCACCGTATCATCTGCAAAAGTTGCCACTGTGTTGTTTTCTAATGTAGGAAGATCATAAGTGTTTAGTAGTTACAAAACCGGCCCTAATACACTGCCTGTGGAACTCCTGCATTGATTTCTTTCAATTCAGAAGATGTATCATCTAACTTAATCCTGAAGAACCTATCTTTCAAGGATGATTCCAGTATCTTAGCAAATTGCATTGGTAGAAGATTCCTTAACTTGTGGTTAAGTCCTTCATGCCACACTCTATCAAACGCTTGTGCAACGTATAGAAATACTGTTGATCTCCTCTAATGCTTTCTCAATTATACTGGTTATTCTGTGTACTTGGTCAATTGTTGAGTGTTGGTTGCGAAAACCGAACTGATGATTTGGGATCAATTTTTTACTCTCGATTATCGGATTTAATCTTTTTACCAGAAGCTTCTAAAAGAGTTTGGACATGACTGGCAATAGCGAAATTGGCCTATAAGACGATGTTATGTGTGGTGGTTTCCCAGGTTTTGGGATCATAATTACTTCTGCAATTTTCCATAAGCTTGGTACAAATTTGATTCTAAATGCTGCATTTATAAGATTGGTGAGTTTCACCAGAGCTTTCCTTGGCAGTTCTTTTAAGATTTCTGCAGTAATAAGATCGTACCCAGGAGCTTTTTTCGTATTCATATTAGCTTTTATCTCACGCATGACTTCTTTTGGTGTTGTGGGTAGGATTTCTTTACTTTCTTGCACAGCTTGTTCAGTTATTATCTCGGCTTCCAACGTTTGGTCTTCATGTGGCTGGAATATTTTTTCGAGGTGTTCGGCAAATTCTCGAGCTTTGTCTTCATTATTTCTAGCCCATTTCTCACCTGCTATTTTTATTGGGGGAATCTGCATTATTGGTCTTTTGATTCTTTTGGTTGCTTTCCAAAGAGAATAATCAGTACTGTTATCATTAGTTAATTTTCTTAAATAGTTGCTGATTGATTCATCTTTCAATTCTTTGATCTCCCTTCTTAATTGTTGAGTGAGATTGTTCAAATGAGTTTTATCTTGGGGAGCCTTGTTTGTTGCCATACTCTTCTCGCTCTTC
Organism: Tipula vernalis; assembly: GCA_958295665.1. Lineage (NCBI taxonomy): Eukaryota > Metazoa > Arthropoda > Insecta > Diptera > Tipulidae > Tipula > Tipula vernalis. The sequence continues at coordinate 206,620,898 of OY282559.1, read as the reverse complement.
TTTTTTCTGCGAGGAGTTTCCTAATTTCCATAGGGTAATTGTTTCCCTTGATTTTCGTTTTAATTTCAGGAGTATTTTCCCAAGCTGATTGCTGTATATCGTTTACAAATTTGTGAACTTCTTTGTCTAATTGTTTTTCAGTCTTTAACGGAACCATTAAGTTAATTTTTTGTTCTAGCGATAGTCTAAAGCATGCCCAATTAGTGTGATTATTTACTAGGAATGGGTTTCTTTCTTTCTGAATGATTTTTTCACTTAATGTTAGAAGTATTGGTGAATTATCAGAGTTTAAGTCGTGGCTTTCATCTCGTTGTACATAATTTACAGATATGTTCTTTATTATAAAGAAATCAATCAGATCTGGTACTTTGTTTGGATCAGTTGGCCAGTAGGTTGGTTTTCCAGCTTCACAACTGCATTTTCTGGTAGCTTTTAGGAGTTCTTTACCCTTAGTCGTTGTTAATCTGGATCCCCAGTGGACATTTTTTGCATTAAAGTCTCCTCCAAGTACAAATCGTTTTCCTAATTTACTGAGGAACTCGAGATAATCTTTTTCTTTCATCGAGTGCTTCGGTGGGCAGTAAATACTAGCAATACAAATAGAACTACTTTTGGATTTGACAATAACAGCAGTTGCTTGTATTTCTTCCGTTTCATATTTTAACTCCTCATAGTGATGAATACTATTTCTAATTATAACAGCACTACCTCCTTTAGCAGTGTTTCCAGAGTGAATAATTTTTAAATTTAATGATTGATTGTCTAGTGAAGTGTGTTTCCGTGGTGAGACATATGTACAGCGATTTTTTCTGTGTCCAGGACCACTTGCAGTTCTTGTTGATGTTGCATCAGTCCGTTGGCATTCTAACATAAGATTCTAAGATCATTGGCCAGTTTTCTGTTTAGGGATGGCTTCCTTAGTGCTGTACTCTAGTTTCTGTAATCGCTCATCAAATGTATTTAGTCTACTTAAAATTAATTTAAGTGTTTGACTTATATCATCATTTTGAGCAGTTTTCCTGGATTTCCGTTGCTCATCATTACTTGAGCATAAGTCATTTTATCAAATTGTCCTTGAGTAGTTCCCGACACTCTACGATTTACTTCGGGTCGGTTCATCTTAATCGCTTGTTTCCTGAATAAACTTGGATTTTTAGCAATCACGTTCTTATTTTTGATAATTTGCAGTTCAATAGCAACGCTGCATCCTCTGTAGTTAGCCGGATGGTTTTCTCCACAGTGAACGCATTTAGGTTGAACATTTTGGGCTTTTACACAATCTTTGGTATGATGTTTACCTAAACATTTGACACACCTGGGTTCCTTGTTGCAATATTTTTGTGTATGTCCATAGGCTTGACATTGTTTACATTGTGGTATAAGCTTAGATCTTCTTAGAGGCTGAATAACCACTTTGCACCCCAAGATGTACTTAATTTGATAAATTTTTTCGATATCTTCATCATTATCGAAGGTCAACATAAACATGTTGAGAGGTACTTTGCCTCTCCGTTTTAGCTTAATCGATGCTTCAGTTGCCTTAAATCCTTTTGCTTTCAGGTCATCAATTATTTTATCTGGTTTACACGTAGAGTGTAAGTTTTTCCATGACCCTAATTGGTCTGGTTTGATTATCTTCAAACGTGTGCCAAGCACGTTTTTCTTCATTTAACATTTTTGTCATTTTTCTGTATGTTTCAGCATCTTCTAAGTTTATTTTGATGGTGTTTCCATTCATCACCTTTGCATTAAACTTATCAGTAGCAGTTATTGTTTTTATTTTCTCATAGAGTACATCGTAGTCTTTGACTTCATCTATTACTATTGGTGGTGGTGGAGGTATTTTTTTTTGGTTATTTCTGGATAATATTTGGAACATTACCCTTTAATTGAGGTGGGGAGGGCGTATTATTCCGTCTCCTTTTTTTTCTCCCACCTTTAACTCTAATCCGCTCAGTATCTCGAGCTAGTTCTTCTTCATCCGTATGATACTCTTGTGGAGTTGTTTTCTGGTTAGGAGTAGAACCGATGTCCTCCTTTGGCATTAGAGCTTTAACTTCGTTTTCAAGCGTCTTCAAACGCTCCTGCATCCATGCAATTGTAACATTCAGTTGCTTATTTATATTGTTGGCTTCAACTAATGCATTATTAGCTTTACACAATTCATTGTGAAACTTTTCTTCGTTTGTAGAACGAGTGTTGTGGCTGCTGGCCCCAATGGAGGGACTATCGCCTCTTATCGGAGAATACGCGACTTTGTTACTCCTCTGGAAGGGATGTGAATTATCCTTTTCTGTTTCACTCAAATGAGCTTGTTCATTCACCAACATGTCTTATGGGATTGGTTAAAATAATTGTAGTATAGCAATGGCTGTTCTCCCCCAGAATCCATGAGATCGACCTCCGAAGAGGGTGGATTTACCTGAGCAACAGGTGTACCACCTGGGGTATTAGTTTCCTTATTTGTTCTGCTCATTGCTCATTTATAGTGTACTGCACTCGCCTCTAGTATTTCGCCGATGCTTCACATCGTTGCCCGGGTGTTACCACGTGGAGGTATATTAGACACATTTGGTGGTTTCTACATAGTTGCAACGTTGGAATATAGACCACGAGATACATGGCTATAGACGGTCAACCCCTGCCCTATTGAGACGCACCCAACACCCATTTCAATTTTATAAAAAAAATTCCTTTTGTTCGAAAGATCGTCAAAATTGATGTAATCATTTTTTCTTGCCCGTATCAATTTTACATTATTAAAAATAAACACAAATATTATCGTTGAACACAGAATTTAAGTATAAAAAATTTCTATGTATTACCAAATAATAAATTAATACATTTTTAATACAAACAAATTATTTATAAACAACCTTTTTGTCTAATTATTTTTGACAACAATAATCAAAATGGTGACACAAGTTATTTTTGACCTCATAGCAACATTCCCAGTTGAAAGGCATCCTTGGTTCATGAATCCTTGTGTAAACGACGATGGGATTTTTAAAACCAAAGAATCCGGACTCATGAGACCAAGTGTAAATACTGTTTCTGAACCATCATCGACATCAGGTGTTCATGATGTTGAGCATATTTTGGCTGAATATCCAACCCGTTGATACCTAAAATATAAAATAAAAGAAACAAAGAATTCGTTGATCACAGATAATTATAACAAAACCCGTTCTCTAGTTAGTTGATATCTCACCAAATGTTGATATCACACCAAAACCTTCGAAAATTCTCTGTGTAGAAAGCCCAACTATTGCTGTAGAAATATATCAACTCAAAAGCAATATAAATAAGGACATTAAGCCTTGCTCATAAAACAAATGTACATTGACTTGTGTCGGTGTGTTATTGAGTTATATATAATTGCAGTCTTACTTTGGGAATTTCACAACAACAATGTCATGTATTTTCATTACGGAATGAATAATTTCATTCCACTGAGAAGTAGGTATAGAAAAATTCTCTTCTTCACATAGTTGAAGTGTTTACCGCTAAAGTAAATACATGTAGATTAAATCTATTTAGTTTTATGAATCTCAGTTTTTAATTTTCAAGTTTTGGAATTTTTATACTTTATTCAATAATTTGTTCTCACTATTTTGTATTTGTTAAAATTCTAAATAATAATTATATTTTTAGAGCTTGGTGCCAATTGTTGAAAGTTAAAAAAAAATTACTGTTGGCTCTTACTTTGGCAACATTTCATTCCTATCCGAATAGGAATAACTTTTACCAAAGTAAGACGGCAAATATTACAAATTTTAATATGTTATAAAATACAACTTCAAACAACTAAATTAAGGTACCAGATAAAATTTTAGAAAAAGAAGTAGATTTCTGGAATAGAAGGGAGAATGACGAGTGTATTCCAAAATCTAAAAACTCATCGGGAAAAGGGCACCAGTATTTTTTTTTTTTTTTCAAAATTTAAAAAATGATTATTCCATCCATTAAAAAGTTTTTACAAAATCTGACCACTGCAGTAGAAAACAGTATTTTTCGAACTGATAAATTTTAAGTATAAGAAATTTTCAAATCGCTAAAATGGAAATAGTATATGGAAATGCACTATGGCTAACCAAGCTTAAGTGTTAAGGAAGTGAAATTAGAAAATTGAAAATTTTCTTTCACTACAACGAAATTCAAATATAGCAAACGGATGCTGCCAGTCCCTTTGGCTTCGTTATACTAAGATTTCACTGTTACGCTAAGATTTCACTATATTTAAAATAGATAAATGTACAGTGGATTTAATTTAAATTGATTGCAGAAAAAATTATTTCATTCACAAAAAAATGATATTTTGAATCTTCACTTCGTTGCTGTCGTCCGGTAATTCTATTTCTTATATGATGAGAGGAATAATTGTTGCACTTTTTATATTTAAACGTTCACACTACTAAAGCAAATTATTTTGTTGAATGAAATACTAATAATTCATTAACATTTTATGAAGCAGTACAGAAAGTTACACCCAAAAACAAATTATCCTCGAAACGAACACACTAAAATAGTTGCTACTAAAAATATAATGTTAGCGAAAGAAGTTCATTTGGGTAATTCTTTACAAATTGCCGAAAATAAGTACATTATATAAAATTGGAACCGGAAAGGAAGTAAAACTCTCTGAAGAAGTATAACTGGTAACGCTAACTAAATATCCAAGATACAACAAACGCAATTTCAGTACAAAACAAATTCAATCAAAACAAACACAAATGTCTTTTCACGTACAGATAATCGTGTTAGTTTTGATAGAAACCTGTGAGAATTCTCTCTTGAAACCCTCTACTTGTTTTGCTGACGCCGTAATTAAAAATATCAACCTTTACGTCTATTATGAAAAAAATTACTATATTTATTTGTTTCTCACTACCCTACCACCATTTAATGTTGATATCATACTCACACTCCACAACGTCGATTAATATTTAAGCAATTGTACTCTCTTTTCTCTCATGTCATTTCACTAATACATCAGAAGACGTATTTTTATAGCAATAGTATGTAAATACATACTACGGAGGTAATAGTATGTAAATACATACTACGGGATTTCTACGGAGAGAATTTTTAAAGGTTTTGATTTAATTTTTGATTTAATAAAAATCACGTATCTACATTACTTTTTCTTTGAAATTATTCTTTCTCGTTCTTTCTCATTGTATGATAAAGGTCTTTTAGGGGTCATTTAATTATTTTTGAAATTATACTACATAATTGGAAAATACACAATTTACAAAATAACGCGAACAGATTAGAATAATAAAAAGATGAAGTATATTTTAATAAAAGCGATAAACGACGACGACGACGATCTTGTTTTTTTGTTTGTTTTATCTATCTAAAATTACTGTTTAAATCACTGATTTACTTTTATATGAGGTTTGTATTATGTTGATACATAAGACTATGTAATATAAAATATAAAATGTTCTTCTACTTGTACAAGTATTGAAAAACATAACAGACTAGAAAGAGACGCATTTAACGGATAGAAACGATGCCTTTTTCTGATATCATATTCTTGTTTCATTTTTATATATATCTTACACAATTTATTTGTAATTAATTTAAATGAGAAAGAGTTTTTCTTCCATAGAATAGAAATTGTAATATTAAGAGACATTTTTTACGTAGTGTTCTTCGGTATGGAAAAACTATTTACGATCAAAAGTGAAGCTTATAATAATGATATAATTGATAAAGAAATTGGGGTGAATGTATTTTACAAAATACTATATGTATATGTGAAATTGGTTTTACAAGAGAAGTTAAACTCTACATAATATAGGTAGGTACCAAATGTTCTTACTTATATATGTATATATGTATGTTTTGTTGCACACAGAGAAATTTTCGAAGGTTTTGTTATTTTCCATAATAATAAAAAAATGAAGGAAAGAAATATTTTTCTTAATACATAAATAAACAAACGAATGGAAAGAAAATAAAAATATGTATCAAAATAAAGAAAAATTTTCTTTTTATGTATGTACATAAATATTAACTTGATTTGTTTGTCTTATAACGAACAAGGGAAAAGCACTGAATGTATTTATAACATAGACGGTCACCGTTTTACGGAAAATTCAAAACTTTTTTTTTCATTTAAAAGAAATGAAAAACGAACTTTAAAGAAGGGGTGAGATGTGTTTGTTTTTCTCTTTTATGTAAATAATTTATGGTGTAATCTTTTTTATTTTAAGTGGGTGAAATTTTTTATTTGTTTACAAGGACTACATATGAAGGGCTCAGAACCATAGTGGCCTAACCCACATTTACTTGGTTCAAAGAAAAATGCATTTTAAAAAACTAAAATTTTTAAAATAGTGCTTAAATCTTTATTATTAGGGTATCGATTTCAAACCATAACTTATTCTACTTAGCTCTTGTAATATTCTAGTTGGCTGTATGGTATTTGACTGCAACTATTAAAAAACGTTGTTTTTTGTGGGTTGGGCCATTTAGTGGTTTACTTCAGGAATTAATATTAAAGAAATTATTTTATTTTTGCAAAACTAACAAATACACAACAAAATATGTACATATAATATTCTTCTTCTTCGAAGTCCGTAAAAACAATAAATATCTTCAGCGTTATTCTCTGTTTGAAGATTTATATAAAATTGATGATTTACTGTTGGAATACACTGAATTATTTCAACTTGCAACTTCCTTCTTGAAGCGATTATTTTATTACATACGAACATGAAAGCACGATTATTACCTAACAAAATAATTACATAAATATTTACGAAACTCGATTATATTTGAATAAATATTATCTCACTTACCTAAATTATGTGTACCTAGGCAATACGTCCATAATTGCCGTTTATAATACCAAATGTTGGTCGTAAGAATTGGTGTTGGAAGCGTTTTCATTAAATCAAACACAACCACAGTAACATTATTGCTGTTAATTTTTGCTTGCTCAGCGTCAATTTTTTTTTCTTCTTATGAGTATTTTAATTTATTGCTTAGCAAATCGCTAATTTTGCAGGTTTCACTTACAGGAGAACGAAAATGTAAATTGAAATTTTTGTTAAACGTGTCAGTAAAAACAAATTTGGACACATAATCTTCATTAGCAGATTTATACAGTTCGAATACCTTTGTTAAATTTAATTGAGGTGATAAGTACTTTCTACCAGGATTGTTTTTCCTGCTATAATGAGATCTATAAGCTGATAGTTGATTAATGAAATCGATAATTTTATTTATTTTTTCCTCGAGCTCTGGATACCACACCATCAATTGGTGTGGTATCCAGAGCTCGAATAATTCTTCCATCATTTATCTGTAAAATGCTCACTATAATATCAACACCATTTTCTTTTATAAATAAAATAATTTCTAGTAAAATGTCGTGTACTGTTTTCATTATTTGTATACAACCTCTCTTTTTAATAATTTTGATACTTCCGAATAAAAATGCAGTTTGTAAATTAAAACTTTTTTCCAAGCTATTTGCATTATTGCTGGTATTTTCATTATTGCTGCTGTTAATTAACGGTGTAACCTCACCTACCACAAAAAAATGGAATGAGATAATAATGTACATAGATTTTATTAACATAGATTAATGAAAAATTTACCTTGACAAGTACTTAACTGCTACTAGTATTCAAATAAAGAAGTTTCTGAAGAAGAATCCCGATTAGACAGAAAAAATTCAGACCCAAATCCGCATAAAGATCTAAATTTAAAAATTCGGTAAAAATATATTTTACGAATTTAAATATTTTTTTTATATACTATATGTACATATCTTCAGTAGACGAAAAACCTGAATTCATTTTGATGTTATGTAAATTACTTAATATTTAAACTAGAGAAAATTACTTTAACAAAATAACACAATAATTTTTATACATATTAAGAAAGTACGTATGTATGTTAGTATTTTTATTAATATGTAAAAGAACTAATTTTCAACACTATTTTTAATGGCACAATATTACTAGTCAATACTAAAAAGCACAAAAGCTCAACTGCATTGATACATCATTCCGATGTAAATATTTAAAAAAAAAAATTACCGTTGCATTTGAGAATTTTCGCATTTCATCGCTGTAGAAACATATCAACTGCTGATTGATTGTATTAGGAGAATACACCGTTGTGAATACATACATACAGTATGGAATAAATAAAGATATTAAGTTTGCCATTTAGTTTTAAAAATATTATAAATGACTTTATTTAATATTTATAATTTTTAAAGAACCAAAGTGGTCTCTGAACTTCAGTGGTAGTCGATATGAACGCACAAAATGAAGCCTACGCTTGATATTTGATCAGACCTGGTTTCAAGCTAACATTAGGATGAATAATCAAAGAATAGAAGTATCGCGATCACCAAGTTAAATAAAAACACATCATAAATTCATAACTATAAACAAAATAAATTAATTAAATTTTAAATGATGAAATGGAAATTCTAATTCAAATCAGTCGAAGTAGAGATATATAAAACAACTAGGGGGTACAGCCCGTCCTAGGACGGATACAATTTTGAGAATAACTATAGTTATGTAATGTTTTGATTAATATCTTATCTAATTGATTTTTTTTTTTTGATATTTTTTTATCGGTATTTCTCAGCCGAGTAAAAGTACCTCGAGATTAAAGGCCTTTAAGGATGATTGTACCTTAATAAACCTTAAACCAAAGAGTAAGGGGTTTTAAGAATGATGTTACATGGGTTGGGGCATCACACAAAACCTTACAGACTGACAAAAAGGCAGAGCCTGGGTTTTTATTTAAAAAAAAAAAACGGATAAACAAAACTAACAAGAGTTGAGCAGAGTCGAACCTCAGACAAATGTTTTACAGAAAAATGTTCATGTTTTACTACAACTGACAATATAAGAATTTTTAAATAATTTGTACTAGTAGTTGCATATATTTAGCCGCATCTTAAAAGCTTACCATCTATTTTTTTTGTGTAATTACTGTAGTAACTATAAAGAGCAATATTTAATTTAAAGTAAAATATTTGGTTAGTACATAAATAATAATAAAACTTTAAAAAAACTAAAAATTTGGAAAGAAAAAACTTTAAGGAGAATCGAACCAAAGACTTTTGTAGTCCTAGTCCAGTGCGCTACATACCACTGAAACCCAAATCATAAAAGAAATCAAATTTAATTGTCATTATTATTTTGGTAAGTTACACCCTGACCAACAGAGTCCGGGGTTTCCTTAAGTTTATTGTTATTATTTTATATTCCAATCACTTCAGAGAAATCTTTAAGCACGTAAATAATTCAAAGAAATTATGTCTAGTTGTCAGTTTCATTTGTATTGGTTGCTTTGGTTTACTTTATGGTTTCGATAGAAAAAAAATGTAGAAAACCCTAATTGTCTAATGCTGCCATCTTAAAGCTTTAGGATACAAAATTTTATATTTTTCAGTTCCTTATGATGCATTGAAATGCCGTTATAAAATAAAAATAAATAAATTATATGCAAAACGTCCTTGGTGAGAATCGAACCCGAATTTTTTTTGGAAATGATTAAATATCGAATGAAATAATTTGCTGTATCAGACTAAATGTTGATTACCAGTTTTACAAAATTTATTACATACTCATTGTTTTACAATACAAAATTTTATTTTTTTCAATTCGTATTAAACCAATAAAATGCCATTATGAAAAAAAATATTATTAAAATTAATACGGACTTTATGAGCATCGATGAACCCGAAACGTTTTCTGAAGAAAACATTAAGTGTATTGCTTTCAACCAAAATGAGTTAGGTATTTTTTGTAGTTAACGCTAGTCAAAGCAACAGGGAAAATAACCAAATTTGGGTCTAATTTTTTTTCGTGTATTTTCTTATCAATTCGACTCGTGTGACAGGTATTAAAACTAAAAATTTGGTTAAGATTTGTTAACCACGATTTTTTTTTGGGGGAAGCTAAACTACTTTTTGGTCTATCTAGTACGATTGTTGTTGTAATTTTGTTTGGTTTGGTGAAAGCAATACAACTATTGTCAATGTCAAATCGTCAACAGCTATATCTACTTAGCCTACTGAGTTACAAAATTTGAATATGTAAATTGGAAATATAAGAAAAGCGTATATATTAGATTGACCTTGAAGGAGGTCATAATTTCAAAATCAAAGGAGAATGGGGCCGAATAGATTTTTTTTGTGATTTTTAGAGCTGTAGCATGAGGCTCTAGGGCATTGGAAAGTAATTTTCCATAACAATATTAGAAAATTTAGTACAACCTAAGAATCTGTTACTTTTTGCCTTGTCAATCAAGGTTCGTATCACTGGATTGTGAATAATACAAACTCAATTCAATTTATCACCAACGAATTTATTTATTTCACAAAATTTATTACAACACAGTTTATCAATAAAAATTCACAAAATCACTTTATATAAATTATTCTTAAATTTTACTGATCACTTTTAATTTATTTATCGCACTACAACACTTTTTTAAATCACTTTTTAATTCCTTTTAATCTTTATACTATCGCTTACCAAATATTACTAATAATCTTACAAGTTTACTCTATCGCGTTCCAAATTCGAATAATCCAATTCGATCTTGTTCGCCTTTTTATATACACAAACCAAGCTTCTCGAAAGTTCACGACTTTTCCAGTTGGAATAGCGTAGAAACATTACGTAACAATTTTTATCATGGAAAATTCCATTTAGTACAGTAAAACATTGAGCTATTAGTTTTACTTATTCTATTACACACTAGGTGTCACCATCACACTACCCCTCACCTAAGCCTGTTCGTCCCGAACAGGACCGAAATTATCTCCTCTGTAGAGGGCCAGCCTCTCTAAATGTACCGCCATTGGTTTACCTCCTTGTCCTTTTCTTGTCCTGTAGGGTGCCGTCCATATAGGCTGCACTTTCGACGACGAATCCTTCTTCCACTGTAGAACGCGGTTGCGTTTCAGCCGCTTTTCTCCAAATCTTCCGCCGTTGGCTTGTTTGTCATAACGATCCCTCATCCAGCCACCGAACACTAGCACTCCTCTTCGCGCAACTCGGCCCTTTTTATCCAATATCTGTTTAACCTGGTGTTCATTCGTTTCCTCAACAATTGTTTCAGATTTCGATGACAGCTCCTCGCAATGACTGATTGTTACTCGCCTTGCTGTCGTATCCGTACCGTTAAATTTAAGATTCAACTCGATGCTATCGCTACTCAATATTCCTCGTCCAAAATCCAACACAAAGCCATTCATCCTCATGAAGTCCGTTCCCAAAATAACCTCGTCCACAATGTCTGAGACCAGAACTTCGTGTGGGAAAAGAGTTTCGCCGATCCTTATGCTCACGATCTTTTCCCTTTAATCATTGCACTCCCCATTTGCCATTCTTAATTTTAACCCATCAACCAGCTGCACTGCTCCTGCGATCAAATCTTTCCGAACAATTGTGTGGGTTGCTCCGGTATCCAGCGTAATAATACACCTCCTCCCATCAACACTGCCCCTAACTGTGACGCTGCTTCCGCCTCGTGCTTCACTCGTAACAGGGATGAATGTTATGGGGCAACCAGACGGCGAAGCCAGCTTCGGTTCCTTCAAAGTGACTTCTAACTTTTCCACTTTACCGACTGTTGCCATCCGCTCATCCGATTCCTGCTCTTCTCTTCGTGCTCTTTCCACAGAAGATAGTGATCCGTGCCGCTTTCCTCTTGCTTCCAAACAATCTCGCGAGATGTGGCCAATCCTGTTACATACCCAACATCTTCGCTCGCTGCTTCTAGACCTTTGTCCCGACCGTTCGGCGTTTGTCCGCATAAAAGGTGACGATCTCATCTTTCTCTGTATAACACTCCGACAGTCCATTGAGATGTGACCCAACTTGTCACATTTCCAACACCTAAGCCTGCCTCTTCCGCCTTTCGGTACCATTCGCTCCCTGCTGCCGTTTTTGTCTGAGTTCATTTGGTGCCTAACTAATGACGGTCTGGTGAAGTTCTGCACGGCCTCGATCGTTAACGCAAACGCAACGGTTTCCGCAAAGGTTGATTTAGGTGACAACATCACTGCCTTGCGTGTCTCTGGATTTCGAATGCCGTCAATGAATGCATTAATTTTTAGCCTTTCCATATAATCGGCCGATGTACTGGTATGTGCTAGATATACTAATTGCTCGATTGCCGATGAAAATTCCTGTAGATCGATTCTCCTCCCTTTTGGTAGCGTCTTTTCAATTCCATTCGATAGATTTCCCGCTTGTGGTCACTGCCGTACTTCCGATCCAGCGCCTTCATATTTTCGAGATAACTGTTGCGATCTTTTTCCGGAATTGTTTGTAAGGCCTCCGCAGCTTCACCTTTAAGGGCCACTATTAACGCTGTGACAAGATGTTCATCATTCCAACGGTTTTGATTGGCTGCCGTTTCAAATTGAAATTTGAAAATGCTGAAAGATGTTGTACCGTCGAAGTTTGGTGGTTTTAACTTAACTGATTGAACGGTCTCAACCACTTGCGTCGTTGATCCACTTGCCTTGACATCATTTAGTTCTTTCTCGAGACGTTGAACCTCCGTTTTGACAAGTTGGACCGTTTATAATTTTTGTTCAACCTATTGAATCTCCGTCTTAAAATTCGTTTGCAGTTTCTCTATTTCGCCTTGTACATTTGTAGACAATTCCAGAATTTTCTCGTCCATTCTCTGTTGGCCTTCGGCAATTTCCCCCATCTGACGCTCTATAATTTGGATTGGTTGTTCTATTTTCTCCATTTGTTGTTTCATTTCTTGATTCGACTGCTCTCCTTGTTGCGCCATTTGATTTTTAATTTCTCCTAGGTGTCGTTCGTTTTGTTGTTTCATTAGACTCATCTGTCCCATCATCTGGTTCATAGCACCTATTAACTGCGACAAATCGAAACTTCCAGATGGTACTTGTGCTGTTTCGACCGACGGTTGTTTATCTCCTGTCTTCTCTACAGTTGCCGCATCCGTTACTTCCTCGCCAAAATCATGATGGTCAGCGTTCAACCCTTCTTTCTCCATGGCGTCACGTAGTCGCGCTTGTAAAGCTGCTTTACTACCATCAGTAGCCAAACCCCGTTTCTCTAGTTCTCTCTTTAATTCTGGAACATTAAATTCGTTGAGAATCATTTTCTTTATCTTTTTATTTACAATCCCTCCGCTGCCACCAATTTGTTACGTTTTTGCCTTGTCAATCAAGGTTCGTATCACTGGATTGTGAATAATACAAACTCAATTCAATTTATCACCAACGAATTTATTTACTTCACAAAATTTATTACAACACAGTTTATCAATAAAAATTCACAAAATCACTTTATATAAATTATTCTTAAAGTTTACTGATAACTTTTGCTTTATTTATCGCACTACAACAATTTTTTAAATCACTTTTTATTCCTTTTAATCTTTATACTATCGCTTACCAAATATTACTAATAATCTTACAAGTTTACTCTATCGCGTTCCAAATTCGAATAATCCAATTCGATCTTGTTCGCCTTTTTATATACACAAACCAAGCTTCTCGAAAGTTCTTGGAATAGCGTAGAAACATTACGTAACAATTTTTATCATGGAAAATTCCATTTAGTACAGTAAAACATTGAGCTATTAGTTTTACTTATTCTATTACACACTAGGTGTCACCGTCACACATCGTATTGTGACGGTGACACCTAGTGTGTAATAGAATAAGTAAAACTAATAGCTCAATGTTTTACTGTACTAAATGGAATTTTCCATGATAAAAATTGTTACGTAATGTTTCTACACTAGAAAAATCATGAGCTTTCGAGAAGTTTGGTTTGTGTATATAAAAAGGCGAACAAGATCGAATTGGATTATTAGTATTTGGAACGCGATAGAGTAAACTTGTAAGATTAACAGTAATATTTGGTAAGCGATAGAGTAAAGATTAAAATGGAATTAAAAAGTGAATTAAAAAGTGTTTTTGTGGAAATAAAAATTATAAGTGTACAGTAAAAATTTAAGAATAATTTATATAAAGTGATTTTGTGAATTTTTATTAATAAACTGTGTTGTAATAATTCTTGTGTGAAATAAATAAATTCGTTGGAGATAAATTAAATTGATTTTGTTTTATTCACAATCCAGTGATACGAACCTTAATTGACAAGGCAAAAAGGTAACAATTTGGTGACAGCGGCGGGATTGTGAATAAAAAGATAAAGAAAATGATTCTCAACGAATTAAAAGTTCCAGAATTAAAAAGAGAACTTGAGAAACGGGGTTTGGCTACTGATGGTATTAAAGCAGCTTCACAAGCACGACTACGTGACGCCATGGAGAAAGAAGGATTAGACGCGGATCAACATGATTTTGGAGAGAAAGTAACGGATGCGGCAACGGTAGAGAAGGCAGGAGATAAACAGCCATCAGTCGAAACAACACAACTACTATCCGGAAGTTTCGATTTGTCGCAGTTAATGGCTGCTATGAACTAAATGATGGAACATCAAAACAAGCGACAAATGGAGAAAATTGAGCAATCAAATGATCGACAGTTAGAGACTATAAACCAGTCAAACCTAAAAATGGAACAACAAATAGAGAAAATTGAACAACCAATCCAGGAAATTGCAGATGGGCAACAGAGAATGGACGAGAAACTTCTCGAATTATCTACTAACATACATGGCGAAGTGGAGAAGCTGCAAAAGGAGATTCAAAAGGTTGACGAAAAATTAGAAATGAAGGTTCAACATGTTGAAGAGAAATTGCAAACGGAGATTCAACAAGTTGTGGAAAAATTTCAACGTCTCGAGAAAGATCTAACTGATGTCAAGGCAAGTGGAACAACGACGCAAGTGGTTAAGACCGTTCAATCAGTTAAGTTAAAACCACCAAACTTCGACGGTACAACATCTTTCGGCATTTTCAAATTTCAATTTGAAACGGTAGCCAATCAAAACCGTTGGAATGATGAACATCTTGTCACAGCGTTTATAGTAGCCCTTAAAGGTGAAGCAGCGGAGGCCTTACAAACAATTCCGGAAAAAGATCGCAACAGTTATCTCGAAAATATGAAGGCGCTGGATCGGAAGTACGGCAGTAACCACAAGCGGGAAATCTATCGAATGGAACTGAAAAGCCACTATCAAAAGGGAGGAGAATCGCTGCAGGAATTTTCATCGGCAATCGAGCGATTAGTACGTCTAGCACTGTAGAATTCGCTGTGGAAGCTAAATGAAAAAAAAAAAAAAATAATAATAAACTCTCCAAAACAAGAACAGTTGTTGTCAAATCAAGGTATGTACTGAGCTTTACGGAAAAAGAAAGGAAAAGGTACTGATTGTGGAGAAATCGTTTTGTTTTTTTTAATCGGCTGATCGATGATACAGTAAATTGGTCCATTACATATTTTCACCTGAGCTGAAATATACCTCATAAAATACAATTTAAAATAAAAATATTTTTTATTGTGTATACCATATACTATATCAATCGTGAATTGAACCTAATAAATAGGTAAATAAAATATAAAACCGTAAGTAATGGATATACATTTGTACTTGTTAAGGAGTTCATTTCATGTTGTTAATCGTTATCATCTTTGGTCTTCTGATTTGGATACATAGATTACAACCGGTGAAAGATACCAAAACAATAACAGATAATAAACAAAATACATAAACAGTTCGTGTTTATAAAGTGATCTGTTTGTATTAAATCATCAGATATTCATCTAATTATATTCCCGTTGGTGGTAAGTTTTCTTTGGCGTTTTTAGTCAGTGCCTAAATAATAATTTCATTTTTTTGTTTCAATTATTATATCTAGTGTTGTTAGAGATAATCAGCTCAAATCTGGTTGCTAAAAATAAAATAAAAAAAAACAACAACAAAATAAAAATCCGACAAATCGGATAGACGAAACGACCCACCAACGGGTTAATTCAAACTTATTCAATTTGAACAAACAAAATCGTGCTTTGTCTTAAGTTTGGCTACTTATAGCCTCAAAGTACCGGTGTGTGCAATTCAACCAGTAGCAAGTAGTAGGATTTTCACTAACTGTGGCTGCCAACGCCGATTGTAACAAACTAGCGTGAACAACTTAATGGCGGATAAAAGTTATGTTTTATTTTAAATATAAACAAGCAGTGAAAGAAAGTTAAAAGTTTTCATTAGATTTGAAATAAGCTAAAATCAGCTTTCAAAATAAGTGAAATAAAAATTGGTTAAAACATTAGTTATTTAATGACACTTTAGTTAAATTAAATTAATTAAATTTATAAGAATTTTGTGGTGGTGCTTGGGTAGATTTTAACATTTTTTTTTAGAAAACCGCTCATTCAAGAAACGAAAAGGCCTTGGAGTGACTTGGAGTGAACAGTAAGTTTTTGAACATTTTTTTTTGTTGGGTTTTTTTTTTTTTTGGAATTTTCCTACATACATATACATATCTACTAAATGTTGCCACAAATAAATTTAATTAATAAATAAAATTAAAAATAAATAAATAAATAAATTAATAACCAATCGTAGATTTAGATAGTTATACAATATTAGGATTAATAACAAAATTTTTTATTATTCTTAATATGCCAACACTTAATTTAATTTTTAAATGAAATAAATAACCTCGATAATGAAGTAACGGTTTTTTTTTATAAAGGGAAAAGTGTTTTCTTTGCGCAGCGATGATTAAAGTGTAATTTTTTTTTGGTGCGATTGTTTTTTTGGTAGAACTGCAAGATGTTGTCAAAACGAACCTCCCATTGAAGGCGAGCTTTCCCTTAGCCAGCGCACCAACAGATGAACAACAGCAGGTCTTTCACCACATGGCGCCGAAACAGGGACCTGAAGGTCAATGAAGACTAAGTTAACATGACCTGAAGGGCACTTTTGATTTTGTTATTTTGGTAATCCTAAAAAGATATCCAGGGAGCTTCACTCCTCAACTATTATAAGATAGTCGTATAATTCGCGTAAATTCATATGTTAAAAGTCTGGCGAATGACTAATCTTCTTGTTTTAGGTTCCGTTTCAAATATTTCATACTGTTAATTTTTTTTTGATACAGTTTTTATTAGTTCTGTGTAATTATGATCTAACAGTGATTCTGTCAGCTCTTACGCGGAGTAGGATTAGCTGTGTCAATAATAAGAACATTAGAAGTAGAAGTATATTATTTTCATTTTTTTTTTGAAACTCTATTTTTGGCTAAGATTTTTTTTTTAAATTTATTTGTTTTTCATTTTGGATATTTTTGGTTCCATTTTGGGCCAATATGATCTTGTTTCTTAATCATCAGGAAAGTTTTGATTATTTTGGTGATTCCAATTTTCCTTTCATGGTGTGGGTAACTTTCTATTCAGAATGAAATTATTTAGATTTTCCAGATCATATTGAATATTTTTACTTGAGTATACTGGTTTGATCTAAGTTCGAATTATTAGTTTTGATTTTAACAGTGATTCTGTTATTCCTGATAATTGGTCTTCGGTTAGACAGTTATTTAAGCTCATACATAATTGAAATCTAGCTAAAGGAGTTTACGCTTGTATATAAATTTCAAAATTTTTTCTTTAACTTTAATCATCTAGCGCAGAGATTCACAATTCCCGCTATTAATTTTCAGTGATTTTTTTTTTAAAATAATTTACGAATATTAAAGTCTTGTTTACCAACATACACTTTATTAGTTTTATAATTACTAATTTTATTAATTTAATAATAATTGATTCTTAAATAACTTAACATTCAATACGAATTTACTATTTGTTTTCAAATTTGTTGTTCTTGTTTTAACCAAATTGTTAGAGTACATTAGAGTTAACTACCTCTGATAATAAAATGGCACAACGAAATATTTTTAACTATCTTAATTCCGACGAAATAAAAATCGAGTGTTTGGTACGAAACATCGATCATACTGATCCAAAAGCTCAGGTCAAACTGACCGCAAGTTTAGAAAAGGAATCAGTGGATCCTAGTTTAAAACCGACAAAGACTCATACTCCTGTAGTTTATGAAGATGAACGACGCCAATGTCATGAAAATTCTCATTCCATTGGGTATGAAGTAGAAAGGACAAATGAGCAATCACCACGAGAGCTATTAAATAAACTTTACGTTCAAATGTCACATTGGAATGATCGGGCGATAAGACTCAAAAATTCTGTTGGTGCGGACACTGAGTTGACCAGAATTTTGGGATCAAATCGCAGATCTCTGAAGCTATTAGAGGATTATCTTGGTATCGAAACGAGAGGCGACCACACACCGGTAGCAAAAAACAATAGAGGCGCCATACCAAAAAGTCAGTCCAAATCTACTTCCACGAAGATTATCGATGCAATCCATAGAGACAAAGAGGATTCAAGCATGGCAGATGAAAGCCTAGGGGCAACGGCTTCATCACCTAATATAGTAAAGGGAGACATGTATCAAGTCCATCATCATGACTCAGCTGTTGAAAAGTCAGAAACAGTTCCCTTTCAAGTTCTTCAAAACAACGGTATAACAAATCAACAACAAAGATTGGATTTAATCCAACCACAGTCGTTTGCATACCGAAATGGTCAAGCATTTGGTGTTTCGGATACTCAAAATATTCCTCAATTCTCTCTGAACTACCGATCTGTACAGGAAAATCTCTCGGAAAAATTTCCTGCTCTACAAAATAGCTTAGCGACACCAGAAATTCGTCCATCTGTTCAAGTGCATTCTGAATATGAAAAAATAACTGCGGATTTCAATCGAATGAATATACACAACAATAACCTTGTTCAACGCAGAGGTGACCAAAATAATACAACTTTTGGAGATGCTAATCGGGATTGTAATGTATTCAGTGATAAGAAATTTGATCCAAACGAAAAATTTCCAAAGTGGAGGAATTTAAACTTCAATGGTTCTAAAGGTAGCAGTGTTAGCGACTTCGTGTTTCGGTTTGAAACATTGGCTAGGCGCACTGGCTATAATAGTAATTCTCTAGACAGATATATATTTGATTACGTGTCCGGTGAAGCAGATACCTTTTTATGGAACTACGTAAGAAGCAATCCAACAGCAAACTGGAACAAGATAAAAGAGGCAATGTTATCCTGGTTCTCTAATCCTGAAGAGGAAGCAGAAACTCGTCGTTATATTTACCGAAGGGTACAATCCACTAGAGAAACAGTGCAAAATTTTATCTTGGACATAGAGATCCATAACAATCGGCTAATAAGAAAACTTAGCGAATCAGAGCTTCTCGACGTAGTGAAAAGTAACCTCCTGCCTGCTTATCGTGACAAAATAATAAATGTTCAGGTTACCTCAATCAATCAATTAAGAATTCTCGCTCAATCTTATGAAAATTTGTGGACACAGTCTGGTTATGATCCTCGAACGATCTATCAGCCGAAACGAATGTCTTACGTGAATGAAATTCAAGGTGTCACACAAACAGCTGAGTACAATGGCTTTAATTGTGTTGATGCTCTTAACAGTTCCAATAATAAAGTTCAGTTTGTCGTATGTTGGAATTGTAGGGATCTGGGGCATTATTATCAAGATTGTCCTCGTGACCTATTACAAGTTTTTTGTTTTGGCTGTGGGCAACAAAATGTAAAAAAAATAAATTGTACCAATTGTAGGTTCAACAATAACTCGGAAAACATGAGGTCGGGCTTTGCCAGAGCTGGGACGCAAAGTCCGCAACAAAACCAGAATGCATCCAGATTCAACAAATCTTTACAAACGGGGAAACCCCTCATTTAACTTCAACAACTAGACCCAATAATTCAACTTTTTCCGAACCAGACCATGATCCCGAATTTGTCCAAGATAGATCTAAAGTTTTTAATGCAAAAACAATCTTAGAATTGGTTCAAACTAAATCTTCAAAGAAATCGTCCCGTGTGCTTAAATATTTCACTGCTAAGAAAAAATTATACCGCGAATGCGCAGCCACCACTCTAGGCTCACCTTCAATGGAAACTGATATTAGGCCCTATTTGAACGTTAGTATCTGTGGAAAAACAGTGTCCGGATTGCTTGATAGTGGAGCGAGCATCAGCATTCTGGGTAAAGAGTCAATTAATTTTCTGTTGGATATCAATCAAAAATACCATAAAATGAATGCGTCGGTTAAAACTGCTGACGGCACCAAAAATTCTATCGTAGGTCATATAAAACTGCCCGTGCAATATAAGAATAAAACTCGATATATAACATTTTTTATAGTTCCTTCCCTTCAAAATTATTTATACTTGGGTATAAACTTCTGGCATTCATTTGGTATTGCCCCTATAATGGTTGATGAACTCGGTACCACAGAAATTGAAGATAAGATGCATAAACTGACGGCGGATCAAACGGCAAGACTTAATCTAGTGAAAGATTCATTTCCTTCTTTTACTAAATTAGGTCTAGGTTGCACTCATTTGCATGAGCATAAAATTGATGTAGGATCGGCGCTTCCAATTAAACAGCGATACTTTCCCGTATCTCCAATAGTACAAGAGCGATTGTATTCAGAAGTTGATCGGATGCTCTCACTCAACGTGATAGAGTTAAGCCAAAGCCCATGGTCTTCACCTGTAGTTTTGGTCAGGAAGTCGAATGGCAAGTCCAGACTGTGCCTTGATTCACGAAAGCTGAACGCGGTCACGGTAAAAGACTCGTACCCACTTCCTATTATAGATGGTTTGCTATCTCGACTTAAGAACACCAGGTACATAACGGCCCTCGATTTAAAAGATGCCTTTTGGCAAATTCCGTTGGAACAAACTTCAAGAGAAAAGACGGCGTTTACGGTTCCCGGTCGGCCGCTCTACCAGTTTAGAGTGATGCCGTTCGGGCTCTGTAACGCTGCTCAGGCAATGTGCCGCCTAATGCACAGAGTTGTTCCAACGGAATTGCACGATCGGGTCTTTGTGTACTTGGACGACCTGTTGATTGTAACCCCTAGCTTTGACGAACATATTCAGCTCCTATCTCTTGTTGCTAACCACATCGCTAATGCCGGATTAACAATTAATGTCGAGAAAAGTTTCTTTTGCATGAAGGAGATTAGGTATCTTGGGTATGTGGTTGGAGAAGAAGGTCTTCGAACTGACCCTGAGAAAGTAGAAGCTATTGTTAATTTCCCGATCCCAAAGTCGGTGAAACAAATAAGGCGCTTCCTTGGAATGGCGGGTTGGTATCGGAGATTTATTCCCAACTACGCCCAAGTATCAGCCCCGATTTCAGATCTTTTGAAAAAACGGATAAAGTTAGTTTGGAACAGCGATGCCCAGAAGGCTTTTGAGCGATTAAAATGTCTGTTGTCTACTGCTCCTGTGCTCACGAACCCGGATTATTCCAGGCAATTCTTTATTAGCTGCGATGCGAGCACGGAAGGACTTGGAGGGGTCTTGTTTCAAAAGTGCGAAGACGGCACAGAACAACCGATATCTTTCTTCTCTCAGAAGCTCAACTCAGCACAAAAAAATTACACGGTGACTGAACTGGAGTGTCTGGCTGCCGTTCTATCAATTAAAAAATTCCGCCAGTACGTGGAAGGCTACAGATTCGTGGTAATTACGGACCATGCCAGTCTGAAATGGCTAATGAACATGCGCGATCTGACGAGCCGATTGGCAAGATGGAGCCTTTACCTGCAATGCTTTGATTTTGAAATTGTTCATCAAAAAGGTAAAGACAATATAGTGGCGGATACCCTCTCAAGGATACATTGTGATACAGGTGAGGAACTGAAGTTGTGCCAAACAGTTTGCGTAGAGAAGATTGACCTCGAATCTCCAGCCTTTATTGATGATGGTTATACCACTATTAAAAATAACGTAGCTGCTAAACCCCTTCAGTATCCTAATTTACGGATTTCAAATGACCGCCTTTATATAAGGATAGAACCTAAATCCAAGGATGTGATTCTTAATGTGCCCGTTTGGAAATTGTGGATACCTGAGCCTTTGATTCCGGAACTAATTAAAAATGAGCATGATGAGCCAACTGCAGCTCACGGTGGTATAAAGAAAACGTTAACCAGACTAAGGAAGCTTTACTATTGGCCGAAAATGGCAAAGGACGTTTACGATTATGTGACAAATTGTGACATATGCAAAACGACAAAATTTCCCAATACGATAACACGACCAGAAATGGGGCACACAACCTTTGTCGAACGTCCATTCCAGAAAATTTACGTGGATTTTCTTGGGCCGTACCCACGTTCAAAGGCCGGGAAAACTATTATATTTATAGTACTGGATCAATTGACTAAATTTCCGATTTTAAAAGCATTTAATAGAGGATCAGCTTTAAATGTAATTAGTTTTCTAAAAAGTGATGTTATATCTTTATTTGGCTGTCCTGAAACTATCTTCTCAGATAATGGGGCTCAGTTTCTTAGCAAGGAGTTTCAAAATTTTATCTCACACTATGGTATAACTCATGAACGAACCCCTGTTTATTCTCCCCAATCGAATGCCTCAGAGCGAGTAAACAGGTCGGTCTTGAGTGCAATCAGGTCATACATAAAATCAAATCATAAATTGTGGGACGAACACCTAAGTGACATATCAGCCGCTTTACGAAGTGCTGTACACCGCTCTACAAATTATTCCCCTTATTACAGTTTGTTTGGATATGAAATGGTGCATCATGCGAGCACATATAAACTTCTCAGGGAAGCGAGTTCTTTAAATGAATCGGAAGTTGAAACATTACCAGCAGGTATTAAACTACCGATTATCCATGAAATTGTCAGGAATAATTTGAACAAAGCATTTGAAACGTATTCTCGAACTTATAATTTACGTTCAAGGCCGATAAATTTTTACCCTGGTCAAAAAGTGTACATTAAGACTCATCCGATGAGCGATAAATCAAAATATTTCTCTGCGAAATTGGCACCCTCATATACGATCGGAAGAATTAATAAGAAATATGGCTCTGTTACTTACTCTGTAGAAAACGAAGATGGCAAAGTGATTGGAATGTACCATGCCAAAGATTTAAAAATTTAGTAATATATTTCTCATTTCAAACAGTCTTTATCTTTCCGAGTTTCATTTTTTTCAGTTTCTTCTTTAAATTGACAAGAATTAAATAAGAATCTGTTGTGTAGAATTCGCTGTGGAAGCTAAATGAAAAAAAAAAAATAATAATAATAAACTCTCCAAAACAAGAACAGTTGTTGTCAAATCAAGGTATGTACTGAGCTTTACGGAAAAAGAAAGGAAAAGGTACTGATTGTGGAGAAATCGTTTTGTTTTTTTTAATCGGCTGATCGATGATACAGTAAATTGGTCCATTACATATTTTCACCTGAGCTGAAATATACCTCATAAAATACAATTTAAAATAAAAATATTTTTTATTGTGTATACCATATACTATATCAATCGTGAATTGAACCTAATAAATAGGTAAATAAAATATAAAACCGTAAGTAATGGATATACATTTGTACTTGTTAAGGAGTTCATTTCATGTTGTTAATCGTTATCATCTTTGGTCTTCTGATTTGGATACATAGATTACAACCGGTGAAAGATACCAAAACAATAACAGATAATAAACAAAATACATAAACAGTTCGTGTTTATAAAGTGATCTGTTTGTATTAAATCATCAGATATTCATCTAATTATATTCCCGTTGGTGGTAAGTTTTCTTTGGCGTTTTTAGTCAGTGCCTAAATAATAATTTCATTTTTTTGTTTCAATTATTATATCTAGTGTTGTTAGAGATAATCAGCTCAAATCTGGTTGCTAAAAATAAAATTAAAAAAAACAACAACAAAATAAAAATCCGACAAATCGGATAGACGAAACGACCCACCAACGGGTTAATTCAAACTTATTCAATTTGAACAAACAAAATCGTGCTTTGTCTTAAGTTTGGCTACTTATAGCCTCAAAGTACCGGTGTGTGCAATTCAACCAGTAGCAAGTAGTAGGATTTTCACTAACTGTGGCTGCCAACGCCGATTGTAACAAACTAGCGTGAACAACTTAATGGCGGATAAAAGTTATGTTTTATTTTAAATATAAACAAGCAGTGAAAGAAAGTTAAAAGTTTTCATTAGATTTGAAATAAGCTAAAATCAGCTTTCAAAATAAGTGAAATAAAAATTGGTTAAAACATTAGTTATTTAATGACACTTTAGTTAAATTAAATTAATTAAATTTATAAGAATTTTGTGGTGGTGCTTGGGTAGATTTTAACATTTTTTTTTAGAAAACCGCTCATTCAAGAAACGAAAAGGCCTTGGAGTGACTTGGAGTGAACAGTAAGTTTTTGAACATTTTTTTTTGTTGGGTTTTTTTTTTTTTTGGAATTTTCCTACATACATATACATATCTACTAAATGTTGCCACAAATAAATTTAATTAATAAATAAAATTAAAAATAAATAAATAAATAAATTAATAACCAATCGTAGATTTAGATAGTTATACAATATTAGGATTAATAACAAAATTTTTTATTATTCTTAATATGCCAACACTTAATTTAATTTTTAAATGAAATAAATAACCTCGATAATGAAGTAACGGTTTTTTTTTATAAAGGGAAAAGTGTTTTCTTTGCGCAGCGATGATTAAAGTGTAATTTTTTTTTGGTGCGATTGTTTTTTTTGGTAGAACTGCAAGATGTTGTCAAAACGAACCTCCCATTGAAGGCGAGCTTTCCCTTAGCCAGCGCACCAACAGATGAACAACAGCAGGTCTTTCACCACAGCACATACCAGCACGTCGGCTGATTATGTGGAGAGGCTAAAAATTAATGCATTCATTGACGGCATTCAAGATCCAGAAACACGCAAGGCGGTGATGTTATCACCTAAAGCAACGTTTGCGGAAACCGTTGCGTTTGCGTTAACGATCGAGGCTGTACACAGAACTTCTCTAGACCGTCATTATATAGGCACAAAATGAATTCAGACACGAACGGCAGCAGGGAGCGAATGGCACCGACAGTCGGAAGAGGCAGGCTTAGTTGTTTGAAATGTGACAAGTTGGGTCACATCTCAATGGACTGTCGGAGTGTTATACAGAGAAAGATGAGATCGTCACCTTTTATGCGGACAAACGCCGAACGGTCGGGACAAAGGTCTAGAAGCAGCGAGCGAAGATGTTGGGTATGTAACAGGATTGGCCACATCTCGCGAGATTGTTTGGAAGCAAGAGGAAAGCGGCACGGATCACTATCTTCTGTGGAAAGAGCACGAAGAGAAGAGCAGGAATCGGATGAGCGGATGGCAACAGTCGGTAAAGTGGAAAGGTTAGAAGTCACTTTGAAGGAACCGAAGCTGGCTTCGCCGTCTGGTTGCCCCATAACATTCATCCCTGTTACGAGTGAAGCACGAGGCGGAAGCAGCGTCACAGTTAGGGGCGGTGTTGATGGGAGGAGGTGTATTATTACGCTGGATACCGGAGCAACCCACACAATTGTTCGGAAAGATTTGATCGCAGGAGCAGTGCAGCTGGTTGATGGGTTAAAATTAAGAATGGCAAATGGGGAGAGTGCAATGATTAAAGGGAAAAAGATCGTGAGCATAAGGATCGGCGAAACTCTTTTCCCACACGAAGTTCTGGTCGCAGACATTGTTGTCGAGGTTATTTTGGGAACAGACTTCATGAGGATGAATGGCTTTGTGTTGGATTTTGGACGAGGAATATTGAGCAGCAACAACATGAAACTAAAACTTAAATTTAACGGTATGGATGTGAGAGTAAGGCGAGTAACAATCAGCCATTGCGAGGAGCTGTCATCGAAATCTGAAACAATTGTTGAGGAAACCAATGAACACCAGGTTAAGCAGATATTGGATAAGAATGGTCGAGTTGCGCGAAGCGGAGTGCTAGTGTCGGGCGACTGTATGAAAACTCGATATTCCATACGGGCAAATAGCCAAGGATTCCACGAAAGGCAATTGGTATGGCTTCAGAACTCCCAACAAAAGAAGGAGGATTCGTCGTCGAAAGTGCAGCCTACATGGACGGCACCCTACAGGACAAGAAAAGGACAAGGAGGTAAATCGAAAGTGGTGCTTTTAGACAGGTTTGGCCCTGTACAGAGGAGGTGACTTGGGTCCTGTTCGGGACGAACAGGCTTAGATGAGAGGTAGTGTGACGGTGACACCTAGTGTGTAATAGAATAAGTAAAACTAATAGCTTAATGTTTTACTGTACTAAATGGAATTTTCCATGATAAAAATTGTTACGTAATGTTTCTACACTAGAAAAATCATGAGCTTTCGAGAAGTTTGGTTTGTGTATATAAAAAGGCGAACAAGATCGAATTGGATTATTAGTATTTCGAACACGATAGAGTAAACTTGTAAGATTAACAGTAATATTTGGTAAGCGATAGAGTAAAGATTAAAAGGAATTAAAAAGTGTTTTTGTGGAAATAAAAATTATAAGTGTACAGTAAAAATTTAAGAATAATTTATATAATGTGATTTTGTAAATTTTTATTAATAAACTGTGTATAATAATTCTTGTGTGAAATAAATAAATTCGTTGGTGATAAATTAAATTGATTTTGTATTATTCACAATCCAGTGATACGAACCTTAATTGACAAGGCAAAAACGTAACAGTATTATAAGAGATGAGATATAAACAAAAGTGAAAACGTAAATAAAAAATTATTTTCTATTAGCGCCCAACTATAGGCTCTCTTTGATGAATATTGTCTATCGAGCTAAAATTAAATATTGATGCCCGGTTTCACAAAATAATAGCAATCTCTAGTTAAATAATATTTCCTCCCTTTCTTCTTTTATTAAATTGCGATTTATTTCATAATACAAATTCAGCGCTTGCTAATTTTATTTCTTTTTTTACATCAACATTTTAACTAGAGAGTTAAATATTTAACTGCCCAATTTCATCGAGCTCAATATTTAGCTGAATGCTAAATACTTCTATGTAAAAAAAAAATATTATCAACTTGCATAGAATTTGTATTATGAAACAAAACGTAATTTTATAAAAGAAGAAAGGGAGAAAATACTATTTAACTAGGGATTGAATATTTTTTTTCCTACAATCGCCGTGAAAAGCAGGCTTTTTTTCTCTGTTTTCAAAGCCCAAAGTGTCTGTTTTTTTGACAGTTAATAAACAAATTACTTTGTCACACGTTTCTCTTAGAAACGTGTGACAAAACTTGAAACCGCACGCTAAATTTGAACATATGAAAAGAAGAGTAAGAGTAAACCAAATTTTTGTTTTTCTTTATGAAAAATAAAAAAAATCTTTGACTACTCGATTGAACAAAATGTCGGTCCTAAAATAAAATCGTATTGTCAGTATAGTAAATTTTACTACAAAATTATCTTTTTATTATATTTTTTAAAATGATTGTAGGAAAAATAAAGTGTGAAACACGTCCGCAAAGTTGTTTGTCACGCTCGAAAGGTTGCTGGCCTCCGTCCCGTCGGCCAGCAATTTCCTTTCTCGCGTGACAAACTGGCACTTTGCGCTCTTGATACACAAATAACTATTGTGAATCCGGGCATGAGTGTACAAAAAAAAAGAAAAAGAAAATATGAATGAAACGTAAATTCAAAAAAGAGTTTATAAAACGTAATATACGAAAGAAGAAGAGTAGGAATATCAAAGAGTGCCTAGTTGGGTGCTAATAGAAAATAAATTTTTTATTTATGTTTTCAATTGGGTTTATATCTCATTGTTTTATATATCTCTAGTCGAAGCCATCTAAAACTGTTTCAATTATAAATAGATCACAGTTGCGTTTAAAAATTAGTAGAATTATTTACAAAAAAAAAAAAAAAAATAATATGATTATGAGAATAAAACAAGGAAGATATTGTAGTTTGGGCGCCATCTGGAACAATACAATAGTACTATACTAGAAATGTTTACTTACTTAGAGGCTTTGATACGGTCATTTGGT
This sequence comes from Tipula vernalis, assembly GCA_958295665.1. Taxonomy (NCBI): domain Eukaryota; kingdom Metazoa; phylum Arthropoda; class Insecta; order Diptera; family Tipulidae; genus Tipula; species Tipula vernalis. The sequence continues at coordinate 206,592,996 of OY282559.1, read as the reverse complement.
CAGTCAGCTAGAGCTCAGGGTAAAGAGGTGGGCTTTTCGAAAGCTTAGGTAGGTATTGATAGACCGATAGGGAAGGATACATGAAAAGAAAGGATAATGTTTAGAACGGGAAATGTTCAAAGCAAGGATCCACTTACCTCAAACTGATATGACAACACCTACCACCACATCCTTACCGGAAGCTTTTAACCCCTCTTACTGAAATTTAAGATTTTACGGAATAATGCAAGCTAGACAAACTAAGTGAGCGTGAGCGGAAATGTTAGCCATTTTGAAACAATAATAAATAATGGCAATTAAGTTAAAACTATCAAAATTTAGGTTTATTGCGAAAGAATACGACAAATTCTAAAAACAAATTTGGGTAATCTCGTTAATTCACTAAACTTTAACGATGATTAATAATAAGAAAAAGAGAATATTAAAGTGCAACAGAAATTAACTAAATTTAAATAGTATGAATCGAATAATTAATGGCCGAGGTCGATGCCGCACCCTGCATGCTGATCTCTATTTTCTTATTTCGTGATATAAATTTATGTTTATGTGTGTTACTGTTACCACAAATTATTAGACTTATATGCTTTTGAGTCGATACTTTTTTTAGATCACATTATTTGTCCATACAATATCACCTGCTCTTAACACACATTAATATAAATGATACAATAGTTTTAGAGTCCATAAAGTATTTAAAGTCGCTTTATATAAAACTTCGCCACTATTCGCCAATTTTTAATTTTTAAATTTATTATAACAGTTTTGTTTTTATTTATTTGTAATATTGAGACACAGGCTACCACATTTCAACAATTGACATAAAAAAACTATTCGTACTAAAGCAGTTTCTTTATTCTTTTACTGTGTTTTTCATAAAACAATGATTTAATTTTAATAGTACATTATTTTTATTTTTATCGTGAAATTCTTAAAGATTTTAAACGTTACCCTATTATTTAATACTTTAATTATTATACTTCAATTATTCATTCATTTATAAATTAGTTATAGCACTTAGTTTTTAATATTTATTAAACTGTTTATTATGTGTTATTCTATTGTATTCATTTAATTTTGTTTGTCCTATTACTTTCAAAATACAAAGATATATAGTAGTATTCAATTCTCGCTGGAATTCTGACAGTTCACGCGCAGAAAAAATACATAGGTTCCTTAGTTCGTGGCAAAAGTTTGTTGCGACTGGCATACGTCTCCACTTGAAACAGGGAGAAAATTTTTGCGAAGATCCCAAACGCTCAAATGATCAAAAAAAATTTTTATGGTTATAAAATACCATGACCACACCACCATGGTGTTATATTTATGCTCGATTTTATGATTTCCAAATTTAAATTTAATATTCCCTCCGATTGTTATGTAAACACATTTTAAATTTTTATGCATTTACTTGTTTTCTTTCTATTCTATGTTCTCCTCATTGTCATGTACAAGCACATATATCTCTTGCGAGTTGGTGTGTGTACATGTATTATGTAGTATGAGATGGAATGTTTTCGTTATTAAAATGTTCAATCAGGAATATTCTATTTTTCTTTCTGGTATCATTGGCTTAAATTGATGCGTGATATTTGCTCTGAGTGGGGATTGAACCGATCGGTGTATTCGACATGAGTCCGATGCAGCCGTACAGATAAGTGTGTACATATGTTCGTCGTCGTTGTTCGTCTTATTCGTTGTATTTGGGTACAAAAAAAAAACATAAATACCAATAAATATAATATTAAAAATAAAATAAATGATGAAATATGTGCACGGATACAACGAATGGGACGAACAGCGATGCGAAGTGGAAGAAAATACAGGGGGGAAAAAATTGACTGATTTTTTTTCCGATGAAAAATAAAATAAATAAGTTGGTCTAGTTTTTGTTTTGTTGACGATAAGTCAACATTTTTTTTAACTCGGTCGAACGAATTTAATTCTTAATAAATAAAATTATTTTTTTTTTTCGGATAAAAACAAAACACATATACTAAAAAAAAAAATAAATGGCGATGTAAATTAAGTTAAATTACGGGCTAAATTGTATTTTTATTGTTGTGAGTTAAATAAAAAATAAAATAAAAAATTTAATAATAAATTAATCACTGTATAAGCCACCGTATAAATTTGTTAAAAACTAAAATGAAATAAAAAAAAATATTGTTAGTTTTGATTGATGGGTGGCTTTTAGCACTAAGGCCATACATTATTTTTCTTATAATATATACATATATACATTTTTTTTTTGTTAATGAAACAGTGAATTCAATGTTAATGAACTTATGATAATGATTATCTTGTGGAAGTAAATCGACTAAATGAAATCGATTATACTCTTGGTTTTCTTGTAAAAGTTAAATAAATAAAACAATTTTGTATATAGCACGTGAATTGAGGTGGTTCCATTTTTTCTTTTCTTCTTGATTTTGTGAACATTTCTTACAAAAAAAAAAAAACTAAAAAAAAAAGAGGAAAAAATCAGTGAGTCATAACAAACTGATTTGTTGTACGGTAAAGCTAGCGGAAGCTAATCAGTCCGCTCATCGTTGAAGTTGCTATATTGCACGTGTATTCCCGCCCGTGGGGGCAGGCCACCATTTGTGTGAGGGGGATCCTGCGTCGACGCTGGTTGCGGTTGGTCGGACCGGCCTTAGAAAAAAAAAAACAAGGTAAAGCAAAATCAAGGGACAAACAAACTGGGTAACTGTAAATTGTAGTTTTCCAAAGTCTGTAACAGTTTGTTTCTCCCCCTCTATTTTCACTATATTATATGTATATTGCTATTTTTACCGTTTGTTTTCGGCGTTTCGTGGTGGTGCACCGATTTGGTGAAAACTCCACTCAGAGCAAATTATTGTCAGGTTATTTTTTTTTCGTCGTTTTGAGTAATTGCGTTTGGAATTTCCGCTGTTTTTTCGCTTCCGCTCGGTTGTCCGTTTTTGGGTGTGGTTCGACCCCATAACGGTTCATTTCTTTCAGATATTTTTTTAGTATATGATTTTAATACGAGTATGTTCCGAAGATTGTAAGAGAATTCAATCCAGTTTCGAACTGATGAGCTTATGATTATGAAAAAATCAATCTTCTCATCAGGCCGCGGCGACTGGACTGATTATACCACAATTTACATTCTATATATACAGAATGTGCTGTGCATTTAAGTATTAGCGAATCATAACTAATACAGATGAACTCTCTTACAATTTTTCTTCTTCACAATATTCACACAGCTCTATTTCTGTGTACGCTAATTTTTACTTTATTAATTAATATTCAACAAAAAATTAATAATTTTTTTAGTGTTATTTTCTTAATTTTCTTAAAACAGTGAATAGTGAAAGTGAAACTTAATATTAACGTAGAATCAGTTTTAACGTAATCTATCTTGCATAATTTTCATTCTTTTTCTTTTACCATAACAAAGATTCTCTTTGAATTTTCTTGTTGTTGTGTGCTCCGACGCTCCATGTGCGGCTAATCCAAACTAATTGATCGAGTGATGTGAGGTGTGGTCGGTCTTTCTTCCATCATTGTTCCGTGCGTGCCGTTCGTTCCTCCACGACAGGCTGTGCTGGAGGGCGGCACGCCATATGAGTTGATCGCGTCGGGGTGACGGTTTCCGTTGCGGGGGATTGTCGCTGGGATTGTCATGCGGGCGTCCTTCCCTCATAATGGCATCGGTGGCCGTCGCGACTGGGAAACAGCATCCCAGTAGGCGGGCCGATGAGGGAAGGCCCGTGTGGCAGTCACGGCGGTGATCGCCTGGGATTGAGACGGTCACTCCAGATCGATCACTCCCTTCTTATTATTTTTTTTTTAGCCGCTGAAGCCGTGGCAATTTAATTTTAATTTCCCTTTGCCCATCTAATTTGGTTCTTCATGCGGTTATTCAAGCATAAGAAATATGTCTGAAAACCCCCACGCCGCACCGTGAGCTCTAGCCAGCTACTACACCGCATCAGACCGCTATTCTCATGTCTGTTAACGTAATCCCTTGGGGGATTGCGTTACAAGTTTTCCAAAGACATTGTTTTCATAGGCGTGCAATTTTTTTTTTCACCTATTAATTTTCACATGAAATATGATTGCAATAACATAAAATCATAATCATTTTGAATGTTTTGTGTATTGAAACTGAAATATAATACATTTTATTATTATGTAAAATAAATGCGACTCATCAAAGTTTTTATAAATTTTGTAACTACATCACTGAAGGCTGCGCAAAACTATTAAAAAAAAATTTTTTTAAGATCTGAATAAGACTATACTTAAATGTTAAACCTATTAGAAATAAAGTAATAAAAATCAAAATATATTTTTATATTTATCTCAGAAAGCCAAAAATTTCATGAGGCTTACTGGTTTTTCAATTTTTTCACTTGTTTGAAAAGGAACAGCTAATAAGCGTATTTTGTTGACCAAAATTTAATTCGAATTATTTTGGGTTTAAATTTTTTCCCCAAGAAAGTAGCCAATTTGATTTAATTTTTTTTGTATGTGTTGGTATAATTAAACTTGCTTTTCAAAATTTATGTACGTCGAGTATTTCATGTAAATTTTGTTTAAATTGTTGACATATAATTTGTTTACATTTATAACCAAAAACCATGGACAATTTAAGAAAACGTGCATAGTAAGTACCTAAAATAAGTTTAAATTATCTGTAAAAAATACAGATTTTTTTTAATAGAAACGACACAACCCAAAACATGATTTTTTAAGAAAATTTACGTTTTCTTTTTTAAATTCAAAGCATAATATAAGTATGAATCAGTTATTGTGTTTTGAGTTGTGCCGATTTTGCATTGTACTATACACCTACACTAATTATAGATTATAAAAATGTAATATAATTTTGTTAGTGCCCAAAGAAGAACATGGAGTTGGATGGAGACTAGAACTCTTCTAGTATACGCGATTCAACGTAAAAGTGAATTTAATCATATTTACAAGAAAAAAGCGTGTATTCGAACCTTGTCGAAGATATGACAAGTTCAGCTGTATCGTTATATTAAATACAATTAATTTGTTTCAGTCTTCGCCGTTTACCGAAGATGAATTAAGAAATAATATAAAATCCTTTAAGAAGGCATACAAAGTAGCAATCGATAACAATTCGGAAACAGGCAAGGGCTACGCAGTAGTGCCTTTTAAAGATTTATTAGAAGAGTTCTTTGATCAAGAATGGCCAGCTGAATCTTCCAACTTTAGAACCGTAGCATCGGGGCTTGCTGGTTCTGGAACTGCGGTTCCTAGCCGGAACAGCATTTAAATATTGAATGCAGTCGCTCAAAGTCTCACAGAGATCAGTGTAACTCTAGTATCGAGTGTTGCAGGTCCGTCAACTCATCAAAATGAAAACAGTTTTCTGTCGTTTGACGATATGATCGAGGTATCCTTACCGGAAAATTTGAATGGGTGTCCACTCAACCCACCAAAAAAAAGAGACTGGGCAGAAAGTCAAACCTAGTCTTGAAGCTAGAATTTGATAGGGAACGGGAAAAAAAATAAACAGGAATGGGGAAATATAGGCAGAGAAGGCACGATGAATTGCGCGAAGATCAAAGAAAAGTACAAGAGGAACGGAAAAGTGGCACGAAGAGCTAATCAACCATTTAAAAGATAAGAAACTTTCGAAAAACAAAGATTGAAATTATTGTAATTTTTTAAATATATGTAAATAAAACACTTAGTTTCTTGAAGTATGATGTTATTTTTATTTATAATAAATTATTTAAAACTAACCGGTTTATTACCTGCTGCCGACGATCCACTTCATTATTTTCACTCTCACCTTCCAAATCGGAATTGTCATTGTCCAAACTTTCATCTATCTCAGCTTCCTCCCTAGTGTCGTTGGCTTTTATTCATATTTTGTGCAACATACAACAAGCTATACTAATATTTTTTACAGTGCCTAAATCTATATGTTCTGTAAAACGCAGAAGCCTACGAAAGCGGCATTTCATTAAGCGAAAGGCATTTTCAACGACAGTTCTGGAGGACGAGTGGATTTTATTAACGCAATCTTTTATATTATGACATCTGGTGGCAGGTATCATCACCAAAAATTAGAATTATGTTTAAATAGACCCAATTTTTTTTTGGGTTAATGTTATTCTTGCGGCGATTTATCCGATACAATTGTTGTTGTAAATTTCTCAGTAAAATACAGCTAATATCGAACTTAAAACTGCCAACTTTTAGAAAGATTGACTAAAAACTCAACTTTTTTCTCGAGCAAACAAATATCCTTCAGACAATAAAAAAAAAAAAAAATATACTCAACGCATGCATCCAAATGTGTTCCATTTATATCATTCTATACTCGTACAATAGAAACCCACTTATCGTCGAGCATTCTAGTTGTTGAACTGGACCATTTCTTATGCTTTTCCCATACTAAAAGTCGAGCATTTCCCACGCTTTTAACTTTTGTCTGTGCATTTATTGGGGTGTGTCTGTAATTGTTCGACCATTATATTAGGGAAGTTAAAACATTTCTAAAACAAGTAAATACTAAATGATAACTGCCGTTATACATTCTACGGGAATTCCAGATCGAGTCAACGACACGAGTCATTTGTTGGACCTATGTCTAACAAGTCATACCGAGAAATACAGCACGTGTGATAATTAACCCACTTTGGAAGTGGCAAACATCACCACTTCCTTCGTCGTGATCATGTCCGTAGAAGTCCAACGAATCTAAACGTCCAGCATGGTACTACAAGAGTGCTGATTGGATAGGAATAAACTGTTCATTTCGGAAGGTCGATTAGCGCACTTGCTTCGAATTTGGTAAAATTGACATTGTAGAAATCTTAAAATCTACTGTAATTCTCATAGCGATGGAAGTTAGTTTCGTTCCGTTCAGTCTTCCAAAGATTGCGTAGCGTCGAGTACAATGGCGACTGCCCTTAAAGAAGCGTATCTTTGTAAATATTTAAAAAAAAATCCAAGGGCAGAAAACTTAGCAGCTTTAAAGATGGCTACATAGAAATCGAGTGACGGCAACAGTCTCTAAGTCTTAAAAAGATCACCAGAGCAAGACCGAAGATGAAATGCGACAGATCTATAAATTGGATAACGGCGGGTGAAACACGTCAACTGTAATTCAATAAACTTCATCACCGAACAATGGAGTAGCTGCATTCACCAATCCGGTGAATCTCAAATCATTGCGATAGATGTATAGAGGCTTGTTGTCGCTATAGATTCTAGTTGAGTTATTAAGGTAAAACTGAATTATATCCGACGATAAATAAATACACGCCAAATTAACATGACTACACAATTGTCGCATAGCGTTTTATAATTCACTTATAATTTATTACAAAATTTATTTTTGTAATTCCCAACAACACTTTTACACGAGCGCGAATTATTATTATATTTATTAAAGATATTGGCTATGATTTAGAAAGGCATACCATATCACACAGCGCCAATTTTTACAATGGTAGAAATATTTTCAACTAGAAAATAACTCCATATTTTTTAAAAGTGCTAATTTTTAAAACTAAAAAATGTAATGATTTAAAATGTAGCAATAAATTGAACTAAATGATAATGCCACTTTTCCAAAAAATTATTGTGTTATTTTTGTAAACTGAAGGTAATGTTACATTACTTTTATAAGTATGTACATACATAATGGATTATTTTTCGTATATTTCGTAAATCCAAACTGGATTTTTCGATACATATTTGGAATATGACCAATTAGTCTGTAACCGATTATGATGAAATTTTTAAGGTATGATGTAAATGGAATTGTTAATGATTTTTGGATGGACTTTTAAAATATCGAAAATTATCCTGTAACTTGCCTATTTTTTAAATGATTATGATGAAATTGACAGATATGATGGAAATGGCATTCTTTAATTATTTTCAGATGCAATTAATGGAACTTGGTATTTTTGAATACGATTATGATGAAATTCGACAGGTACGATGGAAATGAGATCCTTTAATGTTTTTTAGATGAAATTAATAGAATTTGGTGATATTGAATACGATTACCATGAAATTCGACGTGCATGGTGGAAATGGAATTCTATAATGATTTTTGGTTAAAGTTTATTAATATTGAAAATTAGCTTGTTATTTGGCTATTATTTAATCGATTATGTTGAAATTAGACAGGTAATGGGTTGGAAATGGGATTTTTAAATGGTTTTTGGAAAATGGCCGATTAGCTTGCAACTTTGCTATTTATTAACCGATTATGATGACATTTTACAGGTACGGTGGAAATGGAATTGTTACATGGTTTCTGGATAGATTTTTGAAATATGGCCAATTATCCTGTAACTTTTAAACGATTATGATGAAATTCGACAGGTACTATGGAAATGGCATTCTTTAATTATTTTTAGATGAAATTAATGGAACTTGGAAATTTTACAATATTATTATGATGAAATTCGACAGCTACGGTGGAAATGGTATTCTTTAATGATTTTGCAACACAAAATGTTGCAACTACAAAATCTTGCATAACAAAATAGTGCACTTATTTTTCTTTTTAGTAGGTGTCATTAATAAATCCTATATAATCCGCTCCTACGTGCGGCACGCAGTGCGACATGTTTGCTGATCCCGGCTCCTACGTCCCCAGAAATTCAAATCTAAAGTCCCTCGGAGGGCTAAGCGGGGGGGGGGGGGGGAGCGCAGCGACGTCCTGCGTGCCCGTGAGAGTTACTGAAGCCGTTAGCCTCAACAGTTCGGGACTAATAGATTCTATATAATCTGCTCCTACGTGCGGCACGCAGTGCGACATGTTTGCTGATCCCGACTCCTACGTCCCCCGAAGAAATTCCCCATTTTCCAAAATTTATATTTTTGGTTATTTTCGTTTGTAATCGAAATCCCCATTTTCCAGAATTTATAAAAAGAGAGATTTTAAATTCAAATCGAAAGCCCTAAAACGAAATTCAAATCTAAAGCCCCTCGGAGGGCTAAGCGGGGAGGAGCGCAGCAACGCCCCGCGTGCCCGTGAGAGTTATCGAAACCGTTAGCCTCTGAAATATTATTAAAATAGAAAAATAATGCGTTTAACCGAAAATATTTTTATTAATTTTGATTTTTTTTGACGCTGGTGGGCATATTGTAGGCTAAGGTATTGCTTCTCGATTCAATTAATACATTTATCATGAAACTTTAAGGCCTGGAGGTTTTCACACAATGTATCACAGTTTCGGCACACAAATACCTCCGATTTTTCCGTTGTTGTCTCGATAATAGTTTTATCTGTAAGCGTTCAATTTTTTCATGTTGACGTAATCTGATTTTTAGCGGGAATAACTTACCGCATTTTTTACAGAAATAATTCGCCTCGAATCGATGCTTACGAAATTTATGTTCGATCGCTTTGAAAATGTATCGGGAATGTGTTGGAGGTATCGTTTTCAGTCGACTAAATCTATTTTGGTTGATGTAACTCTTTTTGCTGGATACTTAAGCAGAGTTGATGCGAGTATTGGTCTACCCAGGATATCAGTTTCACTTTCATGCTGCCTGAAATCATAAATCACAATTATAATTTTTAGTCCTATTAAATCACAATGTTTTATAAACTCCTGGCTAGAGATCACACAATGAAAGGGTTTTGGCGTTTGTTTTAATTTTTTCGAAGTTGTTGGGCCTTGTTGACCGCTACTTGTGTCTTTTAAATCACTTTGTTTTACTGCATCACTTTGTCTATTGTTGTAAACGATAGTTTAAATTAAACTTATTCGGAAAATGGTGATTTAATATTTACATTAGATAGGAATTCTCCATTTTCCACAGTAAATTATTTCGGAAATTATTTCGCGTTGTGACAAACATTTTGATGACGATCGAATTAAACGAACTAATCAATTCGTTTGCCTCCTAAACAAGCACTTTTATTATTTATTTTATTAACACAGTATATTTTATCCAAAATATATAAATTATTAAAGTAGGTATTTCATTATAAATCAATATTTACACGCAAATGTCAAAATTTAGTTTATTTTTATAAAACCAGATGGTTCTTATTTATCTAAGAAATAATACGCATACTAAGATTTCAAAATTTATTTTAGTAAATACACAAACCAAATGAAGTGTTTTAAACCCAAGACTCGAACCATAATAAGGCATTTGCTGTCAAATAGTAAGGTATATTTTTAGCTAATACTCAACACAAAAGTAGTTCGCATTAATTCCGCTTTATAAAAAATGGCGTTTTCAAATGGTATGGCTTTATAAATGTGTTCCTCTGTAATAAATGTGTATGAAATATGAGTGTCGCTACAGAGCTCCGCCGCAAGTGATCTCCCCCTTCTTAGAGAATAATTTTATGAATGGGGGCAATACAATGGAACAAGGACGTCATCTGGTTTGACTTGACGAGTTTTTGGTATAAGGTTTCGTATGGGTTGTCGCAGTTGGTCGATGACTGTGTCGCTAATTCGGAGTAGTGAAGGAGGATTTTCGATGAAGAACTCACTGAGTAGCTTGATTGTTTGGCCGTAAACCAGTTCAGGTGGTGAGCACTTCAGAACTTCCTTCACTGTTGCTCGGATTCCAAGTAGTACGATTGGTATTTCCGAGCTCCAATTAATGTGAACGAGGAGTTTTGTTAACTCTGTGAAAAGTTTGGACTCGAACTGTGTTCCCTGATCAGTTGTGATATGAAGAGACACGCCAAATCGTGATATGTAATTGTTGACGAATGTGGTGGCTATGGTTGCAGCTAACATATTGGTCATGTAGTATGATTCAGGCCAGCGAGTGAAGCGATCGACACAAGTGAGTAGATTGAATATCCATTAGATGGCGGAATTGGTCCTACGATATGTCTAAATGGATATGCTCAAATCGATCAGGTGGAATCTCAAATTGTACACGGGGTGATTTCGTGTGCCGTTGAACTTTAGCACGTTGGCAAGATAAACAAGACTGAGCTGATTGCCTACGTCTTTGTTTATTCTGTGACATTCGGAATCAGAAAATAAATTCTGAAGTTCTAGGTCGGCTTTTTGTGTGATAAAGATTTTGTGCACGTCGATGTGTGTCTCGACTGTAGTCGTTTCGTTGTCAGTTGTGCGGGATAGTTTGCCCGCGACAACATTGTTATGTCCGCGAACATGCTGAATGTCCATGCTGAATTGCTCTGGTCAGAGGTTTGTGTTCGATGTAAATTGTGAAATCCCGACCTTCGACAAAATATTTGAAGTGTTTGACTGCCAGATATATTGCGAGTATTTTCCGATCGAACTCGGAATATTTATTTTCGGCATCCGAGAGTTTTTGGAGAAGAATCCCAGTGATTCCCAACGTTATTGTACTGTTGCAGTACCGCACCGACAGCAGTGTTTGATCCCTCGGTGGTTAAGCTGAGCTTTGAGTCACTCAGTGGGTGTGCCAGAAGTGTTATCTGGGCCAATTCAGCCTTTAGTGACGTGAATGCGTGTTCACATTCGTCGGGCCAAGATAAGTTTTTGGCTGTCCTGGGCTTTTTGCGAGTTTTGGTATAAATCGATAGTAGTAATTTACCGTGCCGACAAATCGCTGTATACTTCTGATTGAATTAGGGGCTGTGAATTCCCTAATGGCACTAATTCGTTCTTCAGACGACAGAATTCCATCAGGTGTTATCTTATGGCTGAGGAAGTCAAGAGTGAACACAACAAAGACGAGGAATATCAAACTGTGTTAGCCTGTGGAAGAGTTGTTCCAGGTGAAGTTTGTTTTGTTCCTCAGAGTATGAAGCAACTAGAATGTCGTCAATGTAGACGAACTCCAAGTCACGTACGACTTCATTCATGAAACGCTGAATCATTTGAGCGGCATATCGTAAACCAAATGCCATTCGGGTGAATTCGAAGAGACCAAACGGGGTTATGATCACCGTTTTATAAACGTCTTTAGGTGCAACGGGAATTAAATGATCGGCTCTAACCAGATAAGTCTTGGATAAGATTTTGCATCTATACAAGTTCAAAATTTTGAATGCGGGGTGTCGGGTAACGAACCGGTGTTGTGACCGTGTTTAATCGCCGATAGTCCCACATGGTTCCAAACTTGATCTTTTTTCTCCACCATGTGAAGTGGACAAGAGACGGGAGATGCAGATGGTCGGTAAATCCTTAATTCCACCATATGTTGGAATTCTGTAAGTGCGGCTTTGTGGTAAACCTGGGCCCTATTGCACCAACTACTTATTACTTATTAGTTTTTTTGATAATGATAAGTGAAAAGTGTAACCCCAAAAGTAACAAAATCTCACGCACTTATCAATTTGAAAACTTATCATATTTTGATAATGATAAGTGATAAGCGTTGCACATCCGAATGTCTATAACTTATCAATTGACAAATTATTAAATTTTTATGATAAGTTGTAATGATCTCTACAAAATTACTATAATTGTGATAGTGTTTGCAAAATAATGTGCTTTCCGCACATTTTATATTTTAAACAATGGTTTTGTACCTATATAGCAAAACAATTAAAAAATTGTTATTCTCTAATTTAATAACAGCAACAATTTTACATGTATATAATGCATGAAGCGAAACGTTTCTCAATTGAGAGTTCTTATTTCAGTTTTTAGAATCAATTGTAAAACTTTTTTTTTTGTTGCTTTTAAAACAAAATCTCTTTTCTAACTGTAAATAATTTTTGAACAGTACTTGAACGTAAACAATTTATTTTCATAATAAATGAATTAAGAGAATTCCTATTAACAAACAAATTTAGTTTAACTACATTATACAAAAATTGCAATCGTCATACACAAACCAAAACTATTTTCCACTATTCGTCTCGTCCGCTTATGAGCACGATAAAATCTTTGCTCTATTGCATCATCCGGATTTCTTCGCATTGGTGAGATAAGCCAATCTTTAAGGGGTAAGCACTGTCCAGAAGCACGAAAACCAGACTCAAAATGGCTAAATAGCCTTGTATTTCGCAATACTTCGGAGTCATGGACGCTACCTGGCCAATTTGAATTTACTGTAGAAAAACGGCAGCCTGGGCCACACACCATCATTGCATTCAGTGAATGTTTTCCATGTCGGTTCACAAAGTGTTCTTCATCGACCGTAAGTGCATCTATATCAATCATTGTTCCATCGATGCAACCAGCCACCTGAGGGAAACCACCCATCTCAAGAAACTTCTATCCTGAACATTTTCGGGCCAACACACGATTTCCGCCATCATGTTGTCGATGATGATATTTGCTATTCGATGAATGACAACGCGCAATTTCGGTCGCTTCCATGGTGCAAACTTGCTCCTATTTTTAATAATACGTGCTCAATTTGTTCATGTGACAAACGAAAATTTTATCACTGCCGAGTCAGGAGAATAATTGGTTCTGACTTCTACTATATCCTTTCCTATAGTTGATAGTTTTATATTAATTTTAAAATATCGAAAAACAACTGTCTTGCATCTATGATAAATCGAACAGAAAGAAATTGTTCTTACTTTGACTTATTATTATAACATATTAGAATACAATAAAATAGCGATAAATTTTGAAATTATAGTTGTTATAAACTTGAAAACACATTGTTACATGTATTGTCATTATCATTTATAATCATTTGAGTAATAAATAATTTTATTGAAAAATGTGTTTGTACTCTTTTAAAATTGAACAAAAGTTCTCATCTTAAAATAACAGCAAAAAAAACGTTTTTAACAGACTTCCGTCATACCACTACAATTTGTAGCTCTTATCAATTTATTTGAGTAGTGAAATTTTTCTTATTGATATTTTGGATAAGTTATCATTAAAGTAGTCGATTATTGATAAGTTAAAACTTTTGGTGCAACAGAACTACGAAAAACTTATCAAAAACATCAAACTTATCGCTTATCAAAATGTTACTTATCATTTATCATTTCGCGAATTGGTGCACTTAATTTTGATAAGTGAGTGCTTATCACTAAGTACTTATTATAACTCAATTAAATACTTAGCAAATTTCAATTTGGTACAACAGAAAATTATCAAAAATTATGATAAGTTGATAAGAAATTAGTGATAAGTAGTTGGTGCAATAGGGCCCTGATCTAGCCTACGTGATCTTGACACGGGCAGATGGACTGCTGTGACGATGTGATGGACCACGTTGTGTCGAACTCGTAAATTATAGTTCGGCTCAGCTGTAAGTGAAGTAAACTGTTGAAGCAGAGTGGCCTAACCGTTGTTGACTGAAAAATGGATTGGCGTTGGTGTATTGATACGAACCATTGTGGCATTGATTGACAACTTAGTCGCTGAATCAACCAGCATTTTGTTTTTGAGGTCAACAAGGAACCTAAAACAATTTTGTGTCGTAGATATGGTAATGCCATTGGCGGCCGAAAGAACTAGATCTGGATTTCGTTTTGTGAATGAAAACGAATTTCTGTAATACTTAGCTGGAATGACCGAAAGGTCAGCGCCAGTCTCTATAAGAAATATTATTGGGTGTACAAATAAATTTCCGACCTTTTTAGATAGATGTCGTTAGTATCACTGCTTGCATATTATTCAATCGGGCAAAACATGTTTTTGGAAGTTAGATGTCAAGCTTGAATAATTACTAGTGACATTTGTTCAAAGCGTAAACAACAATTATTTTGATGTAATTGAAAATGTCGAATGTGCCAAAAAACAACATTTGCCGGAAGTTTTACTTCATTATTTTTTGTTGAATAAAAGTGCAGCGGAAACAAATCGTTTGCTTGTGGAAGTTTACGGTGAACATGCTCCATCGAAAACAACATGCAAAGAGTAGTTTCAACGATTCAAAGTTGGTGATTTTGACGTAAGAGACAAAGAACGTGAAGGCAGACCTACGAAATTTGAAGATACAGAATTGGAAGAATTGCTTGATGTGGACCCTTGTCAGACTGAAAAACAATTGGCAGAAGAGTTGAATATTACCCAACAATGTGTTTCGCACGTATACATGCAATGGGATTGGTTCAAAAGCTGGGTAATTGGGTGCCACACAAATTGAAAGAAAGCGACATGGAACGTCGGAAAACCATGTGAGAATTGTTGCTTCAATGACAAAAAAAGATGGGTTTTTTGTATCGGATCATCCCTGGGGATGAAAAATGGATCCATTATGACAATCCAAAGGGCAAACCAGCGTGGGTCAAGCCAGGTGAACCAGGGCCGTCGACGCCAAAAGCAAATATCCATGGTTCGAAGGTGATGCTTTGTATTTGGTGGGATATGAAGGGTGTCGTCTATTATGAGCTGCTGAAAGAGCGTGAAACCATTACGGGACAAGTTTATCGATGACAACTGATGGCTTTAAAGCAAGCTCTAGTTGCAAAACGACCGGAATTAGACAAAAGGCACAATAAGATTATTTTGCAACATGACAACGCTAGGCCACATGTCGCTATACCTATCAAAAATTACTTGGACAGGCAGAACTGGGAAATTCTACCCCACCCACAGTATTCACCAGACATTGCTCCCTCTGGTTACCACTTGTTCCGGTCGATGCAATCAGCCCTGGCACAGCAGCACTTCACTTCATATGAAATCGTCAAAAAATGGGTCGATGACTGGATCGCCTCGAAACCACCAGACTCTTCCTTCGGGGAATCCGTTTATTGCCTGAACGATGGGCGAAGCTTATAGCTTCCGAAGGAGCATACTTTGAATAAAACATTCTTTCATTTTCTACACAAACTAATGTCTTTTATTTCAGTAAAAAAGGTCGAAAATTTAGTTGTACACCCAATAATTTATTGTTGTGTATTAAATTTTCAAAAATTGTTATGGAAAATTACTTCCCAATGTCCTAGAGCCTCATGCTATAGTTCTAAAAATCACAAAAAAAAATCTAGGCAGTCCCATTCTCCTTTGATTTCGAAATTATGACCTCCTTCAAGGTCAATCTAATATATAATTACTCACTGACTCTGGAACGCTTTTCTTGTATTTCCAATTTACATCTCCAAATTTTGTAACTCAGTAGGCTAGTGATATAGATGTTGACGATTTGACAATGAAAATGATTTCTTACAGTAAATATTTCGGGTTCGATGCTCATTAAAGTCCGTATTAATTTTAATAATATTTTTTTTTCATAATGGCATATCAATGCATCATAAGGAATTGAAAAATATAAAATTTTGTATCCTACAGCTTTAAGATGGCAGCATTAGACAATTAGGGTTTTTCTACATTTTTTTTCTATCGAAACCATAAAGTAAATCAAAGCAACCAACACGAATGAAACTGACAACTAGACATAATTTCTTTGAATTATTTACGTGCTTAAAGATTTCTCTGAAATGATTGGAATATATAATAATAACAATAAACTTAGGGAAACCCCGGACTCTGTTGGTCAGGCTGTAACGTACCAAAATAACAATGACAATAAATTTGATTTATTTTATGATTTGGGTTTAAGTGGTATGTACCGCACTAGCGATAGTCTAAAGCATGCCCAATTAGTGTGATTTTTTACTAGGAATGGGTTTCTTTCTTTCTGAATGATTTTCTCACTTAGCGTTAGAAGTATTGGTAAATGATCAGAGTTTAAGTCATGGCTTTCATGTAAATAATCACACTAATTGGGCATGCTTTAGGTTTAGACTATCGTTCGAGGAAAAAATTAACTTAATGGTTCCATTAAAGACTGAAGAACAATTAGACAAAGAAGTTCACAAATTTGTAATCGATATACAGCAATCAGCTTGGGAAAATATTCCTGAAATTAAAACGAAAATCAAGGGAAACAACTACGCTATGGAAATTAGGGAATTCCTCGCAGAAAAGAGAAGAGCGAGAAGATTATGACAACAAACAAGGGCTCCCCAAGATAAAACTCATTTGAACAATCTCACTCAACAATTAAGAAGAAAGAACAATCAGCAACTATTTAAGAAAATTATCTAATGATAACAGTACTGATTATTCTCTTGGGAAAGCAACCAAAAGAATCAAAAGACCAATAATGCAGATTCCCCCAATAAAAAAAGCTGGTGAGAAATGGGCTAGAAATAATGATGACAAAGCTCGAGAATTTGCTGAACACCTCGGAAAAATATTCCAGCCACATGAAGACCAAACGGTAGAAGCCGAGATAATAACTGAACAAGCTGTGCAAGAAAGTAAAGAAATCCTACCCACAACAGCAAAAGAAGTCATGCGGGAGAAAAAAAGCTAATATGAATACGAAAAAAGCTCCTGGGTACGATCTTATTACTGCAGAAATCTTAAAAGAACTGCCAAGGAAAGCTCTGGTGAAACTCACCAATCTTATAAATGCGGCATTTAGAATCAAATTTGTACCAAGCTTATGGAAAATTGCAGAAGTAATTATGATCCCAAAACCTGGGAAACCACCACACATAACATCGTCTTATAGGCCAATTTCGCTATTGCCAGTCGTGTCCAAACTCTTTGAGCAGCTTCTGGTAAAAAGATTAAATCCGATAATCGAAAGTAAAACTTAATCCCAAATCATCAGTTCGGTTTTCGTAACCAACACTCAACAATTGATCAAGTACACAGAATAACCAGTAAAATTGAGAAAGCATTAGAGGAGAAAAAAGTCTGTTCAACAATATTTCTAAACGTTGCATAATCGTTTCATAGAGTGTGGAATGAAGGACTTAACCACATGTTAAGGAATCTTCTACCAATGCAATTTGCTAAGATACTGGAATCTTACTTGAAAGATAGGTTCTTCAGAATTAAGTTAGATGATACATTTTCTGAATTGAAAGAAATCAATGCAGGAGTTCCGCAGGGCAGTGTATTAGGGCCGGTTTTATACCTACTAAACACTTATGATCTTCCTACATTAGAAAACAACACAGTGGCAACTTTTGCAGATGATACGGCGATCTTAGCTGTTGGAAAAAGCAACGAAGAATCAACACAGAAGTTACAATCAGCCATAACTCAAATATATAAATGGACAAAAAGATGGAGAATAAAACTAAATGAAGCTAAATCAGTTCACATCAACTTTACAAACAGACGATTCGAACATATTCCGATTACTATAAATCGGGAAATAATAATGTATGCGAACACAGCTAAGTATCTCGGCATGACCCTGGATGCTAAACAACGATGGAAGCACACGTCAAGAAGAAAAGTGAAGAATTAAAACTTAAATACAGAAAAATGTATTGGCTGATGGGAAGGAACTCTTCTTTATCAACATACAACAAGCTTCTACTTTATAAGCACATATTGAAACCGATTTGGACTTATGGTATTCAGCTTTGGAGTTGTACCAAACAGAGCAACGTAAATATCATCCAAAGATTTCAGAATATGGTATTAAGGAACATCGTTGATGCACCTTGGTATGTCAGAAACAATGACCTTCATAGTGTAGCGATCTATATTTGTAGTTCACAATGGATGGCACTTTTGTTTGTTTTTTAACACGTCACACACACAATCAACAAATACTTCGCGAAATTCTACTCTATCGAATTCCTTATTACCCAAAATAAGTAATAGGACCGGTCAACCATTGTTGACTTACAGAACTTATTAAACAATGCGGGTAATATAATGTTTAAAGAAGAATTAATATAAAATATCAATATGTAATTTATTTCAGTTCACAAATGGTATTCATTGATTTTTTTTTATGTTAGTATTATTTTAGGAACAATATCCACTCACCATGTTTTCACGACGGCGTCCCAAACAAGAAGACCAAATAAATTTTTTTTTTATAATCTATATATATTTATTTAAATAATTTTATTCTATTATTGTGTACTGTTTTTAATGACTTTCGTACACGAATTGTAGTGTTTTCGGTGGTTGGTTTGTCTATGACAGGGTAAGGTCCCAACCAGATACAAGAAAGTTCTCCCTTCCTACCTGTAGATTCATTCTTAAGTAAAATTAAATCGCCAGCATTAAAAGTAATTGATTTAGTTTTTCGATCATAGAATTCCTTCGATTTATCCTTATATTGTAAAATATTTTGTCTAGCAATGCTATGGGACTGACGTAGCCTGTACTTCAGTTCGGAGAGATAGTCGTCGTATGAGTAAATACTATCTGTCGATTGCTGCAAAGAATGTGGAATTGAAGGTTGTGAGGGGACCGCCTTCTGCAACTCAGGCAAACTCAATTGCAAGACAAAGCGACCCGTCAACAGAAATATTTCAAAGAGTATCTGAGTCAGCACACATGCCTTGGCTAGGGTCTCGTCGGATTGGGGTGGATATTCACTCAGAACCCTCCTTGAAACTTTGTTAAGTGCTGATGTATAATAAAGATAATAAAAAAAATGAATTCACTAACTGACCATTACGAGATTGCTTTCTTGACACTTTCCACTAACAACACAGGATGCACGAGATCATCCTCGATCTCAACTCTCCGAAAAGATTGTCTCACCTCTCACATTTTAATGCTTATTCAGACATATTATCAATGTAAAACAAAATACATATGAGATTTACAAAAATTTATTGAACGAATTGAAATCATTTTAACTTAAAACAATTACGAAATAATTTTAATGGTTACGAGTTAATTATCATATTTAAAGAAGTTTAATTTAATTTAATGACATTATAACTAAAATTTTTATATAATAATGAAATACATTAAAGTGTTACCTCATGTTTCAGGATACTGGTGGGAAGCGCTTCACACTGATCACTCGTAACACTACTGATTCTGTACAAGAATGTTCTCGTGTTCACTTACTTAAATATTTTTTTTTTGTTTTTAACTTAAATTAACTATAAACTAATTTATATTTTGACAATTTTGCATGCACTTATATTTTGGTATTTAGACATACACAACACAGACATATTTATTAATTTATTTTGTTTTTCACTGCTCGATTATTTTGAGATTTTACAAATAATAACACTATTTGGTAAAACTAACGTCAGGAAATCTGTTTGTTTCTCGATCACGGCAGCACCAAAAAGAATTATTGTTCTTGATGGTTAGTGAGGGATATAAATTACCGACAGTAATTTGTTTATTATGCTCGTCAAACAGGTATATAACTCTCATTTTTTTTTTGTTTTATTTGTATATATACAATAACCATGTACATACTCATCGTTGTACATAGACGTAATTACCATTATTTATAATAAAAAAAAACAGAAATAATTTGGAAATGTTTACAGTCGCTCAGATACCTGTAACGATCGTTACAAGGTTTCATTCCGAACGGCATAATTTTTGTAGTTGAATGAGGTGTAGTGTTGTAGGTAAACATACTATATGGTAACCACTGATCCCACTGGAGAGGGTCGTTTTGTGAGAAATTCCTGAGATATTCGCCTAAGATGAGTTATGGAATTCCTGAATGACTTGTGTTATTTCGTCATCGTTTGTTATTTTGGTTGGCTCCGTTTTGGGTATTTTCACGGGCGGTGGAGGATTTAAAGAAGTGGATAGATCTGAATTATCATTTGACTGCGCGGGACTGATCGATGACTGCTGCGAGTTTTCAGCACTAGTTTCGCCTGATTTGTTGAGTTAGGAAGAAGTATGAGAACGGGTTAGAACGTCAACATCGACGTAGTTGCTTGTATTAGGGATTATGATGCGGCTGAGTGCATCAGCATTCGTGTTCGATTTTCCCGGCTTGTACAAAATTTTGTATTCATACTCCTCTAATCGAATTCGCTAACGGATTAATCTGGAACAAGGATCGGTTTTGGTAAGCCACATTAATGGTATATGATCGGTGTAAATAATGGATGGACGACCGTAGAGATAAGGTCGGTAATGTTCCACACCCCAAACAATTGCCAACAATTCCTTCTCTATGGTCGCGTAATTTTTTTCAGCCTTGTTAAGGGTACGGCTACAGAAAGCGATGGGGCAATCCAGGTTATTTGACTTTTGCGATAAAACTGCACCAATTGCTGTATCACTGGCATCGCAGGTAACAAAAAATTCTTGGGTGAAATCAGGATAAATTAAAATGAGTGATTTTGTCAAAGCTTCCCTTAAGGTATGGAAAGATTCTTCACAGAATGCGTTCCACAGAAACTTGACATCCTTTTTCAATAAGTCAGTCAGAGGTTTGGCTAATCTTGAGAAATCTTGAATGAATCGCCTGTAATAACCCACTAGGCCCAAAAAAGATTTAATTTCCCGCGTATTTGTTGGAATCGGATAATTTTGGATGCAGTGAATTTTATCTGGATCTGGTTTAGTACCTTCTGTGGTAACAATATATGACCCAAGTAAACAATCTCTTTTGAAAGAAAATGACATTTTCTGGGATTAAGTTTCAAATTCGCTTCTCTAAAATTATCAAAAATGTTTTTTAATTTCTCGGTGTGATCCGATAGGTTTACGCCGTGCACAACCACATCATCCAGGTAGACGAAGCACTGAATTCCATTCAGGCCACTGAGTACTGTATTCATCAACCTCTGGAACGTTGAAGGTGCTCCCTTCAACCCAAAAGGCATTCGTTTGAATTGGTAGTGTCCAGTGGAGGTACTGAATGCAGATATCTCCCTATCCTGAGGAAGTAGTGGTACCTGATGGTAACCATTCGCCAAGTCAAGTGTTGAAAAATAAGAAGCTTTCCCCCAACTGGTCGAGTATTTCCGTAATATTCGGCAAGGGGAATACGTCAGACATGGTTATTTCATTTAATCTGCGCAGATCAACTACTACTCGCCATTTTTTTTCGTTGTTGCTAGATTTCTTTGGCACGCACAATAAAGGAAAATTACATGGACTGCGGCTATTCTCGATTATGTCGTATTCTAACATCTTGGCAACTTGGTTAATTACCTCCTCTTTGGTAGACTGTGGAAGCCTACAAGGTTTAATGTGAATGGGAGGAGATTTCTGAATAAGTGAAATTTTATGTTCAATAACAATGGTGGTAGTGAGTTTATCTCCGTCGAGGTAAAAGATATCGTTATACTCACGACATAATTTAAGAATGGAAGATTTCTCTTCATGGTTTAATTTTTCAGTATCAATTTCGGATTCAAGTTTTGTAAGACGATTGGATATTTCATTAGAGATTAGACCATGTGTTAAAATTATATATTTCGTAATTATTAATCGAGTCCGTCTCGATTTTAATATCCGATAAAATTACTTCATTCTCGGTGGTATTAACAATTGTCACGAGAGAGACATTATTGATGATTTCCGTGACAGTATTGCCAATAAATACATCAGGCTCAATTTCTTGTGACAAACATATTTGATCACTCGCATTTTCGAGTTCAGAGTACAATTGAACAATTCGATGTGAACGTGGTGGTATTTTAACGTTAGAATTTTCAGAACACATTTTCAGGGTATGTAGAGTATCACCAATAGTTAATACAATAGTTTTAGAATGATAGTCAATATTCGATTTAAACTTGTGCAAGAAGTCATTCCCAATAATTCCATCACATGAGATAGGGAATGAATCATTAACAATTTGGAATGAGTGAGGTTCACTTAGGGAATTAGAAAAATTAATTAACGCCGGACAACGGGCAAGTGTTTCCACTAAATTATTCGAAATGCCCTTGATTTTGCACTTATCGTTTTGATAACATATAGCGTCACCTTTTAGACAATGTTTTTTCACTAAACTAATCTCAGCGCCAACAACTGACGTATGGTTTGGTGAAATCGAATTATTTGATACTCTTTGGTAACAGACATTTGCCGAATGATTAGTCTTACCACATATTTGACAACTAACTGTAAGCTTAGAAGGAAGAGAAGATTGCGATTTCCTCCTTGAACTTGTTAGCGTCAATTCCTCTTCACATGCCTTGTTTATGGCATCATTTAGGATAGTGAATCGACAAGCCTTGACGATTATTTTGATTGGGTCGAGCAATCCTTCCTGGAATGCTTTTACAACAGTTTTTGCATTAAAACTGATGATGTATTCCTGGGATTTTTCGCCGTATCCAAGAATTGAGGACTCATCTAATTGGGAGAGTAATTTTTCGATGCGATTTGCAAAATTCCTAACACTTTCGTTTTTATTTTGATCTATAGTGACTAATTCAACTTGTAAGGTTTCAGGGGATTTTAACATACCGAATTGCTTTATGAATTCCTTTTTTAGAGTATCCCAAGTTTTATATTTATCGAATTTAATTATATCATAAGCTTTACCGGACACCCTAGCTTTGAGAAGTTCAAGAAATTTTGTTTGTTCAATCTCTGCTTTTAAAGGGTTGTGAATGATGTCACAACAAGCCAAAAACTGATGGAGTTCTGCGGAATCGCCCTTAAATTCGGGTATAATTTTTAACGCAATTTCGTAACTTAAAACACTAATTTTGTTCACTTTTGCTTTATATTTCTGTTTAGTTTTTTCAATTTTTTATAAGGCTTGCTTATAGCTTAAGTTATAAGTAAGTTATATTCTCGCGTCATGTAAGTGTACACACAATAATAATTCGTAAATTTCTACACGCACTTCACATATAATTTATTCAAAATAGTCGCGAATATATGAAAAATTAACAAACATATCATAACTTTACCAACCACTTAAATATGGGTGGTTATACTTTTTTTTTTTTTTTTGTTCATAAAAAATAAGAAAAGAATTGCAAAAAGAATACCTGTGTTATTATGTTGTTTTGGTTTGCATCGATGAACTTGCAGATGTTGTTGTTGTTTGTCATTCAAATGTTGTTTGTTTTGCTGTGTTGGTTGTTCATGTGTTTTTTTTTTGTGTTGATAATTTCCAGGTCCAATCAAAAGTTTGATGAAGTTTGACTTCAGTAATGAAATGTATAGATTGTTGTTTATTGTTGTTGGTTTTGTTGCGTTTTTTTTTTTTTTTTCAGGATTGGTATGTAATTATATTGATGTATCCGAAATGATGAATTTATATTGGTTTAGAATGTGGTCGATCAAAAGTGAGATGAATAATCAAAACTGTGATAATGAAATCACCATTTCATTATAATAGTGGATATTGTTCACGTGGGGAAAAGAAAAATAATTTATGAATAAATAATAAAACTGTTGTATTTAATTTAATGAATTGGAATTTGATATGAATTACTATAGCTGTAATTGTGTGTTTTGTGTGTTATCACCAGTGCGGTTATATGCATCTGTGCAATAGCTATTTTGTTTTTTCTACTCTCAATTTTAAAGAATTTTAAACTTTATAGCTTTCGATTGAGAAATATAAATAAAATGATTTTATTTATTTATTTATTTTTTTTTTTGGATATAGCTCACCACGATTTAGAATCTTTTCGATCCCACCGCTGTCACCAAATTTGTAGCGATCTATATTTGTAGTTCACAATGGATGGCACTTTTGTTTATTTTTAACACGTCACACACACAATCAACAAATACTTCGCGAAATTCTACTCTATCGAATTCCTTATTACCCAAAATAAGTAATAGGACCGGTCAACCATTGTTGACTTACAGAACTTATTAAACAATGCGGGTAATATAATGTTTAAAGAAGAATTAATATAAAATATCAATATGAAATTTATTTCAGTTCACAAATGGTATTCTGGTATTCATTGATTTTTTTTTATGTTAGTATTATTTTAGGAACAATATCCACTCACCATGTTTTCACGACGGCGTCCCAAACAAGAAGACCAAATACATTTTTTTTTATAATTTATTTTATCTTTTGTTTTTTTTTGTTGTTTATTGTTTGTTTTTTTTTTAATTTGGGGTTCGTTCGGTGACTTCATTACAACAGGGACCTTAAAATAAACCTCATCTTAAACGAAATCCAGGAAAAAGGACGGAGACATGAAGAAAGGCTTCGCCAACATGTGAACATTGAGGCAACTCAGCTCCTAAGCATCACGAATTTAGTACGCAGACTTAAAAGAACCAAACCTTTTGAGCTGGTGTGATTGTCAGTTTAAGCAGCATTGTGCTGATCTAAAATCCAATACATAGATGTGGTTTACTTCAATTTACCAAACACTATGGAACTCCAAAGGGAAGAAGCCATAGATTAATTTAAGTTAGTAAATTAAGTCAGAAACAAATTGCTCATTAGTCCAGGAGACTAGATTGTAATTATATAAAATAAGTAAATAAAATTTATTTTAAATAAAAAAAAAATCTACCGCACTGGACTAGGACTACAAAAGTCTTTGGTTCGGTTCTCCTTAAAGTTTTTTCTTTCCAATTTTTTAGTTTTTTTAAAGTTTTAGTATTATTTTTTTATTATTTACTCGTATGTACTAACCAAATATTTTACTTTAAATTAAATATTGCTCATTATAGTTACTACATTAATTACACAAAAAAATAGATGGTAAGCATTTAGGATGCGTCTAAATATATGCACCTACTATTACAAATTATTTAAAAATTCTTATGTTGTCAGTTGTAGTATGACATGAACATTTTTCGGTAAAAAATTTCTGTTGATTTCCCTGCTTGGTAGGCGTGCTGCCTAGAGTCCAGAGGGTATCTTTGGAGAGTGTTGGATCTGATACAAAGTCCCAGAATTTTCTCCATGATTTTCAGTAAAAATGATGCGAGGCTAATAGATCTATAAGACCTAATCTCCTCTGGGGATCTATTTCCCGCTTTTGGGATAAAAATCATCCGAACCTCCCTCCAGCATTTTGGAACATATTCCAAGCTGTAGCTGACTCTAAAGAGTCTGCAGTCCTTGCTGTAGAAAGGCGGGGTATACGCAGTCCCCTCCCGGTGATTTGAAAGGGCCAAATGATTTAACTGCCCAGCCTATCCGTTCCGGCGTAAAGAAATGCCTCAAGAACTCGTGTGCCCCCTTTGGAGCCAGATACGGATGTACGCTACTTGTGTTGGATCCTTCCTGATCCCTCAGTACTTCACAATCTGGGAAGTGACCTCTCACTAGACATTCCAGAGTCTCCTCCCTGATTGTGGTTGTCTCTCCACTTGGTTTGTTAACAGATCCCAAGGGATTCCTGTGCTCCAAGGAGAGTGCCTTCTGAAGTTGACACGCCATAGGTAGTTTGTCTATTTTCTTACAGAAGTCTCTCCAGCTGAGTCTTTTGCTCTGCCTAAGAACTATGTTGTATTGGGTAAGGGAATTCTGATAGGTAGTCCAATCGTTAGCCCTATTAAAATGTTTACGGACATTCCGTCTCATGTTTTCCAAGTTTTAGTTCCACCAAGGAACATCCCTTGTGCCTTTAATACGTACCAGTGGTGAGCTTGAGTGGTAGGCATTAATTATTGCCTCTGCAACGTCATTTGCAACTCTGTCGAGGTGATCGACAGAGTTTATCGTGGTCTGTAGACCAGTTAAGTTATCCAAAAGTCTGTCGTTATAGACTGGCCAGTTGGTGCGTTTTGGTATCCTTACCATCGACTCTTGTCTCAAAGGGATATTGATATCAAACCTGATGTACATATGATCTGAGAGGGATGCTTCCTTGGACAGATGCCAGTCGAGAATTGCACTGGAGGTGCCCATGTCAGACAGGGTAAGATCCAGTACCTCTCTCCTAACCGCATTCATAAAGCTTGCATCACTCCCTTTATTGTTAACTACTAAGTTGTTACTAAGACAGAATTCAAAAAGTTGCTCATCTCTTAAATTGGTGTTGCTGCTTCCCCGTGATATTCCTAGAAATTAGCCGTGATATCCCTAGAAATAAATTGGTTAATAGAGAAGATATTGTGCCTTGAGCGACAGCGAATTGCTGTCCTCGGCCTGTCTGCAGCCTTGTCGTAGACTAGCTTACCTGTATTGGCTGCAAAACCTCTAATCTTCCCCTTGTTGGTTCAAGGCTCCTGTATGTGCGCTATATCCCAGTCCTTAATCATAAAAAGGAGGTTTAAGTTGTTTGTAGCCGTCTTCGATCAATGCAGATTAACCTGCAGGAATCTCAGTTTCGCTACTGTTGCAGGTTTGGTGGTCATGATGTGTATTTTTTTTTATATTATGTCTTAGGCTTCGGAGAGCTCGGCTTGCTTAGTTGCTGTGCCACCCTTCCTCTAGGGGTCAGCCCATGGCTCTTCCCGCTCTTTCCTCGGCTCGGTTTGGCCGATCTCCCTATTCCAGAGGTGCCAGGTCTCCTGGCTTCCCCTGTCCCAGTAACCCCATCACCGCGGCCTGCGTTCTCAGCCAAAGCTGCCCTTGACGTGCCGGGCAGATTCGGCTCCGCCACTATTCCCTTGACTGTATCCACCGCCCCCTCCTTCTTTGGGCAGAAGTGTTCAGAGCCAAACTCCAATTGACTCTGTAGTTTGATCCCTTCAGTATCTCCGCCTTCTCGCTCCTTCCTCGCAATAATTCTCCAGTCTGCGTCTCTAAGGTCCTTACTCTGGATCGCCAGTCGACGCAGTATCTTGTCTATTGTCTCCTTACCCCCCGTGGCAGGTAAACAAACATAATCTTTGGCCGAGGTAACTCCTCCTCCCCGACTGCCTTCAGGGATGCCCCGTCTCATGGCTTAAGTGAGGGTATTGTGGCCCTAAGCCACTCTGTGGCACTGTTTCTTCATCGGCACAGTTGACCGCGAGCCAACCGTTTCTGGTGCGACATCCCAGGAAATTAGGGCTGACACCATCTAACGACAGCTCCGCCACTGTCTCCATTATGGCATCTTGCACTGCCAGAATCTGGGCAATACCCAGTTTTGTTTCTGGGTAGCCTTGGTCGGTAATCTCCAACTTGATAGCCTTCACTGCGGCACTATACGTTGTGGCCGTGTCGGTCCTGTTCACGAGGCAACTCTCCTTATTGTCGCCCTCCGTTGCAGCTTTTTAACTCATGTTAGTTTTGTTTATCCGTTTTTTTTTAAATAAAAACCCAGGCTGTGCCTTGTTGTCGGTCTGTAAGCTTTTGTGTGATGCCCCAACACATGTAACATCACTCTTAAAACCCCTTACTCTTTGGTTTAAGGTTTATTAAGGTACAATCATCCTTAAAAGCCTTTAATCTCGAGGTACTTTTACTCGGCTGAGAAATACCGATAAAAAAATATCAAAAAAAATATCAATTAGATAAGATATTAATCAAAACATTACATAACTATAGTTATTCTCAAAATTGTATCCGTCCTAGGACGGGCTGTACCCCCTAGTTCTGTTATAACTTGTAACTATTTTACATTTAAATTAAATGAATATATAAGAAAAATGTTTATAATAATAATATGTAATTAATTAATTAACGTTATATGTATAGGTAAGTTTTAAATTTTTTATTATCTAATAATGTCTCTAGGATATATTGTAGAACAAAAAAAATTATGTCTAATTTTTCCATGTGAACAACTGAAAAATTGCTATACACAGCGTATAAAATTAATTAAAGCATATTTTATTTTTGTACATATAGAGAAAATAAACACACGTTGATGTGACATTTGAACTAATACTACTTGAGCGACGTTTATCCAACTCATTGGCACGTTCTTCTTATTCTTGAATTTGAATATTCAAATCACGAGTCAAATCATCCTCACCGCGCAATTCTCACCTTCGGTAAAATTTTGATTTGATATAAATTCCGTACGAAATACTTTTTCCTGGCTGCCATGCTTTAAACGTAAACCTTTATTTCTCCTGCTTTCACCTAGTTGACACATTTTTTGCATTTCAACGATGCTGACAATTTCAGCGACACGATAAACAGCTTTATTATTGTGATTGTTGCCAATATTGAATCAAACGGAGCAAAAATAGGCTTATCAACAAACCGTTCCATTTTGAATCGGCACAATCGAGTTTTGCTTACAA
This sequence comes from Tipula vernalis, assembly GCA_958295665.1. NCBI lineage: Eukaryota > Metazoa > Arthropoda > Insecta > Diptera > Tipulidae > Tipula > Tipula vernalis. Next base: position 206,564,290 of record OY282559.1, on the reverse strand, counting down.
CTCTTCTTTAGTTGTGATGAAAACTGGTTTTGCGTTAAATGCAGTCTTGTATTTCTTTGAAATGGTCTTATTTTTTTTCATCTTCAGAATCACTGGATGAACGGCTGCTTACCGAATAGCTTTTTTCTTTTACTTTCTCATCTTCGCTTCTGCTTTCAGAATCGTCAGAATATATTTCACTGGCTTTTCAATTTAACGATAGATTTGCCACCGATCACATCCACATCATTGAGTTTCTCTTCTTCGCGTTCTTTCTCGGCCTGCCGTTTTGCCTTTTCTTTGCGTTTCTGCTTAACTTCTCGCCGAGCTTTTAATAGTGCCATAACATTACTAAGTTTATCATCAGTTTTATTCGGTTCAACATTTTTCTTTCTTCCTTTCGAACGTTCTTTAGTATCAAAGTACTCAACGGAAACAGGTTCAGCTGGTGAATCTAAAGGTTAATAAATAATGGGAACACCTTTAAAATTTAATAAAACACAAACCTTCTTCAATTTTTTGTGGGGTTGATAAAGGAGGCTGCACAGGATAAAGTATAGGTGGTACTTCTTTTGGTGGCGGCTTTGGCGTAGCACCATTTCAATGTCACCAAAATTACACTTAAGTATTTTTCATACCGGTTGCGTTGAGTTTGAACTTCAAAAATGAAAATTCTTCTTGTAACTTTTACTTTTGTTTGATTAACAATGTCACGTTTCAAAGAAATATTTTGAAATTGTTATAAAATAAATTATTTTTAAGTGATAATTATTAAAAGTAAAAAATAAATTTTGTGCTTTTCGTACTGGCTGCGTTGACTTTGGATTTTACAAAATTTACTTTTTATTTTTAATAATTATCACTCAAAAATAATTTATTTTATAACAATTTCAAAATATTTTTATAAAACGTCATACTGTTAATCAAACAAAACTGAAAAGTTAGAAAACAAATTTTCATTCATAACAATATGACTCTTTGACATTTAATATAAAACAACAACAAATGTTTCGTTAAAATGATTAGCGCAACGCTTGTGAGAGTCCCCAACATTTATTTGAACGAAAACATGAGGGCAGGTTACTTTACTATGGAAAAATAACCTCATTTCGCTTATAGTTATTATAATTTATTTGACCAAAACATTATCGCAATAATCTCAGATCGCGATTTCAATTCATTTTAAAAATGACCGCAAAATAAAATAATTCTTTCTCCCTTAAGTATTCTGTCTTTTTTTGTATTTCATATTCATCGAGTTTCAAACTCTGGATTACAATAATCATATTATGAAAGGCAGTAATCCTAAAAGCATTTAAATCGCGTTGTGACATAATCTCGAATTTGCATGTGATTTTTGGCATTCCTGTAAAAGAAATAAATAAAATGGGAAGTGAGTGCTGCACATAATATGCGATATTATAAGCGATAATACTCATCCAAAGGTTTCAGGTCTTCTCGGAGGGTGTTAGTCAAAAAATGAATCTCTTCTTTAGGAAAATGGAATCGGCGCAGAAACTCTATGTTATTGTAAAATTCCACGCCTATTGTATCGTGAAATACTTTAGGACGTTTAGATCGTATCGACAATATTTTCCCGTAATCTAATTCACCAGACTCTGAGGACGAAGAAGAATATTCATTAAATATATTTTCCATTTTTAACTTAAATTTTCAAAAATTAATTTAAATTTAAATTTGCAATGCATGTACAAATATTTAGTTTTGTACTTGTAATTTGATAGATCGTAAATGACGTTTTAATTTGCGATTTCGATACCGAGGCATAAATTCGAGGATACAATATTAATCCAGGTTTGATCCAATGGATTTGTCTTCATTTAAAAAACGGAAGAGGGGATGAATTCGCCGATTTATCAGTATCTTCGTTTAAAATTTCGGGCCTAGATTACTGAGACTATAAAATAAACAAAGTATTACAAAAATGGCCATTATCAAAAATATTACAATTTCAGTTTGAAAATTAGAGAATACCATGTTTTCTATGGAGATGACCAAACAACAAAAATTGCCCAAATTAGCTAAAATCAAAATAAAAGTTACGTTTCATAAATTTGCACGAATGATGTTTGGTAAAAGCAAGAACAATTTACCATTATTATTTAGCAGATGGCATACGAAATTTCAAAACGATATATTTTCTACTGATTTTGAGGATCTAGCGCTTAAAAGAGACAATACGATATAAATAATTGTATTTTTTCCTTTTTCCGCATTTTTGTAAAAACATAAAACAAAAGAACACTACAGTATATAGAATGAATAATAAAAAATATTTTTTATGGCTATTATTGTTGCTGTAAAAAAGGGTTTTGATTAGTTTTTCGTTAACAATTTTTGTCTATTTATTTTCGATAATGATGATAGGCTTGCATCTGAAATACACATGCATACATACAAATTAAAAATTGTATACATTTATTTTTACAATTTTATACAATTCCTTGATTTGAATGTGTTTTATGATAATATTGTACATAAGTATGGAAGCCTACATATAATTGGCGTTTTCTGAAATAAACTTTGGGTAACTTTACAATAAAGGACGACCATTAAATTACACTATAATGATTTAATTTAATGGTCGAAATTTACTGTAAAGATACCCATAGCTTATTTCTGAAAACGCCAAATATTGTTCGAGATTTTTTCATATTTCATTATATTGAATATGATCACACGACAATTATTTAACTATATATCAATGTTTCAAAGGTAAAAGTCACTAACTGCATTTTCGTCGAAAATGATATAAGTACATGGTATGACTTTATAATTTACTAAACTTTAGTCTTGTAAAATTATTTTTCTATATTTCCTTCATTATACTTAGATTTTAGTGAAGAAAAACTCACTAAATAATATATTTCTTTAAATTCAAAAGGTAAAAGTCATTATAACATTTAGTGAGTTTTTCCAGAATATAATTTTATTCCAATATTGTGTTATTTATTTCAGGTAAAAGTCATTACTATGGTAAAATGTTAATTTATTTATCATCGCGAAGTATTTTGTATGGCATTTTATTTAAACTAGAAAGTTTAAAGTTTAAAAAAGTTTCAGCAAAGTGTACATATTTTCGTTGCTAAGTACCAATAGAAACAGTTGAAAGATTTTGAACATCAAAATCACATTCAATGTTTATTATCATTTTGTTAATCATTTAAAAAGTGTACATTTTATTAAGCAAGATAATTATTTTATATAATTTAATTTGAAATTTTTAATTGATAATGTATTTAAGTCGTGGGAAACAATTAGTAGAAATGGCCAAAGCCGCATCAAAAATAAATAAAAATATTAGAAATGAAGAACCAAAACCTGTAAGTATTATTTAATTTAATTTAGTCAATAAAATTATTATTAACTTATTAAAGTGCTTACTAGTTATTTAAAATTTTTGCATTTCAGGGACCATCTAAGATACCCGAAATACTTACAGATGAAAGTATGGGATTTTCTGATGATTCTTTTAATGATCCAACGTTCGAATATAAAATTTCATCCGATTATTCTTTGGACTTGAAAATGCATCATTATAAAGGAAATTCTGATCAATTACTTGAGAATGTAAGTTATTTATTTCAGTACAGTAGCACGATAATTGCAGTTTATTTGCAGGTAAATCATAAGTTTTTAACATGATAGTTTTAATATGGTCAGCACATGTAATGACAATTACTTCATATTTTTTTAGGCATCCTTAATGAATTCAGAGAACTGTGAAAATACTCCGTTTTGCACAAGCGAATCTGACTTTTATGACACTAATGAACAAACCGATAGTGGTAAAGAGGATGAATTAAACAAAAAAAATCGTAAACGTACCCAAAATCCTGCTACATGGAAACCAAATGTCGCTAAAGATAAACGTGCACAGTGCTTACCTTATGTAACAAAAACAGGTTTAAGAGATGCTAAATTGCTCAAAACTGTAGACTGTTCAAGCTGCAAATTTCGCAGCAAGGAAAATATATCACAGGAAGAGAGAATCGATATTTGCAAATTTTATTGGGGCCTTAGCAGCTATTGCAGGCAAAAGGATTTTATTTTGAAAAATGTTGTGTCTGTAAAATCAAAGCGTACAACAGGAAATTCTTTGCGATTGCATTCCAGATCCTATTACTTTGCTAATGCTCTAGGTAATCGCATCAGAGTGTGTTCAAGTTTTTTTCAAAAAACCTTGTACATATCTAATGGACCAATTAACTAGGCGTTTTCGAAAAAAAATTCTAGTGACAGTTTTGGAAGGAACTGATAATCAGGTAAAAAAATCACCGGGTAATAAAACAAGCATTAGGCGAAGAGATGTGGTAAAAAAACACATACAAAGTTTTCCTATTACACCTGAGCATTATGTCAGAAAAACAAGTAATAGGATATATTTGGACAGTACACTTTCCATTCTTAAAATGTATGAAATGTACTGTGAATTTTGTAAGGTTAGCAATGAGCTCCCGGTATCAGCAGCAACATATCGTAGGATTTTTTGCATGGATTTTAATATTTCATTCTATAAGCCGAAGAAGGATTAATGCAGCACATGCACAAAATACAAACTAGTTGATATAAACAAAAAACTAGAACTAAAAGATGAGTTCATATTCATATCAAACGAAAAAATGATTGCATGGAAGCTAAAAATAATAAAAAAGAACGTGCACGTACGGATTCTTCTTTCCAGGCTGCCACATTTGATTTACAGAGCGTTTTACAAACACCATCCACAGAAGCGTCACAAATGTATTATAGCAGGAAGATTATTGTTTTTAATCTAACACTTTATGAAGAAGGACACAATCAAAATGGCTTTTGTTATTTTTGGAATGAGTTAAATGGAAAGCGTGGTAGTTCTGAAATCGGTTCCATATTAGTCAATTACATTATTTCATTACCTGCATCTATAACTGAGTTGACCTTGTATTCAGATACTTGTGGAGGACAAAATCGTAACCAACACGTTGCAGCCATTTTGCTTTACGCTGTCCGAAATACGCATTTATCTACTATAGAACATAAATTCCTTGAATCTGGTCATTCATACATGGAATGTGACTCTATGCATGCAGCCATTGAATATTCAAAAAAAAAAAATCTGTATTTATGAAGAGAGATTGGAGCGACATATTTATTCAGGCAAGATCGAAAAGAGGCAAGAACAAAACAAAAGATGCTTATGTAGTAAAAGAAATGAAATTTAACGAATTATATAATTTAAAAGAACTAAGTTTGAACCTTATAAAAAACAGAAATATTGACGAAAATGGCAATGTAGCATGTTGGTTAAAAATGAAATGTATTAAATACCAGAAAAATGATCCGAACCGTGAAACCCTTAACCATTGAAAGAGCTTATAATGCATTGCTGCCAATACGTAAGTGATCAGAAAAAAAAGATCTCATCAGACTTTGTCAATCTGGTGTAATCCCAAATGAGCTACATCCATGGTATGAAAATCTACCATCGAAAAAAAATGTTGTTGATTTTGCTGAACTTGATTCATTGGACGCATATTAAAATTAAATTTTGTCAATGAAAAAACAATAATGAAAAATTGTGCAATAACACAATTTTTTAGCATGATAATTTTGTTCCCTTATTTTTTACCAAATTATATTAAGAATACTCACTAATTGTAAAAATATGTATATAAAAATTTCAAGCAAAACACACTAATTGTTGTTTTTACCATTTTTTTTATAATAATTTAAGTTTTGTTTCTTTATACTCTCCTAAAATTATACATAAATATTATCCTCACTTAATGAAATAAATCGGGATAACAAAACTCAAAAATCAAAATGCCATTTTCTCCAACTTGCATTTATAGTATGTCAGTTAGTGACTTTTACCTTTGAACCATCGATATATAAATGTTTTGAATGTGTACAAAAATGTTGCTGTTTTGAACGTGTTTTAAGAGCGAGTTGAGGAGAACGAGTAATACTTCCATAATGTAACTGTCCTTATTAAGTCCTGACTAACTATTTTTAAAATGTATTTCATCGTATTTCGGTTAACTTGGTTTAATATGATTAAAGTAAAAAACTTAAATACATAAAAAATTATCGTTAAACAGTTACGTTATTATTAATTTTTTATTTTTTAGGTTTGTTTTGTTTTTGAGCGACATTTCGCCTTAGAAAACTCGAAATTTAATTTTCTATCTAATTATCTATTTTATAGATAAAGAAATGAAAATTATTGATTTCTATTGGGTGCATGTTTTTAACGTGTGTGTGATTGGATTGTATATGATTTTATTACTAAAACCTAATAATTGGATCGTATCAAAATAGTTTTTAACGTAAATTAACATACGTCGTAGTTAATTTCATATTCGATTTTATATTTACGCATAATTGAATGCGTTCTTGCAAGCCAAACAAAGGTGTTTATACATACATACGTATAAACATTTTTGTGGGTTTCGGTTCTTGGTTTTTATGTTATGTACAAAGTATAATAGACAGAAATACATTCTTGAAAATTGATACATGACAAAGCCAACGAAATGTTTGTACGGGCCGCCTCGTTCGCTCTTTACGCGGATCCTATTAGGGAAATGTACTATTTATTATTGGTTTTTACTATATATTAGCTAAGCAACAACAACAAAAACAGAGACTTTTTTGTGGGTGTTAGTATAGCTGTTCCCAATATTTTTCTATACCTTGATATATAGATCAGGATTGTTTTGTATGTGCTCTGTAATGGTATTAACTGTATATAAAATAATGAAAACATGATAAGTCTTTTGCTACGCACATGGAAGATTGTAGAAATATTTGCTTTTAATGTGTTTTGGTGGTTTAGTATATCAGAATCTGTTGTTTTTATTTTATTTTGTTATTTCCCCTCTTTTTGTTTTTGTATTCATGCAAAACCAACACTAATGTAATACTACAAGCCTGATTCAGTGATGAAGCACACAGATACCTTCTTTCATTTAATACCTTATCCTTGAAAGTGTTAGTGCGAAAATAGAATAAAAATACTCTCATCTAACCAATCCAATTAGTTTTTTTCATTATTAACAAACCCAATTTTCCCTCCACAATTCGTTTGTTTTGTTTTATCTACAATTTGTATGTTTTTCTCACTCATTTATATAATCTGTCGATCACCAATACTTTCATGTATAAGGGCAAAATAAATTTATAAAATTGGTGACAATCAGGCTTGTAGTACATTAATGTTGATTTTGATTCATGTTACAACTATAATGTTATTAATAAAACATGAATTGTACAAACACAACGAAATTTTAGGGTTTCGACCAAACCAACAAAAATGTTTATACAAGCCGTCTCGTTCCCTCCTTACACAGATCCTATCAAAAAAATGTACACTATATTTATTATGAATGTATCACGTATACTTATCTGTTTTGTGTATATATACTTTCTGATTTATTTATATGCATCACTAATACTACGCCTTAACGTACTTTTTTATATCTTAAGTGTTTGTACCGTTTGGCTTGTATAAACATTTTTGTTGGTTTTGTTTCGACTCAAATAGGTTTTATATATTTTTGTATAATCAAATAAGTTTTGAGTCGAATTGGAATCCGCCTTATATAATTCATATAGGATGGATTTATTTTAGATATGAGTTATTTTATTTTTTACAGGGCATTATAAAATGCATTAAATTATTAAATTTATTTAATTAATGTGAAAAGGCTATAAATTAACTAAACCATATAAATAAAATGCTAACTTAGAAGTATTGATTTGAGTTGAGTTGTGATTTTGGTTTGCATCACATAATGACGTATTCATTTATGCATGCCAAATTTCGATTAAAAGATGGTGAACGAGGTGGAATTATTTGAAAACATTTTCGAAAGGCTAAATATATTGAACTTAATTATTAACTTAATAGAATATGATTGAAGTTTAAGGTTGCAGTTTTTCACATGTAAACGTCAATTTTGCGCTTGTATAGTACACCGATTAGTTTTGTAGGAGAATAATGTTTCAATTTTATTTCATGGATTTATTATTTTACTTACTTTGCATGTTTTATTTTGCAGGGTAATATGTCCATAAACGGAGTAAAAGTTTTATAATAAATAATAAATTTCGTAGTTTTTGATTTTTTGTTTTATTTTAATTATGTCAACTAGATTAGTAAATTAAAACGTCAATAATAAAAATAATTTTTTGATGTCCTAATTTAGATTTATAAAATCCTGAGTTCTGGCATTTAAATTATATTATATACTTTTATAAATAAATAATTAATTTGAACATTATTAATTTCCTTTTTTTTAGATTTGTGGGAAATTGCCGATTAGTTTAAATTTAATAGTATGGTTAAATATATATTTTCAACTTGTTATTTATAAATCTCTCGTAGTTGCAGTAGGTAAACAATTAATTAACTATTTACAGGAGAATGGTAACTAATGGAACAAGGGCTGTGAATTTAAATTATAACTTAACAATTTAAAATTTTTAAACATTCTTTTAGAATTTTAGCTTAGAAATGGGAGAGTTTACATAGGCAATCTCATAAAATGTTAATTTTTGTAATATTTGTATGTAATATATACAAGGCTGGGCAGTAACGAATTACATGTATTTGAATTACGTAATTAAAATACAAATTACAATTTGTAATTTGTATTTTAATTACTCATTCTCCAAGTAACAGTATCTTGTATTTTAATTACTTGAATTCTAAGTAATTGTAATTTGTATTTTAATTACCCTAATTTTTGAAATTTCTTATTTAAACTTTTACAAGGCTTATTAAAATTTGGTTCCAGAGTCATCAGCATAAAACCTAATCTTAATAATCTTTTTTCTAATGATGCGTTTTTTCACTAAATGAATTTTGTCAAATCTAATTTATCAATTTACAAATGTAAAGTAATTGTAATTTGTATTTTAATTACAAATGACAATTCAAAGTAATTGTAACTTGTATTTTAATTACTCCACTCGAAAGTAATTGTAATTTGTATTTTAATTACTGAGTTTGCTGTAATTCGGAAAAGTATTTTAATTACTCAGTCTAATGTAATTTGCCCAGCCTTGAATATATAGTATTGTGTTTTGCTCATTAATATATATTAATTAATTTAGTTTAAAAATATTTAAAGGTTTCTCTTCCTTAATTTGCTAATAAATAATTCAATTTTTAGAATATAACATAGTTCCAGAATCAATCTTTAATATGGGGATTAAATTAATCCTGAATTTCAGAATTAGATTTGACTTTAATATTATGGTGATTTATTAATTAAAATTAGTTTTCAGAGTTGCCTGGGAAATTATATATTGATTTTATTTGTTGATTCTTGATATACTTATAGTAAGTACCTAACTGAATTATTGATGATTTTAGGCTGTTGTGGTGCTGTAACATTAACATTTTTAAATTATTTATTATAAATTTGATAAAATAATTGAATTTTTAATTATTTATTCTCTTTTTCTTGATCGGTAGGAAATTTCTGATTAGTTTTAAGTAAAATTTTATGTTTAAAATGGTTTTTAATGTTGATTTAAATTTATGTTGCAGTACGTAATAATTAATTAATTAGATATAGAAGGACCATGGAAAATGAAATAAGCGCTGTTTTTGTAATCTTAGCTTAGTAATTTTAATTTTTCTTAAATATTTTCTTAAATATTTTATCAGGTAAATTAATGAAAGGCGGACAGGGCGAAATTACAACATTAATAATTTTTTAAGTCCTAATTTAAATTTAGGGAGTCTTGAGTATCCGGCCCTGGATTCCAGAGAAATGATCATCTAATAATGTAGTTAGATTGTGCTAATCTATTTATTATATATTGTACTAATAATTTACTAACTATCGATCACATTGGTATCTGTAACCGGGTAGAGTCTGGCCCAACTAATAATCCTATCCTATCCTTCGGTTTTGTTATATGTATATGGGTGTACTGTGTGTGCCGGGGAAGCCGGGAGATCCTGCTATGATGCTTGGCCGTACACTCTCAATCAATCAATCAATAAAATGTTAATTTTTTGTAATGTGTAATATATTCTGTTTTGTCCATTAATATATTTTAATTAATTTAGTTTTAAAATACTTAAAGGGATCTCTTTTTTAATTTACTAATAAATGATCCAATTTTCAGAATAAACATAGTTCTAGAATTAATCATTATTATAGGGATCAAAATTAATTCCGAATTTCAAATTTAAATTTTAGTTTGAATCAACCCTCCAGGATTAACAAGTAGTGAATAAGCTGTAGTTTAGAAATTGTGTTGTCCTGTGCTAACTACTTTTACTATATAATTACTAACAATTTACTCTTATCCTTCGGCTGGGGATGGATAAATGGGTGTACGATGTGTGCTCGGGAATACTGAAGATCCGGTTATACTAATTATTCATTTAAGTAATAAAATTTGTTATTATGATGTTTATTAATTAAATTTAGTTTTCAGAGTTGTCTGGGAATTTGTATGTTAATTTTATTTGTTGATTCTTAATATACTTATAGTACCTAATTGAATTATTGAATTATTAATAAATCTAGGTATTGTGGTGTTGTAATATTATCATTTAAATCATTTCATCAAATAATTGAATTCATAATTATATATTTTCTTTTCTGGATCGGTAGGAAATTGATGATTATTTTTAAGTAAAATTTTATGTTTAAACGGTTTAATGTTTATGTTAATTCTTGTTGCAGTAAGTAATAATTTTTAATTGGATATAAAAAATAATTATTTTTTCAGGTAAATTATAAAAGACGGACAAGGGTGAAATTACAACATTAATAATTTTTTAAGCCCTGTTTTAGATTTAGGATTTAGGGAGTCCTGAGTATCCGGCCCTGGATTCCAGAGAAATGATCATCTAATAATGTAGAGATTGTGCTGTCTTATGCTAACCTATTTATTATATATTGTACTAATAATTTTCTAACTATCAATCGCATTGGTGTCTGTAACCGGGTCGAGTCTGTCCCAACTAATAATCCTATCCAATCCTTCGGTTTTGTTATATGTGAACGGGTGTACGGCGTGGGCCCGGGAGTCCGGGAGATCCTGCTATAATGTTTGGTCGTACACTCATAATCAATCATAAAAGTTTAATTTCAACTTTATTTTATTTAATTTTATCTTTATTTTGTTATAATGATGTTTTTTATAAAACAGTAGAATCCGTTTATACCAAACCATGTATATAACGAACAAACGCTTTTAATGATCATATGGTTTTGTCATAAAGTTTTGGGCCTTGAATTTGCACGAACACTTATTTTTTCTTATACACTACAAACAAAGAACTACGTTTATAAACGTAAACGAATATAATAATTAAAATATAATGATTAAAATAAACAGCCGGCTATAGTGAACAAAATTATGTCCCTTGAGTGTTTGCTATAAGCGAATTATATTGTAATTATAATTATAATTATAATTTTAGCTGAGTGATTTTGATTTTCTTAAATATTTTATCAGGTAAATTATTGAAAGGCGAACAGGGGGGAAATTACAACATTAATAATTTTTAATTTAGGTTTAGGGAGACCTGAGTATCCGGCCCTGGATTCCAGAGAAATGATCATCTAAAAATGTAGTTAGATTGTGTTGTCTTTTGTGCCGTTAATTTACTAACTATCGATCGCATTGGTGTCTGTAACCGGGTCGGGTCTGTCCCAACTAATAATCCTATCCTATCCTTCGGTTTTGTTGTGTGTAAACGGGTGTACGGTGTGTGCCCGGGAGTCCTGGAGACTTGCTATAATGCTTGGCCGTACACTCACAATTAATCAATCAATCAATTTCGTTGATGAATAAAATTTATTAAAAATGGAAGTTTTCCGTCTTTATAATAATTATGTTGAATGTACTCAGACGTGAACATTCTTCATCTAATGGCACCATCCAAAATCCTGAGAAGGCATCTAATGATGAAAATACTTTAGCCCCGTTTAATTGACTACTATTTGACACTACGTGTTGTTTCAATGTCTGGTTTTGGATAATGGGAACGAAGTATAGCCTTATTTAGATTCCTCGGATCTAAACAAATTCTAATTTTGCTTTTAGGCTAACTTACTATAACAATAAAATTTACCCATTTAGTTGGTTCTGAAACATTTGTTATTACTTTGTTCTTACACATTATTTCCAATTAACAATTCTAGCATTCATAGGCAACATACCAAGACCCTCAAATAAAGTTTTGTTACTGGACACAAAGACATCTAGATCCAAACCTAGATCAACTGGCTGAGCATATGTGTTCTGGTTTGTTACTTTACTTTCGTTAACCAATAATATTGTCGCGATTAGACCCAAATCAACACTATCTTTGAGATCCAATACAGTCTGATATTTTGTGCTAACTACCACAATAATCTTATTAGCACGATTCTGAACGAAACAATTCAGATAACACTCTCTTATTACATTAATATTTCCATTTGTGATTTTCGTAAATGATTTTTGAACAATTTCACGTGACAATTTTAATCCATTCAAAACATTTAATGATATTATGCTAACCTACGCACCTGTATCAATCTGTGCCTGCATATCTACGTTATTAATTATTATCACAAACAAGTTATCATCATTAAATTTATTATGATCAAAATCGCAATCTCAATCTTCGACACTTACTAAGTATTTAATTTTCTTTTTATTCTTAAAGCACAATTTCGCAAAATGTCCCATTTTTGTACAGTAAGCACATACATATTTTATTTTTAGCCGGGCAGACAAAATTATGAACTTGACCACATCTGGTGTATGTTTTCTTATTATTAAAATTTGGATGATTCGTTTTCAGATTAACATTTTGATACTTATTCTACTTATTATTAAACTCAACTTGTTACCAGATTGTCCAAACTGACCTCGTTTTATATTTAAGCCTCTCTCTTGTTCTTGATGTTCCTGTTCTTGTATGTCATCAGCATCCTTATTTGCTGTAACAATGATTCTAGCGACTTTTAGTAGATCCTCCTGCGTTATGTTTTCTCGACTTAATAGTTCTTTCTTTAGATCCTTAAATTTTGCTTTTAACCTCGCAATAAACAAGTCTTTTATTTGTTCACTTTTCTTTTCGCCCAAATCACATTCATTCGTCAAATTCGTAATTTGGGTAAGAAAATCGTCTACCCCTTCATCCACCTTTTGTTTTCTACCAAACAATTCTTCTTATTAATTCTTGATGTCACCTTTTCTTCGTCAATATTAAACGCATTAAACGTTGCTATGTATTTATCACCAATGAATTGAACCAATAATGCATTTTTTCTTTTATCCGCAAACGTTTGATAGCTATTTGCTTTTATAAAAAAGTTGAATTGTATATTTCCAATTTGTGACATATTTTTTTTTATACAATTTTTTATTATATTTTAAACAAAAATTTAACAAATTAATTATTAGTTATTCAGACTATTTTTAATTTTCCTTTACTTCTGACACCATATTTTGTTTGTTCATTAATCCGATGTTTTATGATTTCGATTGAATTGTTTTAATCAAAACACACAAGTTTATTGGTTGACGCCACTAACCGGAATCTTCATGTCTTGCGGTGTTATCTTTTTCTTTATTTTAATTATGCTGTTGCATTACAATATTCTTACTTATTATTATAGGCTTATCAGTAACGCCATCTTTTACCAAACATTAATACTATATAATAAAACTAATTATGTAATTATGTAACAAAAACATGTGTATTAAGATATGTTAATCCTTTTCAGTTTAAAACAATTTCATATGTTTAAAAGAAGTTTTAAACCTTGTATTAAACTAAAATGTTTTATACATGCCATCCCTGATCATAGGGTAAAAGCATACTCAAAAATTACAAAACAAACAGTTTTCGAGCTATTGAAGTGATATTCCTGATAATGATGTGCATAGAGTACAAATTGTGCATCATAATTGTGCATATCATTGTATGAGTTTATGAAATTTGAAGATAATCGGTCAATTGTCTCATAGGCTTGATATTACCAGATTAAAATTTTAAATACGTGTTTTAAGTGGAAATACGCTAATATTGGGATGGTAGTTACGGTAGTTTTGAGGATTTTAATTTTCACCACTATTTGAATACGAATATTTTCTGAAATATTTCGGTCAAAACTTAGAATTGTTCCTTGTAAATGATTTAACCATAGTTAGTTAAGCTGGAACGTAGGCGGCTCTTATTTGTTATTAGTTTAAATTATTTTTTCTAATCTAATTTAAGGAACCAATTCGAGTATGGCGTGATTTAGAGCAAGTAACCCAAATACGAAACATTCATTCGGCACAGCATCCCAGCGGACCAGCATTTTCTCTTTCAATGCCGTTACTACTACCACACTCTACAAATACGCAATTTGTAACTGATTTGTGGGCTAAACAACAAGTTGATGGTTATTTACATTACGAAGAAGACAAATTAGTTAGGTAAGTGATTAAAATTTATACAATACTCTATCTAAGCTATGCAATCTCACTAATTCGTTTACACTCATACTATTTAATTAGTCGCGAATAGTTATTAGATTTTTAACACGTTTATAAAAATATCCTGAAAGACTGTCAAACATTTTATTATAAAATAACAAATACACGTGTAAAAAATTTATTTTAGATCCATTAACGGTGACTCATCCATCTTACTCTTGCATATTTATTTATTTTGTTGCTTTATAATGTCTTCTTTATACGTATATTCCAAAAGGTAAAAAGAAAAAACTTTTATATAAAACACAAAATGTTAACCAAAGATATAACAGTTTTAAAGATCCGAAAGAAGTCTCGTGTATTTTCTTGAGTAGATACAAGAAGGGAGAATAAAAGTCTACAAACAATTTTAACTCTCAACAATCTCCAAGAATAACACAAGTCTGAAACAACAAAATCTTTTTCACACAAATTTAATTAACTATTGCTTAGGTTTTAGATGTTTTAAAAATTTAACTATTTTACACAATTTCGGTTAATTTTATTTCTTGTCTGAATGTGTTTTGAATTTTTTTTAGATTTTATAAAATTATTAAATAAATAATTATCAATTGTGATGTGTGTGACGATAGTTAGAAAGCTACATAAAACTTTCAAAATCAGTAATTACCAATATTTCATATACGATGTACATAATTTATTATACATTTGTCCTTTGGCGACGAAAAAAAAAACAGTATTGGTCAACTGATCAGTCAATTACATATGTGTCTCATCACTTCCACAAATAGGATGATAAGCAAAAACCATGTTAATAAATTTGGCTTACATTTCAATTATTATGTTGGTCGTAAAATGAACCAAAAAAACATTGCCGAAATACGAGCATCATTTGTAAGTCAAAATTGACTGTTAAGAGCAGATTAAGTTTTGTCGGCATATTTTGCGTTCCTAGTATTTGTACAACTATTTTTCCCCTTTATTTATAATAGTTTATTGATTGTTACAATAAGAATAACAAATATTAATTCAAATAAATAGTTTATTATTAAACTAAACCGCAATCATGATTCAAAAATCATTGCTTTATGAACTCTTAAAAATTAGAATAGGTGGAAGCAAAATAATGTTGTGATGTTCAAAAGATGGAAATGAGTAAGTGCTCGTAGAAATATTTAGCAAAATGTAAATGAATATTATATACTAAATCTAATTAAAAAGTAATTATAATAATATTAACATAAGTATTTTTAATAATAATAATAATAACAATAAAAGTTACAATAGTAAAAGTAATGATAATAATACTAATAATATAATATCCATAGATCTGTGTATGTATGTATATAATGTGTTCATACATGTAATACAATGAGGAATCATCAATATAATTTAATGGTATTTGTTTTAAATTTAATGGTAGAGGTTTTTTTTAACTATATCAGAGTTTTAGTTTAATTTTATTTGTTTATCTTTTATTGAGTTAGAAAGTCTAGTTTATTTTTAAAATCTGAAATTTTTGGAGAATTTTTAACCTCTCGAGGTAAATGATTAACCTGAACTAATCCTTGGTGCATATTAGCCTGATCTCTTGTCGTTCTGCAAAATTTTATTTGAAGATTACTCCTTCGACGTGTTGAATGTTCGTGCTGAGAACTTAATGTCATTAACTGAAAATTGTGTTTTGTAAATTATTTTTTAATTTATATACATACATAAACTAATAATTCAAATTTGTACAATTTATTAGTTTGAATTATCTTTTTATTGTATAATTTTGCAGTGGGAAATCTAAATGGTAGGCATCTTATATTTTTTAATGCTCTGTTCATTAATATTTGAAGATCAATAACAGCAGCATTACCCAATATAGGTAACAAATATCGAACATGGCTCAGAAAATGTGAATTGTATATTAAATATTTGATTTTCAATGGTAAAAAAGTCCTAGTTTTTAATAATAGAAATATTATATACCTCAATTTAATTTTGAACCAATATAAAGCCCTAAGTATCGAACACTATATACCTTTGAAACTTGCAATTTATTAATTTGTAATGTAAAGTTTTCTATGATGAAACGTGAGAAAAGGTTCCGCCAACATGTGAATATTGAGGTAACTCAGCTCCTAAGCAAATCGAATCTAGTACGCAGACTTAAAAGAAGCAAACCTTTTGAGCTGGTGTGATTATCAGTTTAAACAGCATTGTGCTGATCTAAAATCCACTACAAAGATGTATTTTACATCAATTTACCAGACACTATGGAATGCCAATGGAAAGAACTTGCTCATTAGTCCAGGAGACTAGATTGTAATTACATAAAATAAATAAATACAATTTATTTTAAATAAAAAAAATAAAAAAAACGATTATTGTCCACCATCACCTCCCGAATTTCTTGTCCTTACTTACGAGTCACCCTTAATAAGTTCACAAGAAGTAGCGTAGCATCTCCAAAAGTGCCCAATTCATGGCCGATCTCATTATATTGTAATATTATCTATTCATTTAGAGGACAATCAATCTGTTTTTTCTTCAATAAAATTACATCGAAAGTGCTTTACGGCGACAATCCATTAGATGTACAACGTTGACTGATTTTTTGAAGCTAAATTCTACAGATCTTCACACCCATCAATTTTTCAATCACACGGAAAAAAATGAGCTTGTTATCACAAAGAAAAAGTTTTCTTTTTTTAATAAAAAAATATTTTTCTTTATTTAAAAGCCTAATTTCTTACTTCACACTTATTTTTCTAGCTTATAAACATTGTTTCTTACAACGAGAAATGTTTCTTAATCCAAAAAACTGTATAAAGTTTAAATAATATAAAATAATTTCTTACTTTAATCTTTGCAATAATTTCTTACCTATACCAAAGAGAATACACATCGTATATATATGTGTATTATCTTTGCCTATAACACACAAAAGTTTGATTGAATAAAAAAAAGATGTTAATAAAACAAAAACAGATTAAATCAAGAAATGTAACCCTTTCTCAAACTTATTCATAAATTTTCTTGAATAACCACAACAAAACATTTCTTAATTATTTCTCTATCCTAGAATCTTGTCAAATCTGTGGCCAAACAATATTATCTTGATTTAAGAAAACATTTGATAGAAACAATTCAAACTATTTCTTTAATCAAGCATCAATTTAGATTAATGTATTTATACTGAAATGAATGCTACAACTACATATGCATTTATCGGTTTTGATTTAAATTAAATTAGATCGAGATATAACTTACTAACTCTTCTGGCCGGAGAAGAATATAATTTTACTCGATGCCCCAATGCCTAAATGGTTATGTATAATTTCTCGTGTGCGTTAAAAAGGACAAAAATAGATTACGTCCAGCATATCTCATTTGATTAAAAGCTTTTACAATTTAATTCATAAAAGAAAACCGCGATCTGCATATAACGTCACTTGAACATTGAAGTCTTGCAGGTACTTATGTGCAAAATTTACTTGCAAAACTAATTATGATTTTCACAAAAAACACATTAACCCCCATCTAGTAGGATAAATCTTTTAAATTAAATTGGGCCATCATTGTCCACCCAATCAAATTATACAACATATATATTTAATTGGTTTCGATGATTGGAAATTGAACGATTATAGCTTTTCATTCACGAATCAAATTATATCGATATTTGACTACAGGTCAGAAAACTATATAATGTCACACTCAAGATTGTGTATTGAACCAATTATGGTATTTCATATACAATAAAAAATTAATGTTATCGTTTCGTACACGAAAAATATGTTTTAAAAACAGGCGCCAAATCTGATTAGACGAAGGCATCATATAGGAACGGATTTGACACATTTTGAAGGCGCAGGTATATTTCTTTTTCTGTTTATTACTAAAAACGAAGACTTGTTTATTACCATATTGTTCTGATGGTTATACTAAGAGTCCCTTTTAACGCCTGTAATACATTTTACATAAACATTTTGACAGAGTATTTTTTCAGAACATTCTTTATCTGGAACCTTTAAATTGTTAGCAATGAATTACCAAAATTGTCATTATATATTTATTAATTTTAATAGTTTTTTAATTATGTTCCAGGTGTTTATTCTGTAGGTAGAAAACATGTGTTTATAAAATTTTGTTATTTAAAATTCTCGCATATGTCATTTGATTTAAATAGTTTTTACATTTTGATTTATTGAATATAAATTGATGTATATAACGTACCTGAGTAATGAGGTTTTTCCAGATGAAAATTTTCACAATCGAAACATATAACTCAAAATCAAATAAAAATTTAGCATCATCTTCCACCCCATATACAACATTTATACATTACATATATTAAATTATTTCAATGAATCAAAATTCACGGAAAAGAAATTGACGAACATAGTATCTGCATAACCTTATATAGTTTCGAGAGAATTGCGTTTAAAGTTTTTCCAGACTATGATTATCACAAGAAACACATTAACTCAAAGACGAACAAAGATTCTTGAAATTAATATACATATCATCTCTCACCCTAAAATGAACTAATGCCTATATGAAATATTGCTCAGAATGTACATATTGTCCTGTCGAAACGGAACTTTAAAGAGTAGGATGTGATTTGAGTTGATCTTATAAGTTCAATTAATTTTAAAATGCAGTTTACTGATAGTCAGATTTCATACGGTGGATTGTAATTACGTTTTTCATTATATCTATCTGAGCATATAATAATTTTCAATCAATTAAAAGGAATTTTCAATGAAACTACGATTAAAACATATTTTATTCTTTTTTTTAAATGCGGATATTACAACTCCCACCGCATTTTCATCGCGGATTCCACATATAATCTTATAAACCTGATAAATTCGAGTAAAAATCAAACTACATATCGGAATTTTCCAACGGATAATTAACCAAGCTCTTGTTAGGAACGATAAACAGTTTGTTTGATTTAAGAAATTATAAATTCTTAAGTTAATATAATTATAATGTGCTGCAAGAAAAATATTTATTCTATTATGCCAGTAATTTTATTGTTTTAAGAAATATTTTTCTTGTTTTAAAATATTTTTCTTAAAATGATAGAATATTCTTAATAGAAGAATTTATTTCACAATTGAAATCTAAATTGTTAATGAAAACAAGAAAGCTAATTACTTAGTTTGAGAAATACATTTCTTTCAAACAAATTTTAACTTTGAGGTATCATTCCCTTACATATTTATCATTGTCGTATGAAATTTCAAACAGTGAAGACGTATGTATCTATATGTCCGTAAAGGTTTAGTTATTTTAATTTATAAAATCGTGTGGTGTACTTGTGTCTTGTGTGATAAATAAATACAAACAATTAATAAAAAAAACGTATACATATAGTGTTAAATTTTCATTTTAGTTTGCCGGTTGCATGTTACGCACAGAAAATTTCTGTAAAAAAGTTTAGTTAAATTACAAAAAGACTATTTTGAATATATAAAAATAATTTGTGAAGTGGTTTGAGGTAAGTAATATTTAAAAGTAAATAGTAGTCCTTTTATATAGGTTTTTGAACATATGTATATTAAGTAAAAAGTACATTTTTGGATCTCCTTTCTTCTTATAGAAAAATGACTGATGATAATCAATTTTCAAACAGCACGAGTTCAGCATTTGTTTTCAATACATTGGTATGTACCTTTTAAGGTTTATTTATCGCTTACCAGATTTTATTACCATATTTCTTTAAACGATAGTGATATTAAATTAAGTTAATATTATTATGATAAATTGTTAATGTGATAAAGTTGTGCTTATTAAAGTTTAAATTATTTCCCGTTTAAAATTGTGTTTAATTAAAATATTTTGGTTTATTGTCATTTTTGTGCTGCCAGTTTTGATTTGTAATAATAAGATTAAAGTTTAAATCTATGTTGTCCGAGAAAGAAATTCACATTAAGTTTTATGACCAGAACATTTTAATAAAAGATGTTATTTATACGGGTGTACTATGAAATTCCGGGTTTCCAAATCACGAATTAAAAATCCCTATTTCCAAAATCCCGGTCTTTAAAATCCCAGTTTCAAAATCCTGCTTTTGAAAGATATATTTTTTTTTTTAAATTCTGGTGAAGGAAAATGTTAATTTTTAAACGGGATTCCATAGTACACTCTTAAAATAAAAATAATACAATTAATTCATTCTTGAATGCAAATATCCATTTGTAAAAAATGTATTGCATTTTTTATTCGATCGCATGCCGAACTACCAGACCCAAAAATATTTAATATTGTTAACTATTCAATTTTAGAGAGACCGTTTAAATCAAATTTTGTAAAAATTAAAAAGCCAGATTAAGAGAAGATGGAAGTAATTACTTTTTTTATTTGACATATTCTTGAACAATTTCTTCAAAGTACTAAGGGTGCTAAAATTTTAAAATTTTTTAATGAGGCTAATCCACCACACCTGACTGAACACACCAGATTGCTGCTGATTTCATCGATTGTGGATGAACTTATAGAGACTCCTGTGTCGAGTTATGTTTTTGAGAATATCTCAAAAGATATAGAGATTTTTTTCCCTGGCGAAAAAAAGGTAAAAAAGTGATTTAATGAAAATGTGTTTGATTGTTTAAATTTCAATTACTTTTATCTTTCAGGAACTGTATTATAGAGGTGGCAAGAAACCACGCGGTATTCTCTACAATAAGCATAAAAATCGCACCAGCCAACTTCGGAGACTAGGATATTTGGATAAAAAATCTAGAAACTCGTGCTTAATTAAATATTTAAATCAAATTTATGTTCAATTTAAAATTTTTAGTAATAAATGAAACTAATATTTTATGTATAGTAATAAATAATTATTTTATTAAATAAGCTACTTCGTTCGTTTACAACTACTTATTTTTTTTCACTCCCAAATGGAGTTAAAACTTAAAATATTTAAAGCAAATGTATCTTTTTATTTTGAAGTGATTAAAGTAACTAATATTTTATGTAGTAATTATTATACATAAAATTATTATATTATAATAATTTTATATAAACACATAACTTCAAAATATATTGCAATTTTAATAAAATACTATTATAATAGTATCTTATTAAAATAACAATTATGGTTTGAAGTGTATTAAATTTATTTTCATTTTATGTAACTACATACATATACATATGTATAAGAATTCACAAATATGTACAATAAATGTATTTTAAATAATATTTTATAAGAATAAATTAAAATTTTATTATAACTAAATTATTGTAAAATGTTTTTATTTATTTTCACTACCAAAATCCATTTTCAGAACGGCATTCAGAAGGCAAGAAAAAAGTCTTAGTGAACAAGAAAAATGTTTTCTTTTATGAAGAAACGAATAGAGTCCTAAAAGAAAAAAAACAGATGGTTATGAGAAAAAAGCAGTATAGGATAAATAAAATGTTTCTCACGTGAAGAAAAATAAAAACTTTCTGTTAGGAAATATGTTCTTGACCTCAGAAAAAGAAAATTGAACCAATAAATTGTTTTCTGGTTTTAATAAAAAACTTTTCTTACCCTAAGAAATTTTCACTTTAGCAAAGAAATTCGGTTTCATAATTATGTATTAATATATTCTAGTTCTAAGAAACAATTACTTAATCTAAGTGATTCGTTTTCTCTTTTATATATTAATATATTCTTACTGTCAGAAAAAAACGTTTAAATGAAGAAAACTGTTTTCTCAGTTTGATATTATGTTTCTCAATACAAGAATCCTTCAAGGTCAAATCAAGAATTTGTAATTATAAATGCAGAAATCAATACAAGCCTTTTAGAAAATAGTTTTTCAAAATAAAATTATATTTCTTGCATTAAGGTATACAATTTCTTGCATGAAAAAATACAATTTCTTATAACAAAAAATTAATGATTATTTTGATTTTTAAATTTACATATCAAACCAAGAAATCAATAGTTTAACTTGTAAAATAAATTTCTTAGCTGAGAATCAAGTGCTGGATTTTCTTGATTCATTCTATTTTTTCTTTATAGAAATGAGTATTTTTTTCTGTGCAAGACGTACCTATGCATTATGTTTTAAAGAACCATAAATGGGAAAAACGATCACTAAATTCTCGTTTTCGTGAGAATACTGTTGGCCGATTGATATCAGTTTCGCCTATAGAATCTGAGCATTACCATTTAAGACTACTTCTTCTTTCTGCAGTCTACATATTAGTAATCCCACAGTTAATCTATGGGAAATTCTTAAAGATCACCAACTTCCAGCAGCATCAAACATATATTTATCAGAATTAGGTTGAAATTCGCAGAATTATGTTTACCTCGATGGCACTGAGGGAGTGGTAAAATTTTGTCTACTATGCTTTAATTGACAAATTCACTTAGACCGGAATTGCAGCAAACTTCCTTCCAGATGGTATATGACATATCATTCAGCTTTCTCGCTTCCTCTCAACACAGATGTTGTTAGATTTTCGCAACTTTCTAAGAAAAAAATGGATTTTTCTGACATCGATTGACTGCGTCATATATAGGATGAAGCACCAATGGCATCAGGTATTGTCCTCGAACATGAAGATTTGGTGTTTCCCGATTTAATGAATTCTAATTTAATTGTGTTAGGTGGTGATTACTGATCCTGAATTCAGTCAATATAGTTATTAGATGTTGATAATGGCAAAGTGTTACTGACGAATGCAATAGAAGAATTCAGTATTCGCTGGAAATTCCCCATTCTCACTTACAGTTCTAAAAATGAAGAAGTCAGACAAATAAATGAAAAAGTACCGATTCATAAGAAAGATGGCAGGAAACATTACTTCACCTTTATTAGTCATGGAACAGGAGTCACCCAATGCTCGGCGAGCTCATGTTGGCGCCGGAGGGATATATTGTGAGTGAATATATTGTTGACATAAATAATCTTTACCAGATTATTTTGGTTTTCTGGCAGCAAAAACAAAAATTAAGGAGCTTTTAGCCATAAGCACTTTTATTTACATAGAACTTCATTTGGGTGATACGTCCTACAAAAACAGACAAGCCTGAGGAACAGTAGTTTACTATTTTTTGTGAGAAATTTAAACGGGCTTGCATTCTGGTTTTTATTTAAAGTTTATAGTTACAGTGGTCCAGCTGTTATTCCAATTCTACTACACTCTTTTCGAAGCCATGGTTTTGGAAAGCTGAGATAACTCTGCCGCATAATGAATAAATAAATAAAAGTAGGACAAAAATATACGATGATCTAGCCACAGCGGTTCAAAAAAATATAAATTCAAAAATAGGTGCATTTTTTCAGCCCTTAAATTTAGCACAGGCCTAAATATTTCTATGTAAACAGAAATATAATAACCATGCATAGAATTTGTATTTTGGAACAAAACACAATTGTATAAAAGAAGAAAGAGAGATGGGAGGCAATATTATTTAACTAGAGATTGGAAATTTTTTTTCTGATACCGCATACCGGGCACTAGAATCATAATAAAGAACATTACCAAAACAATAAATATATTACAATAATTTAATTTCCTGTATAATTTTTCTTTGTAATTTTCCTACAGACAAGTTAAGAAACGATGTAAATACTAGTGTTATTTATATGTGCCTGTCTGTCTTTTCGATATATGTAAATGTCCCTTTTTTAGTTGTTTACATTATTTATACGTCTGTCTGTCTGTTATCTATGCATATAATTAAAATTGGAGTGTCTGTCTGTTTTTTCGAGATAAATACCTGCTTTAAGGTTTTCGTTATTTATATAATATCTAAACATAATTAGCAATTTGAAAAAAGTTTGTATGCCTATCTGCACATTAGCGTTGTCCGGCTTTCACGCCAAAACCACTGAACTGCTTTTAACAAAATTAGGATAGGTTGTACACGACATTACTTCGGTATAAAAAGACCAAAGTACTAAAATCCTGTCAAAAATGATCAAAAATATGGTTGGACCAAAACCACTTTTCTCGACATTTTTAAAGTCCCTGATAGAATAAACACTAAAAATAATAAAATATACGAACACATCATCTCAAAAAAGTAGGAGGAGTTAAATTAAAAACATTTATAAAACATACATATATAAGCAGGATAGTTTTAAGAAATTATAATAGTTGAAAAAAGAACTGATGAAGGAATAATTCTGAAATTAATTTTCTCCTAATAAACTTTAAAAACATTGTTACTATAAGGTAAAATTTTTTCAATAAAATATACTTAAAAATCAAGTTAGCTGTTTTTTATTTATAAATTTATGCAAATGATGATAATATTTTAACAGTTTTATTACATCATATTAAAGAACTAAGAAACCAATATCTTGGGTCTTTAACAAAATATGTCTGAAACATTTCGATTTACACCTTCTGCGACACTATCAATGTATTCAACTATTCGGTAGTGTTACGAGATTTTTAATAGGTTACTCAGCATGGAGGGGTTGGAGAGCTTGACATTGGAATGAAAATGCAAAGTAAACGTTGATCTGGGTTACACATGTTTGGCTCCTGTTGTAAATTAAAGATTGGTCGAGGAGCTTAGCTCGACCTTAAGAGAGTTAAAAATATGTGATCTCGAAAACCAAATTTTATTTTTGGTTTTCCTTTTGTTCTTTCGCTTCACTTTTCCATACTTCTCTTTCTTCATTTTCTCAAATTTGATGCAAGCGGCTTCAGTATCAAAGTGGTTATTTCATCCAGCAAAATATATTCAACAGAAATTAAATATGTATTTGTAAATACGTGAAATATATCAAAAATTCTGCAGGATTCGCTCGATGCTTTAATAACCACATAACTCACCATTTACTCTGTCTTTTTGGGCAGAAAAAATTTTATGTTTTGTTGAGTACCTTTCCTAAATGATTTATTAATTTTTTTATTCTTATTTTTTTTTATATACAAATTTGTTTTTCAAGTTTTTCAATTTTATAACCTCCCAATTTAACTTTTTTGTTATTTCTCGGGAATCCCGGGACTCCCGGAAAGTTTGAATTTAAAATTCCCGTTTCTAGGGGAAGAAAGAAATCCGCGAAAATTGCCCTCTATCCCAAAAGAAAGTTAATTTATCTTAAGCGAATAACTTTGTTCACATAAAATCATAAAAACAATTGAAGCAGTTTTCCTTTATTTTTTGTCTTTCTTTATTTATCAACGCCATATTGGTTAGAGAAATTTTTTCTTTTGAGGTTTTGGCTGTGTTGTGAATATCAACTTAAAAATACCAGGACAGCGATTTTGGTCGCAATTTGAGGATTGAGTTGAGAATTACCGGAAGGCAATAATATTAGTAAATTGTATTGGTGTCCAAAGAATAGATAAAAACAGAGAACAAACATTTGAAAAATAAAAAAACAATTCAGTGTTTTCTCATGCGTACGAAAGGAAGGTTGTACATATTTTTATTTCCAGTAATTTTCTGTAAAATTTAAAACTAATAGAATGGTAAATTGAGAAATGATTTAAAGATAAATAAATATTAACTAAAAATGGAAAATAAGTCAGAAAAATATTTATAAACTATAATTTTATTAATAATTTTAAATTAAGAAAAATCACAAAACGTTTTTTTTTCCTTTATTTAATATTACAACTGATTTACAAATCATTTAGTAATTTATCTTTCTTAAATGAAGATTCACATTTGACGGGCAGTAGCCCAATGGTTACTCCCGTTTGAATTAACATAGTAATTATTTTTCTCTATCCTAATTAAATACAACTGCCCAATTCCAAAGGTTTCTGCCTTTGAAGTCTTCTTACTGCATTGGTGGTATCCAACAAACTTCGTATGTCTGCATTTTGGTGCCGAGATATCCGCTGAATGTGTTTCTTCGCATGATTTTGTATTTTTTCACTTACATATTCCATGTTTAAGTCCCTATGGAGGTTATCATTTCTATTGTACCATGGTGCGTTTACAATGCCACGCAGTACTTTGTTTTGAAAACATTGAATCATTTGTACATTTGTCTTCTTGGTACAACCCCAAAGTTGAATACCGTACGTCCATACTGGTTTAAGTATTTGCTGATATAATAGCAATTTGTTATGTATTATAAGCTCACAGTTTCTACCTATTAGCCAATACATTTTCCTATATTTAATGTTCAATTTTTCTTTTTTCTTTTTAATATGCTCTTTCCATCTAAGCTTGCAATCGAGAGTCATGCTGAGGTATTTGGCTGTATTTGCATTTGGAACCGGCCTTGAATTAAGTTTCACTGGAATCCAGTTAACTTTCTGGTTTGTGAAGTTTACGTGAACCAACTTGGCTTCGTTTAGGCTAATGCTCCATTTCTTTGTCGAACTACTCACTGTATCGGTTGCTTTTTGAAGTTTGGTCGTTGCTTCTGATATACACTTTCCAGTCGCCAGAATAGCTGTATCGTCTGCAAATGTTGCTATGGTGGCACCTTTTGTATTTGGCATATCTTTGGTGTACAGAATGTACAATATAGGACCCAGTACGCTACCCTGTGGTATGCCTGCTGATATTCTCTTTAGTTCAGAGTACTCTCGGTTATATTTTACACGGAAATATCGGTCTGCGATGTAAGATTTAAGAATTTGATAGAAATGCTTAGGTAAATCTCGATGCAATTTAAATTCAAGTCCTTGGTGCCAAACTTTGTCGAAAGCTTGTGCTACATCTAAGAAGATGCTGGAGCATATCTTCTTATTTTCAAGTGAGTCTTCGATTATATCCGTTATTCTGTGAACTTGTTCTATCGTAGAGTGATTTTCTCTAAATCCAAATTGGTGTGGTGGAATCAAATTTCTCTCTTTTATTATTGGCTTGAGTCTCTTGAGCAGTAATTTTTCAAATAATTTTGAAATTACAGGAAGTACGACTTTTTATCGTTCGCTGCTCAAATTTGTTTATAAATTAATTTAAGAAACGTTTTGAATTTTTATTAGGTTTTACAAATTTTGATGTTCACTTCTCCTCGTCTAATTTTACAATGTATTTTATTCTTTAATTTTATACAATTTTTTTTTTGCTTCATTACCGAAACTTATTGTTCGCGACAAATATGTTGATTTATAGCCGATTTAGACGTACCAACATTTTTTTCCCAACAAAAAATGAAGATATTAGTATATTACGATTTTCATTTGTAAGACAAGAACAAAAAAATAATCCAACAAAATTTTGTTGGGTTTTTTTTTCTTTTTTTTCCAACAATGTTACTATAAAAACAAATTTGACTATAAAATATACTCGACCCGAGTATATTTTATAGTAACAAACAACAACAAACACAATAAAAATGGCGATTTGAGAAATTTTTATAGCGCTTTATTTTATTTTTTAAAAACTTTGGTAATAAAATAAAATTTACGTTCGAAAATTATTCATTTCATGCGGAAAATCCATAATTTTGCCAAATAAACTAGTATCACCGCGGTATTTATCAAAAATTATATCGTCGATTTTATACCGCCAAAAAATTATGGTATGACGGGATTTTTGTTGTATACTTTTCTCTTTTTATCGCGTGTACATTTTTTTGTATTGCGTGTAGTTCTAAGTGTCAACAAAAAAAATGTTGGAAAAAAATGTTGGTACGTCTAAATCGGCTATTAATTGGAAAACGGCCTTAACAATAAGTTTCGTTCACATTCCAGTAGAGCAGCATAAATTAAATGTGACTATAAAAATAATAAGACCATAAAATTTTATGTAACCCTAATTATACAAATTGTTCTGATTTGACAATAATTTGTGATGTCATTCGCATTTGTAAACAAGTTACAGTTATTATATAAATGATAAGTTTACAATACATATACAAAGTTTGTTTTTTTATTTAATTATATTTTGTTTTAGGTGTCAAATCTTACAGCCATGTTAAACAAGAAACATTAAAAATCGCACATTCGACAGTGTCAAATGGGCGTTTTTTTTAGTCTTTTGTTTAACATAAAAAGAAGAAAAAGAGGGATATAAAATATAATGTGGAAAATATAAGAAGTAAATTAGTTATTTTGACTTAATTAGTGTTAATTCAAGCGCAGGAAAGGGAAGATGTACGTCGTGTGATTTTTCATCATTTAAAATTATTAATAAAATTATAGTTTATAAATATTTTTCTGACTTATTTTCCATTTTTAGTTAATATTTATTTATCTTTAAATCATTATTCAATTTACCATTCTATTAGTTTTAAATTTTACAGAAAATTACTGGAAATAAAAATATGTATAATCTCTGAACACTGAATTGTTTTTTTTATTTTTCAAATGTTTACTCTCACATAACTCAAAAAGCCAACAAATTCTAAAAAAAAATTTAAAATAATATGAATATGGCCGACGAAGAATGTATAAATTAAAATCCATTTATTTATGCTACTTTTTGTTTTTTATATTGAAGATCACGGCCAATTTTTTTGTGATTGCGTATATTGTTTTGGATTTTTGTTAACGAAGTAAAATGAATGTCTCGGTTACAACAACAACAAAACAGTATTGTTAATTCAATATTTAGTTATAATGACCCTATGAAGAGAATGTATTTAAGGATATCGTCTAACACTTTCATCGCTACTAGCAAATTCTTGCCCAATAAAAACCATGGTTGGGGACCGGAAATGGAACTAATGATATTTTTGCTATGGCTGACAAGTGGGACTAGTTATAGAATTGTAGGTGTAGCAGTGAACATGTGAAGATCCACAGTTTGTGATATTGTTCACAAAATGCTGGACACTAGAAAATGCTGGAACTTATTATATTATATAAATAAAATTAAATTAAATTATACAAAACTTATTTTGTTTACTTCACCGGCACAGAAACATGAATTATTACAGACATGTCAAAATTATAACACATCGGTGCTGTGATAATTTGGTTGCGTACAGTTTAACATTAATTTATCACAAACAATTTATTTCGCACAGAAATCGGACACGTCCTTAGGGGATAGGGAAAAATAACTCAAGGCGAGCGGAAGCAACAAAAAGTTGAACCGATTTCACCCGTTTAGGACGTGTTCGAAGTTTGCAATAATTTTGTTTTTGTAATAATTTTGACAGGAGTGAAATAATACGGCTTAATTATTGTTATTGCGCGTTTTTGTTAATGAATATTATTACAGAAGTGTTCAATTTACAACACGTATTGGCTGTGATAATTTGTTAGCATACAAAATAATGTCATTTTGTATATTTATTTTGCACAAATCAGTAAACTCACTATATTTTAAAATGTTCTCATGGCGGGTATTATATTATCACATTTATATAATTATATAAATATAATTTTATTTTTTTACAAAGAAAATATTGTTATATTTATCTTCAAGAAGCTAAATATAACAGTATTTTCTTTCTAAAAAATATAATTTTATTTATATTATTATATAAATGTGATAATGTAATACTCGCCAAATACAAACAAAAACAAAAATTATCTCATTCAATTGTAAATTAAGTCGAAAATTCAAGTTTCATTCGCACAAAAATATTATTTTGACAACTCATTTAAATCGTCATGACAACATGACGAAAGCCATTCTTTCTCGAAACTTTATTGTGTGAGCGTTTATTTTTAGTGAAGTGTTTTATAAATTTTACAATTTTCTTTTGATTTTAATTAATTTGTATTTTATTTAATTATATCTTATAGTTTATTTTGATTTGTTTATTTTTATCAGTCGGGTAAGTCTTTTCATAGTCTTTTTCTATCCACGAAATAATAAATCCACGTAACACAAGCAAGGAGGGACAAAGTACGCAGTACTTTGTACCTCCACCATTTACTTCTACTGATTTCTCTGATTTTGAAGATGAAATAAATACTAAAAAATCAAAAATTTGATAATAGTCCCAATATGGTAAATAAAAGGAAACTTAATAATAATAATAATAAAATTCAAGTCGCAGATTCGAAAAATAAAATAATAGCTCTCACATCATCTTCAACTTTATCTGTTGATTCATCGAATAACTCAAATATGCCGCCAGTTACTGCAGAAAAACTTAATTTATATAACCGATTAGATGATGGCCCATTTACTGTATTTGTCAGTAAAGAGAATTTAAATATTGCTTTTTTAGCTAAAGCACTTAAAATAAACAATTTCAAAAATGTCAAAAATATCTCTAATGTTAGCAAAAATGTTGCTAAGGTTATCTTTAATAATTTTGAAGACGCAAATAATTGTGTCAAATCAGATATCTTTAAAAAATTTGATAATTATACGACATATATTCCTAAAAATTTCACATCCTCTATCGGCATAATCAGGAACATTCCTATCGGGCTTTCTAATGAAGAAATTCACGAAAATATTAGATCTAAATACCCTATCTCAAAAATAGAAAGAATGACTAAATGGAATAATATCACAAAAACAGCTGAGGATCTTGAATTGGTTAAACTTACTTTTGAGTCTGGAATTATTCCTTACAATGTCATTTTATATGACAGTGTCTTATTATTAAAGGTAGAGTATTTCATACCTAATCCATTATTTTGTAAAAAATGTCTGAATTACGGACATACAATTTCTAAATGTAGATCAAATACTAATAGATGTCCAACGTGTGCTAGAACTATCGAGGGTGAACACGAACACGATTGTGACAAGAAAGATTCTTGTAAATTTTGTGGAATGGGTCATGTTATTAACTTTTTCAGATGCAACGAAAGATATAGGGGGAAACAAATTAGGGAACATATGATTTTAAATAAATCTAGTTTCAGAGAATCCAAAAGCCACCTTTATGGTAGCCAACAAAAAGTCCCTAAACAAATAGATTTCGGTAATGACATCTGTGTTGAAAATCAAGCCTGGACCAATAACAACTTATTGAACTCTGATGTTAGAAAAATTCAAATCCTAAATAAATTAGTAAACGACTTAAAAAATCAATTAAATGAAAGAGATTCTATTTTTAATGATGTCAAATCACTTATAAATAGTTCCGATGACTTTATTAAAAATCCGGCTCATTTAGATTCACTCAAAATTAAATTAAATAAATTTATTAAAACATAAACTTTTTCTTTTTCCAGTTTTTGTTTTCATTTTATCCTTCCATTATGTTTCCTTTAAAAATCTTACAAATTAATATTCGTAGTTTAAATAGTAATAAAGGTCTATTATACCATTATATACAATCTAATCATATTGATATCGTTATTCTATCTGAAACCTGGACAAATCCAAATAGCAATTTGACTTTTAACAATTACAATCTTGTTACCGATGACAGACCGGATCGTTTTGGCGGGGTAGGTTTTTTAATACATAAAAAATTTTCTTGGAGAATTATTGATTTAAATTTTCATTACATCCGTTTTCAAGCTTTCAAAATTAACCTAAAATTTAAAAACATTAATTTTAATATCTTATCTTTTAATAATAATTCTGTTATTAGACCTCAGGAAATTATTAATGAATTTGAACATCTTATTACTCAGAATCTAGATAACTGTTTAATAGCGGGAGACATAAATATTCGTAATAGTCTTTGGGATAGTTCATTGACCCCTACCTACGACAGGGTGGGTGATATAATCACTGCTAATAATGTCTTTTTACTAAATGATGGATCTCATACAAGACAAGATTTTTTCAGAAATAATTCTGCAGCACTAGACATTACTTTGTGTTCAATCAATCTAATTGAAAAACTATCATGGAGAATTGATCCCATTAATTTAGGAAGTGACCATCTCCCAATACTTATTGACTTTAAACTAAATTATTATAAAAAAAAAAACAAATCACAAACTGGTCAAAAGTATTGAAAGATTTTGATCTAAACTCTATTGATGATAAACGCAATGTTGAAGAACACCTAGAAAAATTAATTTCTGAAAACACTTCTATTGTCACAAGTAAAAATACTTTTAAACCTAAACCTTGGTGGAACGATCTTAAACAAAGACTGGAACATTAAAAAACACAAAGTACTAATTTATAATTTAAACAAAAACATTTTTACCGCTATTGAACTAAAAAAATCTATACAAAAACTTAAATTAACAATCAGAAGAGAAAAAAAAAATCTTGGAATATTTTTTTAATAAGCATCAATCATAAAACTAATAATTCTGATCTCTGGAACAACATCAATAAAATTAAAAATAAAAAACAATCCAACTACAGAATTCTAGAAGATCCCACACTAGCTAATAATTTTCTAAATTACAATTTTCCTTTCTCCTTTCCCTCCTAATCACTCTAATAACCTCAATCCTAACATTAATCCTGCGGAATTTAATAACATTGAAATTCTTCATATTATTAAAAATTCCAATAATACTGCTCCAGGATATGATAAAATCTCATATAAAATCATCAAACAATTAGTATCCTCTAATCCTAACCTAATCAATACTATTACAAATTATTTCAACAAAATCAAATTTACCCTACAAAATGGAAAACGTCATACACAATCGCCATTTTGAAAAAGGGGAGAGATGATAGAAACATTATTAACCTACCATCCTATTTGCCTGTTACCTATTTTTTCAAAAATCTTCATTAAACTCATTTTAAAACGAATTAATGATCATCTAATCTCCAATAATATTCTTAATTATTACAATTTTGGTTTTAGAAAAAATAAAAGTATCACTGACTATTTTGTAGAAATGTTTAATTTCATCATCTCCCTCAAACAACAACAAAAAAAAAATTGTTTTAGTTAACATTGACATTTCCAAAGCTTTTGATAATGTAGATAAAAATATTTTATTAAACACCTTTAAAAACTTTAATTTCCCTAATAACATTACACATTGGATTTCTCAATTTCTTACTAATAGAATTATTTCTATTCAAAATATCAATCAAGCTTCCATTCATTACACTAATAAAGGCATTCCTCAGGGTAGCTGTTTGAGTCCTACCCTTTTCAATATCTATACCACTTCTTTACACGACATCAATAACCCCGATACAAAAATTTGTCAATATGCCGATGGATGATATTTGCATTGTAATTTCTGCCGATAATCATGATAACTTACA
Organism: Tipula vernalis; assembly: GCA_958295665.1. Classification (NCBI taxonomy): domain Eukaryota; kingdom Metazoa; phylum Arthropoda; class Insecta; order Diptera; family Tipulidae; genus Tipula; species Tipula vernalis. The sequence continues at coordinate 206,530,875 of OY282559.1, read as the reverse complement.
ATTAATAACAGATTCTACTTTACTCTCATTAACTGATAAATTACAATCTTTAAAACAACAAATTAACACTGATAAATCTCATTTTTTAAGACTATTCACTAATAAAAATAATTCCAAATCTCAAAATTTAAAAATTAATAATATCTATATAAAAGAAAGATTAACTACTAAAATACTGGGTACAACTTTAACAAATAGACTTTCATTATCAAATCATTACACAAACTTAAAAGCAAATATTTCAAATTCCATTAACTTACTTAAAACTCTCACCCATTTTAATGGAGGTGTAAATCCTGAAACAATGATCAATATTTTTAAAGCAATAGTTAAATCAAAACTTGAATACACATATGTTTTTACAGACACTAAATATAAAAAAGATATTAACATTTGTCAATCTATTAAAAATGCTTGTCTGAGAGCTTGTCTAGGCTTCTTAAGAACTACTCCAATTCCGGCTATTTTATCTGAATCCCTAGAAACATCTGCAGATCTAGATTTTATTAAAAAAACACTAATTTATATTTCAAAAAATCTATATAATAATTCCAAAATCGGTAACGACATTAAAAACAATAGATCTCTTCATAAACTTAATGACTTATATTCGAATTATATTTTTCTTTCCAAAATTAAACCTTTTCATATAAAAAAAACTTCTCCCACTAATTTTAGCTTTATAACAAATATTGAAGGAATCACAAACAAAAATCTTATAAACCATTCTGAACAATATGCGTTATCTATGGCTGAAATTAATAAATATAATAATTTCGCAAAAATTTACACAGATGGCTCTATAATTAACAATAAACCAGGAATTGGAATTTTTGTTGAGGATAAAAATTGGAAATTTGCCATTCAACTAAAAAACCCTACTTATATTAAAAATATTGAAACCATTGCTATTAAAATTGGAATTACTATATCTCTAATCATCAAAAACAAATAATATTATCATTATTACTGACTCTCAAAGTTCTTGTATTTCATTAAAAACGGCTCTATTAGACTTTACAAATAGACACTACGAAAATCAAATTATTGATACTATCGGCCATAACCAAATTAAAAATTTTGTCATTCATTGGTTCCCGGGTCATTGTGGCTTAAAAGGAAATACTATAGCAGATAGTTTAGCAAAAAAAGCAGTTTTTTCTCCTACTCACTTTCTTGATAATGAACCAACTCTCACAGACCTATTTAACGATATCTCCAGATCTATAAATAATAAGTGGAAGGAAAACTACACTTTAATGTGTAATTCATCCGGCCACTTTTATAAACAAATTTGCCCTTCTCCAAGATCATCTTCCCTATTTAAAGACTCTAATTTTACATCCTGCCAAACCAGGCTAATTTACAGATTAATCTCTGGTCATACAGTTAACAAGAAATTTAAATTCCTTTTGGGACTTGAATCTACATCTAATTGTGAGATTTGTAACACCGTTGAAGATAACGAACATATTATTAACGATTGTGTCATATATAATAATATAAGAAATAATTTCCCACTTTTATACAGAAAATCCTTATTAGATATCTTAAAGGACCAAAAAATGGAAGAATATAAAATATTGTGTAATTTTGTGGATAGAATAAATTATAAACTATGAATTAAGACTACTTTTAATTTTTATTGCCTTTTTTTCACACAATGATTTTTCTTTTGGAATCATTTCATTTTATTTTATTTTTATTATAATATTAAGATTTATGAATATTATATAATTTAAAAAAAAAAAAAAAAAAAAAAAAAAAATGAATTTTAAATTTACATTTAATTTCAAAACTTTTATTTTTATATGTATCATTCATCTTCTTTCTAATATTCTTTATTTAATAACTTTCATTTAATCTAATTTAATTATTAAACTTTGTTTTATATAATTATGCTTTATTTTATTATTTTTATTATTTTATTTATAAATCTGATTTAATTATGTACACTTTATTCAACCCTCCAGAACCTCCCCTGAGTGGTCTCTGGAAATTTTGGGCTGTTCTCAACTCACTGGTCTTATGGATTGAAAGATCTGACCTGAGCAAATTTAAAAAACAAACAAACAAACATGACGAAAGCAAAGTAAAAACATAGGCGTCCCATTATCTTCAATGCTAGGGTGCTTAATGAACAAAGTCACATATGAGAAAATTGTATTACAAGTTTTAAAAGTTTAGCTACGTTGTAAATTATTAGTTTTATGTTCATTATAGTAACTGTAAACTATTATAATAATAATACTTATGTGTGTTGTACTTACACAACACACATAATTATAGTTGTTATATGTAATTATATACACCTATAAAAGTATTTTTTTTTTTACATAAGTTATGCAGCATGATTGTATATTAAAATTACAACTTGTTATCTGTAACTGTTAAAATATTTTGGTTTTTTTTTAAATAAATATTTTATAATATAAATAAGACCTTAAAAAAAATATGCAACACCACTGGAAAAAAGAAAAAAACAGCCTCTAAACATGGCGAAACGCTAACGTAGTGCAAGCGAAGATATTTATATATGAAACTCTTCGCAAGCGTAACGGCCAGGCGAAGCAAAAACGTAACGTTTTTATCGCATCTGTTATATAAAAATTAAAATGAAGGCGAAGACATTTAAATGTCTGTATTTATGGGTAGTTCGCATTTTTAATTAAAAGTTCTTTTAAATATTTATAAAAAATTTAAGAATTTATTTTGTTAAATTATACAAAATCAAATTATTTATTTGTTTTCAGATATCCATCATCCGTGTTTATGCGTGCAGCCGCAAAACGTTCTAATGTTGTTTCTGGAATAATTAAATAATTTCAAGGATAATGTCAAAATGATTTCATCATCTTAATCATGTTTACCTCTGATAAAACTCATTATATTGAATGATTTGGCCTGAAAATTAGATTTTTGTCCAAATCTCGAAAATCAACCATATATCACCAAATCACGGTATTTTTCATTAAATCAAATACCGAATAAAAAAAAAAATATATATATATATATATATATATATATATATATATATATATATATATATATATATATATATATATATATATATATATATATATGTATATATATTTATAACAAAAAGAATAA